>CM035228.1:26290802-27490802 GCA_020226215.1 Sindora glabra
TAGTTAGAATCATTAGAAGCCTTTAAGGCATTTAAGTTAGTAGTTGAATTGAAACCAGAGAAATAGATAAAGTGTATCAATTCTAATAACTGTGATAACTATTATGGTAGGTATAATGAAGCAAGAAAAAAGCCTGGTCTTTTTGGGAGATGCCTATAAGATTATGGAATTCAAGCAAGTTACATTATACTTGGAACACCAAAGTAAAACGGAATTGCAAAAAGGAGAAATATGATTCTTATAGATATAGTGAGACGCTTGTTGGCCTATACTTTACTACTAGAATTCTTATGGGATAATGCATTACAAATAATAGCATAAATTTTAAATTAAGTTCTCAGTAAGTCAATGTCTAAGAACCTTTATGAACTATTATAAGACAAGAAGCCTAGTCTAAGACATTTTTGAGTTTAAGATTATAAAGTTGAAGTAAAGTTGTGCATTTCATCCATAAGGAAACTTATTCAAAGACTATTAGTAAATACTTTATTAGATATTGTAGTGTCTCCAAGGGAAGTTAATTTTTCTATCTAACTAATTCAACTAAAGTAATTAAGTTTGATTGAGCTGCCTTCTTTGAAGATGAGTTGGATAGTAGGAGTTAAATACCACACATTATGGATTTCTTTGAAGACAAAACAATTGTTCTATTGGCATAAGCATTGGGAAAGTTATCTTCTGTTACTCTACTAGTTGATCCACTATAGCCCATGGTAGAAGATATTGAACCAGATGAAGTGAATGAAGAAATTCTGTTGATGAGATCTCATAGAGTTCATAGATTAACAATTCTTAATGATTATCTTATGTATCTATAGTAACATGAATATGGTATTAATTATGATATTGATTTTATAACTTTTTCTTAAGCTATATCTAGTTTAAACTATTCCAATTAGATGAATGCTATGAAGAATGAGTTAGCTTCAATGTATAAAAATCAAGTGTGAGATCTAGTAGAGCTTTTTATAAGTTATAAGCGAGTTGGATGCAAATGGGTCTTCAAGACCAAAAGAGATGCTTGAGATGAAGGTATAAGGCTAGATTAGTAGCAAAAGACTCCATCCAGAAGGAAGGTATAAGTACAAGGAAACTTTTTTACCAGTTTTAACTAAAGAATCATTCTTGTTATCATAACTTTAGTGACTCATTTTAATTTAGAGTTATATCAAATGGATATAAAGATAGTATTTTGGAATGATGATCTATTAAATACTTTTTGTATGAAACATCCAAATGATTTCTAAAAGAAGGGAAAAGAGCACCTTGTGTGCTAATATAGCTTAAAATAAACTTCTAGACAATGAAACCTTAAGTTTAATGACGTAGTGACTTTTTTATGTTCAAGGAGAAAATAATATACCAATGTATTTATATATTAATGAGTGGGGTATTTTTGTTATTCTAGTACTATATATGAATGACATCCTCTTTATAAGCAATGATGTGAACTTACTAATTGAGACAAAATAGATATTATCCAAACGTTTTGATATAAAAAATTTTAAAAATGCCTCTTATGTTTTAGGGACAGATATTTGTCTTGATGGGTCTTGGGGTTTACTTAGCTTATCTTAATAGATTTACATTGAGAAAGATTGAAAATGTTTAACATGTCAACTTGCTATTAAGTTTCCACACACATTTCAAAAGGTAAAATTTTCTTTAAGTCTTAGTATCCTTAAAATGATGTTAAAATAGAAAGAATGAAAAGTGTCACATATGCATTGATTGTTGATAGCTTAATGTATGCTCAGGTTTGTACATGTCCTAACATAGATTATGCTATTGGTGTGCTGGGGAGATACTTGAGTAATCCTAGTAAGAGACATTGGACTATTACAAAAAGAGTCATGAAGTACTTATAAGGTACAAAAGTTTACCTTCTAACTTATAGAAGATTGGAAGATTTCACAATTATAGGCTACTTAGATTCAAATGTTGCTAGTTGTTCGGATGATCACAAATTTACATTTGGATACATCTTTATAATCACAAGAGGAGTTGTGTCATGGAAAAGTGTTAAGTAGTCTTTAACAGCAACCTTCATTATGGAAGTAGAATATATCACATGTTATGAAGCCACTTGCATTGTTATATGGTTAAGGAATTTTATGATTGGTTTCAAGATTATTGAGAGTATCTCAAGACCCTTGACCATCTGTTATGATAATACTACTGTTATAAGCTTTTCTTATAACAATAAAAGTTTTTCCTATATAAAGTATTTTGATATAAAGTACCAGCCTATGTTAGAGAAGGTAAATGAGCATATCACATATATTAAACATATTTTCATAGATCGTATGCTTGCAGATCCATTGATTAAGGGTTCAGTGGGAGGAAAATATCATGATTATGTAATTAATATGGGTTTTTAATGTTTTGAGTTAGTGAGAGTTTCATAATGTAAACTGCTTTCTCGAGATGTATATAAACAAAATATTCATATTTTGTCATATATTGGGCACATTTTTATTATGACATATTTGTAGAGACATTTAGACTTTGTATCAATGTTGTATAGAGAATTATGATTCTCATTTAGTATCTTATGTAGATGCTTTGACTTAGTATATAAAGATTTTCATATAATTGTCACAATTTTGTTATGTAAATCTTATTAAGCATAAGCTTATTATGTATATTCATATTGGATATTTTATGTGGTCAACGAGGTGTAAGGGTATAGCATATATATTTTATTGATATCCCTATCAAATACTATGTTTTATGTTATTAGATATTTATGATCCCAATTTACATTGATAGGTATAAGGATGACATAATTTTCTTTTACATCTTATTAAAGTGGCCATTATTATTAAATTACATAATCTAAGTAGGAGATTATTAGATTTTCTATTACGAGCTTATTAATTTAATAATAAAATAAGATGTAAGATGTTAGCCCAGTATTAAAGTAATAATGTAGTTTAAGCTGATGGCAATTTAATCCAACAGTATGGTAATAGATGGTTCTTGATGATAGATCGATCTACTAATATTATAATATAAATACGAATCGCTACTTCTAAACACTAAGATTGATTTTAACCACTTCCTATTATTTTAAAAGGCATCCCTAATCAAGTTCTCATCTAGGTTGATAGGAGAAGTAAACCTTTATTGGAATTCATAATCAAGATCAATTATGAATAGTTTGTGACCTACAATTAATCTAAATTTCGCATTCATTGCAAAATGGATTTATAAGATAATAATAAAATATTTTATCCATATTTAATCTTATCTTTTTACATAATTTAGTTGGGGTCATTATTTTTATAAAACTATGATTTTTATCATTTTTGCCATAGGAATGTAAAAATGTGACCTAGTGGTTATGTAGGATACTAACTTGGATGTAGTTAAACATTTTTGTAAAAAAAAATAATAATGTTGGGCTATCAAATAATATTGCATATTTTTAAAAAATTAGAGAGTAAATTTATTTCAAATAAAATTTAGGAGATAGGATTGAAATTTTTGTAAAAGTTAAAAAATAAAAAATACATGTTTGCCTTATTGTGATTATCAAAATAATAACATTGAAAACCAAAATAAAAGAAAAATAAGAATAAAATGTGCATATGTAAATGCTTCTTCTTCGATAATCTTAATATTAATTAAAATTAAAGTCATTAGAAGTAGCATTTAATTTATTCGAAGTTATGATCTTTTATTGATTATTCCAAATTTTGAAAATGTAATTAAACAACTCTTAAAAAATTTTAATTAACAATTGACTTTCTTAAAGCCTTAATTCTAAAAATTTTGCATACGTACTCCTTCATTCTAAAAATTTTGGCTATGTTGCTGTTGATTTGCAATACACCCTAGTCACGAAAAAAAAAAAAACTAAAGAGCAATGCAATAAATTGAAAATGAAATTTGAAATTAAGTTATAAATAAAAATTAAAAATTATTATTAAATATAGAATAATAGGATAAATTTATAAAATTCAATATAATAGGTATAAAATATTTTGAATTCAATTTTTGAACCCATTTTGGTATCTATAATTTTTTCATATCTTAAACAATTGATATGTAAGAATTAAGATAGGTCAAGTCATTTATTATAAATCTATGATCTAACTTACTTTTAACTTAGCCTAGGCTAATCCTTTTTATCTAGATAACTCTAATAAAGATTGATAAACACACTTATTTAAATAAACATGTCATGCCTATCTTTTAGACTTAGCTTGTAAATTTATAGAACTATCTTATTTAGTGATTAATATGTTTATGTATAATATAATATTATATATAATATATATTGATAAAATATAGATATATAATATAAATATAACTTTAATACATATAATTTAAATATAGATTTAAGTTAATTATTGATTTTTTTTTTGCCTTTAAGTATTTTACCTACCAACTTATTTGAAAGTTTATTTATGTGAATGAGTTTTTAAATTGATTAGTGGGTTAAATTTAAGAAATTTTCTAATGATGATAAAAGTGGTTAAATTACTATATATATATAAAGATTAAGAATTGAATCCTAGATGCAATAAAATTTTTTTAAAGTAAATCAGATACTAAAGTTATAGGCTCTTAGCAAGTCCAAACTATTTAAATAGGTTAAATCAAATTCAAAATTTTATATTATATAAACTAACAAATTAAATTCAAACCAATATTTAATACGCTAGATTAGCTTTATTTGAAATAAAGTCTAACACATCCTAATCTATTTTGGCTGGCTTAACTTGTGATTCTCTCTGCCCTGCCACATGCTTCATCGTGTGGCACTCGTTTTTCTCTTAATACTAAGTTGTCTTTATATGACATTGAGACTCACAACCATTGGCATATATAAACGAACTTGCATATCGGCAAACCCACATGCTTCTTTTCGTATATTGATCACCAACCAATTTTTACATTCGACAGCCGTTTGCGTCCAAAGTTTTCCACAGCTGACTGAGAATGACAATTTGGACTAATGAAATTTGGAGCTCCGTAGCCTGACAATAAATAAATTGTATTAAAATTTGTACCAAATTGACTTTGATTTATCATTAATGTAAACTATTAGGCAGAGTGGGTTCAATTTTGTTCTGACTCGTTCGTTTTAATTTGTTTTCAAGTATAAAATGCGAAAAAGAAAATTTTTAAAACAATAAAGCAAAAAATTCTGTTTTGAAATCACTTCTAAAAGGAAACATGTTTTAGATAGTGAAGATAGATTTAAAAAATACTTTTTTTTTTTTTTTTACTTTTACGGAAGGGAAAAAAAATTCTTTTTGGTTTTTTATTTATAATTTTACAAAATTTTCTTAAATTGTATGTATTGAGAGTTTACCACTACAACTGCTTTCCATTGACATCTTATCATGTGGCGCAAATCATGACAACCGGGAAATATCAATGCCAACTTCAAATATATCACAGGCTAAAATAATAGGCCATAAGCCAAATATGTCCTATTTTAGAGCATATTAAGCCGTTCACCCCATGAAGAGTATATTTTTAGTGTAGAGGTATCATCTTTGACGTCTTCTACAAACTCATTAATAAGATTATATAGTTTGACAACTATTCTTTCTAATTTTATTGGGGGGTGGAACTAGGCCACACAGCGTTTCTAGTGATCTAGCTTATGAGGAATTTTTGCTTGCACGGTAAATATACAATTTGTATGCCCAAATCTATTAAAAGATTATTACTTCATTAATTAATGAAATAATTATTTCATCAACTAACCCTCCTTGAATTATTGGTAATGTTACCTATAATAATTTATTTGTAAAATAAAATAAATTAGGACCAAACTTTTGACTAGTTTTACAAAATAGGTTATATCATACTATTTAAAACTTAATCTAACCTATTAGCCTACCATATTAGTTATTTTTTACATATTAAATTATACAATATATAAATATATATAATATTTAGAAGAAATATTTAAAGAATTCTAACACATTCTCACTTTTCTTTATTTTAACTTATACTATAATCATTTGAATGATTGATTTATGTGATATTTATTTTGGGATCGAATCAAATTCAAATTGAGTCAAAATTCGAACTTCGTAATTTTCTATTGAGGCAAGTTTAAAATATTATCCTCAATTTAAATTTGAATGATTTTCTAAGTTAATTGAGTTATACTTGATTAATTCTACTTCTAATAATGTTTTTTGAAAATATTTACTAATTATTAACTTATTAATAGGCATATGTAAACTAACATAGGACAAGCTTTGAAAAATTTATGTTCAAAATAGGTTGGACCTGACCAAATTTTAAGTCTATTATAAACCTATAAGTTAAGTTAAATTGATTTTTTTTTACAAGATTGACTTATATTAGGCAAAACCTTGTTATCAAGGGCTGGTAGTTCTCTAACAAAAAATGTGCATTGAATGCTTACGACTCTTAGCAAACATACTAGCCTTCCTATTAAAACTTACTCATGGCATGCTTTGTAAAGATATCAAGATATTGAAGAGTTATCGCCTATAAAATAAAATCTCATGTATAACATGTCCATAAGCCACAATCGAATATTGTTGAAGCACTTCTGCATACTGATATGCAAGATCTCCTTATAGTAAGAGTCCTCGAGCATAATGGGTTGAAAAGGACAAATTTTAATAGGGAGAGGGACACTTTATTCACTTGGTTTATGTCTTATTTTATAATTTTGAGTATGTAGAAAACAATCATAAGCCAATACACTTAAATCCCTAACTTAGTGCTTAGGCACCCCATTAGCCCTTTTGACACTCTACTCCCCTAAAGAGTATCTTGAATAAAAGCTCACTTGGCATAAATATATTTTTTTCAAGTTGTCATAAGCCAATTTTGCAATACTCTGAGTATCCAATTAGCACAAAATTGCACCAATATAAAGATAAAAATGTGAGGATCACAAATATAGGTTTTTCAAGCTCTTTTGATTTTTTAAACTATGCTAAAATTATCAAAATGCTCCAAATTAAAGAAATCCAAGAAAAATAGTAAATAAGTCAGATTGATCTCAAATTTTAGCAACAGGACCTTCGTAACATGCTTGATTTTTTCATCAAGTCTTGTCTTAAATCGAGCATGTTTACCTATTAGACTATCATAATTGCTAGCTTGTGACATTCTTCCTCACTTCAAATGTTAATGCTCTTATTGATGCCTTAATCTAGCATAACTCTATGAAGAATCTAGTTACTTTCTCAAAACTTCATGTTGGTCTTTAACTTACTTCTTTGAATTACTATCTCGATTGCTCATGCTTGTCTTTTTGAGTGTTATGAATGTTCCCCTATCTTAAAGTTGGGCTATTGCTACTGTAAAATCAATATCCTCTTGCCTAAATGTATCTTTCATAAATTTTTCAAAGGACTACCTTTGTAAACTCTTTTCAAAGTGTCATAACACCTTTTAGTACTGCTTTCCCATTAGTTCTCTTGAACTAGTTACCTTCGTAACTCATTTTACAAGTTGCTGCCTTTGTAACTATGTGCTCACTACCTTTTATAGCTATAGAAGATGAAACAAATTTGGAAAAAGTCCTTGACCCATAACAGATAGAGGATAATTTATTCAATCACATAGTTTGGGCTCTTAGAAAATGGTAGCAGATTCTTTGTATTTCCTAATTATTTTTTCTTTTATTCTCAAGAAAATGAAATGTTCCAGAATATTGAAAAACAAATGTTAACTTATATTTATATAAGTTAATAACTTAAGTTTGTGATAATTTGAATTTCCATCAATAGATGCTTTGTAATCTAATAATTACTATTCATTTTATTACTATTCATTGAATTGCAATAAAATTCGGCCTAATATTTTACTAAAAAGATTAACCCAAAAACACTACAAAGAGACTATTGTATATAATATACTTTATATTTTTGTAAATATATCCTAATCTTATTTTGTAATACCTCGAGTGCTAATGAAACTATTTTAGTAAAATTTAACTATCTTAATTCTCATGCTAACGCACTAAAAATAAAGAAGTATTGTTGATTTCTTCATGCTTGTTTTAAGTTTGAAGTACTATTTATATCTATACCTAAAAATGTTAAAAAAAAGCAAATATGAATAAAAAAAGAATAGAGATTCTTTCACAATGCATTTCCTTTTAATGTTAGACAAGTAATTGATGAAATTCCAAATGTGGTTGGTGTTTACAATTTACACAGATGCCACTTTTGTAACAAAAGTGTGTGTTAACATTATAGCTCATGAGCAATGCTTGGCATTTTAAATCACCTACTAACAAGTGACTTACACTTAGTGTCCCATTCCATTGATGCAAAAGCCAACAGTTATGCTTAATTTATGTATAGGTCCCATAACTTTGCTCACAAGTTTGCTTGTATTGCTTTTAGTTAATTCATAACACTTCACAATTCTACTTTCACACTTAATTGAATCCTTTGATCTTTTCTAGATTGATAACATCTAACATCTCATCTATCACTAGAGGCCACACTTGTAGTTAATGCATTTTAGCATCACGATCCTCTTGGCCTTTCCTAACTTGAGTGACATCTTATAATATCTAGGCTCCTACAGTCCTAACTTGAGTGCATCCTCTAACAACTTCCATGAGTGCATCCATTTAATGGCTTCCCCATATCAATAACTTGATAGGGTTGAGTATAGAGTCTTTTTACACTTTAGCTAGAGTTCCACTTTGCTTATGCACGAGTAAAGATGACTCATGGTTATTGTCATAAAGCCTTTTTGATGATGTGATTATGTAGTGCTAGTCTACTACTTCTCGTTTGATAACTTCCATCAGTGCATCCTTTAACAACTTCCATAAGTGCCTCCATTTGATGGCTCCCCCACATTAATGACTTGATAGCATTGAGCATAAAGTCTTGTTACACTTTAGCTAGAGTTCCACTTTGCTTGTTCATGAGCAAACATGAACTTATGGTGCCATAAAGCCTTTTAATAGTGTGATTATGTAGTACTAGTCTACTACTTCTCCTTTGAGTCATTATTGCCACTCTATAAGCAACTATATAGCCTAATCAACTACATTGAAAAATCTTGTAGGATTACATGTTCTTTATCAAATCCATAAATTTTGCACATTGCATCGATTCTTTCAAATCTTTGTTCAACCTTCTGGTTATGCTCCTCCAAGCAATACTCCTCTAAGTATCATCATGCCTTCTTGATACGATTGTGGGAGATTGTGTGCTTCCTATTAAATCCATAGATTATCCATATTTCATCAATTCCTTCAAATCTTCACTCTACCTTCTAGCTATGCTTCTCTGAGTAATGCTCCTTCAAGTATCATCATGCCTTTTTGATGCGATTTTAGATGCCTTTATGATAGAGTTATTAGCTCAACATATTATTCCAATGTGCCATCCTTTATGATATGTCCATCGACAATGGTTCCCACTAGCTATAATGATTTGTTAAGAAATAATCAAGCTTTTTGGTAAGATTAAGCTTTCTCATAGGCTATCAATTCACTTATCCCTTTAGATGGTGGTTTGCATCCCTCGATGCCATAATTATGATAAGCACATAACCAATGTCCCATGCAATAAGTAAAGTAGCCCTCTAGCACAAATGCTTGTTCTTGATGCACCAATCCATAATCACTTAAATGTATTATTCTCCCATATACTAGCTTCATAGGTTGATTTAATCTTTTGCACCCTCTAGTTAAGTCTTTGGTAATGACTCCTTTAAGTTTGAGAATGATTGCTTCTTACGTCCTTCATATAGAATTAGACAAGTAGCATTTAGACTAATTGTAGCTTACTCGATCTTAGCTCTCTAGCATAAATTGAGCTTTGATACCAATTGTCACTAACTAGTAGCTCTCTAGCTGAAATCATGTGCCACATACTTGCCACTCTTGGTAAATATGCTAACCTTTCTATTAAAATTCACTTGTAGTGGGACATTGAAGATTTATCACCCATACAATTAAATCTCATATACAACATGCCTATAAGCTATTATCAAATATTGTTGAAGCACCCCTGCATACTAATCCATACGATCTCCATACATTGGCAGCCTTCGAGCATAAAGGGCTGAAAAGAGTAAATTTAAATTAGGAGAGGAATACTCAATTCACTTAGTTTATATCTCATTTCATAGTTTTAGGTGTGAAGGGAATGACTACAAGCCAATACACTCAAGTCCCTAGCTTAGTGCCAATTACCGTATTAGCCTTTTCGATATTCTACTCTTTTAAGGGGTATTTTGAATAAAAGCCCACGCAACACAAGTAATTGTACTTTTTTCGAGTCATTATAAGCTTTTTTTGCAATGTTCTAAGTGTTCGATTAACACTAAATAACATTGAAATGAAGATAAAAAATGTAAGGATCACAAATACAAGCATTTCGAACTCCTCTGAATTCTCAAACCATACCAAAATTATCAAAATGCCTCTAAACTTAGGAAAATTAGAAAGAAAAGTAAAAAGTTAGATTGGTTTCAAATTTCAACCACAAAACATTTATAACATGCTTGATTTTTCCATCAAATCTCATCTCAAATTGAGTACATTTCCTATTGAATTGTCACAATTGCCAACTTGTGATGCTTAACCTACTTCCATTCCTAATTTTTACTTTGTTGACTAGCCACTTGATACTATCCTAAAAACACTCAAATAATTTTCATTTTCCTATGAGAAAATACAAAAATGTTTTAAGGATAAAACTAAACAATTCCATAGCAACTAGAACTTCTATTAAAAGACAGCTAGCAAATACATAGGAGGAAGCTTAAAAGAGATAGGTGGAAGCTTTGAAAAGAGGGGAATACAAATTACGTGAAGCTAGCAAAATATGTACATAAACCTCAAAATTTTAACTGTTATCTCCTAAAGTATAGAAAGAAAAAAAAATCAATTTTCTTAGTTAAATCTAATGGAAAACCTTCACATTGACCATTCATCTTCTCTTTCCTTTTTCCATTACCTTATGCTAACTTTTTATTTTTTTGAATATTACTAGTAGTTATATTATTAGATGCGCATATGCAAGTATTAGTAATCAAATCTTAAATGTAAAAACAATATAAATTTTTTAAAAGATATCAAATGTCACTTAAATCAAAGGCTAGTTACATGGATAGAAATTGGACCTTATGCTAAAATTCTCAAAGCAAATTGAAGTGACTAGATTGGAGTTTAAAGATGAGAAATTTTGAGGTAAAGTTAAGTTTAAATTTAAAATATTGTGAAAATAAAATATTTTATACTATTAATAAATAGGAATAAGACATATTAAAAAATGACAGTAATTAAGAAATTTTAACACTAATAAAAAGAATTTTAATAATTTCTTTTATTGATATGCAATATATGAATGGACAATAGTGTAATGCTTATTTACAATGATAATAAATTAAATTTAAACCTTGATATGTGGGTATATTGGTTTTGTAATCGATATAAAACTTTCAAATTTTTCATGTATTTGTATTTTATATTGTATGTTTGTTACATTTCTTGATTTGCTATTAGAATATTGATGGAATTAATAGTTCTCTCCTTGAAATTATATGGTATTAGCAAGATGGCTCACAAAGTATATAAAGTTATAATTTTCTCTTTAAATAATAATTCATATTATAATTTTATCCTTGAATCACAGTACAAAAAATGAAATTATATGTATAGATTATTAATTAAAAATATAATTATAATTTTATATGATTTAGGAATAATTTTACTAGTATCTTATAATTTTAAGAATGAAATTATTAATTTTGTTTAGGGTTTTTAGGCTTGATGAAAATTTAATAGAGTTTTGTTTTATTTCTTTTAGTAACAACTAGTAGTGAAGCCAAGAATTCAAAATTAGTGGATTCAAAATTTATGTACTTAATTTTTAAATTCAAGATTATCTTTTGATATGTATATTAAAAATGTAAATTAATTTATAATTTTGTAATTTTTGTGAAATTTTTTTATAGTTTTTAAATTCTTTTATCACAAGTTGTAATTTTTTTGTAAAAACATTCAGAAATTATTTTTAAGCAACTATGATTAATGGAATTGTAGTTTTTTTAGTTATTGTACATAAATTTCCTACATTTTGTGGAAACTCGATGGATTTTATATACAAAATTACACCTTTTTTATACTAAATCTTCATAAAAACATGCAATATCTTTCTATCATGTATCAAAGCACTATCCTTCAATTTTTTTATCATAACAATATCAATTAATAATCTTGATTAAAGAATACAACTATAAGATGAAACTTTATTTTTAACCAAATTTTATTTGTTGAAATTATTAAGTGATCGATTAATTGTTAATGTCATTAAAAATTATAAATGTGCAAACTATATCCAATTATCTAAAAAAAGGTTCACATTTGTTAAAAAAGAGTAACATTATTTAATCTTATTCATTATATCTAGTGGAATTTGGTAAATCACTTTCATTTATTCATTAACCAACTCGTTCAAACTCTACCACTAATAGAGTTATTCAAATGCATTTATATTAAATTTTAAAAATCTAATTACAATTTGCTATAATATATTGAGTGAATATAAAAAGAAACTGTTAATCAATTCTATAAATATTGTTTGAATAATGTTGAATATAAAATTATGACTTAAGAACAACTGATTCACTATCAAAGAGGAATCATGTGTGATTCACTGCTCAATATAATGATATTTTAATAGTTCAAATTTAAAAATTTAATGGATTCATATATAATAGTGTCTTGATATTGTTAGAATTTTTCATAAGTGAGCTGCTATTAATTGGTAATTTGTGATTTAATAAAAAACTGACTGATTAGATATTTAGCCCAATTATGAGATATGCATGGAGTCCATTTAAAATTGTGATCATTAAAGATATGGACTTAGCACATCTACATAGATTAGTGTGGTTTGGCGGTTGTGTAGGCCCAAAAGACTTAGGAATCCTTTTATGGGGAGGATTGCTAGGATTATAAATAAAGATTAAGGTTTGGTCCCCTCTTCACTTCTCATACACATGGTTTCTACCCATTGAGAGCCGCTACCGAAGAGAAGAGCGAAGAGGAAGATCTAGTTGAGTAGAATTCATTAGCTTCCGCTGAATTCAATCATGGCTGCAAATCTATCAGGTAAGTAAATTCTAATTTCATATTTATGGTGTTCTAATTATCATACATGAGATCCTAAAATAAATTTAAAATTCTTACATGTGGTATCAGAGCTTACATGTATGTTATTAGAATCCAAAATAATTAATTATATTTTATATTATTTTGATTGAAGATTTGTGATGAAATTTTATATGTATAATTCCCAAAATACAATCATACGACCAATTTATAATATTTGTTTTATAATTCTTTAATGTATCATCATGAACTTTTCATTGGAAAAGATTTTAGATTAATATTTTATTTATATATATTAGGATTGTTGAATTAAGAAATCCTAATTTATCAATTTTATATAAAATTGTACAGAGGACATATGTATTTTTATTTAGTATTCTGTCTAGAATTGTTTCATTAACGTATTGTATATATATATATATAACATGCTGTTTGGAATTTCATAAAGTGTTTTGACTGATTTCGGCAAGCATGTGTGTTTCCGTTAATATATAATATATATATATATATATATATATATATATATATATATCTAAAGCCAAATTTATATATTAACTTTTATATTAAATGAATTTTGTATAAAGGTTACTAAATTTCGTATGGCGTGCTTCTATTTTTTCCTTTCTGATGACGCACCACATGCATATACTTACAAAACAAGTATCTGGAGAGTCTTTGGCTTTTGTTTAACATCCAGATTTATATTGATATATATGTTTTGGCTTTTGTTTAAACGTCTCTCCAGACTATATATAAAGCAAATCAAATATATATCTTCTGAACTTTTTCGATCAGTGTGCTCTATATATATTTATTTCCTTAAATCACGTGTTTGGCTTTATCGACTGGTTTACATTTCTCATATATATATATATGAATTTTTTTATTTCTCGTCCGACGTGCAATTCTTCTTTCTCTGAACAGATATATACTGATTTATATATATGTGAATTTCTTTATTTCTCATGTGGCGAGTAGTTTATCTCTTTGTGGATAGATATATATTGAATTATATATATTAATTATTGATTCCGCTGCTAGGATATATATCTATTTCAAAATAAATAAATTACTTGTAAATTATTCAGCCTTTTAATTTTTTTTTAATTATTTTATTTTGAGAAATAAATATAATTAGATATTATAATTATATTAATTTTAAATTTGTTCAAGATTTTGTTATGCAACAATATTTATGGGTTCATTGAGATGCATTAAGTTTTAGTATCTCATCAAAAATGGCCCATTGTATACAAATAGTTGAGTATACAAATTGAGATATTGGATAATTCACTTTTTCCAATTAAGAAAATTTTTCATTAGTAATTATAAATGCTTGACTACCAAAGTGGCTCATTTATAGTGATTAATGAAATATTTTCTTATTCAGAAATCATGGGATAGTACTAGAATTATTTTATATAATCACCTGCCCAAAGGGGGTTATTATGTAAGATAATTTTAGCATTATGGCATAAGGCATCACGGATGAAAATATTTTAATTTAGAAAGTCTTTCTGCCCAAAGGGATGGATTTTTAAAATTGGATATTTTCATATTAGCCTTATGAGGAGGGTACTTACTAGCATGTTATGTTCTCTGCCCAAAGGGGAGAATATGATGATGCACCTAGACTCTCCAGTTATTATAGCACATTAGGAATCGTTGCTATTCTTTTTAAATTATCCATTGGTTAATTGTTGCAATTTGTCTTGAACAGTGACTTTTGCTGTAAATGGCAACCAAGCTACCATTGAGATCCTACATGGATCTAACTATAAGAGATGGAATGAAGACCTGAATTTTGCCTTAGTTATGAGCGATATAGACATAGCCTTACGGATTAATCCACCGTGCCATCACTGCCCAAAGTACTGCTGAACAAAAGGAGTTTTTTGCCAAGTGGGATAGAGCAAATCGTATGTGTCTACATGCTATTAAGAGATCTGTCTCTGAACATCTTCTGAGTGGGTTGGATGAGATTGGGAATGCTAAAGAACTCCATGATGCTGTTAGTCAAATGTACCAAAAATCCAGTAAGTCTGAGGCTGGGAATCTTATGAGTGAGCTGACAAGCATGAAGTATGATTTTGTTGGAAATGTTAGAGACTTTATCATGAAAATGGTCCATATCAAAAACAAATTAGCTTCCCATGAAATCACCTTACCTGACAAATTTATTGTTCACCATGCCATCAATTCACTTCCTCTTGAGTTCACCCAAATTAAAACTGCTTACAACACCATGAATGAAGTTTGGAGTATCAATGATCTTATATCTAAATGTGTTTCTGAAGAGGAAAAACTCAAAAGGGAGAAAAATGAGAGTGCCTTACTTACCATTAACACTAAATCTACCTACCAGAAAAATTCAACAAGTCTAGGAAGTTTAGGTCAAAAGCACCTAATAAGTCTCAGGACAAGAAAGGCCAAGGTAGTAATCAGACAAGAGGGGTAAGTGGTCCTAAAGCTATCATTAAGAAAGAAAATAAATGTTTTTTCTGTAAAAAGAAAGGTCATAAGAAATTCGAGTGTCACAAATACAAATCTTGGTTAGAGAAAAAGGGTAAGCAAGAAGGTAAACCATTAGCTTTCGTTTGTTTTGAATCCTATTTTATTAGTGCACCATTAAACTCATGGTGGCTTGATAGTGGTGCAACTGTTCACGTTGCTGTTACTTTGCAGGGGTTCAAAAGCAAACGGAAGCCAAGTGAGAAAGAGGCCAACTTAGAGTTGGAAATAATGCTGAAGTAGAAGTTTGTTTTATTGGAACAATAGGTTTAAATTTGGAGTCTGGTTTTGAACTTATTTTGAAAAATTTTTTATGTTCCCTCCTTTAGGAGAAATTTAATTTCAGTTTCTGTTTTGGATAAACATGGTTATCATTTTATCATAAGAATAGAAAAGTTGATTTTTAAATTCTAAAATTATAGGTGAATTTAAGCTTGATGATAGTTTATATAGATTGTGCTTGGCCCAAAACAATGAATACAGTACTATGAATGTTGAAAACATAGTGTCTAAGAGAACTTTAGTTAGTGAAAAATCTTTTTATTATGGCATAAAAGATTAGGCCACATCTCAAATGAGAGAATTAATAGATTAATAAAAGATGGTTCTTTACCTTCTCTTAAATCTGAAAACTTAGACACATGTGTTGATTGTATAAGGGGTAAGTTAACTAAGACTAAAAATAAAGGTGCCACTCGAAGTTCTGACCTTTTAGAAATTGTGCATACTGATATTAGTGGACCACTTACTCCTACTTTATGTGGTAATAAATATTTTGTTACCTTTATTGATGATTTTTCTCGTTATGGTTATCTTTACCTAATTAAGGAGAAGTCTTGTACTTTT
This sequence comes from Sindora glabra, assembly GCA_020226215.1. Taxonomy (NCBI): domain Eukaryota; kingdom Viridiplantae; phylum Streptophyta; class Magnoliopsida; order Fabales; family Fabaceae; genus Sindora; species Sindora glabra. The sequence continues at coordinate 26,307,262 of CM035228.1, forward strand.
GAAAAATTTAAAATTTTTAAAAAGAGGTAGAGAAACAATTGGGAAAAGTCATCAAAATTGTTAGGTCTGATCGAGGTGGTGAATATTATGGTAGACATGGCACAACTGGACAGCATATGGGACCATTTGCCAAATACTTACAAGAGAATGGGATAATTGCCCAATATACTATGCCTGGTAGTCCTGAGCAAAATGGTGTGGCCGAAAGACGAAATCGCACTCTTAAAGATATGATGAGAGCATGATGAGTAGAACCAATCTTCCTGAATCTCTTTGGGGTGAAGCCATGAAATGTGCATTATATATATTGAATAGAGTGCCTAGCAAATCTGTAGCTAAAACACCTTTTGAACTATGGGCCAAAAGGAAACCTAGCTTGAATCACTTTCGAGTTTGGGGATGTCCTGCAGAAGTTAGAATTTATAATCCTTTTGAAAAGAAAACTGAACCTCGATCTACTCGTTGCTACTTCATAGGGTACCCAGATCATTCCAAAGGGTATAAATTCTATTGCCCTGAACGTGGAGCAAAAATTGTGGAGTCACAGGTGGCAAAATTCTTGGAATGATGATACTGCAGATAGAAGCATCATAGAAGTTATCAATGATGATGAACCTGTAAGATATGTCACTTTCCCTTTGCCAAACCCACAAAATCTTATAGTACCAGTAGATATTGGAAGAGGAGAAAATGTGCAGCAGAATACAGATCCTCTCCCTTTGCTCATCCTCCTAATCAAATTCCCGATCCTGTTGATGTAATTCAAGCTCAAGAGAATGATGTTGAGGTGCCTTTGAGAAGATCTACTAGACAAAGAAGATCTGCAATCTCTAATGATTACTTAGTTTTCCTTGGAGAGAGTGACTATGATATTAGTCATGTTGTTGATCCTGTGACTTACAAAGATGCAATAACTAGTGCACAGTCTGATATGTGGGTGGATGCAATGAAAGATGAAATAAATTCTATGGCTCACAATGTTGTTTGGGAACTTGTTGAGCTTCCAAATGGATGCAAACCTATTGGATGTAAATGGGTGTACAAAACCAAGAAAGACTCTAAAGGAAATGTTGAAAGGTTTAAAGCTAGATTGGTGGCAAAAGGATTCACTCAGAAAGAAGGAGTGGACTATAATGAGACCTTTTCACCAGTCTCATCTAAAGATTCCTTTAGAATCATCATGGCCTTGGTAGCACACTATGACTTAGAGCTTCATCAAATGGATGTGAAGACAGCCTTTTTGAATGGGGATTTGAGAGAAGAAGTTTATATGGTACAGCCAGAGGGTTTTCAAGAACCTGGAAAAGAACATTTAGTGTGTCGGCTTAAAAAGTCTATTTATGGACTTAAACAAGCTTCAAGGCAATGGTATTTTAAATTTGATGAGGTGATCACTTCCATGGGTTTTGAGGAAAATAAAGTTGATCAGTGCATATACCTTAAGATCAGTGGGAGTAAGTACATTTTTCTTGTCCTCTATGTGGATGATATTCTATTAGCCAGTAATGATAATGGATTGTTGCATGAGACTAAACAATCATTGTCCAAGATTTTTGATATGAAAGATCTTGGGAATGCTTCATTTGTTCTTGGGATAGAGATTCATAGAGATCGATCTAGAGGTTTGTTGGGACTTTCACAAAGGTCTTACATTGATCGTGTGCTCACTAGATTTAATATGCAGAATTGTAAGGGTGGGATGCACCTGTTATAAAAGGTGATAAACTCAGCCTTAGTCAATGTCCCAAGAATGATTTAGAAAGAGAATCTATGAAGAATATACCTTATTCTAGTGCAGTGGGGAGTCTTATGTATGCACAAGTCTGCACTAGGCCTGACATTGCATTTGCAGTAGGAGTTCTTGGTAGGTATCTTTCTAACCCTGGTATGGATCATTGGGTTGCTGTTAAGAAAGTATTAAGGTACTTACAAAAGATAAAAGATTACATGCTGGTTTATAGAAAAGTTGACAATCTTGAGATTGTTGGATATACAGATTCTGACTTTGCTGGCTCTCAGGATGATATGAAATCCACTTCAGGATACATTTTTACATTAGCTGGAGGAGCTGTATCTTGGAAGAGTGTAAAACAAACACTCTTAGCTTCTTCTACTATGCAAGCTGAGTTTGTTGCGTGTTATGGAGCAGCTACGCAAGCCATTTGGCTAAAGAATCTTATCTCTGGTCTTCGCATCATTGATTCCATCTCTAATCCACTAAGAATTTATTGTGATAACAAATCTGCTGTGTTGTTTTCCAAAAACAACAAAACTACATGTGGGTCTAAGCATTTAGAAATAAAGTACCTTAAGGTCAGAGATTTTGTGAAAAATGGTGATATTACTGTAGAGCATATTGATACAAATAAGATGATTGCTGATCCTCTGACTAAAGGATTAAGACCTGTAGTTTTTAGCAAACATGTTGAGAGTATGGGTGTCTTAAAGTCTTTTGATGTATTTTATTAGTGGGAGCATATTTCTTGTGTTTGATACTCTCATGCTATAATTTGTTATGTTAGACACTCTTTTTATAAGATTATTAATTTCATTGATGATCATCATAAAGTAGATAATCTATGCTATTATATATTCTTACTTGAACATATACTTATAAGTATTGAAATCTTGCTTCTTAAGACTGGTGTCTGTCTTAAGTATGATTTTTGATGTCAAGAAAGTATGTCTTATGGAATGACACCATTGAATGATCTCGAGAATATGAATGAGACATACATACAGTATATAGATTTCTCATCAAGTTTTAGAGAAATCATGGAGGACTGATAATGAAAATAGCACGTTTGATCACATTTGATGCTATTTTCTTACTACACAGCCACACTAAAATCCATTGTCGATAAAGTCACTAGCACTTGTAACCATAGATTGGTCTTATGTCAATAAGGGGCATAAAGGCGCTATGATTCAGTGTTAGTTAGCTATATTAGATAGGATTGTTGTGATGTTATCTCAGAGGGCTAAATTATTTTTCTTTGTGGCCACATAAAAGTTTTTTTTAATCAGTCTGGAGTCTTGTTTTAAAAATGTATTTTGTTAAAAATCTAATAAAACCCAATTAATATTGCTCAAGTGGGAGAATGTTAGAATTTTCCATAAAGTGAGCTGCTATTAATTGGTAATTTGTGATTTAATAAAAAATTGACTGATTAGTATTTAGCCCAATTATGAGATATGCATGGAGTCCATTTAAAATTGTGATCTTAAAGATATGGCTTAGCACATCTATATAGATTAGTGTGGTTTGGCGGTTGTGTAGGCCCAAAAGACTTAGGAATCCTTTTATAGGGAGGATTGCTAGGATTATAAATAAGGATTAAGGCTAGGTCCCCTCTTCACTTCTCATACACACGGTTTCTACCCATTGAGAGCCGCCACCGAAGAGAAGAGCGAAGAGGAAGATCTAGTTGAGTAGAATTCATTAGCTTCCGCTGAATTCAATCATGGCTGCAAATCCATCAGGTAAGTAAATTCTAATTTCATATTTATGCTGTTCTAATTATCATATATGAAATCCTAAAATAAATTTAAAATTCTTACAGATATATCTCATAAAAATTTTAGAAGTTTAGTATATTTTCACTTGTACACACCAGAACCACCATGGCTTCGCCATCACCGGAAACAAGCATAAACGTATTAGGTAGAGGGTCAATCGTCTTAATTTTTGTAAGTGCATTTTTTGAATGCACAGAAGTGCTACAAAACTGGCAGAATAATCTTTTCATTTTGGCTTCCTTTTCAATGCAGTTTTTGGTGGAAAATGGTGGGCTACATTGCATTTGATAATAAGTAAAGGATTTAAAATTGATTTAGCATCATTCTAAATTAAAATGTGATATTATATTAACAAAAATTATTAATTTTTTTATTTTTAAAAATTTTAATTATTATTACTTTTTAATAACATATATTCTTTTTATTTATTGATAGTATTAAATTTAAATAAATTAAGGAGAAATAGAGGAAGATAAGAGTACAAGATCATAATCAAGAAAGAGGTATACTTCTAGAAGGCGAGAAGCTAGATTCTTCGTGCAGTCATGTCTGTTTTTATTTATTTGAGAAACAAGCTTAGAACATTATTTACCCAGATACTTAAAACATACATCAAATATAATCTAATATGCAAATTAAAAGAAAGAAAACATCCAATCCTTCAAAAACATACTACTTCAAAACTGTTATATGGATTAAAAATAGATTTGAAATTGAGTTTCAAATATTTTATATTAATTGAATTAAACTTTATAAATTTGCTCTATTATTTTGTATTAATTGACATCCATTGATTTATATTTGAAATTCAATTTCGGATTTCATTTTTGGTATATATTGCATTGCTAATTTTATTTACTCCTACAAATTATTTACAATCTTTGTTGGAATTAGCCTACTTTTCTAGACATATCTAGAATAAATAATGTTTTCCTTATCATTAAAAAAAATTAGAAATATCTTCTTAAAAGTTGTAAATTGTAACTAGAAATATCTTCTTCTTGAAAGTTGTAAACTGACTTAATAGTAGAGAAATCTAGAATGTAGAAAATTTTCATACATAGGTAGTGCACAAGCCTATAAATAGGCACTCATGTATGCATTCTAACTAAGTTGAAGCAAGAATCCTTCTTCAACAAGTAGTTCTCTCCAACTGCACTTATATTCAATAGTTGACAGTGGTATTAGAGCTTGGTCATTTCTACCTTAGGGCATGAGGCTTATCCATAAATTTCTTCCTTCAATTATTCTTTATATACCATAAACTTTCTTTAACCCATGGCCATACCAACTATTAAATTTCATCTATCCCTTTGCTAGTTTTTACTAGTGAAAACTATGATTTTTGGAAGTTCAAACCTAAAACATGTTTTATCTCATAAAAATTATGGGATATCGTTCAAAATGGGTATAATAACCTAAATGATGCTACTATCTTATCTGAAGAAAAATGCAAGAAATTGGAAGAAAATCAACAAAAGGATGCACAAGCTTTATTTATTCTTCAACAAGCTATGCATGAGACCATCTTTACAAGAATCATGGATGTAGACATTGTAAAGAAAGCTTACGATATTTTGGAGGAGGAGTTTCAAGGAAGTGAAAAGGTATGTGCCATTAAACTACAATACCTAAGAAAAGAGTTTGAAATTCTTGAAATGAAGGAATCTAAGACCATAGAAGAATACTATGGTAGAATAAATGAAATAGTTAATCAAATAAAATTATATAAGAAAATATATTTAATAAGAGAGTGGTAGATAAAATTTTGATCACTCTAATATAGAAATATGACCCTATAACACTAGATTCATCTTCTTTATCCATGACTAAATTAGTGGATCTTCTTGGGACCATGAAACAAAATTAAATAAGTGTAATGAAGGACCAGTAGAAAATGCCTTCAAAATTAAACAAAAAGTGCAGTATCAAAATTTCAAAATGGAGAAAGAAAATTTACTCAAAATACAAATGAAGAAGAAAATTTTATAAAAAATGAAAATAAAAAAGAAGGCCAAAAGCAAGGCAATAGTAGAGCCATATATCCTCCATGTGAAATTTGCAAGGAGAAAGGCCATTAAGAAAATGATTGTTCTTTTCGAGGCAAGCCACAATGCAATAAGTGCAAAAGATTTGGGCACATGGAGAAGAGTTGCCACATTAAAGACTCTCATAAGGCCAACTATGCATAAGAGAGAAAGAAAAATGAAAATTTATTTTTGATAAGTCAATGCTTGTTTGTGAAGACTCTTGACATGTGACTCCTAGACAATAGTTGCAACAATTAGATGACACCATACAAAGTTATGGGAAAATTATATGGACATATCAATCTAAATAACACATGAGTTATAAATGATTAGTTATTCACTACTATAGAACTACCCTTTAATGTTGCTACATTGATGTTAGTTATCATAAAAACTGATGTATATAATGGTATTATAGCAATTTTTATAAATAAGTTCAACTTATGATACTAGTTAAAATAATAAGCTAATATTATAAAGTCTTCTTTTCTTATAGGAAATCAAGTGTTCATGTTAGTAAAACATAAGCAATGGTTTTTATTTAAAACTAATTTCTAATTCTATTTACATGTCACTTTTAAATACTCATTGCCTAAAGGAATACCAAACATTGAATGTATGGAATATATAGTTATACAATAAACTAACATCTAAAGTATTGTCAACAACCAATTAATTATATTTATGGAATATAGTAATATTGGGAACTGCAAAAATTATTGGCCTTCTAATAGTTAACTTGCTCAAAAGGCATTTGAATTGAGATTTGGAAAATATAAAATTATTACATAGTTGTTTCTTTTTAGCAAACAACATGTATTGTTGTTCTCATTCTTTATAAATTTCATTTTCACTTTATTTTTTATTTAAGTGGCATAAGAGTACAATACATCATTCTTGCTATACAATTAGAAATACTTTAAAATTTTTTATTATAGGTTTTTTATTATACCATGATTATCTTTTTCTAGAATAGGACACTATTAGAAGATATTTAAGGCATGATGAGATACTCATAATTATAAGATTCGAAGCATTTCTTACCTTGTAGCATTGGTTGTGTGTGTTGTTTTTATATTACACCCAGTTTAATAAGGAATGAATGACTAATATTTGCAGAATCTGGTGAACACTTTAACATGATAAAAATAGATTAAGTCTTTTTAATAAATGAGAATTTGCAGCAAAATTTTTTTTAATACTTGTCAAACACCTAACAATTCGAAAGAGATAGAATTAAGTTAGAAATTGTTTGAAAGTGATTAGACGAAAAAATCATATAGTTTTAATTTAAAATGATTTACTGAAAATAATGGATTTGGAATTGTTTGAAAAATATTTTTGAAAATTAAAAGAATTTATTAGGAATTAATAAAAATTAAGTAAATATTTTAAGGATTGTGAATTTAATTTTGGTGATAGAAATTATAGAATATTATTTTGGAATTGTTGAAGTAATTTTATAAATTTTACAAGATCCAAGATTGATATAATTTACAATTAAATTAGGGTTATTAATTAAATTAATTTGAAAATTGGGCTAAAAGAGCAAAATTGAAATTAAGAAAAATTAAGCATAAAATTGGCCCAATAAATCAAGTATGGCTCATGAATAGTTGCTAAGAAAAAAATAGAAATTAGGCTTGCATAACCCATTAGAAATAAGCCTATATTAATTATGTAATTAAGAGAGCATTTTTTGGTAATTAATTATTAATTAAAAAAAGAAAATGATCTAATCTTGGCCTATAATGTGCATAACCATAAGGCCTTAGAGAGGTAAAAGTTGATGCTAAAATGACATAATTGTAATTAAATAAGCATTTTAGGAAACTTTGATAAATTGATTACTTTGTAATTGAGTTTATGATAATAATGAATATTGATATTCCTTAGTATATTCTTTGGCTTTTTTAAGTATAAAAAGCCATTATCCTTTTGTATTTTTGCAAGAAGTGGACAACACCAAGAGAGATAGAAAAGAGGAGGAGAAAGAGAGAAAGAAAAAAGAGTTAGCATATACACACTTGTCCTATCACAATATAGGATCATGAATCATCCTCCTACAGTAGCTTGTGATATGTTAGGGAGTGGGTGGGGAAAGGAAAGTTATACTTTCTTAGTTATTTTCATCATCTTAGAGAGAAAAAAAGAAACTTGTTGAATTTCTATCAAAGATTTATTAGAGTTTTAGCTTTAGAGCTCATTCAAGACAAGATACGATTCCTTAAACTTTAGAAAATTTCATTTATCCTCTTCTACTCTTTTCTTAAGTTTTCTACCAATTTTGTATCATTTTGATATTGTACTTTGGAATACTAACTAGAGAGTAGAGACTTAGCTAAACTGTTATTTGGATTTTCTATTTGTGGACCTATTAATTCAATAATAAAATAAGACATAAAGAGGTTTAGTCCAATATTAAAATAATTGAATAGATTGGGCTCAATTGTAATATAATCTTACTAATGTAATAAGGGGTGGTTCTTGGTAATGGGTTGACCCATCAATGTTATTAATATAAATAAAGGTTGCTATTTCTAAACTCTATGATTAATTTGGAACACTCCCCATCGGTGTCAAAAAGTCTCCCTAATTAAGTTCTCATCTAGGGTTAATAGGAGTAGCAAATCTTTATTAGAGTTCATGATCAAGACCAATCATGAATAATTTATGGCCTATAGCAAATCTTAATTTCATATTTGCATCACAATGGATTTATCAAGTATTAATAATAATTTTTTACATATTTAATATTATTCTTTTCACATGATTCAATTTGGGATATTATTTTCATAACATTTGATTTTAACATGTTAGTTTACTGGTTTACCAATTTCTTGATTCTAAGTGAGTGGAAATCTATTTCTTTTCTTTTGAGTTTTTTTTAAGAAAATCATTATATGCGAAATGTATATTTATTTTTTATTGTTTGTGGTTTGTTATGTTGAAACTATAACTTAGTCATGGTAGATTAGTTGTTATTTGTATGTCTATATATTTTTTGGTTATCACTAATGTTGTGTTAAAAACCTTGAGTTTCATAGAAAGTTAAGTGTTTCTTGAAAAATAAGAAAAGGTTTGTAAAACTTTTATTTTTTAGAAATGGTTTGTGGATTAATTTTTGGAAACTAAATATTAATTTGATTTTTCTTGAAAATAGGAGAACAAGAGTGTCTTTAAAAGGTAAAGGTTTTGTATAATGATTTTGTGAGTGATACAATATATAATAGTTACAAGTTGTTTTGTGTAGGGATAGAAAACTAATTTTTGAGAAAAATTTCAAAAGGCTCAAGGTTTCATCCAAGCAAACCAAAGCTATGTTTTGATTTTAATGCTAAAACCTAGTATACATAAATTTTGAAATTCTTACAAGCATTATATAATTGTTGCACCAAAGTTTTAAAATCAAATTTCTTTTGAAAATTGACTTTGAAACCTTAGGTAACGAGATTTAAAAAAAGGAAGATGTCATTTTCTTTCATAAAAACTTACTAGATCATGTTCTAAATTGTGCCTAAGACATTAATACAGGTTTTTATCAAGAATTCTAAAGTAAAAACCATTTGAAAATAGCCATGGGAGCCATAATTTTTCAATAGGAAAAATATAGAAAAATTTGCTTTACAACATTATGTTTTTGATAAGCAATTGTTCGTGGAATTTTTGTAACTTATTTTTAACATAAAAATGAGTTAAAATGATATTTTAATATGAAAAATTTTGCTAGATATGATTCTTTTGGAGCCAACCATGATTCTTTTCAAATTATTTTGATAATTTGAGTTATAGATAAATTATGTGATGTGTTTAAAATATAGAAATACTTTTAAAAATAATATTTATGTCTTAAAATTTGATCTAAAATTTTTTATAAAATTTTAACAAAGTTCGATATTTTAAATGGAATTTCCAAGGAAAGTGTGCTTCTTGCGAATTGTTTTGATAATCAGATGAAAGGGTAATTTGTTTAACTTATTTTAGGTAGAGTAAAATAAATTTTAAACATTAAAATCTAGGTATGGAGTTTTTCTATAAAATTTTAATAAAGTCTAATGTTTCTAAGAGAATTTACAAAATTAGTATGCTTAATTGAGATATGTATTTGAAAATTTGAATTTTTAAGGTGTTTATTTAATTATTTCTTTGCAATTTTTATGTTCTTGTTTAGTAACATGAAAAGCCTTTTTTTTTTTTGAGAAAAATGATAGTTTTTGTAATCTAGGTTGAAATGTACTTAGGTTTGAAAATTGTAAAAATTAGAATGTTCAAATGGTAGATTTTTGGGTTTTTTAGGAATGATATTATGGTTGAGTGATGGCTTATAGTTATATACATTAATTGCCTTAAAGGCATTCTATATAAAATAAAATGGATACTGTTTAAAAGGCTACACAATTGAGTTATATGCTTACTATATGATTAATAGATGAGTTGTTCTTTGATTTATATGTTTGCTAATGTGCTTATATGTAAGAATATTTGTGATTGAAACACTATGATGATTGATTTTTTTAAATAAATCTAGCAATTGGAAGCAAGAAAGTTTATTGTGGTCACTTGTAGAGTGAAGAGGCATAGTGATTCTTTTATGATCACTTGAAAAGTAACAAGGTAATTATAAAAATTCTTGCTAGATTTTGAATTATATTGTTACTGAGTGGAGTGTATATGTCTACTTTGGCAATGAATTGTCATCTTGATACTACTATGATATATGTTTGAAATTATGAGGCTGCACGAATTTGTTATAACTTGTAGAAGTGTTGGAAGATTGTCATCAGTACTTGAAAAGAAATTGTGGTTATGTGTTGTATTTGATATTTTTGGGTTATATGCCACATGTGATGTGTGAAATATTTATATGACATGAGACCTTGTGGAGAGATTTAGGGATTAGCCTAGTGCCTTAACTTTTGAGTCACATGAAAGAATGCATGGGATAAGGTTGACTTTAGAGAAATAAGGTTGGGATACATATGGAATAAGGTTAACCAAGAGTTGTAAGGAGGAACTTGCATGCCTTCTTTACCAATTATATTACTTAGAATTAGAATATATGGTATTACTGATAATGATTGATGTTCATTACTGCATGACTAATTTGTTTGTTACATTTGTTTTACAAAATAAGGTGACAAATAAATAGGGATTTTGAAATATTTTATGTTTTTGATAGAACAAAGTTTTTCCTTTCCAAAGATAAATAAATATTTTCTATAAATGAATTTTAAAAATGTTATATTAAATGTACTTTATTAGTTGTTAAGAATCTATTAAGTTTTATTAACTCAATTTATTTTTAATTAAACTCCTAAAAGGTTTTTTTGTTAAGCTTTCAAAGAAATTTCTTCTAAAATATTATTTTAATTTTTTGAGGAATTTTCAAGAAAATGAAACTTAAACAAGTTTGAAAATATATTTAAGTCTATTTTCTTTTGTTTTATTTATGATTCTAATTTCAAATGAATTTACTTCTATTTGGCTTGAATTTAATCTTTAAAAATAAATACTGTGTTTTTTTCCTAATTTTAATACATCCTTTAAAAAAAGAATTTACCTACATTTTTTAATTTGAAAGTGAGCTTTTGATTTTTTGTTTAATTTTTTATTTTTGGCACAAAAAAGTTAGACAATTCTATTACTATATCTTTTTAGATCAAACATTTTAAAATGATTTCTATAACAGAAGATTTAGGAAATTTAATTTACTTGGAAATCAAAAAAAAAAATGAAAGAAAAGCATTTCAATATTTTTTGATTTAAAGATTGAATCTCATTAATTGTACATGATTGATTTTGACTTGATGAAAAAAAACTTAGTCAAATTTTCAATTTTATGTTTCTATATTGTACACTTTTTTGAAATAATTAGTTTCTAAAAGAAAAATTGGTTTGAAAAAACTTGTAAATATGTTTAGTTGATATCTTTACACCAGTTACAATTATTTAAAAATTTAGTTGTGTTAGTTTTAATCTTTTCAGCATGAGAAATAAGTGGCTATAACATAAACTATATTAATGATGTACTATAGTTTTTATGTAGGTCATTGTTTTATGGAAAACATATATTATATAATAATTTATAAATTTCATCAAATGATTAATTATAATATTCTAATATAGTGCTTTCTAGTTAATTGAATAAAATGTTTGAAAAAATGACTTGTAATTGATATCTCATAGAAAAATGATAGGATGTAGAATTTTTTTAGAAAATTGGTATTTGTTATAAAAATGATAGGTAGAAGTTCAATTAAAAAAGTAAAAGGAATAAACCACATTGATTATCATAAAGATTAATGTATATCTTAGCGCATGACATTTGAAGGAATACAAAACATTAAATACAAAGAAGTTTTGAATATTAGACATCAATTCTATAAAAAATTGAAGTGTAAAGCTAAATAAAGAGCTAATTAATTTTTTTATTTATGATGTTATTGAAAAATACATAGACTTACTACGTTGGTTTTTGTTGACAACTGTCGTGGAATATGATATAAAAAATAAACTTATTAAATTGCACAATATTATTTGCAAGGTTAGGTCATTCGCATGGTTATTGAAATTTCAAGCACTAGATTTGAACCACCAAATCTTTAGATGATAATTATAGATATCGGTTGTAATTAAGAACCAATGTTTAATGTTCTTTTTTATCTCTATAAATTTAATTTGTACAAAATTTTATATGTATTACCTAGATTTAGAGGTAGGATTCCTAACACCCTTGCCTTTGCAAGATCGAATCCTCCCAGCATAGTTAAGTAAAGAAAATACAAGCTAATTTTTCAATTTTTCTTATTGTTACAATGGGAAGAAATATTGGTGAATTGGACATTTTTGTGCTTCATTGTAGTGGAAGGATCCTATTTCCCTAAAGGAAGGGTATTGAAAAGATCTTATTTCCTATCTACATCCTCTAATATGAAAAATAGCCTCTTAAAAATCATATATTCTTCAATTAACTAGAGACCAAAGTAGAAAACTTGTAAAGTTACAATTTTTTTAGGTCAAATTTTTTAATGAATGAATGATCTAAAGACTATGTATGAGGGAGCATTCAAATTCTCTTACTTCATATTGTAATTTGGAATTCAAAAATTAAATTTTTTATTTATTTAAGAATTTCCATTAATTCAAATTTATTTATTTTTTTATGTAATTTTGTAAGTTGTAATTTGATTGTTTAATTTTTGATTAGACTGCATTGGCTCCTTTAATTTTGAATGTTGAATTGTTGTTGTCATAAATTCAACATCATACGTAGTTGTTGTAATCACTTTCAATCTTAAAATTTCCTTTTCATTTCCTTTGGTAGGCAAAGCATATAACAATTTTTTTTAATCTTTGATTATTTCTTGTACTTTTCTCATATAATATTTGAGGTGATTGGATATTAATAGTTGATTTGTCAACATTAGATACTTTGGTATCCAAATATTAAGCCATTATTATTTTATAATTAAAAAAAGGAATTATCAAAATGGAGTGATCTTCTTAATAAGCACAGCTCAACATTTTCTTTATAATATGGTTCATCATCTTCAGAAATTATCAAAAAGTGATTTAATATTGACAGTTGATCTTCTTACATGTTGATTACTAGAGTACAAAACATAAAGTTTAAGAAAAATGATGTAAAATTATAAAGCTTTTTTTTTTCAAATAACTAAACATTTTGCTTTAATAACCGAATTTAAAATTTTAAAGTTGAATGGCATTATTTTATTATAAATTTAGTTTCTTATTATCATTCAAAGTATAAACTTAAAATAGTTAAAAAACTAAGGCACAAGATGAAAATAAAAAGAGTAAAATTTTGACATCATCTATAAATTTTATTGCGATTATCTTTTCAATCCTAAAAAGTTTTCTTTCTACCAAGGTATTCTCAGATTTCAACCTTAATATTCAATTATTATGTTTGTGCTCACTAATTATTTTGCAATATTGAAGACTCATTAACACAACAATAAATTTGTGAGGTTACATACTTATCAAGAAAACATATAATATAAAAGTAATGACTTTCTTAGCTTTTGTGTTTGTAACTTTCTGGTTTTAGAATCTACCATGTTTTTTTTACATTTCATTTTGATATAAGTCTTACATGTAAAAAACTTGATTTGATTTTTTTTCTTTAGTGTTCAATGATGTTATCTACTATTTATTTATATGAAATATGTAATATTATGCATCAAATTCTAATGAATATTTATTGCATCTGCATATATTAGACTCAAGATAGTTTTTTTAGGAAATGCCAATCTTACATATTAGCTAATGAGAGTAGATATAAACTTTCACCATTTTTATTTTTTCTTATAATCTTTTAAATTGTTAAAACTAGGATGTGTCTTTAAAGATGTGAGGGATCAAAAGAGACTAAACAAGGAGAAATTACGAGAAGAGGGTAATGTTCTATAAGAAAGGGGTTAGGTAGGGAGAATAGCTAGAAAGGGAGTTATATACCACATTGGCTATTTATTTATAACTGATGTTTAATATTTTTATTATATGTAGAATAAATTTGTTTTCAGCAATGAAATGATGATGGTTTTCACTTATACAAAAATAGATGTTATTGTATTTTTGGTCACATTGATTGTTAATCGATATATGGATACAAGAAAGATTAACTTATAAGAAAGAAGCACAGTGAGAAAAATATGAAGCTTTTTGTGGGCCTTGGTATAGCACTTATTCATGCATACCTATCACTTTTGTTGAAATACTAGTTATTGCTCCTCAACTTATTTATTTATGTTCAAGATATTGCCCAGGTAATGGTGAAATGGTAGACAATCTTGAGACTAAATGAATCTTAAAATTCAAACCTTCAATTGGAAACCAATTTCAAAATTCAAGACTTTACTGAGAGATCAACTCCATTGTTGAACCAATGAAAAAAATGGTAGATAAACCAAAAATGAATAAACTTAAAAAATTAAACCTTTAATTAGAAACAAATTAGGTAAAGGGTAAAGAAGCATTAGCAAGTAAAGGTAGAGGTGAAATTAGAAGTAATGCAAATGAACACTCCTAAGTATACCTTCAACATATATTAATAGATATGGTGTTACAAAATAAGAAATCAAGTGTTCAATGACTTAAATTGAAACAATTTGTAAAGAGAGAAGTAGAAAAGAAGGAAGAATATCAAAGATAAGGAGGAAGAAGAGGAGGAGGATAAGAAGTTAACAACTAGGTTTAATGTGATAAAAAAAGAAATAGATTTAGAGAAGCAAAGCATGCAAAGAAAGCCAAACAAAAGTGTATTAAGGAAGCTAATACATATATTAAAGCAACATTTGTGTAAAAGTTATGCTCTTTTTTTTAATTTATGCTTTTTAAGTAAGTAGATTATATTAAAAGATTCATCACCAAATTTATTTAGATTTGAATAAGATTTGAGTGGGAATGCAAACAAGCTGAGTTAAGCTGAGCATTTAGGTGCTCAAGCTTGAACTTGCTAAAATAGATAAGCTTGAACTTGAACCAAACATCATTAAGCTTGAATAACTCAAACTCAAGTTCGAGCCTATCACACCCTAAGTATTTTACATTTTTGTTTAACTAATTATTTAGTAATTATGTATATGTGACTATAATTAAAATTTATTATGATTATGTTTAGGATAATTTTAAATTAAATAAAATATGATTTTATAATAAAATAGGTGAAATTAAATAATTAATTGAAGGTTAATATAAAGTTCGAATTTAGTAAGAGTATATGGAGGAGGCTTAAGAAACTATTTTTCCATTTTATCCCTAAAACCTTTCAAAATGATCTAACTGCTCTTAAGGCATTTAAAAGCCTCCCAAACCTTTTTTTTCTCATTTCTCTCAAGACACTAATTGAAACCCTTCCTCCCTCTTTACTCCTTTTCAATTTCTAATTGGGTTTAAGTTATTGTCATAAGAATTAAGCAAATTTCTCTAAGAAATCATCACTTTCTTCTTTTATAAACAACATAAGATTATAAATTTAAGTTTGAATAAGGAATTTGATGGAGAGTTAGGAATTTAAGTTGATAATTTCTATATTGTTCAATAATGCAAGTTGAACTTTCTATTCTCTTTCCTCACCTCTTTTGTACAAACTTGTAAATAGATAAACTACTTAAATTATTATTTAAGTTATAAAATAGCTGATTGACATCAAGTGTTAAGGCAATTACACATTGAAAAATGAATGATGTTTTATCAAGTGTTATAATAAATGTAGTTTCAATGTCAAATTCTAAATTGTTGTAAAATAGAATAATAACATCAATTTTTATTCCGTGAAAATTAATGTCTTTCATGTTTCTATAATGTTGGAAAACAACATTAAACATCCTTTGCTTTCTAATAATTTACATCTAATACTTATAATATTACATCGATTCATTTAGATAACCAATTTTGTATATGAAACCACCTTACTAACCCTAACCTAAACCTCAACCTCTAGTTTTTCATTCCTATATTGAAAACCTTTACCTTGTCCTTATAGCCTAGACCTTAATTCTTCGCTCCTTTATCCTCTTTATTTCCCCTATATTCCTAATTAGGTGTAGAAAGTAAACATCTATTACTCTAAAGAATTCCAATTTAAACAATTTAAAGAATAATTTCAATAATAAAGATTGAAAATGGTGAAAGTTTGTATACAACACAAAAATCAGAGATTGGCACATCACTAAATTTGTCTTGATATCCATTACTTAATATATAAGGTTTACACTCCTTAGAAAGCCTTTTGAATATAATACTAGGAGATGAAATAAGCATTCATAAAAAGTTGGTATATTAACATTTACATATAAATAGATAGTAGATATTAAAAAATGATATCGAAGAAGATGAATGAGATTAAATTTTTTACCTATACAAACCTATAAAACTTGTATCAAAATGATAGGTAACAAAAGAAAAGTGAATACTCACATAGGAATAAAATACTCACATTTATATGTTGGATTTTTTCTAATGAGTACTAAACTTCACTTATTTAGCCATAGGCAAATTAAGCTTCAGTCCTATAAAATAATTAGTGGGCAAAAACACAAAATTGAAGAGGATTATCTTAAGATTAGAAGAAGAGCTTACTTTGTTAGATAGAAAATCATTTTAGAGCTAAAAAAATTTTAAGGTGAAATCTACAAATAGCATCGTGCTTCATTTTTTTTTCATCTTTAACTCACACCATGCTTTAATCTTTTTATTTTTAATTTGTGCCTTTAGCCTAAGTTTCATGTCAGTTTGTAAAATAGACTAACATCTAAATGTAATATTAGATGTTAGTTGAAATAAAATGTTATCATATTTAATACAATGACATCATTGTATAAAGTAATATTTAAAATTTCTACATAAAAAATCAATATCATAGTAAATAAATGTCTTTTAATTAAAAATAGATTTCTTTTTTTTTAGGCAACTTTTTTTATATCCATTTCAGAATAATCCTATAACTTTTCCATAATGGTCATAATGGCCAAAATACAACAAACATATATTTATATATTATATATATATATATATATATATATATAATATTAAAACTGATTCAATTATATACATCATATGGCATTAGAAAAGAGACAATTTATTATGAAAATTAATTCTACCTTTTTATTTATTTCTATATAAGTACATGAATATATACAAAGAAGTAGTTGTTATTTACAATGAACAACAATCCTTTTCATTTACAATAAATATACATAACATCTTTACATAAAATTAAGAGAAAAAATGGTTATCCTTTGCTTATAATTACTTCATATTACTTGGTCGCTTCATTTACTTTGAGTCACTGATTATCCTTATTTTTCAATGCAAGGATATGATAATTGCTTGTTCTATGTGTTGTCTCAAACTTGGTAAAATAAATCCTATTTATACTCTACCAATTGGTACTATCTATTGTTAGGTTATTAATCTAGAACTACTCAAAGATTTATGCATAAATGCAAAATATAGTAGTGTAGAAATTGTAAGTTAGAATATGTTTACGAAGTATCAAAATTCATATGGTGGGTAGAAACATGGTTTATAAAGATGTGAGTTTTGATGGTCTACTATAATTTACAATTACTACAACCATATTCTATGTCCTTACAAGAAACATTGAGAGATTCTAGGATAATAGCCCTTTATCAAATAGTACCAATTAGCATAGTGCAAATAAGATTTGTTTTACTAAGTTTAAGATAACATATAGAACAAGCAGCATATTTCCGATCTTATATCAAAACATAATGAAATTTAGAGGCATGTACTAAATGAAGAAATCAAGCACCTCATTAGATATAAAATTGATGAAATGGAGCATATTAGAAACCTTCTTTTTAATGGAAGGAGATCTATCCTTATTGATTATCAACTTGTTTTAAATATGAAGGGAGAGCCCTATTTGTAAATTAAAAGTAAATAATTAGATGTTAATTATTAATTTAAAATTGACATCACAATTTTGGACATTTCTATTGTTATAATGACTTAAGATATTAGTTAAGTGTTAAAGTGATGTGTAAACCATTAATAAACTATTACAATGATTGAAATGGACTTAAATGACGATGATAAAAAACAAGCACATTATAAGTTCCTTCAATACATACCATAACAAATTTTCTTTCATTATTTAAATTTCTTCATAAATTCATTCATTTAGATGTCTTTAGTTTCAATCATTTAAACTTCTTTATAAATTTATTCATTTAAACATCTTCAATTTCATTCATTTAAACCACTTTATAAATAATATTCATTTAGATGTCCTCAAATTATGAGAAAATGCTATCATATTAGACGTTGGTTAGTCCTAAAATTGATGTCTTTATGTTTGTCATTTCTTTAGTAGAGACCTTTCCATTATTATAGATTTCTATTATGTAAACAATTAAATATAAAAAGGAAGATATTTTAAACTAATTTAATATAGAATGTTATATTTGTTTCGATATGTATTCTCCTTATCAATTTGAATAATCCAAATGCTATCATAAACTTGTAAGTAAAAAAAAAAAATACATATGAGTAAAGAGGAACAATTCTATATTTTTACAAAATTTAATGGCCATTGCACTATTCATAATAAAAATATAAACAAATAAGTAAAAAGAAATATTGTCTTTACAAATTTATATAAAATAATTATACTAAATCATTAATAAATAAAAACTACACAATTTGCATATGAACACACAAAAACAACAAAAAAATCACTATGTATTAAAATCTTGATCCTTATTGTGAACTTTAGCATTATTGCTTAAATTTCTCTCATTGTATATAAGGGAAATGAAAAAGTATATAGTAGGAGAGAACCACTTTCTCTCAATGAAGTGGAGTAAGAGATCAGCAATTCTTCTAGTGACTAGATCTTTCATTTAGTTTTATTCCATGGGAAATGAAAAAGTATGCAAAAGGAGAAAAATAAAGTTTAAGATTTTTCCATTGTACATTTCTTAATGAAAATGGAGTAAGAGAGTTGGTAGTAATATTATGTATCAAACTTATCATGCTTGAGAACATATTATAGAGATATCAAAAGAGTTCATATGAAAAGATAAAGTTAGAGGTGAAGATCTATAGAGAAAAATATACATTGGTTATTAAAAAAAATAGACATCGTATGCTTCTGCAATTTAAAAAAAGACTCTATAATTAGATTTTAAACAATGACTGTTAATTAGGACTAATGTCCTATGATTTTATATTTTCTAATGAGACTTTTTAAATACCTTTAGGCTACAGTAGTTTAATAAAACTGACTCTCATGATTTTGCAATTTCCAATATGACTTTTGAATGTATTTTAGATTACAGTTAAGTAAAAATCAATATTCAAATTTTTAGCACAAGGTTTAGACATTGATTTTTTGTTCATCATTTTAAGTTTTTCATGTGATTTCAAAAATGTCATCGCATCAATTGTTGTAAACCAATGTTTATCGACTAATATAAGTCATCAATTCTATAGTAATGTTGATAAATTGTGGTTAAATGATGATAATGAAGGAATTTGTTAATTTGAGCTTGTAATGCTATGTTGAAATGAATTTTTTACTCTTTTAAAATGATGAACAATGACAGAAAGTGGTTGTGAGGTGATTGTTGAGTTTGGAATAAGTATTGAAATGCTAAGTTAGAGGAAGGCAAGTTGAATAGTTGTTTTTGATGGAAATATAGAATTTCCATAAAATATTCAAGTGTAGTACTTGAATATATGGCCTTGTAAAGGACTTTATTCGATTACCATACTTGAATACGTAATTGAGGCCTCCCCAAGGATAAGTATATTCAAGTATGGTGCTTGATTATAACTGTGTCAAAAGTCTATAATGGAGTACCATAGTCAAGTACTTCCTAAAAAGGTGCTTTTGACTTAAAGATATTCGACTATTGTAGTTGAATATAGGCCTGATAGAGCTTAAATTCAACCATTATAATTAAGTATCCTCCTTTTAGAACTTGTATGACTTTTAAGTTTGAATGATATATTATAATTGAGTTAGATAATTAAGTGTTAATGTGTTGTAATTTATGAATGAGACAATAAATTTATTTGTGAATGCATATATTATTATAGAATTATCATTTTATATTGTTGGATAGATGTCGATAAAAGACAAAGTTGACATTTATATTAACATGGTAATATTTTTGAAATTATTAAGACTAATAAAATAATGGTTATTAAATATAATCAACATCTATTTTAATGCGATGATAGTTTTAAAATTCTTGAGAAACTTAAGATGAGGTTTTTCATTTAACTAATTTCAAATGGTATGACATTTGAAAGATGCTAGAAATACAAGAAAACTTAAGATATAATTTTAGAATTAAATGACATCTACTTAGATGTAGTGACATTTTTGCAATTGTTAGGAAACTTAAGATGATAGTTTTTTTTTTTTTTACTTAACTAAATGCATGGCATTGGGAAGATTGTTGAGAAAATGATGAAACTTAAAATGTTGTCAATATGAGGAGTAGCTATTCTGTTAAAATAATATATCATAGCTAATGCATTCCACAATTCCAAATACAACCATAAGCTCACCTCAATTTTAGATTTTGCCTTTATATGCTTGAGCATATCAACAAACACTAAAGGCTTTAGCCATTCATCAAGCCTTTTGAATATTCTTCTTTATTGTCTTTAGTAATAAGCACTAAGGATAAAAATGTCAAGAATCTCTAATAAGCTCAAAGTTCTTTAAGAAAACCTTCTAACTCCTAACTATATATGATTTAATAGATAAAGACTCTCTTAGGAGATTTTAGAATTAAATAACATCTATTTGGATATGGTGATATTTTTGAAATTATAAGGAAACTTAAGATGTTAATTTTTTTACTTAACCAATGTCATAATATATTGGAATTTAAAAGTTGTTAGGAAAATAAGGAAACTTAAGACATTAATTTTAAAATTAATTAATGTTTATTTGGATGTGGTAGCATTTTTGAAATTTTCAAAAGACAAAAGATGTTAGTTTTTTGTATAACTAAAATGTATAACATTTAAAGATTGTTAGAAAAATAAGAAAATTTAAGACATTGATTTTAGAAATAACCAACATTTAAAGGAATTGAAGTCTAGTAAGAATCTCTAACATAGTGATATTTGCATTATAGATAAAATACATCTTATTCTTTTTCTCATTTTCACTATTACTCCTCTTATTTATTCTCAAGCTCAATCTTCATTTCCGTCTAAATTCCTTTATGAACTCTAGATGTTCCTTATTCTCCACCACATCAGTGAGCTACCGATACTCTTTTAACTAACATTGAGCATGAATAAAAATTTCACATTAGTTCAAAACATAAGAAGTGCGTTTTCTTGCTTTTATTTATCTCAAATCTTTATCTTTTCCATTTCTATGATTTTTAACATAGGTTTTTCCAATAGATTTTTATTAGTATTTCCTTTGTACAACTTATGAGATATGTTTGAGTATTAGATACTTATTATGTATTTAACAAAAATATTGCAATTGAAACCAAAATGGCCAAACAACGATAAAAGATAGAGAACGAATGAAAAAAAATTCATGAAAACGAGCATTTTTTACAATTTTAAGAAGGTTAAAACCCCTTGAGATTTTCATATATGGATAGATTTTGAAGAATTACTAAAATTAATATAGAATTTGCTTTAAATGGATAATTAAGTACAAAGTTATAGCCTTTCAAAATTTTTAACTCAAAACATATATTTTTATAAGGAATATTATGTTTATTCAATTTTAAATGTAAATATTCTAGTGGAAAAGCCAAAAATTGATCTAAAAAAATATTTGGAATGCATTTTATGTTAGTTATTTATTGGAAACCAATGTCTTTAACTTTGCATTGGTTACCTGATAATCTATCTTACAATAAATGATGACATTCTTTTGTTATGGGAATCAACATTATTTTCCTTTTCCATAACAATTTTATAACCAACATCATAAATATTTACTTTGGCACTCAATAAAATGTCAATCATATTTTGATGTAGGGATGGTAAATTTGCCTAGATCCATTGGGTCTCACCCAACTTGTTAGATATTAAACCTATCTAGTCCTATCCAAAGTAGACCCATATAGTATTCGGTCCGCTTTGATTTTAACATAAAATAAGTCCATTACTTTCAAGTCCAATTGGAATACCCAAAATCTTTTTCCTTTCTTGACTCGATGGGCCTTCACACTTTAGCTTTAGGGATTTCATTCTCAGAATCACTTCATTTTGCTTTGTAACTACCTTATCTCTAATTGCTCTGCTACTGCATCATCTTGTCTCAAATTACTTTGTAGCTACATCATCTCATCTCACATTGCATTTGTATCACTCACAAAATCTCTTCGCATTTCATTTTATCTCTTAATCTCTTCATTTTAATGTATCTCATCCTAGTAATTGCATAATTGTTTCCACTTTTTTGTTCTTTCTTTTTTCCATTCTTTGCTTCTATTTCACTTGTTTGTATCATTGCTTTGGATAATGTTATTTATAATAGGAAGCTATTTCCTAGGATGAAATTTATTTAAAGCTTCCAATTGTTATGTAATGTTACAAATCTATGAAATGATTAGGCCATGTAGGTATTGCATGAATTCTAGTGTGGTAGCTTGTGTGAATGATTAGGATCATAAACATTATGTTATGCTCATATTAAAGATTATATTCATGTGACCCTTATAGAGGTATTTTTTCTCATGAATTAGTATTTCCATAGCTAGAAATAGACTTGGTGCAAAACTATAGGCTTTTGATCTTTGGCTAACATTTGAATTTTTTTACTATTTTATTGTTTGAGAAAATATACTATTTTATTTAGAATTCAAAATTGCATTTTATTATTCTTCTGCCTAGGCCATCCTAAGTATTTGATCATCTAATTAAATGATGTTTAAGAAAGTTGAAATGAATGAAAATTCCTTATTTTGATTGCTAGCTACAGTTAATTATTGTATTGTAACTATAAAATATGATATGTTCCTAATCTTAGCAAAATGTTAAGCTGGGCTGATTAATGTAACTGCAATGATATTTTTATGATGATGAAGTTCTTCATTTTCATCTGCAGCAATTTGTCATCTTATTAATAGAAACCATATTAAACCAAACCCATGTTGATAGCTAGTCTTTTTGCTATGGCTACTCCTACAAAACACATAAATCCTCCTAAACTTTGATTGCCTTGCCTCGCCTCACTTTCCACCTCTATTGTTATTTAAAAGCTTAAAAGATATAGAAAAGCCCACTTTATATCTCACTCTGCTTTGGCTTTTACCAATAAAAAAAACTTGCCACACATAAGAATCGAGCTCTTTGCCTTCATTATCTCTATGCTTACAAACTTATATAAAGTGTTATTTAAAAATTAGCAACACTATACTTATTTGCTTGCTTAACCACTACTACTTCAAGTGCATCCCTTTCATGCATGGATATATATACATTGTACATTATATTAGATAAATCAAATTCTAGTGAAAGTGTCAAGTTAATATTGTAATGCATTAGATTGAAAGCTTTTAGTTTATGAGTAGATCAGAAATGGGACACTATACTGGCTAGAAAAATGGGCAAGACTATGCTTAAAATTACTAGAGACTTATAGTACTTGCATGAAGAGTAGGACCTTATAATTAACCATTTTGACAAAAATTATATACTAAAAATAATCATATTTTAGACGGAAAAAGTTACTGATGGAAGATATGACTTGGATGTGCACCAACACAGTATGAATGAAGTAAAACATGGCACCAAAATAACTTAAAAAGATACTTCTATTATTTCAAAGGTGGATGTTTACATATTCGACACCATGTTATTGGAAATTATAATTTGCAAAGGCATATAGATCAGCTACAAGACACTCATAAATTGGATTTTTACACTATTTTATAATATAGAATTATTTTCTCATAATACAAGTTTCAAGTCCACTTAAGTTCATTTTAAGTTTAGTTAGGACTTGAACACGTCGGCTCATTTTGGTTCAGGCCCATTTTCGGTCTTTAATTTCTAGTTTATTTTAAGTTTTAGGCAAGGTTTGGTTTGAATCAGGTCAGCCTAGACTTGACCTATTACTATTCCTATTTTGATATGAAATCCTTTAAATACCTGATGTTAATAAGCTTTTTTGTAGTAGTGATACATTGATGATTAAAATGTTGAATTTTGATGGTGATGTATGAATATATGAAACATTATGAAATGATGGGAAATTGTATGGATATATATATGTATATATATATGCATTTCAACATCATTTAGTTTTGTAATATTTATGCTAGTTAATGTAGAGTGGTAATACAAATTGTTAAGATTTATAAAGGTATATAGTTAATTCTTGAAAATGTATGTATGTGAATGATATTATTGGTTTTGAAGTCCTACTGGGGATGTGTTGTTCATTGAAAAATAGAGGGATTGTCATTGAAATATTATGAAATGATATGAAATTGATAACATTTGTGAACAAATAAGGTGGCTAAAAGGGTAAAGTTAGGTTTATGAACAGTTACAATTGACCAGGAGGCACAAAGTGGAATAAATATTTATTATTTCTTATTTTTATTATTCTATGTGCTCATTATTATAAATGGGAATGTTGTGTAGCACTTAAACTAGGAACTTGGTTGTGATTGAGTATTGTTAATTACATATACATGTAAAGTATAAAATGGTTGTATAGTTATTATATATTTGTTATGTAGGTTATCTACTTATTGAATTTATAACTCATTATTTTTATTTAAAATATTTTATAAATACACATTGTAGCTTTTCAAAGTCCATTGGTAGTTTAAGAGTAGATATCTTTTAGACTATCTTTTGAAAGCAGTTATCTTCTTGTTAGAGAATAGATAGAAAATGATATGAGCCATGTATATAGTTTAGTTTAAGCTACAATATAACTTTTTTTTTTTGTAAATATTTGAATTATATTAAGAGAAAATTAGTTAACTAAATTGCTTAATTTGATGGTAACTGTGAAATGATGACAAATAGGATTAGATAGGTTAGTGAAAACAAAAAATTGGCTTTATGACAATCATAGCTAGGTAGATGTGATAGAGCCTAAATCAAACATGAGTCTAAATGAGTTTACATAAGCTTATTCAAATAGTAGGTTATTAGCATTACAAGAATGTACCTCATTTAGGGTGGCATTTCTTGGAATATTGCTACCCCAAATTCCTAAGTGAAAAAGTGCATGAACATTGTGGGGAATAACCTTTTTAATTTGGGGTGAGCTACTTGAAATAAAAAAGGTGTAATTTTGAAATTTTTAGCTTTGGGTTGGCTCAAGCCACTAAAAAATTCATAGGCAATTACATTGTAACCCACTACCCAGAAATAGAAGTGATATAAGTCAAAATTTAGATCTTTAGGGTGGCTTGAGCTATCTAAAAAAGCCACCTCAAATATTTTTTAATGTTCAATCTAATGTGCACATTTCCCAAAATTAAAAAGTGGCATTTTGGTCCGTAACAACCACCCTAATCACCAACTCTAATATAAATTAAAAATAAAAATTCTTAGGTCCCCTTTCTCCATCACTAGTGTACATCTATGCTTTCTAATTTCTCCTTTTTTGAACCCTTTCTCACCATCCCAAATTCCCTTCACTATTATCCAAACAAGCTTTTTGCTAGCTTTTGCCTTTTATAGACAACATATATTGAGTTGCTAATATCATTTTTTTTCCAATTTTCATCCATTAAGTTGCAATTTTATCTATTGAATTTTTTGTGTAAATTATTGAAAATTTCTTCTTATATTTGTTGGAAATAAGAGTTTGATGATGTTTAACGGTTATTGTATTTTAATTTTTTGTTCAATTTGGCTTTGATTTTGAATAATATTATTGGAA
The DNA here is from genome assembly GCA_020226215.1 of Sindora glabra. Classification (NCBI taxonomy): domain Eukaryota; kingdom Viridiplantae; phylum Streptophyta; class Magnoliopsida; order Fabales; family Fabaceae; genus Sindora; species Sindora glabra. The sequence goes on from CM035228.1 coordinate 26,333,203, forward strand.
AAATATGTGAATTGTTTTTACATTTTAGATTTGTGAATCCTAGAAAATTAATACTTGAATTTGGAAACTTATAGTTAATTTTGTCTAGTATTTCTCTCCACTCTATCTTCGAGCACCGCATCTATCTTCGAGCACCGCAGGGCAAGGCAGACACTACCACCTCAAGCTTAATTAGAGGCGAGCCTTCAACAACAAAAGGTGGTAGTGAAGAGAGCAAAGCTGATTTGCCATTTGCAGGAGCACCGAAATAAGCATCTCATGGAGACAAAGGTAAATTCTCAAGGATTTCAGTTTCTCCTCTGTTGTCTTTGGATTTTTTTAAAAATATTTCATGTTGTTTTGTATTTTCCCATCATGAAAGACCACACGGTGACCCTTTCTGAGTGCAAATTTTTCTTAGGCTTTTGGCGGTGTGTAGGTCCCACTGGTGCTTGTGAAATTTCTCACATTCTTCGTTGAAAAACAAGGTAAGCGTAAGTTCCTTTTTATCGATTAAATCACGTTGTTTCCTTTTCCATGTTTGTTTACTGATTTAAGCCCTATCTTTCGATTAATCACCATGAAACTTATTCAATTATAATTAGTACTTCATTCTCTTTTATTTGGTTCGAATTTAGGACCGTTATTTAGTTTTAGATGATTTTAATTTAGGACTGGAGTTTCGATTAATCTCTGATCAAATATGATTGCCGGTATCCATTTGTGTTGGCTGTTGTCACAAGCTGGTAGTTGTGACAGTTCGACAGGCAAACATGCTTGGATTAAGACGAAACTTAGTGGGAAAATCCAACATGTTATGACGGTCCTGTGGCTGAAATTTGAGATCAATCTGGCTTGCGTATGATTTTTCCTGATTTTCCCAAGTTTGGGGGTATTTTGGTCATTTCGGAAGGTTCGTGAATCCGGCGGGGTTCAACGAGACCATATTTGGAATCCTCGCATTATTATCTTCGTGTCGGTAGGTTTTCGTGACAATCGGACACTCGGAGCATGGCGAAAAGGGCTTATGACAACTCGGAAAAAGTATGTCATCTTCCCACGGGAGGGCTTTTGTTCAAAATGCTCTTTAAGGGGGTGGAGTGCTCTACGGGCCTGCGAGGCGCCGGGACACTGAGCTGGGGACGGAGTGTGTTGGCTTGTGACCATCCCCTTGCACACTCAAAGCTATGTAATGAGGCATAAACCAAGCGAACGGAGTGTCCCTCTCCTTATTCATTTGTCCCTACGGTCCGTAGTGCACGGAGGCTTCCTGTGTGGAAGGATCCTGCGGTCCGGTATGCGCGGGCGCTTCGGCGACATACGATATTGGCGTGCAGACATGTTGTACATGGACTTGTTGTATGGGCGATAAGTCTTGATGTCCCGCTATCTTTACCCAAGCGTGCCAAACGTGGGTTTAATGTTGGAAGGCTGGCATGTTGGCCAAGAGTGGCAAGCATGCGCCGCACGGTTTCGGCTGGAGAGCCTCCGGCCCGTGACATTTGGTATCAAAGGCCGGTTTGCGCCAGAGGGCCAAGATCGGGTAGGCACAATTGGTTTAGATGTGGCTTGTCCCTTAATATACGGTATGTGCGAAGCTATCATTCTCTCAAACTCGGTGGGGTCGTTGCCAAAGACTTGACCAGAGGGTGCAAGAGATTGGATCGTCCCGAGAAGCCAGTGACCTGGGAATGGTACATACTGGTGATCGAGGATTTGTACGAAGGGCCCAAGCATTTGTGCCAAGTGGGCTATTTTGCTTGTCGGTTGTGCACGGGACATTGGTTATGCGCTCATTCATAGTAGTGGCATCGAGGGATGCAAAACACCGTCCAGTGGGACGAGAGAATTGACGGCTAATCCAGTGGGAGAAGCCTTGGTCTTGCCAAAGGGCTTGACCGCCTGAGGGATCGGTGGAACCAAAGGGTGAAGCCTTGGTCGTGCCAGCGGGCGTGACCACAGTTGGAGGGCATGAGCGGATCGTTCCAGAGGGAATGGTCCAAAATCATGTCAAGGAGGTCCGGAGGGATCATCCGAGTGCTCAATGGAGCATTTTAGCCGGAGGGCTTGGCAAAGATTCAGAGGAATCAATGCCGTGCGAGCTAGAGTGGATGGTGCTCTATGCTCAACCCCCTTCTACGAGTTGAAGTGGGGGAGCCATCAGAGGATGCGCTCAACGAAGTCGTCAGAGGACGCACACCAAGGAGTGGTCGTGAGGACCGCGATGCTAGTGGGCATCAAACTCCGAGGGTAGGCTGTGATGGCCGGTGATATGCCAGAGGGCATTGATCCAGAGAGGATCAAAGGATCCGATCGGGTGTGCAATTGGCATTGCCTAGTGTAATGAATCGACCGAAATGCAAACGAGCGGCTGGGGAGCGAGGTTCGCCCTCTCTGCGTCGATCCAGCGTAAGTCTTGTCTCTTGTACGGGTGTATGGGACACTTAGTGCAAGATACCTGTTAGTAGGTGATTCAAAGCACTAGCATTTGTCATGAGCCATAGAGTTGGCACACACTTAAGCCGCGGAGGTGGCGTATTGTGCAATCTGCGGAGGCAGTGAGCGCCAGTTGCAGAGGCAATTACCCGTCGAACAAGTTACGGAGGTAACGAGTTCGGGAGAGCTATGTGGGATAGCGGCACTAGAGAGAGTGTCGGGACACTTGTAAGGTGACTACAGAGGTAGCCCTTGGAGTGACTTTGCGGAGGATGCATTTTGCCAAGTACCTATGTTACAGAGGTAACAGACAGCCCAACTCCGAGATGGGGGAAACATTTCATAGCGCTCAAAGAGATAGGCTTTGAGACGGTCGAGGGAGTAACTCAACAGAGTAGGCTGAAGACCAGAGCCGTGTCAGATTGAGGCGTCAATGAGGGCATTGACATATGAAGTGGGGGAGAATGTCACAAGCTGGTAGTTGTGACAGTTCGATAGGCAAACATGCTTGGATTAAGACGAAACTTAGTGGGAAAATCCAACATGTTATGACGGTCCTGTGGCTGAAATTTGAGATCAATCCGGCTTGCGTATGATTTTTCCTGATTTTCCCAAGTTTGGGGGTATTTTGGTCATTTCGGAAGGTTCGTGAATCCGGCGGGGTTCAACGAGACCATATTTGGAATCCTCGCATTATTATCTTCGTGTCGGTAGGTTTTCGTGACAATCGGACACCCGGAGCATGGCGAAAAGGGCTTATGATAACTCGGAAAAAGTATGTCATCTTCCCACGGGAGGGCTTTTGTTCAAAATGCTCTTTAAGGGGGTGGAGTGCTCTACGGGCCTGCGGGGCGCCGGGACACTGAGCTGGGGACGGAGTGTGTTGGCTTGTGGCCATCCCCTTGCACACTCAAAGCTATGTAATGAGGCATAAACTAAGCGAACGGAGTGTCCCTCTCCCTATTCATTTGTCCCTACGGTCTGTAGTGCACAGAGGCTTCCTGTGTGGAAGGATCCTGCGGTCCGGTATGCGCGGGCGCTTCGGCGACATACAATATTGGCGTGCAGACATGTTGTACATGGACTTGTTGTATGGGCGATAAGTCTTGATGTCCCGCTATCTTTACCCAAGCGTGCCAAACGTAGGTTTAATGTTGGAAGGCTGGCATGTTGGCCAAGAGTGGCAAGCATGCGCCGCACGGTTTCGGCTGGAGAGCCGCCAGCCCGTGACACTGTCCATACAGGGCAATTTTGTTGCTATTTATCTGGTATGCGTCTAGTGATTTTGTTGGAAGGGAAATCATATAGAAAACTTGTAAACTAAAATTGATAGTTAGCTATTGTGTTGTGCATGTGATGGAAATTGATAGTTAGCTCGAAGCCCCCTTGCATTAATCTCCACATTGCAGCTGTATGTGTAGACTATAATAATTATAATAAACTACTATAAAAAATGAGTATTGACACCTGCAGTGTTCAGAAACCCAGGACTGAATGGCCTCTATGATGATGATGATGATATATCTCTTTGCCCTCTTAATTATTTGTTATTTTCAGAAATTGATGAAGTAAAAGTGGAAAAGTGGATTGGTTATATATCGACAAATGGGTGAGATAAAAGATGTGAAGTTTTTTGGGTGTTTGGTCGTGAATTGTCCCTAGGTTAGTGGGTTTCCATCCAGTTTCTGATGAAACAAGAGGCTGCCTTCACTGATGTCACACTGGTTTTGTTCTTATGTCTTTGCTTTGTCAATATCACGTGTGCCCAACTTTACTCTTCTAATGGATTTCAAAACCATTCATCAATCTCAAGTTTTATTCACTGACTAGCTTTTAATTAATGCATATACTCTATAGGAATCTAGAGAAGTCCTTAACATTATAATATGCTTTTTTTCTTTACACTGTTGAATCATTTTAAATTACCAGAGAGCATTCAACTCAAGTAAATGTATAATTATTTATGTTTCATTGATTTCAGTGGAATTGCTTGATTTGGCACTTCATCCGTCATGTCAATTTAGTAATTTATTCCCTTTTTAATAAAGTTTACTGTCTCCAAGAACAAATATAATTAATTCAGTTAAACTAGTTAGTCCTAGAGCAAATTACTCATCTGCCCAATCCATGGGTTTAAATTTACAGTGAATATACTACCTGTCTTTTCTTGATTATTGTTGTGAAGCCAAGAGGTCATAATACCATCATATTTGAAAAAAAGAAGACAGTTAGTCAAAGCTTTATCTGCTATGCACACACACACATGGCATTTTATATCTTGTAAATCGTTCAAAACATCTAATTGTTGCTTTGCAAGAAATGATATGTACTCGACGGTATAAAAATTATATATCTCTGCTTAACTTAAATGTTTGGAGATGTGGATATTAATATGTGTTATTATTTGATAACGTCTTTGTGAGCAGAAAAGAAATTTAGGAAGATCTTCTATTCAATTTAAGTTATTTAGTCACACTCACCAAAAGAGAGATGTTTCATGGGTTAATGAAAGAAGTAGAAAAACTTATATAAGGGATATTATGTAACCATTTATTTCTTTGTTTGTATTTGAATAATTGGTATAGAAGATAATGTTTGAAATTTCAATTTATTTAGTATTGCAAGAAAATTTTTAAAAAAGGAGGATAGAATCCTAACTTGTTGATTCATTGACCAATACATCACTAAAATTTTTTGATTGGATAAGCACAGTTAGAGGGTGTAATAGGGTAGACTTTTTAGGTTAAGATTGCAAGCATGCAATGTTATGCATGGTGAGAGCACAAGAAGCCATTCTCAAGTTTGCAACCACCATGGATATAGAAAATAAAGTTCAACAAGAAATGGATAATAGAGTTGCTGCACTTAAAGTTGAGTAGCAAACTCAATTAAATTAATATGATTAAGTTCTAAAGTCTCTATGTGATTGCACTAGTTTGACCTTACCTATTCTCATCCCAACACCTTCACCACCTTCTTATGATCCCACCAATCCTATGCAGCAACAACACATTGAGCAACACTATTACATAGATGATGATTTAGGAAAGGAAAATTATTAGTTGTTATATTTTAATTACACTATTTTTATGAACGATTTCATATTTGAATTTGATATATATCAAATGTATTATTATTTGGATTTGAATGTTATTAGTTTTATTAATGAAATTTGGATTAGGAATCTTTATAAGAATTGCTCCACCTAAATGACTTTTATCGGGAACAACTATCCAAATTTGATTTTATCAATTTTTTAAAAAGTATTTTTTTTTATAATTTTAATGATCTCCAGCATATTTCACACAGTCAAAAATTGTGGAAAAAGGTTTTTTCTTCCATGGATTTCTCAAGATAAAAAAGATTTTTTTGATATACATTTCTTCAAATTTTATTTATTTTTGGCAATTTCTTGCAGATTTACAATGGCACACTACCATGTGAGAAAAAAATTTCCATGAAGAATTAATTTTTAATATAATTTCATTTTTTTCAAAATTTATATTTTGAACAAAATGTTTGTGGAAAAAATGGGGGCAAAATTTGCGTGAAATCTGTGGGGAATATCTGTGGTAAAACACCAGGGGAAATTTTTCATGGGAAGAACTTTCCCTTGCCCGAGTATCCAGCAGTTTGTTTGCCTTTGTGAAAATATGCAGGAAACCAAAAGACCATGGGAAATTTGTGGGAAAATCATGTGAAAATTGCCGAAAATTCACAGGAAATGCTGCCCTAATTAAGATACATTCTTGTAGTGTAGGTTCTAATTTCTCATAAAACTTGGAATATTTGAATTTCAATTTAAGCTTTTAATGAATATGAACCTAAAGAAATTTATATTAATTTATTCAAATAATTTGTTATTTTACCTAAATTTGATGATATGAAATCTTATCTTTCACAAATAAACTAAACACTAGAATTTTTTTATCTTATTTCACTTATCAATATAAATTTTCTAGTAACTATTATATTTGCACAATTGTTATATAATGCTAACAATTACATTTAGCAAAAGCTATTTCAATCAAAATATCATACATTTTCATACAATCTCAACAATTACTTATTTGATTGAATTTTTTATAAACTATTTATTTATATAATATAAAAATAAAAATATATTTTTTATTATTAAACTTGTTTTGACTCCCAAACAATTTGAGTCGAGTAATATAAAGTTCAAACTCGACCTGTTTAAAGTTAAACTCAAATCAAACTTTTTACAAGTCAATTTTAAGTTGCTCGTGAGTAATTTGACTTGTTTACGCCCTTAGATTTGAGTATATCATTCAAGGTAATTTAGGCATTATAGTGCATATTTTTTCTACTGAATTTCTTCCTCTCTATTTGTTGATTTTACATAATAATTGTCTTTAATTATTATATTGATTCTGTTAATAATTCCACCTATTTTGATGAAAAAAATTTATACTAATTATTCCCTAGAATTTCTAAAAAGATATTGTACCTATTAATATTTTATTACTAGAGGTTTTTTATTGCAATAAACCATGTGGTTTTTACTCTTACGTTAAGTTTTTTTTTTCACATAACAAGTTGTTAACTCCTAATTTTATTTTAATCGCATGTGTGGGAAAAATAGATTTAGATGAATTTTAAATTTATACTATGTGTTACTCTAATCTTATTTTTTCCCAACAAAATTTTACTACAAACATAGAAACTTCAACTTTTTTCAACAACATTATAAATGATATTGCAAAATTTTGTTACATTATTTTAACGAATTAGAATAAAAGAATGTTATTTTGAAGAATAAATTACTTTTTACTCTCAAGGATTTAAATTGATTGGATGACTTTATTATGAAATTAACTTTACATTATTATTTATCATGTATTGTCACATTATTAAGAAATTATGAAAAATTTTTACTACAAAAAGAATTTATGATTGTTCTTAATTATTTTACAATAACATGAGACTTTTTATTCATTGTCGATATAAAATTTTTCAACAATAATAGGTCATATGAAAATCTAATATTGGTATTATTTAATAATTATATTTTTTGATATTTTTGTATGTTACAAACCAACATATCGCAGAATATTAATTCAGAAATAAAAAAATTGTGCGAACTAATTAGGAAAAAAAAAGTGTTCGGTCTAATTTATTAAGGTGTGTAACTAGCAAATATAAAAAGCAATTAGGCCAAAAAGAGAATTTGACTTTATTGTTTTGTTTAGATAATAAATTTTGTAGGTCCTATAAAATAGCACAAGTGCCAAAGATTATGATTATTGTCAATTGAGATATGCCACCTTAGAGTTCTAGCCTCCATAGTATAGAATTATCCTTTATATATATATATATATATATATGTATGTATATATATATATATATATATATATATATATATATATATATATATATACATATATATATATATATATATATATATATATATATATATATATATATATGTATATGTATATGTATATGTATGTATGTATGTATCGGATAAGTTTTAGGTAAAGTTTTCTAAATATTTGTCATAAGATTTTTCAATTACATCACAATATATTCAATTGCTCTATTTAGTTACTATCAATAGTTGTAATAACTATCAATATGGTAATTATTTCATTAAATAGAATCATTAGCACACATTTTACATTGTAATTGGAGAACCTTATGCCAAACATTCAAAGAATTTTATGTCTGTTTTATCCTTATATATATATATATATATATATATATATATATATATATATATATATATATATATATGTGTGTGTGTGTATTGATATATATGTGAGAGCTATAGCTATGGAAAAATTGAATATTTTTATCACTATATACCTTATTTTGTACAAACATTGATATCTCTTTATTTGATTTTTTCCAATTTCAATATAAAATAAACATTAGACAAATTTCTTCATAAAATTATTCCATTACATTTGCATCAATTACTCGTATTTATTAATTATAGTCATTTCATGATTTATTAATTTTATTTATACCTGACACTTCATATTATTCAAACTCCACAACTTAAGAATATTGGTTACATGTTTTTACAAGGGTGCATAGAATTATTTACACGATCTAGGAAGCAATCATGCGCACACACGTAAAGAAACATTTTACATCTTTACAAACTTATTATTATAATAATAAAGTTAAATCAAACTTAGTAGACCACAAACCGTATCATGCCGCCTTCTCATCATCGCGTTAGTCGTCCGGTCTTAGCCTTCTTCTAAGTCATCCAATCTTACATGAAGTAAATCAAAGCAAAAATATAAGTAAGTTGCAAGAATTTGGTGAGAGCTTAAGAATGAGTTGAACTAATATAAATTATTGGAAAAAGAATGACCAATATTTAAGAAGAAGAAATTATCCAACGAAAGTCAAATAGAGTGAAGTGATTTTATCTTTCGCGCTTACATGGATGTGGACATCATGGAGCACGGTCCTCTCCGGCCCTTCTCGGTACTTTGCTTCCAATTCAGGATTACAGCCAATTATGTACAAATGCTGAAGGCTTCTGAGTTGATTCATATCTGTTGGTAGAGATGACAAATTTTTACATTCTTCAATGTAAAGCGTGCAAAGTGAATTTGTGGCACATCTTGTTAGCCAATTGGGTAAAGCTGTCAATTTAAGCAGTATCATGATTGCAAACACTTGAAGGCTGAAATTATTGGCCACTTGAGTTTTCTTTCCTGCTTTTTCATCAGTGTCGTCTTCAAAAGCTACCAATTCTGTGCAGCCAAGAACAATTAGCTTCTTCAAAGAAGCTAGGTTCCTCAAATCTCGAGGCAAGGTGACTAAATTCTGACAATCGCATATTGCTAGTACTCGAAGTGATTTGAAGTAGCCTATATTTATGGATGATAGATCTGTGACCTTTGCCGTAATAACAAAATTCCGAAGACTAACAAGATTTTTACCCATACTTTTTGGTAATTCTTCAAGTGCTACACACCCACCAAGATTTAAGCATTGTAAATTTTGCAGCTTACAAATGGAATTGGGAAGCTTTTTCATTTCTGAACACACCTGAAGATTAAGATATCTTAAATGTTTCATCTTACCCTAACAATCAGGTAAATATTGAAAACTAGATTCTTGAAAATCCAACGTCCTTACATACTTAAAACTATTGCAAATCCAATTGACAAATTCTATTGTTTCTGCACTCCTCTTCTGACACATAATTGTTCGAACCTTGTTCGTGTTTTGATGAAAAAGTGATGAAACATTGTATGTGAATGACATATATCGCACTTTTTCATCTAATAGTTTGGAGTCATTGTTTACTATTGCTTGTTCACTTCTCATCACAAACAAAGCAAGATCATGCATTTCAAAAGCAATAATTCTCAGAGGTTCTAGAAACCCATCAACAACATGGACAGTTTGAAAGAAGGATATTGCAAGTAACTTCTTTATATATAACTCTCCAATATCTTCTGGCTCTTCTTGATCACTATTAGGTTGAAGAAGTCCATGTGCCATCCAAAATGGAATCAATTCAACATTAGTATACACATAATCCTTAGGATAAATTGAACACAATGAAAAGCGTAGTTTCAATTGGCGTGGCAAATGATTATAACTTAACTTTAATGCGGACAAAATGCTACCTTCTTCAGATTGATCTAATTTCCATAATTCATTATCTCTTATTTTCTTCCACTCTCTTTCTTCATATTGTGAGCAAAGTAAGCACCCTAAAGTCACCACCGCCAATGGCACACCTTTGCATTTCACAACAATTTCCTTCCCAATCTCCTTTAGAAGTGGGTGTTTCTCCTCCTCTCCTTTTAGAAATGCACATTTGAAAAATAGTTCTAAGCATTCTTTTTTGGGAAGTTCTTTCAAATAGTGTGGAGGAACATTTCTCGTGATTGAAGCAACCTTATCACTACGAGTTGTCACAATGATTTTGCTATCCTTATTTCCTTCAACCAAGCCCAACAAGACATCCTTGAATTTTTGCCATTTTATAACATCTTCATTCCAAACGTCATCTAGAACGAGTAAAAATTTCTTCCCATGGACTGCCTGTTGAAGAAGAGTTTTTACTTGTTCAAAACTAGAACTTTGAACATTACTCCCTGTCCTATCTGTAGCCTCAAAAATTTTCCGTATCAACTTGTTAATCTGAAATTCCTCAGAGACACACCCATATTCGTAATTGAAATTTCTTAATTACCCTTTCATCACTACACCCCATTTGAGCAAGTGTGGTCTTCCCCAACCCCGCTATTCCAACAATTGGGATCATCAATAACCTTCTCTTTCTCTTTTTCTCTACCAGTCACTTGTGAAGGTAGAATAGAATGGGTCTCCCTCCACGGCAACACTTGGATGAGAAACCGGTCATTCTCATGACGATGATCGGCAAGACCTAGCCTATGCCCATTTAATGTTAACTCATTAATCCTTTCTCTTACACCTCTAATTTTGCGGGACATTTTAATACGGAATGCAAGTGGGTTAGAGCATGAGAAGAATCGGCGTACCTTTCTAGTAGTACTTGCGTAGTCTTTCACCACTTGATTTCGCAATGTCTCGCTCTCAATTTCGTCCAATATGTCACTTGCGTCGAAGAGAACTTCCTTGAGTTGTTGGAGCCACCTTGCTATGCTATGTTCTTTGACTTGTCTCTTTTCGGCATCCTCAAGATAGCCATTGATGATATCCATAGTGTCTCGAAGCTTCTTGATGTTGCCCCTGAGATCACTTGCCAAGACAATTTCTTGGTAAGCTTTGGTTGCTAACTTCTCCAATAGTGCAGTTGCCACACCAGAAACGATTTCTCCCATGTTTGTATCAAATGAGAAAAAGTGGAAAGAGAAGGGGGGTGGGGGAAGAAATTAATATACAAATTAAGGTATATGAAGGTTTGAAATGGGCTAATGACATTAAAAGCAAGTTGGTTACGAGTATATAAGATATTTGGCCAACTGATAAGTTGCCGTGATGGTTATATATATATATATATATATATATATATATATATATATATATATATATATATATTCATCTCACAAGCAAATGTTATCTGAAGCAAGGAATGAACATTGTGCCAAGATAAGTACTAATCCTTTATTACAATAAATTTCCTTTTAAATCTTTGCTCATAGAGAGTACTTCCTTTGTAGTCTTACAAGTGGATATAATCTTTCCTTTAATTTTTATAACCGCCTTACTCATTTTCTCTAACTTTTTTGTCAATTTAAAAATACAAATCACCTCTTTTTTAATTTAATTTATTTTTTTCAACAATTCCTTTCCCCTCACATTTGTAACCATCTTTATTTTTATTTGTTTTTCAATCACCATCTCTCTTTCTCCAAATATTTATAAACATTTCCCTTTTTAATTTGAAATAAATTTTATGATAATATTGAATATCTTACTATGCCAAAAATCACGCATCAAAAGTTTGCCTTATAATATATTGTTACTTTCAAACAATTCATTTTTTAGTTTGCAATATTGCTAGTTTTTAATTTGTAATATATTTTAAAATTGTTTGAAACTTGTGTTAAAAAGATGTCATTAATTTTTGTTATATATATATATATATATATATATATATATATATATATATATATATATATATGACAAATGAATATAGGTGTGTGTAATAATTTTGTTGCAGTTATTTTTAAATATTTAAAGTAATTAAAAATCATTGGTGAATGGTTACAGATATATAATTGAAATATATTGTTTCTACTGAAGTTTTTCTTTAAAAATTATTCAATTACTAAAATGAAATAATTATTCACCTAATACAATCGTGCATATATAATTACAAAATGTTGTCGCACTTATATATTATATTTAATCATGTAAAATAATTTTTTTAATTACTAAGTGAAATAATTTTGAATCTATTAAGAGATTTTTTTAAAAAATTTAATTAATTTATTTATATACATGTTAAACCATTAATGATTTGATATATATATATATATATATATATATATATATAATATTAAATTAAATATATAATAATATTTCTTAAATGATTGACGTAATAAGCACTTCAATCCTTCGGAGAACTATATTAAGTACATAATTTTAAAACAACAATTCATGTTTTTAATTTTATTTCTTTCATAAAACAAGATGACATAGTTTGTTTTAAAACCTATATAATTTTTGTAATTTGTTAATTAAAAATAAGTTATGTTTTAATCCGTGTATAGCACGAAATTCTTTCTAGTTAATACATATTACTTGTGAATGCGAATTTCTTTCTAGTTAATATATTTTACTTGTGAATGCTGTAAGAATAAAGGTTATTTGTCTTGATACTTGTATTTTGGGATATTGCCTCAATTATCATTTTAACGATTCCACAAATCTGTGGCTTGAGCAGAAAGGCTTATTTGATGCCATCAAGCTGCTTAAGATTGTGACACAGGCATCATTAAGCTTTTTGCTATAATTTGTAAAAGCGAAATTATTTATTACAAAAAAATGAAACAATGTAACAACAGAACAATTAATATAGCTTTGCAATATCATTTCAATCAAACTATATTTTATTATACACCTATTCTGTACAGTTAGCGACAATAATTATCCAGTATTATTTTGCTTATTTTCCACTCCTTAATTTGATAATTCTATAATTTAACAATAACAAATATCCTATTCAGTATTTAGAAGGTCATCTTAGTTTAATTGAGAAAGACAAATTTGATTTTTTTTCCCGGTGATTACCACAATTGCACGCATTATATTATTTTAAGAGGAAATTTATCCTATTTAGCTTAGACATAAATTATATATTAATTCATCATTCAAGATTTGGATTCTCTAAAATGGAACATACACTTTAAATAGTAAAATAAATCATCACAATTATCTTAATAAGAATATCAAGGTCATAATTTAATAAATAAAAATTAATTAATAATAAATTTTAAATTTAGTATGCCTATTCTCTTAATTTTTTATTAACAATCATAATGATGATTTTATTCCTTAAAATATACCTTGCGCCTCACGAGTCCAATCCTCATCGTCCAACCCAAGTATTGAAAGTATTGAAAAGCAAGCAAAGTTAGAGGATATATATCATGAAAGAAGGAGTTTTATGATTAATTCTAAAGCAAGCAATTATGCTATTTGATGTGTTCATGGAGAAGAATGAACGCTATAAATTGAAACGGGGTATGCGCCATCGTTAGATTATTGTTAATACTTAGAACGGAAAAATATTTTGGAGTCCTTAAGTTGTATCAATTTAAAATATCAGAATTTACCCTCTTAATATGTCGAATAATTGATACATTGGTGTAGTCAAAGATTTTTTCTCTACATAGCGGAGTACAGAATACATTTTAAAAATAATTATGGATCAATATTAAAAGACTTGAGTAATATGTTAAAAATTATAAATAGTCATCAACGTACTTAAAAGAAAAGGGCACACTACAAAAAATAGGGGTATACAAACAACAAAAGTCATCTGTATAAATCTTACTTGTCATCTTTGTATATGTTGCAGATGACATTATCATTTGTATTAGATCATCTATATAAAATCGTACTTATTGCACCCTACATAGACAACATTCTCTATGTTGTTTGTGTAGGTTCCAATCTATATAAATGATAATTTGTTGTCTATATAGGCCAAAGTCATCTGTATTGGCCTATGTTTTTTTTTTAAAAAAGACAATATTCAAGGTCTAAATTTTTTTATTTTTTAACAATTTCGTTCAAACAATCAATGAAAAAAATTTAAATCAGATTAAAATATTTAGATATATATATATATATATATATATAAGTAAAATAAAAACATAATTATTATTTAGATATATATATGTTAGTAATTATTTAACATAATCAATTGTAAAAATAAATGAAATAAAAAGTAACTTTAAATAATATATAATAAAACAAATAATCCACATGTGTACATAATATAAAGTATCAACAACTAAATGCATGATATATATGCATACAACAGCTACATAAAATAATAATTGTCGCCATCATCGTTGTTGTACTCGCCATTGTTTAAAGGTAGATGCAAAGGCTGGGGTGAAGTTTGGTGTGACTGTGGTTGGCATGGGGGCAAGGGTTACTACAGGTGAAGGGCTAGGGGATTCTACAAAGTAGAAGGCAATTTAGAAGTGAATCTAGATGAAACTCTCAGATAAGGGATGTTCATTTAAGGAAGAGGAGGAGGCATAGCAGGATAAAGTAGAGAAAATCTCATAAACTGTAAAGCAACATGCATGCCTTTAAGAATAATATGAATCTCCTATTGCACTTGCTCATGATAAAGAATCTATTATTCCACTATAGCTAAGACTTACTAACTCTCGATGATATAAGTATGTACCTCCTTCTTAAATGTTGCATCCTACTACTTTCTCGAAGGAAATACTGCAGTGGATGAACTGGTGTTGGAGGTGCCATGTGCCATCGTAGCAAGCATATAACCAATTGCCTTTCTATGTCTTTGACAAGTACCCAGCACCTCATCAGCAATAGGAGGCTCATCAAGATCTGGTGAACTATCAAGGAGCTGCTAGAGAAAGCATTAGATTGTGAAGATTGATGGGTGACTAATTCCAGTATCTTAGCCTTCATTTTTTGAACATAAGCGTAAAGTTTTGATGAAAAACTTTTCCGATGATAATTAAAATTATTTAATTAGAAAGTAGTTACTTACATAAGTAGTTTAAGCATTTGGATATACTCACTCTCCTATATGATACATATGATACGCATGAAAATTCTCTCTCATTGGCTATGATTCACTTGTGTTGTTATTTCTTTATACCAATTTTAAAACATGATATTTACAATTAGTAACAATTACTAAGAATTTTAACAATAACATTATGCGGGAATGTTAAGTTAAAATACCTTGTGATGTCCTGCCACCGCAATGGACTTTGATCCATCGCAATCATTATACAACTTTTTTGACCAATTGTTTGACTTTTTTTTGGATAGCTCTTGCATATTGAAACCAAAATATTTATAATTAGAAGATAAACAAGTCAAATGTTAGAAGGGCAAGTTACAATTTTTACTTTAACCTTACCCTATGCTCGTCATTATTGAAGTATGTACATAATCTATCCCAATAATTTGTTAAAACATTAGTGAGACAAGTTTGCCTCGCACTACTAAGATCACAAATGTCATCCATATTGCAAGAAATATTGGTGGAGCATGAACTTCTAATCTTTGTATCGATCAGCTACTATCCACTGGATACTGATAGTCATGTATCCTTGCTCCTTAAGTTTAACATCCACAAAATCAAATGGGAATGCATTAGAATACATGAAAAAATGTTACAATTATTGTTTCCATTAATCTTAGTATTAAATAAAAAACAATATCAAAAATACATTTAATAATGCTTACATAGACTTCCTACACAGCACGCTCTTGTTGCTCCTCAGGTACTTGCTTTCAATTTTTATGGAAGGGCTTGCAATGCTACCTCACTAGCATTCTTATGTCATGTGCAAAATGCTTTAAGTTTAAACCAATTGGTTGCCATGTACCTATCTTATCAAAGTGGATAGCTAGTGGCATCTCATTATTCTTTTGTATTTTTTTTATGGAAGGTTAAAGGCCTTGATTTGCTGCGATACCATTGACTCGATGTAGCTTTCAAATATAATACATTGCTAATAACATATATTTACAAAAAAAATGCAAAATAAAATACTTAAATATAACTAATTTTGCTTATCTCATATTGGAAGGGGATGCGAGTGGGGTTTCATGATAAGTTGTGTCCACCGCATCCTTTATGATAGTATGACATAACATCAACCATGGCTATTAGTCATTGTTATATATGATCAAACACACACAATAGTTATTATAATAGGAAGTAAGCAATACTTATGGTAAAATGTCATAATTTTTGCATCCATGATAAGTTACATTTGCACATACAAAATGAATTGTTCAAAATAATTAGTACAATAAGACACAAATGATACTTAGTACAAAACTCAAGTTGTTAAAATACAATACTCGATAACTACTTAAAAAACTAAAAATTATTGATCCTAATTAGACTCATTGTTAATGAATGTTACAGGGTCATCATCTTCTTCATCAATTGAGTCATCATTATTGGATTCTAAAATCTCCTCCTCTATGGAATTCCGAGTGGTTTGATCTTCTATATTGTTATTGTCATTTATAAAGTCATCAAATATTTGTGAAGCAAGATAAACATTTCTAGAAGATGAAACAAAGTAAGGATTATAGTTCTGATCCCCCAAGGTAATTAAGTTAAAATCTTTATGATCAATTATGAGGGTAAAGTTTGTAGAGTTATTATCTTGCAAATAGGATATGCCATTGACACTAATATTATCATCATCAGAGAGATCACATATATCATGATGTATCACATTATTTACAACTCGCCAATTTAGTCCATTAAGAGGATCATTAATGTAAAAAATTTATCATACTTGAGAAACTAGTATATATAGATCATCTTTATACCACTGAGCATTGATAGAAATGCTTGTTATATCTTTGTTAATGATAATTTTCTTCTTTCTACAATCAATGTCATATCATTTACATTTGAATAAAGGCACAGAGTAATTATATAAATAATTTAACTCTATGACTTCTTCCAAAATATTGTAGAATGTGTTATTTTTGGTTCTAGGTATAAAATTCCCATTATTTTATGTCTTATGTTTTGCATCTCAAGAAGCAATTACAAAATGAACTCCATTTACCACACACATTGAATATGACATAATCATAGAGCCTGGTCTAAAAGTTAAAGACAATAACTCGTTAGTTATCTCAAGGGATCCATTATTGTGAAAGTGCTAAATTTGTGCAATTTTTCAAAGTGAATAATAACAACATAAGCAAGTATAAAATAAAATTATGAAACATTAGGTTGTAATGAAGATAATAAAGAATTATCTTGGAGTAAAACTAAGAAGGAAATTGGGTTCTCTACAAATGTTCAACGTTCTCACCACCACATGCTTGTAGTTATCCTTTATGTTTACTACACAATACAAATGATTCATTAAGAGCTAGAATCACTTACATGAAATGAAAAATAGTTTAAGGGACATTAAATATTTTTAGATCTCAAGACTGTTCTTTAGGATGTACCATATTGTAATTTCTTAACCCCTCTTATCTAAATAAACAACATGCTTTTTACCGATGGATTGACATTAAGATCTAAAAATAATAGTCACCTTTCTATTCTCATGTTGACTATATCTTGGTTATGATGAGGTCATTGAAATTTGTTTCCATCTTTTGTAAATACATGGAACAAAATATTAATGCCTTATCTATAACATACCTTTCAACAATGGAACCTTTAGGTTAAGCATGATTCCTGACGTAATCCTTTAACTTCTTTATATATCTTTCATATAGATATATCTACCTAAAATGAATAAGACCCCCTAGCAATGCTTCTTCAAGAAAGTGTATCACTAAATAAACCATTATGTCGAAAAATAATAGAGGGTATATCCTTTCAAGTTTACAAAGAATCAATACAATGTGTTCCTTACCTTACTTAACATCCTGCTTATTTAGAGTTCTCATACAGATTTGGTTAAAGTAATTATATAACTCAACAAGCTGACATGGTAGCTCTTTTAGCAAAAAATGTTCATACTGCAAGTGCCAACAATCTTTGCATAATGACATAACAATTATAGGATTTCAACCTATTGATTTTGGTATCATTATTAGCCATGTTCTTTCTCAGATTTCTAGCAAACCCATTAGGAAACTTGACTATTTTAATGAAGTGGAAAAATTGATGTTGATTGTTCTGATTAAGCATGTATCAAGGATGTAGTTTTGTTCACCTCCCTCTCTCCTCATATAAATACAATTCTGGTCTTATATTCATGTTAGTCAAGTCACATCTTGTATTATCTGTATCCTTTGATTTATGATCAATATCTTCGAATGTACCCATAATATTATCATATACATTTTTCTCATAATGCATCATGTCAATATTATGTCTTAAGATTATTATGGGCTAGGATGGAAGTTCAAAGAAGATACTCTTCTTACTCCAGTTAAATTCATTTACACCTTCCTTCCACTTAACTCTACCCCATTGCATATGTTTTCTAGTTGGTTTCTAACATACTCTACTTAATTGGTCTATGATCATGTCATTAATAAACTATCTCAGAGGGGCTTTCCTCTCAGTCTTTTCATTAAAGTCTTTACAATTTCACCAAGTGTGGCTCCTTGAAAGGAATTAATAATGACTAACATTGGTTATTTTTCCTTTAATTGATATTGATGGTGTATCTTCATTGCAAGCTGGACATGCTTTGTACCTTTGTCGACTCCACCTAATAAGACTACTTCGAATGAAAAAGTCATTCATAGTCCACAACAATGTTGTTTGTATCTTAAATATGCTATTCATAGCAATATCCTATGTTTTAACTCTAATCTCCCATAATTGTTTCAATTTTTTGACTAGTGGTCTTAAAAAGATATCTATGTCTTTTCCTGGATATTGTAGCCTAAGGATTTATAACATTAACATGAAAAATCACTCTCACATACAAAGCCAAGGTGGTAAATTATAAGTGGTCATCATAATTAGCCATATGCCATATGAAAGGCTCATTTCACTAAAAGGATTAAATCCATCCGTACTAAAACCTAATTGCACATTCCTCGATTCCATTGAGAAATCAAGATACATTTTATAAAAAATATGTCAAGCTTCTCCATCAATAGGATGTCACAAAACCCTATCTTTAGTAGATAATCCTATCTGATGCCACGTCATATCCTTTACCATATAACTACTTCAACTTGAGGATCAAGGAAAAACACCACAGCACCTTCTAAAGAACCTTTTTTCCTTTTGTATTTTTATCAATCCACTAGCTCTTCCTATAGATTAGAAGGATCTCATCTTTAGCATTCTCTTTCCAAAAGAAATCATAGTCATACTTACAAACATAAATGCATTCATACCCTAATCCTAATTTACTAAGCCATTTCCTTGCATTATAATGTGATCCAAGCAATTTGTTATCCTTTGGTAGTTCTTCCTTTAATAACTTTAGTAGGGAGTTAAATGATTTATTTGTCCACTTATGTGTTACTTTCAAATACATAAGCTTAATTAAGAAGTTCAATAAAGAAAAGGTTATACAATTAGGGTACAATTCCATTCAACTTTTATAAATAGGTCATTAAAACTTTGACCATGAGATGTGTCCCTCCCTTTAAAAAAATATCTTTACTTTGATTTGTATTATTATTATTATCTACTTGATTAATTGTACAAGGGCCAATAAAGCCATGAATGATATCAATCATCTTGTCAACATCATTGGCAGGTGTCCTATGCATAACCTCAACCTTAGATACATACCTTTCATCGTGATGGACCCAATTTTTGTACAATGGATCAAGTTCATTATTTATTAGGTATGCCTTCTTGGTTTCCAATGTCTAATATAATACATTTAGACATTTTTTGTATGGACATCTTACTAACTTCTTATCATCGACAAAGTTTCTGACTTTCTCTCTAGATGTAGCAGTACCATTCTAGTATGCATTGGATAATTGATCTCACAAGGTTAACTAACCTTTGTCAATAGACATAGTGTAACTAGCCTATAATGTCACGAGTTATCGTATGATTCAATTATGCATGCACGTTTGTTATGTGCCCTAAATCCATTTTATCACTCCAACACTATCAAGTATGACCCTATCCCATTTGAGATATTCCCACAATTATTGTCTCGATTTATCTACAATGTGTTTCACAAATGATAAAATTTCGACAACATGCCCCTATAGTTTTCTAAGTTTTTATATTATACACTAATATAGTATATACTCAGAAAACAATGGAAAAGAAAGAAATTTCAATAAGATGAAATAATAAGCAGATAAGTTAAGCATAATAATTGAATGACATATCCTAAATTATCTAAATTCTTAGGATAATTCAAGGATTGGTTCATTTAGGAAGATCAACTAGCCCTTGAATGGGTCTAAGATTATAGTACAAATATATTTCAAACTTAATATAGTATGATTTTTTGTTACAAATAATTTTGATAAAATCATAAACTCAGTCATTTATGTAATGTAATATTAATAATTGAATCATATACATTATAATATTAAATGGCACCATGTAACATTATTTGTTAATTTTTTTACTATTTTAAATGACTACTTAATAATATAAATATTTGACTTGCATAAAAAATTGCACTCACTTGAGTAAATTAATTGTTAAAATTTGGTATGTTTTGTATCCTCTTAGTACAACATTCATCTTAGATAACATAATAAAATAGATAACATTGTATGACTAAATTGTAATATTAAATGAAAACATTTTTTGTCATCCAATATTGGTTTTATTTCTTTTACTTACATTATTACTTAAATTATAAAATGTTTCACATCATAGAAATTTTAGTTATAAACTATTATTATTATCCATTATTAGTTATATTTTTAGTATTTTAAATTCTCAAATTATAAAATCATCAATAGCATAGAAATCTCTCTTTTATTATTAGTGTAATTGTGACATTATTGTGATATCCTTCTTATATAATATTATATAATGAAAGTGAAATTACTCTTGTATAATATTCTTATATAATTTTACTTTCATTCTTATATAATAAATTTTAATTATTAAATAATGTTATATTATTATATAACATTATTGACTGAAAGTTTTACAGAAAACACTTAATGATATTAATAATTATCAAATTCATAAAAATACTTAATAATATCATATAAAATGAATCCAATTTTTGTGTTATTTATGTAAAAATATTATACATAAAATACTAATATAGTATTTGTACATAATGAAAGTTTATACATAACATGCTTAATAATATTTATAATTATCAAATTCATTTTATTTGAACTAAAAAAAGTATTAGATAAAAAATTTACCTATTTCAAACATTATATTTATCACAATACAATCAAAATTTACTCTTTAATTGAATTCCATGTATATTTCAATATATTCAAAAAAAATATTTATAAATAAAGTGAAATCATTATTTTTGACATATTGTTCAAATAATAAAATTTATTTGAAAATAAATGAAAGTTATTTCCATTGAAATAAAATAATAAATTTTGAAAAACTTTGATAACGCGTGAACCCATAAGGTATTCGCCTAAAGTCAGACTTCTTTTTCCCATTTTTGTGGAGCTATCTTCAAGTTTTGTGCATCTTCCTCGTGTGTTGGCAGCAAGCACCCAGCTTTGTTTGTATGGCTTCTTTGCACTGCTTGTTGCTGGCAGTGGAACATGCAAGGTCCTTTTATTTATTAAATATATTATTCTTCCTATCTCGTACCTCATTTATTTATTAAACATGAAAGTTTAATCTAATAAGAATAAGTTTAATTTGATCTTTTGTCTAATATTAGAGGTGAGAAATTTAACCACAAGTTCTCTAAGAAAATTATGCAAGCAATATATTATTAATTTATTGGTTTTATCTTTAACTCCTTTCATGTATAATTATAATTATAATTATAACGTAATTATAATTATAATTTTTTTAATTCAAATTGAAGGATTTTGCTTCTTTAATTTCATACCTTCGATTTTAATCCTCCTAATATTAAAAGTAATTAGTTTCGGTGTCCCATTAATTTGCTCAAACCCCAGTGTTGACAATTTATGCATTAGTCATCAAATTATTTAATTTTTTATTTTTTAAATGATTGATTAAGTTACTAAAAGTTTTACATCAGATTTTATAATTTTATCAATTTTAGCATAAATTTCATTATCCTATTTTCTATCAAGCTCACTACATATTTAACATAATAAATATACAAAATTTTATGAAATATTAATTTTACTAATCAACACAATGAAGCATTAAAATAAGTTCATATTCAACCATCATATTGATAACAGCCATCATATAAATATTATTGGATAGTTAAAATAATAATCACATCAAACAACACAAAATAATTGGCCTTTTAAATTCACTATCATACTAAAATATACAAAATAAAAAACCATACACATTACATCTTTATTACAATAAATAAAATAGAAAAATAATAACTACACATTTCAATCAATATACAAATCATATAATCTAATTTTTTTAATAGAATAAATATAGGAATTAGTAAATAAAAGCAAAGACACTACAAAGATTAAGAGATAAGAAGGAAAACAAACTTGTTAGAAGTGGAAATGTATGCAAGCGAAGAGGAAGGAGGAGAGAAACTAGAGCAAGCTTCCACATGGAGGAAAATGGAAGAGGAAAAGGCTTGTGATGTTTAAATGGCTAGAGCTATATAGATGACACTTTATCATCTATATTGGTTGCTCGATCATCTATATATATAATAAGTGGAGGGCACATGCATCCTTCGGGTTCCAAAGCCGATAAAAACAATGCCTATCATTTGTATATCTAGTAATTGTTGTTTGTATTAGGCACCACACTTTCCCGCTAGTCAAGACTTCATCTCTATATAGATGACATTTTGTCGTCTATATAAAGTTAGGTCTTTTCAAACATGAAATCAATCTTTTGCTATCTTTGGGCATTGGATTTTTGAGAGAAATAGATAAAATATATATAATCTATTTATATTATACTTCGTGTACAAATTTTTTTATATTGTAAATAATAAAATTTAATTATCAAATTATATATTTTGTGTAAAAAACTATTTTTTATTTTTTTTCAATTTCTTAACAGTAAAGGATCCTCATAATTAATATTTATAATGTGTTTAACTACATAAAAATTAAATTTTCAAAATTAACATCACGTTCAAATTTGAATTTAAATTAAATGCACATTTCTTAATGTATTTTGTGTGCACCGATTTGAAATTATGTGTAATAGAACAATTATACATTAAAAAAATGGTTTAAGATTGAACTATCTTTTACAGTTTTTGTAGAAGAATATTTTTATATATAATTGATTATGAATCAATAATTTAGATTTATTTAAATATTAACTTTGAAAGTAAAAATGATTAGGTTCAATTTCCCATATTAAAATCTTTTTTGAATTGAAAATTAATTTTATAAAGTCAATTTTTGTGTGACTAACTAAAAATGATAATAAAAAGTTTTTTATTTACATGTTTAGTTTAAGTATATAATTGCACCTTTTATAATATTAGAGGGATTTTTTACCTATGAAATATAATACACAAAGTTATAACTTGTTAGCTTTCATCCTTATATAAATGAAATTATTTTTCACACATTATTAATACAGAAAAAAGAAAGTCTATACCACAAGAGATGTATTTTTCAAATTATGTTGAGTAATTTTAACTCCTATAGAATATTGTGAAATACCATGATGAAACAAATATTATTTTAATCAAGGAACATGGAACAAGTTAATATATTATCTTTGATAATGGGATAGGGGTTAAAAAGGGGTTTATATGCTCTGACCCTACTATATTATCATTCCTATCTTTATATACTTCGGAGATTCCTAGTAATTATATTAATATTCAATAAATATCTTAAGTTAAATTACCTTCTTATTTCCTATAGTTTCACTCAAATTTTAATTAGATCTTTATAGTTAGAATCTTGTATTTATTTTTAATTTCTAATTATAATACTTCCTATTATGTTCCAAATAAAATTGGTTAGCAATGGGTTTAGTGAATGATGTTATCAAGTGAAAAATATATGACCCATTCTTTCCATCTAAAAATAAAATAATATCTCATATGATATCTTAATTTATTCTATGTTATTTGTCACTAAAATAAAATTAAAAATTGTATACAAAATCTACATCAACTT
Organism: Sindora glabra; assembly: GCA_020226215.1. Lineage (NCBI taxonomy): Eukaryota > Viridiplantae > Streptophyta > Magnoliopsida > Fabales > Fabaceae > Sindora > Sindora glabra. The sequence continues at coordinate 26,357,470 of CM035228.1, forward strand.
ATTAATCACATTAATAGAATCTTGTCCATATTTATAAGCTAGTTATTAACAAAATCAAATAAATAAACGATACAAAGTATCTAATTAAAACAATGAGAATTCAATTAAAAAATTTATAATTATAAAAATATAATTGGAAATTAAATGAAATTATAGGGTCCTACATATAATTTAACATTTATTTTTATATTAAGAATCTATTAATATTTCTTCTAGATCAATGAAAAATTGTATTAGAATCTCTCTAATTGATAATTTTTTCCTACGTTTGGAATTTATTTTTTGTTAAAAGTAAATTTATTTTGTCTTGATAAAATTAATAACAATTTCTTTACAAAATGATTTCATTATTTAGAATGTGATTTCACATGTAAATATGTTATACAATACTTGAAACTTATTAAAAGTTAAATTTTGGCAATATCATACAAAATAAAATATTAATATTAAATTGATGTTTTTCTTTTAAAATGTAGCTATCCCAAATAAAATAAATTTTATAAAATTATTAATGAATTTATCAATTTCATAAAGGTATAAATGTAGTTAAATTATAATGGCAAATAAAAGAGTTGAATATTTTTAAAAGTAAAAGTTGTTGTTACTCTTTCATACTCACGATCGTATCAACTGAAGAATAAAGCCAATTAGCAAATTTGAGTATTTTTATAAATTATTTATTATTTACTTTTTAGTTTTTTTAAAAAAATAGTAAAAATATTTTTTGAAAAATATGTAAATTATTCCTCTGATTTTCAAGTGGTTGGATATTGTTCTTTGAAATTTTAAAAACTTAAAAATTGTTCTCTTGAATTTTATAAAACTTGAAAATGACATCCATCATCCACTTAATTAATCATTTTATTAAATAATATACTTTTTTAACAAAATTTTTAATTAAGAATCACAATCACAACATTATAGTTTGTTATTTTTTCACATATAATTTTTATATTATTTAACTAATAAAAATTATATTATATCTAAAAAATTTTAATTAAATAATCATATACATGGTGCAAAATTATGTTTGAAATTAAAAAAATTAATATTTTATAATATTATAATTCTTACTTAAAAACTTCCTAAAAAATCACATAATTTGATAAAATAATTATTTAAATGAATAACATGCATTATTTAAAAATCTTATAAAATTTAAGAAGATAATTTTAAAATTTTTAAAGTTGAAGATGATAAAATCTAATCACAATATAAATTTGAAGAAGTATTTTTCATTTTTTCCTTTTTTTTAATGCATTCTCTTATCATTTTGGCTAAAATACATATAACTCCATCTATTATATCTCATGAATAAAAATTTTGTAATATTTTAAAATGTGCAATTAAACATCCATTATTTCTTTTCTAGTTCGCTTATACAAATTTAATATTTCAAAATCAACTTTATAACCAAAATTAATTCAAAATTAAAATTTGAAAATAATAATTTTTATTTTTAAATTTGATGATTAAATATTAATTTATAATAATTTTTTCCATTGCGCTTATACAAAATAATAATTCTTAACAATTATATTAAAAATTATTTCTTACACAATAATTTTTAAAAAAATTTCATCTTTTAGTTCACTTCTTTCCATTGCATTTTAAGATGATTGAAAGGATGAAATATTTGTTGAAATAGTTTTATATAAGAAATAATCTTAAATATAGTTGATTAGAAATAATTAATTTAAAAATAAATCTAAACTAAAATTTCATATTTGATATTACTTAATCATTACTTTGAAGTTTAACATTATTATTTCTAATTTTTAATTTAGAAACAATTTTGATTATAAAGTTACTTTTAAATAATTAATTTTTTACAATAATGTAAGTTAAAAGAAATAACTATAAATTTTTTTTCATTAGGGATGTGGAAGATAATTTAATAGAAGAAAATTTTTATATAAATTGCACAATATAAATATTTAAATACAAAGTTTAAAATATTATAAACTTTTTATATATGATATGTAATATAAAAGGTTATTTTTATTTCAAATAAAATAAAGAAAGAATCAAAATAAAATCACTTTTACTATTATTTCAAAAAAGAGAAACTTCAAAACAAAGGAGAAGTCAACATTTTCCAAACCTATAGATCACATAGTGTCGTTTGTGTAGGTTTTAATTTTTTTTTTCAAAAACACTACACAGACGACAAAATGTTGTTTATATATGATTTTGTACTTTAAAAAATTTTCAAAAACCTTTGCAGACAACAATTTGTCATTGGTATATAATTTTTAATTAAAAAATTTTCATCTATATATATTTCCCATTTCATGACCCTACATAGTTAACCAAAATTTTGCCGTCCATATAGGAGTTGTTGGTGTATTCCATATTTGTTGTAGTGGCAAATTCCATTTTCGTGCATATGAAGAAATTTTACAAAGTATTAGCTAAAAAATTGCAACTTTTATTAGTCCATTAATAAAGTTTGTAAAAAACAAGCTTCTTCAATTTTACGAAACAAAGTTAATGAAAATTTTACTATAAGACATCTATCTATCAATACTATCTACAAAAACCGTTTCCCTAAGGCAGGTGACAAGCTATTATGCTTTTTCCCGCCAAAATAAAAAAATTGACAACCCAATTGTTAGGAAAAAAATTGTTTTAGAATTGTTCACATTTAGCATTTAGGCAAGTCAGTTATGTATTTATTCTTGCCAACAACCTTCATTTATTGATTTAGTCATCAATTGCAATAAAATTTCATGGTTAAAATTAATTCATTTCATACAAACTTTATATTTCATCGAATTTATTTTTCTTTTTTAATCAACACATTAAATAAAAATATTTATAACAATAATATACTAAAAATATATTTCAATAAAATTGGTTAAAATCATACAAGTAATGCTTGATAAGATAGGCAAGTGCATAATAAAAAATTTTAAAATCATAAATATATTTTATATAGTGCTTAGTGAGTATTTCTTCTAATTTAAATTATAAATAACAGTGTTATAAATAAAATTTTAAAATATATAAAAATAACAATATATAAGTGATTTTGTTTTTCCATATTTACAACCTTTCTTGAAAATGCTAGGTACAAAGTTAACTTGAATAATTATACAATGTAATTTTGTGCATTTTGTTTGACTATTATTAAGAAAAAAAATACAAAATCGACTTGTACCTTATATTTTCTATATTTGAAGATACTTTTCACACTATACAAAAGGATAAACTAAATTAAATTTAGTGTTAATCTTTATCTTAAAATTTCTTTTTATATAATTCACCTAAGCTTTCTAAAAACTTCTATATACACAATGAAAATTAAATACTCAACTACAATTTCACATAAAAGCATTAGTTTACCTTTTTCTTGTATAGCTCTATTTTGCACAACAAATAAGTTACCTTATAACTTATTGATTAAGTTAATAATTTAGCTTCTAGAGGTATTTCACACATCAACTTACTGAAAAATATAAACTTTGATCTAATAAGCTACCTTGAATAACTATTAATTTATATGTTGATAGTTTTAAAATTCTTGTTGCAAATTCCTATATGTTAAAGAGACCTAATCTATTTTCCTCATCTTAAAGTACTTCACTAGATTCTACAAACATTAGCCATACTTACTTGTAGTAGTAGGTGAAATATGACACATTTAGAAATATTTCAAATTTTATAATCATGAGTATCCCATTAAACCATGATTACCTTCTACCCTTAGAGCACAGTTATCTTTTGGCCTCACTATTTGGGAGCAAAATATAATTATGATCTAATGGGATGCTCATAATTATAAAATTCAAAGCATTTTTAGATATGCAACAAGAATGTATGTGTTGTCCTCTTATGTTACCTGAATAAAAGTTGGGAGGAAAGAGAAATTTATAAGCAATGTGGAAAATAATAAATCTTAATTATTAAAGCAAAATTAATGTGTAAACATGTGATATCTCCGAATGAAAAAATTTGAATGCCTTTTGAATGATAGTAATAAAATACTAATGTCCTAACATTATGGTATTTCATTTTCCACATCAATCTTACCAACATAGGAAGTTGGCCATATCTTGAAAAATATCATCATGCCACTATATATATATATATATATATATATATATATATATATATATATATATATCAATTTTTAATTAGAGTTGATGTGAGAAGTTATTTGTATTTACAAAAATATTATAATAATATGATATATGTTATACATTATTTTTTCATTTTAACTAATGTCAATGTAGTGATATTGTATCACGATTTTATAATAGTGATTATAACAACGGAGAAATATCAATGTCGACTTCAAATATGTCACAAGACTATTTAATATTTATAAAATTTAATTAAACACAGAGAATAAGCCTTAAGTTAAACATGTCCTATTTTAAAGCATAATTAGCTGTTCATCCATGAAGAATATATATTTTTACAGCAGAGGTATCTTCTTTGTCGGCTTTTACAAATTAATTAATAAGAATAGTTTGACAATTATTCCCTCTAATTTTAAGTACAGATGGAAGTAGGTCAAAGATTCCCATGATAAATATGAGAAATTGTTGCATGCACAGTAAGCATATTACTTATGTGTTCGGAGCCATTAAAAATTATCAATTCATTAATTAATAAAATGTTAATCAATTTATCGATTAACACTCCTCAATTTGTTAGCAATATCATCTATCCTAATTTATTTGTAAAATAGAGTAGGTTTGAGTCAAATGACTCATCTTACAAAATAAATTATGTTATATTATTTAAAATCTAATCTATCAGGCTAACATGTTAGCCAATATTTTAATTTTATATATTAAATTATTAAATATATAGAATTATATAATTTTTTAAAGAAATATTTATATACATTTCAAAAAGTGTGAAGAATTCTAGCATATCCTCACTTTTCTTAATTTTTATTTATATTATAATATTATATTATAATTATTTAAATGATTGATTTATAATTGATATTGTGATATTTATTTTGAGATCAAATCAAGCTCAAATTGAATCAGATTTTGAACTTTGCAATTTTTTGTTGAGGCAGGTTTAAATTAAAATATTATTATTAATTTTAGTTTGAATGACCTTTTTTATTAATTGAGTTATGCTCAATTATTATTAAAATCCAACTCAACCCTACTTAATTATATTTTTAATAGTATTTTTTAAGAATATTTATTAATTATTAATAGTAGAATACTTTAACAAGTTTAGTCAAGTTTGAGAGGTATTTTAGAATAATTGTTGCTTCAAAATTATGATCAGAGAATTAATAAGTCATTCTTACTTTTATTTTTAATAGCCACTAATATTCTTTTATAATTTCTATAGATTCTTACTAATATTCTTTTATAATTTCTAGAGATAAAGAATCTATTAAATACATTAAAGATACCTAATAATTATATTATTTGAACTAGTAATTAATGCATTAAAGGCTTTATACTCTACATATTCTTCTTTCACATAAAAAAAATAATAAGATGGTTTTAATGATATTTAAAGATGTTTTTTAAATATGTTTTTCACCTTTATACTTAAATGATGATGATGATTTTTGGATTAGGATTTGTTTATCAGCTACAATTTTTTTACTTTAAATATTGACAATAACTTTTTTTATAAATTTATAATGTTTTATTATTTAATATAATAACTTTTATTAATGAATAACTAATATTTAATTTTTTAAATTTAGTATGAAAACATGTATTACTCTTTTCAATAGATTAACAATAAAGTTGTATAAAACTATATAAGACGAAATATGAAAAATTTTACAACTCTAGAGTTTACGAAAGTATTATCAAATAGATAATTAAAAAAGACTTTCGTACATTAAATATACATCACACCTGTAGGTAATAGGCGAAATTTTTTTAAAAGAAAACATGGAATATTTTATACCATAGAATCAAAGGTGAAGATAGTTAAAAATTATTGGGATGGCTAAAATGTAATTTATTAAAATTTTGTATGGAATTTTTACAAATTTAGAGTGTCTGGATATATATTTTTAAAAGTGAGAATATAATAATTTCCATTTCTATGATGATTGACGCTTAACATGATAATTTTAACCTCTCTCTTCCTTATCTCTTTATCTAATAAGATAAAATTTTAGGACAAATTTGATATGGCCTCAATTTTTTAGGGACTCCCAGAACTGGAAGCCATCCCTATCAAGGTAAAATCTTTGATAACCCAAAAGGTTGAAGTAGAAGAAATCCCATATTGGTATATAAATCTAAGTAAAGGTAGCGTTGTATACACATTTGTTGTTATGAGAATAGCAGATATATATTAAGCCAATGTGACTTTTAGTTATATAATGATAATCTATTTTGTTAGCCTAAGCTTCCTACGGTTTATGGATTAAAAACAAAAAATGGATAAAAATTGCAACCTCAATGTTACGAATCGATTCTCAAAACTTGAGCTAAGTCACCAACTGCAACCAATCATAAAAGGTTGAAGAATCCCATGGTGTATAGCTCCAAGGTAGCAAAATATCTGCTCGGATAAACTTGTATTCATGATGCTAACTACAAGCCAGAAATTATTGACCTTTTCATAGCAAAGCAACATTTATAGTTAAATGAAGCCATATTCCTTACTCTCAGTTCAACAATTTAGCTTACATGATAAATGTGAAAACTCACTAGGCCTTCTAAGTTATCACGAGAAGGATAAATGTTGATTAAGGCTGAAAAATAACTATGCCCAAACACAATCAAAACCCTAGTGTAAACTTGCAATCAATTGTCAGTGGACCAGTCAGTAGCATTGTCAACTCTTGGCATGCCAGTTGTTTCCTTCTTAGCTCCAAAATCCATTTTGAAAATACCTGATTAGAACTTTCAACTCTTGGTAGAGGCTTCATCTCAATGAGAAGAACCTTAAACATGTACAAACAATGACGTTACTTTTAGCATCAAATCATTTGAGCTAAGGAAGACATACAAATGATATGGAAGATATTGAAAGAGTTTACCACCATTTACACATGAAATGACCATAACTATCAACCTTTAACTTGTTGCACATCCTAAGATGTTCGTGTCAATGTACTCAAAATCACTAAGTTCGCAAACTTGTTATATCTATCTATTTGCCCTTAATAGCAAATCCTAACACGTGATGTCAATGTGCATATTTGTCAACATGTACACGACTTCTCATTCCTAGTTTCATTCAAAGTCACTTTCATTATATTTCTACTTCTACTAGTTAAACTTATATTCTAGCAGCCACACAAATTTTTAAAAGCAAGATCTCAATAAAATGATTAACCACAGGGATTTAGGGAGTTAAACTATGTTACTGCAACTCAGTGTTTATCACCTCTAGGGAATGGTGCAAACGATTTTCTACAGCTCTTAGCTACAGTCTCTATAACAAAATTCCCATCAGCATCAATTCCCACAAAAATGGATCACTCCGATCGATATCCTACAAAAGATCATGATATGTAGACCAAGGTTATAGTAGGAAATAATTTGAGTATATGAAAGGAAGGATGAAAATGGAACCAAGGATTACTAACTGCAGCCAAAAAAGTGTACAATTAGAACTGTTGTCATACAGTATAAATGTAAATTCCTTAGAAGTCTCTCACAACCTGATCAGCAGGATATAGACCACAGTCTCTTAGTGTCTTGTAAGCCTCTATGATAATGATCACCTTATTTGCTGTCTTACTCAATCCATATTGTTGCTTTTAATAGCAACATTATCAATGGGGCCTTGAAACAAGCAGAAGATGTCATCCACCACCTCAAGAAGTCAATTACAAAGTTGGACAATATATATATAGATAGCTTCTAAAATATGGCCTTGTATTAAATAATTTTTATAAACTTTCAAACATTTCAAATAATCCTTCTCAACTTTTTTGAAAAAATGAAAATGTTAAATTTGAGGTTAAAATAGATGGAGCAACTTAGTAATAGTTTTACTATCAATTAGTGGTAATTTAGAACTACTGCTATATTTGTTAAATTTTCCTTTTAAAAGAATAGAGGTGGTAAGTACTCATTTTCATTCTTTTATTCAACGTGAAAACTATCAAATTTTTAAAGTATTTTTTTTATACAGGAATCAATTTTAAATTTAGAAAACAATCTAAATACTAGGAATTTCTTTGTCAAAATAATCATTAAAATTATAAAAAAAAATATGCTTCGAATATGCAATTAATAGAACTTTAGCTTATAATATTATGAGAAAATTTTTTAAAGATTTTAAATTAGTTCACCTTTTTAAGTCAATATTTCTTTTATTGGAAGGGATTAATCAATAGGATGGTTTTATCTATTCAAGTGTTTACTTTTGTTAAGGTCTTGATTCAAATTGTTGGTTTGATACTTCCTTCTTTAATCGACAGGGTTCAATTCAATAGAAGGTGATTAATAAGAATGGAAATTTGGTAAGGTAAAACTTATAAAAATTTAATGCATAACATGCATTAAATAATTAATTTACAAACTACTTTTTTACAAGTAATTTGATTTTGTATAGTGTCATATTTAAAAAAAACTTTGAAGAACCTCATACAGATATTCTAACATTGTTACAATTGAAGTAAATCTATTACGAATTGATTATTCAATATTTTCATATATCATGTATTTTGTGCTTGTTCAACTTTGATGTACTTTGATTTTGTATGATGTACCTGGAATATTTACTTCTCTTTTAATTTTATATTATATATCCATTCTGTCAAGCAAATTGAAACACTTTTTATTTTTTTTAATGAATCTTTGATAATTCTAGAATTACATATGTTGTTTGATACACTGATCAGGAGAAGTTCAAAATTAGCATTACAAGCATGCTAAATTGTATCGTGAACTAAGTTGACTTTGAGGGGTTTTTGTCCATTTAAAAAAATTGAAAAAGACGGAGGCGGTTTGTAGCATTTTTTTAGAAAAAAATTCAATAAATATAATGGCCATTCCAAATCACCATCAATTGAATATAGAACCGTCATTAAATTGCTTTTTCTGTTTTAACCCAAATCTAACATCTCCATATTTTGAAAAAAGTTCATAAAATTATTTGAAAAGTTTAGAAGTTTAGAAAAATTATTTAATATAAGAGCATACTTTAAGAAGATTATCTGTATTTTACCCTAAAAAGTTTCCAGCTAAGAAGTGAGGAAAATAAATGAGTGATGTTGACAATATTAATAACTATGATGTTGTCGCTAATAATACTTGTAAGTCTGTGGTTATAGAAGCCAACCGCTTCCTACTAAATATAATGCTAAAGTCATCTGATGCATTGTACCATAGCACGATTTGTATCATAGAACTCTCTTTATAATTGTCATTATCATCGTAGTCGTCATTATCATTAGGGAAAAATACAGCTTATTCACGTATGATATAGTCCAAGTTTATTTTATTTGCTATGTTAGTTGTGGTTTAAAATGTTAATTTATTTTGGTGAATTAAAATGTCAAAATTAAGCACTTACAACTACTTTGTCAACCCTTTGCCTTTTCTAAAAGCAAATGAAATTCATATGCTTTTATTACATAATTTTAATTGTTCCTTACTAAAACCATCAAATCAGAAAATTAAGATCACCATTGGTAAGTTTAACAGCATATTTTTAAAATTCAAGTTTAACTTAAAATATTATTTCATAGATCGAATAAATACGCTATGAAATCTACATGTTCCTTACTTTTTAATTTGTTGGGGCTTTAATGTTATATATATATATATATATATATATATATATATATATATATATATATATATATATATATATATAATTTTATGATTTTTATGAAAAATTTATTACAACATAGTCTCAATAATACAAATCATAGGTCATCACAATGTACTATAGATAAACACAATCAACTCATATTAGATTAGAAATATATAAATGATTAAACACCTATTTTGGTCATTCTAAAATATAGTTTCTATCAATTTTATTTTTAACTAAAAGTTAGCATGAATTTTGTCTATGAAAATTAATTTCACCTTAATTTAATCCCTCCATTATTAGAGTCAAGTTAGTATTTAACAGTTATATATGAGCTATTGATATATATTTTTATAAAATACTCGTACAAAGGCTTTTTTCATGAAAGTTATAGTGATTATTAGCAATTTTATCATGCACATGTGAGAAATATCAAAAAAATTTCACCAAAAGTTATATTTAACATTACTCCTCATCAATAATAGGCTAAGATACACAATGTGCTGAGAGCTTTTATATTTAAATTTGTTGAACTAAACTTTAACATACCATAGCATATATATATATATATATATATATATATATATATATATATATATATATATATATATATATATATATGTATGTATGTATGTATGTATAATATCTTAAATTATATAGTCTAGTCTAATTACTTGATAAAAGTTTTTATCATAACTTCGCATATAAGTTACAAAAATGGCTGCTAATGAGCAGCACCTTATATAGTTAGAATCATTAATCTTACAATCATACGAAATATATGAGTCATCAATACTATATGCCAAAACTTAATAAATTTTTTATTTATTTGTTAAATTTAGAATACTAAATAAATGGTATATAAATATTATAATTTTAAATTTTAAATATAATATTTTGATAATTTTTTTGTTTGGCATCAAATTTTAAGAAAATAATTTTAATTTAATTTTTAAATTAAAGTTTTAATAGAATTGTGAATCGAAACTTTATAAGCTGGACCCTTTTATCTTCTCCTCTGAATGTTGTATATTTTACAATCTTGTTGCGGCCATCGGAGCACGAAAAGGGTAGCAGCTAAACAAGGTTTCTTCTTTGCTTTTTCATGGCAACATTTGTGAAGATTTGTAAATAAGCTGTAACTTGAAATTTGCGAGCTGTTAGCTACCTTTCTTTGAATTGACTAATAAAGTCCTTACGAATAGTAATTTTGATGACCAGCTTAACTTAACGAACAAGACTGTTCAAAATAAATCACATGGACTTAATTAATTCATATTAGCACAGCGGAGAGATTCTGAGGTATATTTTATTTGTTTTTTATTTTTGATAATTGTAGAAGTAGGCAAACTACTAAATGCACAAACATAAAAATTAATGATCAAAATCTAAATGTAGAAGAAGGTGCAAAGTCTTCAAAAGATATAAAATATTACTTGAATCAAAATTTCTTGATAATTCTAAGATACTTCCTCCGTTTTTTTATTATCTATTGTAGTTAATTGATTTTACATATAATAATAAAGTAATTTAATTTGTTTATTTTTAATGAATTTTCTAAAGTCACTATTTAATCCCTTATTATGCACAAAGTCTAACATTGAAAAGAGAATTATGATAAAATAAATATGTTCAGCCAAGTATTTATTAGTGTGAAAAAAGAATAAAATTAGAAAAGTAATACTTAATGCTTTATTAGGATTCTAAAATTATAATTGAAAAAATATTTTTTAAAATACAATAAATAATAAAGAATAAGGGGACTAAAATTTTTTTAAATAAATTAATGAACCAAACATTTTTAAAAATACTTCTTATAATTTATTAAAAATTAAAATTTATTTATTTATTGCACCAAATAAACTCGTCCCGGAAAAGGCTGAGAGTGTACAATGCAATGAATTTTAGAGCAAGACTAGACTGGGCAAGTGATTGATTTCCCGGTTGAATTGACTTCCTGGTCCAAATTTTAAATCATTGGTCATAACAATGAGCTTTAAATGCATTAAAAAATTGAAAGATAAAAAGAGGGCTGCAAATTTTCTAAAAAAAAATACATTAATAAAAAAGTAAACATTTATTTTCACCTATGTCATATCTAATTTTTCCTAATTTTATTACTGTGAAATATTTCAATCAATTTTATTTTAAAATAATATTAATTTATCTAATTTTATCTCTAATTAATGCACTATCAATAGAGTGTTGACATGGAAGTTCTAAAGTTTAGAAAGGATAAGGTCTCTTAGTTTTTTTTAATTATATATATTTGTTTTATGTAATTATATAAAAAATTCAATTATTTTTGTTTAAATTATTTGAATCCTCAAAAAAAATTTAACTAGATTAATTTTTTATTGGTAAGTTTGGGATATGGTTTTCCTGAAATAACCAATTACTTGATTGGAGTAATTAATGGAGAATTATTAGATAATAAACAATTATCTAATAAATAAAAAAATATTTATTTAAAATATTATCTAATAAATAAACAAAAATTTATCTTAAAGATTATTTGATAGATAAATAAAGTTTTATATGAAAAATTGATTCCTATCTCTTCTTATAAAGTTTTACACTTTCTCTCTCCATCACTAATGATCAAAGGGTATATTTTTGGATTTAAGCTATTAAGTTATGGATAAAAGCATATAGTCTATCCTTAATTTGATAATATAAAATTTATAATAAGTTTGTGAAAATTTATGAGTTTCCAAGATCTTGTACATTATAGATAATTGATGAATTCAATCATAATGATTAGATACAAATTAAGAAAACTTAACATGTGATATCAAAGCCTGGTTCAAGAACTTATAATTTTTCATTAAGGAACCCTAATTTTAAAAAAAATAGGATTTCATAAAATCTATATGATTTAGGAAATAATTACTATTTCTCACACATTTTATTGCTCTGCCACATGATTGCAAATGAATTGTCTCTTGTGAATTACCACACAATGCATTTGCTTGGATATCATGAGAATTAGCCATATACATAAGAATATGCATTTTATCTCTTATACATAACTTAGTCATATAATTGGATGTAAGGCATAATGGGTCATTAATGTTCAATGTATAAATATAAATGGATGCAAAGCATATTATATTATAATATTAAGTAATGGAAATTAAATTTCACATTATCAAATTTTATGATGTTGATATTCATTTATTTATTTTGATATCTATTTTATGAATAATTTGTTAGTCACCAAAGTGGTCAAATTAGAAAGTTATCATAAATATCAAATTAAATAAAAGAATTCAATTACCCATGATTGTGTGATGTTATGAAAAATGAAAAGTTTTTTGTTTATGGGTATATTGAAATTCATTGATTATAAAATATTTAAGGATCACCCAAAAGTTAATTAATCATTTTATAATTATAAACATAATCGAGGTTAATTAATGTACTCAATTAAATATGTTTAGTATATTCAAAGATAGCAAATATGTCTAATTAGAGTAACATAATTGCCAATTATGTGAAATTGAGATTTAACATCAATTATATTTTATAGTCATATATTGGTATATCACCTAAATGAGAATATTACTATACATTTGATTGTTTAATGAATTATTTTAAATCTATGTATGAAACCATTAATGTTGCACACTATTTCTTACAGCATCTATTCCAAATTTACTTCATTTGCACGTTTTGTCTGTTCCAATCTTTAGTGGGCTAAAATTTCTTGATTGGAGCGAACAAATCCAATTTCACCTTAGTGTATTAGATCTTGATTTGGCACTCCAAGTTGATAAACTTGTTGCTATTACTAATGCTAGTAGTAATGAACTAAAAGCTTAATATAAGAATTGGAAAATGTCAAATAGACTAAGTGTAATGTTTATGCCAATAAGTATAGGGAATAATATTAATTTTTCCCAAAATTGATAATGCTAAAGAATTTATGACATTTGCGGAAAAGTGCTCCCAAATTATTGATAAGTTTCTTATTAGGACATTAATGGGTACCTTAACCACCATGAAATTTGATAGTTCACATACCATGTAATAACATGTCATTAAGAAGCAAATATAGTAGCAAGACTTGAGTCCTTTGGAATGAATGTAGATGAAAAAAAATTTGGTACTGTTCATTATTAACTCATTACCGTTTGAGTATAGCCTTTTTCAAATGAACTATAACATGATGAAAGACAAATAGAATGTGCATGAATTGCACAATATGTTAGTTCAAAAGGAAATGAGGCTTAAGAATTAAGGAAATCATTTTGTCCATTATCCCCTGTTTGGCACACTTTAAAATTAGAATTCATTTCATTTTGAAATAAATTTTATTAAAAAAAATTATGTTTGCATCTAAATTTTTTAGATTTCATTTCATTGTAAAATCTTGTTTTATTTTTATTATTGTTATTTTGAAATCTCATAAAATTGGATAGGATTTGGTAGGAATTTATTTTATTTCAAATGTAATATTTTCATTGGATAGTTTTACCGTTAATTTTTAAAGTTATTAATAGCTATTTGTCTCTCTCCTTGAATTTTCTCTCTCTCACTCTTGAGGATAATATTATAAATATAAATATTTTAAATGAATTCCATAAGTTTTAATAAAGTTTCAAACAAAAAAATTCATTTCAAAGTGAAATGAAATCATATTTTATATAGTTTATCCAATACAAAAGAATTCATTTAAAAATGAAATAAAATCATTTCTACTAAAATGAAATGAAATGAATTCTATTTTTTAGTTTTCCAAACAGTATGTGAACCATCAAGAAGTTGAAAAAAGATCAAGAAAGAAACATGGTAAGAAAAAGGAATCATTGAAGTTAAATGAGTCTTCCTTTCAAATCCATAAAAAGGAACAAAGCAATGACAAATGTCATTTCTGTAAGAAATTTGGACATCATTTAGATTTATTGGAAACCTTTTATGTACCTAGTATTTCTAGGAATTTAATTTCATTGTCTAAACTTAATGTTACTAGATATTTTGTTAATTTTGGTAATGAATGTTTAAGTTTATTTAAGCATATATTCTATGTGATGGATTATACAAGTTGAATCTTGATAGTATTCATGTTGAAACACTTTTGACCTTGCATCATAATGTTAGTACTAAACCTGGTCTAGTAAATGAACAAGTCGCTAACTTGTGGCATAGGTGCTTAAGTTATATTTTCAAGGAAAGACTAGAAAGATTAGTAAAGAATGAAATCCTTCCAGACTTGGATTTTACTAACCTAAATATTTGTGTGGATTATATAAAAGGAAAGCAAACAAAACACACAAAGAAAGGAGGCACAAAGAGCACATAGCTTCTTAAAATTATATATATTGATATATGTGGACCTTTGGATATTAATTTTTTCAATAAGGAAAAGTACTTCATCACTTTTATTAATGACTATTCACATTATGGATATCTCTATCTACTGCATGATAAACCTCAAGTAGTAAATGCCTTAGAAATATCCATAAATAAAGTTGAAAGGGCAATTAGATAAAAAGGTAAATTTTGTCCAATCACATAAAGGTGGTGAATACTATAGAAGATATGATGAAACTGGACAACACCCAAGTTCATTTGCTAAATTCCTTAAGAAATGTGGGATATGTGTACAATATGACCATAATAAAATGGTGTATCAAAAAGGCATAATAGAACATTAATGGATATGGTTAGAAGCATGATAAGAAACTCATCTTCACCTATTTTATTATGGAGGTATGCATTGAAAATTACTATGTATTTATTAAATAGGGTTCTTAGTAAAGTAATTCCAAAAACACTTTATAGACTATAGATTGGTAGGAAGCTTAATTTAAGGCACCTGCATGTTTAGGGATGCCAAGTAGAACTACAGGTATATAATCATAAGAAAAGAAATTGGATGCAAGAACAATAGATATTTCATTAGTTATCCATAAAATTTAGTGGATATATATATATATATATATATATATATATATATATATATATATATATATATATATATATATATATATATGTTACTATCCTAACTATAGCACAAGAATTATTAAAACTGAAAATGCTAACTTCTTTGAGAATGGTGAAACCAGTGGAAGTAAAGTTGCATGAAATATGAAAATTAAGGAAATAAGAATGCAAGTTCCATTAGGTTGCGATTCTTCTAAAGTAGTTATCCCTCAAACTATTGAACTACAAAATAATAAAGAAGAAAATTAATTTCTGATCCTATAACTCATAATGAATTTATTATAGAAGAACTACAAGAGATAGCATTAAGAAGATCCTAAAGGTAAAGAAGACCAACAATCTTCAATGATTTTATGGTTTATCTACAAGTGTTAGAAGTTGACTTAGAAATTGATAATGATCTAGTTTCATTTTCACAAGCTATTAATAGTGTTAATGCTAATAAGTGGTTAGATGTTATGAAAGAAGAGCTAAAATATATGGAAAATAATAAAGTATGGGACCTTATATAATTGCTTGAAGGTTGTGAAAGAGTTGAATGTAAATGAGTCTTTAAGAATAGATGTGACTTTTATAGAAATCTTAAACGTTACAAAGACAGATAGGTTACCAAAGGTTTTACTTAGGAGAATGGCATTAACTATAATGAAACATTTTCACCAGTCTCTAAGAAAGATTCTTTCAAAATTATAATCTAAAATTATATCAAATGGAAGTGAAAATATCATTTCTTAATAGAGATTCGGCAGAAGAAATTTATGTGGATCAACTAATAAGGTTTTCAACTGAACGAAAAGAACACATGGTCTATAAATTAAAGAAATCAATATATGGACTTAAACAAGATTCCAAGCAATGATAGCTCAAGTTCAATAATACTATTGTTACCATTGGATTTAAAGAAGACACTATTAACTGGTGCATATATCTAAAGATCAATGGAAGTAAATTTATATTTCTAATTTTCTATGTAGATGATATCTTGCTTATAGCTAATGACCTTAGTTTAATGCATGAGACTAAGAATTTTCTCTCTAATAACTTTGAAATGAAAGACATAGGAGAGGCAAATTATATAATCGAAATAGAAATATCTCGAGATTGATCACAAGGATTGTTAAGTTTTTCCTAAAAAGTGTATATCAATAAAGTTTTAAGGAGATTCTAGATGGAAAATTATTTAGCATCACCCATTCCAATTCATAAAGGAGATAAGTTTAGTCTCAAACAATGTCCAAAGAACAACTTAGAATGAAAATAGATAGAAGATGTTCTTTATGCATCTGTGATTGGGAGTTTAATGTATGCTCAAACATGCACTAGAACAGACATCAACTTTATAGTCAGGAGGTTGGGCAGGTATCAAAGTAATCCAAGATTAGATCACTAGAAAGTTGTAAAGAAAATTCTCAGATAGTTGCAAGGAACTAAAGATCATATGCTTACTTATAAAAATTCTAATCACCTTGAGGTAATCAAATATTCAAATTCAAACCCCACCAATTGTGAAAGTCTACTTTAACTATCTGTATCTTTTAACTGGATGAGTTATCTTATGGAAGAGAGCAAATAGTTAGTAATTGTTATATCCACCATGGAAGCTGAATTTGTGGCAAGCTTTGAGGCCATGGTTCATGCTAAGTAACTACAAAACTTCATTTCAAGACTTAGGGCAGTTGATAACATTACCAAGCCACTAAAAATTTATTATGATAATTTTGCAGTAGTTTCCTTCTCTAAGAATAATAAGTAATCCAAAGGTGTTAAACATATGGAATTAAAATATTTTGACCTTAAAGAAGAAATTTAGAAACTTACAATTTCAATAGAGCATATTAGCACTAATTTTATGATAGTTGACCTTTTGACAAAAAGGTGACTACCCAAAACATTTAATGATCATGTTACGAATATGGGCATCATTGTTAATAAAAATTGTTGAATATTATTGTTGATTTTATGTTAATGTATATTTTGACATTGTGAGCTCTATAATGAATATGTTTCTAATGATCCTATTAATTGAGTGTTGTACACATGTTTGAATCATAATAATAGGTTATATCTTTGCTACAAACATAATGTTGGATCAATTATACACTTCTCACTTATAGGTCATAATAAGAAAAAAGGACTAGTATAGTAGTACATGAAAAGGAGTAGGGATGTAAATGAATTAAGCTATTTATGAATAGTTCAATATCAATTTGTAAAATATTAAGTTCAAGCTTGAATTTTAGCAAGCTGAGCTCGTTTATCAAACGAGTCAAGCTTGAGCTTTTTATTACTTTGCTCAAGTTGTTTGCAAGCCTAAAAAAATTCAGTATAAAATATATTTTTATTTTTTATGTTTCATACAATACAAATATAAAAAATTCATTGAATTGTTATAGGCTTGTATAAGCTTGTTTAGGCTCATTTAAACTTATTTAAGATCGAATATAACCTAGTCTAAGCTTGAGCTTGAATATTAAGGCTCGATTAGAAATTTTGAAGTAAAGAATTTAAGACTTATTTAAGCTAGAATAAGTTCGATTAAACTCGTATTTAAATCGAGCTAATTTAATATTATCAAGCTCGAGTTCAAACATTCAAATGTTTGGCTCAACTCAGCTCAACTCATTTGTATCCTCAGAAAGGAATATATTTGATAAATGGTATATAATGACTATGACTCATATTAATTTTTACTCTTATATATGACAAATAATGCAGCCAATATATAGAAAATTAGCCTTATCTATGCACATTATGTTAATTTATTTATTTCACCATAAAGTAAGCTAATATCACATGAGTGAAGTGAGAGAATATAAGACTTATGTGGCTTAAATGATATTGACAAGTGTTTATTATAGATAAATAAATAAATAAATAAATAAATAATAAATTAATTTCTAATTGGTAAGTTTGAGATATGATTTTCCTAAAGTAACTAACTACTTGATAGGAGTGATCAATAAGGAGTTATCAAATAATAAATAATTATCTAATAGATAAATAAAGATTTATCTAAAAAGCTTCTAGTAAATAAATAAAAATTTATCAATAAGGTTAGCTGATAGATAAATAAAAATTTATCTAAAAGATTATTTGATAAAAAATAAAATTTTATCTAAAAAATTGATCCCTATCTCTGCTTATAAAGTTTTACGCTTTCTCTCTCTCCATCACCAATGATAAAAAAGTATATGCTAGGATTTAGGCTGTCAAGCTATAGATTAAGATATCTAATCTATTCTTAATTTGATAATATGAAATTTATAATGAGATTGTGAAAACTTATAAGTTTTTAAAATCTTGTGCATTATAGATAATTGATAAATTCCATTATTAAAATTAGATAGAAATTAAGAAAACTTACAAGTAATTATTCCAAAAAAAATCAATTTTGTCACTCTTCTTTTAATTAAATAACAATTTATATTCTAATTATATATAATTATTTGACATATCCTTATTAATTTAATATAAATAAATCAACAAAAAATAATTAAATAAATATGTGATATTACAAAAATAATTAATTAAATTTCAAATTATTATATTATTATTTGAATAATAAATAAATAAATAATATGTAATGGCATAATCGTAATTAATTAAATTCCAAATAATTATATTCTTATTTGAATATTTTGATTATGTTAATATAATTTGATCTCAAAATATATATGAATTAATTTAATTGATATATTTTTACATTAATATATTTTTTTACATCATTTTATATTTTTTAATTAGTTTAATAGTTAATTTTATTAAATACTTTTAATACAATCAGTTAACTTATTAATTATGAATTAGTAGTTAATTTATCAATTACTAACTAGTTTATTAGTTATCAACTAACTTATCCATTATTGACACCAAAAAAATTCCTTAAATTAAGAGGATAGAGTGGAACAACAATGTTGAAAAGCCCATGTGTATGTGTAATCAATAATGTTATATCCATTGAAAATGACATATGAAATTGAATTTTGAATACAAATTAAAATTTGTCAATTAAATGATGGAAAAAATTTATAAAGTTTAATTTAGTAAATATAAAATATTTTAAATTTTATCTTTGGTATCTAAAATATTTTTATATTTAATTTAATCATGTTAATTACTGATATACGTTGGAATTCATTGTACAAGAGACGATACCACAATAACTAGTTAAAACTCTACAATGAATCAATCATTAAACCCTACAACTTAAGCCCTAATTAAAGTTTAGAAATATAATGATCAGCTACTCCAAAATTGTTGATTTTCCGTTAAAACAACCTAATTAAACAGATTAAAATAAACAATTAATTTACTCCAATATCTTAAATTTTACATTTTATCAATCATTTTATAAACATTTCCACCATTGCTTTGTGAAGTATTAATGCGAACTACTTGTAGAACGAGACGAAGCTTCATTATTATTTTTGTTTTCAGTGTGTGTTAACTCGCACCAGCTCATTCCCGCATAGGGTCAGCCCGCTGCACCCCACCTGTCCACCCCTTTTACATATATAATTTAATGGACTTCAAGTTAATATTGTGAAGTATTCATGAATTATTCGCGTTGGTGACGCTTTACCTAATAAGATTGGGAAAGCGACACCTTCCCCTCATTTTCTATATAAAAAAGGTACTATGACCCAACTTAATTGATTCAAAAAATGGTCCTCCCTCGTTTTCAAGTCCCAGGTTTGCACATAGTCATAAACAATCGAATTCAATTATTTTGGTAATTTTCAATGGTGTTTCATATTTTTTTTTATGTAATTTTGTCTTACCTATTAATATGGGATAATTCAATCCTAAGTTAAGTTCATTAACATGCTATGTTATAGAAGGAGTTGTAAGAAATCAATCATCGGATAACCTTTGGACTTTTCATCGGAGAATAGACTTAAAAAGCAACGTCTGTAAAGAATTCACATATCAGTATATCACTATTTCCTATTTTTTTACATTAAATAATTTAATTTCTTTTCAAGCGTTTACGTTATTACTCGCTATTTTTCATTCTGCATGCTTCTATATATTCTACCTGCTTCTCTACATATCATTTACTTTAATATATATATATATATATATATATATATATATATATATATATATATATATATATATATATATATATTTGATAAGGACGTGTCTAAACATTCTAGGGCCTTAAGCAAAATTATTAAAAGGGTCTAGTATAATATAAATCATCAAATTCTTATATTATTCTTCAATCTTTCTGAGTTACAAAATCATTTATCAAAGTTTTGTAATTAAGTAATTTTAATATTTCATTCTCAATAAATAATATGGTCAATCCATTTAATCTATTTTATAACACAGTTAATCTTAGATAGGATTTAAGTAATTTTAATTTTAAAAAATTTCTTTCGACAGTAGCAATCGTTATAGGTATTATCAATAATATTCTATAATAATTTCTTCATTAATTAAACTAGTTGTTACATTACTCTTATAAATAGTAAAAAAAATTATCAAGAGCACCATGTTGAGATTGAATTAACTTTTGAACTTTTTTTCTTTAATTTTTCAAGGCTAGATTTATACTTTCTATTTGACATCTTTTATTGCTATAAAGTATAAAAATAAAATAAAATAACAACAACAATATAAATATAAATAAAATAGATGTGCAAAGTAAATAGGAAAAATGATAAAATGATAGAACTTGAAAACTTGGAAACAAAGAGAATTGCATGTCGTATTATCTATTGCAACAATTTAATATCAATTTACTTTGAGAATTCACTTTAAAAGAGTATGAAGAAAAAAGTGAGAAGAACAAACAAAATGTGAGAGCTTAAAAAATTTCAAGAGAAAATGTTGAAATTTTGTGGTATATATAGTTAAAAAAATTATTGTTATAAATTATAAATTAGAAATTGTTAATTGGTAATAGTGTGCAAACACAATATTACCATTGAATTACTAATATATAACTCCTTAATAACACATTTAAATTTATAACTAAAATTATGTGTGCATTTTATTAACTCATGATATGGCATTCCTTAATTAATGAGGTGAACAAAAGTATAACTTTAGGCTTAATAATGGTAATATTGTAAATTGGTGTCTTGAGAAGAACAACCACTTCTCTTATTCAATTACCAATACATTGGCCATTGACTAATAACTATACAAAATAAAAAAAAATTATAAATGGGGGCCTAAGAAAAATTGAGGACCTAAGGTAAGTGCCTTACTTACCTACCCATAGACATGGTCCTATATATATATATATATATATTCAAATTAACCTACTGTTTTATTTTGTACCTGCTCATTTAAACTTCACCTATTACTTTAACATTAAAAAATTTTGCTGCATAATTCTTTTTTTAAGTATTGAAAAATCAATTCACCCCATTCTGGCAATTGACACTTCTAGTGTAGTATAAAAATTTAACTCAAAAAGAACGTATGGTTGAGATAGAAAAATTTTAAATTATGTTAAAATCATATCATCATATGCTCAACATGTAAAATGCGTAGAAGATCCGCAGGTAATGTGGACTTCCCATAATTAAGGCACAAGTTGGTCATTCTTATTTGAAACTTATATTTTTTGAGAATGTACGTGAGTAAACCCACACAAGCCAAAGCTCATGCAGTCTTGCCCCACCTAGGTGCAGGTTTGCCCACAAGTATTATATTTTACCATTAAAATTTTTAGTAATCCTCTAAACAATTGAAATCATTTTTAATCCATTCCAACTTTCAATTAAATGTACTTAATATAATTTTTTTTAGTTTTATTTTACTAATTCATTACACAAAAGAGGAAAAAAAGAATTTAATTGTCTAATTACAATTAAAAAAAATTAATCTAACTCAATCCAATGTTTCTTAAAGGTACCTTTCTTTTTTAATATTTAAGATTTGATCTTTGATCCTTATAAATACATATCTAGTAATTTAATCACACTTAATAGTAAAAATAAATTTAATAATACAGACTGCCTATAGGCACCTGCAGGTACTTGCAAGCTTTCCTTGGTATTGATAAATTTTCTCCATATTTTTTACAGACATACATGGTATAGACTCAACCTACACCATACCTCTTATTTTATATGTCCACCATATTTAAATGATAAATATGATTTTTAATTTTATTTTAATTTACATTAAATGCCACAATGAGAATTAATGTGTTTACCAAGTTTGTAAATGAATTATAATTATCTATCTCTACAAGAAATACTTAAAAGAATATATTTGGTCATGATTATTTTATTTAAAAATTGCTACAACTTCAAATAAAAGAATTGGATAATAATATTCAACTTATATCTCTCTTCTCGGCGATTTTGCAGCTACTCAGGTGTTAGTATTATTATAATGTGCCGGCTACATTTCTATAATACCTCGTACACACGTACACTGAGAGAGTCATTAATTGTGTAAAATTGCGTAAAGAAATAGTTTCACAACAAAACAATTAATTTTCTATTTTTTCTATGTGAATTAATTCCCAGACACCAGAGAATTCAGGTCTGATCAAAATAACCAATTAATTTACTCCAATATCTTAAGTTTTTGTAGACTATCAATCGCATTGTAGACATTTCTATCATGGATTTACTTGTAAGTTTCACAAAACATGATTGCTGATAAATAAGACCTTTTATGTCCATGATTCATTGTCAAATCATGAATTTTACAATCATATAAAACCCATGAATCATGAGCATTACCCCAAATCTTATTAAAATTTCATTTAAAATTTTTTTGAAAAGAAATGTGTGCAAATTTTCGTAATTTTAATTTTGAAAAAATAAAATGTTTTGACTATTGTCGAACTTGACTTTCAACACAAAGTTCTCATACATATTTAAAATGGTTTTACTTTAGAGGAGTAACAAAATTTTATAAAAAGTTACAATATTTTTATAAAATTTATAATTTTCTCACATAAGATTTAGAAAATTTTCATAAAAGAATAAGCATTAACCCTTTCATAAATTCTTCAAAATTTTTCATAAAAAAGTTACAACTGCAATAGAAAATATTTGGAGGTCTTATAGAAAAGCTGTAAATTTTTATGAAAAAAAACTACAAAATTTTATGAAAAAATTAAAATGAAAAGTTAAAAAAAATGCAGACCTTAAAAAGTATTAGCACCGAAGCAAAGTTCATTTAAAAAAAAAGAAAAGAAAAGAAAAGAAAAGAAAAGCACTACTAACCCCAATGAAAAAAATGCATCTTTCGCGTTCAAGTCTCACATCGTTTAAGCAATCACATTTAATCCTCTCATTTTTTTAATTTTTTTTTAAAATAAAGATACAAGTTTTATAAAAGAATTTATTATCCATTTTTTATTTAAATCTATAATTTTAAACTAAAAATTTTTTATAAATTTTTATATTTATCTACATCCAAAATTCACGTTATACATTTCTTAAGAAATGCTCCAACTCCAAATCCCTCAATCGCTTTAGGTCTAGTCATACTATTAGTGCTTTCATGTTATGGGGGCGACTTTACAGACCCTTTGTCATGTGGGAGACCGGGGCTTAAATACGTGTCGAACTCAAATACATGGGATGGGAGGGTTATTACGAGCCTTAAGAACAAATCTGAATGAGCCATTGCCTCAAAACATGCAGAGAGTGCTGAGGACTAACTAAGATATCATAGGCTAGGGGAGTGGGATGCCCGGACCTGCTAGGCCTAAATTAAGTTGTTTAAAAGGTTAATTAGAGTTGCTCAAGTATTCAAATATAGTATTTTATATATTAAAATTTTAAATATCAAATCTAGCATGCTTTAACTTTTACTATGCCTGCCCCACTGATATAAAGGATTAATTCGAATTGTGTAAGTAAGCTAGGAAATAGAAGTGCGAAATGCATTTTAAAAGATAAATTAAAATATTATAATTTTTATGAGAAAATCAAAGAAATGAATAGTTATAAATCTAAAAATTATTTTAAAATTTTTTAATTAATTATTATTTATTTAATTTTAGACATTTAATTTTTTATAAAAATATTATGATATTTTATTTTATTTTTAAAAAAATATATTTTATATACTAGAAGTAGGGTGGCAATTCAAGTTAGTAAGTCAAATTCGTGTCGGGTTGAGATATAGTTTCAACCTATTTATATTGAACCCAAACATGACCTATTTAATAAATAAGTCGACACAACATGACTTATTTATTAAATGGATTGACCCAACCTAACTCGTATAATTTGAAATAGTTATAATATATTTATATAGTAACAATGCAACTCATTTAACTCAAACCAAACTTATTTATCAACCTATTTATATTAATTTTTTATTTTATATAAATTAATAATTAGTAAACTTATATATTATATAATTTATTATTATGAATTATATAGGTTACACCGATCTAGTTGATCGGATTAATAACTTGTATAACTTAAACTAATTAAGATAGGTTATACAGACCTGAAATTGATATGAAATTTATTCAAGTTAAATAAGTTGGTTCAATTAAGCCTAACTCGAACCTGCATTTTAGAGGGTTGGAAATTAAATAAGAAAATTATTTCTTTTATTAAATGTTGGGTTAATAAAGAGTGATATTTGTTGGTTTACTTTCTTGTAATCATGTCTTTCATTTGAATTATTTTTTCTCTTAAGGATATTAGATTATGTTATTTAATAAAAATATAAAAAATACACTTCTTTCACCATGTTTGCCGCTGTAAACACTATGCCACCTTCCTTATTATTAACCACCCATCATTAATATCATTATTGTCGCACTACTACTATTATTATTATTATTATTATTATTATTATTATTATTATTATTATTATTATTATTATTATTATTATTATTATTTTCGCGATTGTTATTGTATCATCTTTACTAGTAAGGGAGTAAATAATAGCATAATTTAATATCATTATTGTCGCACTATTATTATTATTATTATTATTATTATTATTATTATTATTATTATTATTTCCGCGATTGTTATTGTATCATCTTTACTAGTAAGGGAGTAAATAATAGCATAATTTTGTAGTTTTCATGATCAATCAAATAATAAGTGAGGGAGTAAATATCATCTTTATGAAAAGCTCTCACCGGCTAATTCTAGTTTTCTATGTATGATGAGTAAGTATTCTACTTTCAATTGAAATTTCAATTTCCTTTCTTAGATATATTAATATGAACTTGTTTCCATATTTACACTTTATTGATGAGTTTTTATTTAAAAACTAATTGTTATTGTTACTTTTTTTATCATTATATTCAATTTAATGACGTTTAAAATCAATTTGTTTAGTATGTTCGTAATTTGATTTATATAAATATTAGAGTGGTTTGGAATAAAAAATTTGCTTGAATAATAACTTGAAAGTGATATTTTGAGATCTCCACGAAAGTAGAATGATTTACTATTTTCATATATACATATAAATATGATAATAAAGTTTGAATTAGAATTATGAAATGATTTGAGTTTATTATGAAAAACCCCAAATGTACCTATATTTAAATTTTCGTATTGTCATGACTATTCTATGAGACATATAAAAGTACTTTTGTGTGGAGTAATAAGGGTGAGTTTGGATGAATATTATAATTTTTTAGTGGAATTATAGATTTGACCTTAACTTTAAATAGGGATCTAATCCCATTATATATTTCTAACTTTAGATTAGGGTCATAAAATTGTCTTTGATCTTAGATGATTTTTAAATAGGGATCTAATCCCATTATATATTTCTAACTTTAGATTAGGGTCATAAAATTGTCTTTGATCTTAGATAATTTTTAAATGGTTGACCATGTGAAAATCCCATTAAATCTTATATGTTTATGTCATGTTGTTTACTAAATGTGAAACGTATGTTTTTTCAGTATTTCATATTTCTATATATGATTATGTTTTGTACAAAAGTAAGATTTAACTATGAAATTGTCATTCATATTGGATTGGTTTTGCAAAGAAGGACTTTAATTTTAAAATGTTGAGATTTATATTTATAGCCATAAATTAATAAAATTTAGTCTTTGTTTATTTTGTCAGAAAATATTTTTTATAAAAAATATTATTTACAAATATGTTAATAAAGAAATAATATGTTACTTGTATTGATGGTAAAAAAAAATTATACCTAGAGACATAGTATTTGAGGAAAATAAATTCTTTTTTAAAATAGAGAAAGTTGCTTTCCACAAAATTTTCATATTTAACATTAAATAAATAAAATATTTTTTCTCATCTTAATATTCTATAACTATATTTCATGGAAATATTTTTTGTCCGAAAGAAATGGAGTCATCAAGTGAAACTTATTTTCCCAAATTTGTTTATAAAATTATAATATCTAAAATGCCTTAAAAGGAATTAAAGTTGTTTTTTTTTTCCAATTTTTTTAGATTGTATACTTGAATAGTTTATTCACCCATTGAGTTCATGTAAGCCACTTCCCTTTCTTCAATATTTTTTAGGCTTGAAACAAATTTGCTACACCTTCATGAAGTTTATGGAGATTAAAGATATAATCTTGATGGAAATTTGATAGTTGAAATTAGGATACGGTTGTATGTATATATGTGATTTTGCATTATTTAGTGATTTAAAAATTCAGTATACAGGTGCTATATTCAAGCAAATAACCCTTTTAGATTGTCCTACTTTTCTCTGGCTAGTGTTCAGAAAGAGGGGAGGTTTTGCCAAATTTTCGGTAAATTTAAATAAAAGCATTTTTTTTGGTGGATTGAGTTTATAAGTTAATGCCTTTACCATATCTTACATAAGTAACATACATGATTTGTAAGACTTGTAGGAAATCACTATGTGGCGAAAATTTCCTACGCTGCTCATGCAATTGGGCTATAATACTTGCAATTTATCAAAATTACATGGATTTTTTTATCTAATTTCAAAATCTACACAAACTACTCTTAAACTTTTGAATTTGCTACACTTAATCTCAATTTAATATTTTTTGTCACATTGTTATTAGTCTTCTTGATAAATTGTATACTTGACCATTACATGCTAAATTTGTCATCATCTCTCTGTAAAAGTTTCTAATTATTTTTCCCTCTTCTAGATTATTTGAAGAATTCAGATTTGGTTATGTTTAGATTGAAAAGGAAGCAAACAATAAGAAGGCCAAATTATGCAAGAAAGAAAAATTGCTTCATATTCTTTGCTATGAAAATTAATTGGCAAAAAAAATATTCAATAATTATTGCATAAAATAGGGAAACAAATAAAAATTAAGGAAAGAGATGTTGATACCCAAAATTAATACTTGGAGAAAAGAAATAAAGAAAAAAGTTTAAAATCAAGATGGGGAGGTCTGTGTTTTGAAGATGTGTCATCGCAAGCCTTGTCAGCATGATATTCAAAGTATCGCCTCATTTTTTTTTTCTTTATATTTTTTCTCTTCTAAATTTAAAGCTTTGTAGAAAAAATTTTCAAATCCAAAATTTAAACCCAATATTTGAAATCAAGGAAAAATACTCTATGATATTTGTAATCAGAAAATTTTTCAAATCCAAAATTCAAAGTTCAGAATTTTCACAAGAAAATTGTGAAAAAAAAAAGTACTCTCTTTGATATTCTCTGTTTCTTTATTCTTGAAATTCAAAATTTTCCATGATTGCAACCTTTGGCATTGCCTTGAACACCTTCGCCATCAGCAACAATCAAATTTTCTCCTCTTCGATTGCCTCTACGGTCTATTTCGAAGCCCTTCATTTTCGCCAGCTTCAAACTCAACCCGTTCACTACCATTGTGGTCTTTGACGTTATTGAAATCCTCAAACACTTAAGAGTAAAATTTGATCCAATTTTATCTTGTTCTCGAACAACATAGATAAATCAAACCTAAAAGACATTGACGTAATGAAATTGAATGCATTGAAAAACTTCGCGGATAATACCTTCTTTTTGGAATTCACAATTTTTTATTTTTAAAAGTCTTCTCCATTGGCTTTCTTTGATGATACCTTCGTCTTCGTCAGCTTTTTGAATTAACATCATTTGCTTCTTTCTTTCTCTAGTGACGGAGGTTAAATTTGAGGACAATTTAGTTATTAGATTTTTAATTATATTAAAATATTATCTTTTGATAGAATTTTAATATCTTCAGAGAATATTCTAAATAGAATACTATTAAATAAAATAATCTCTAGGTTTTAAAATTACATGAAAGATCTGCATAATTTTAATAAATTATATAGGTGTATTTTTCTCTTTTTCAAAAAACTTTGCCACGCCAGTTAAGTTTGAATGTAGGAAAAAGTCTTACATGACCATGGAAGCCCATTTGAAAAAGACCTTTACCCCTCAATTGAAATCTAAAAAAAAACTAGAATTTAATTTATCAACAATTGTACGTATCGATCCAATTTCTATTAAATTCAATTTTCATTTATTTAGAGTTTCAAAGCAGGGTTAAATAAGGAAACTAAAAAAAAAGTAGCAAAAGTTTTAAAACTATGATGTGAAAAAAAGAAGAAAAAAGAAATAACAAGAACAAAGAAAATCACAAAATGCAAATTTAAGAAGAAATGTTCAGAAATAAAAAACTAATGAGAACATTCCCACATATCATTGGAGGAGGATAACGACCAAAGGTGGAGCACAGAAGAAGTCAAGATAAGGGGTTACCGCTTCTTCTGATCCAATCACGCAGAATCAAAACAAAAAGGTCTTCCAAAATATTCAATCCTACAAAATGTCAGAAGAATGTGATAATTAATGTATTTTATGTAATTTTAAATTTATTTTGTTATTTTCTATTTATTTGTATTTTTCGTTTTTTATTTTGTGAAATCTCAAAAATAAGAGTTTTAAATTTAGAAAATTAGTATAAATAGCTAAATCTAATCTCTTAGGGTTATTATAAATATATTGGAAAGTTTTATTTATCTGATATTCATTCAGATGTTAAAAAAATATTTGATTTTAATATTTTTTTGTTATTTCTAATGCATTAGAAATCTATTTTGGCACTTTTGTTTTCTGTTTTGCGCTAGGTGATATCAAAGCTTAATAAATGATTCAAAATTTGAGACTGATAGTTGAAAATGATAGTAAATGGCAGTGGCATAGATAGTGACAACCTTCCCATTGGTGGGGATCGTGGAATTAAAGTTTCTTGGGCAATGTTGCAAGTTTAAGACATGGTGATACAAGTTCAAGAAGAGAAGATGACTGGCAAAGTCTTTGAGACACGCTACGTGTTCACCAAAGAAGAAACCACAAATGAAGGCCTTGAAGATGAAGGCAAAAACATGGAAAACTTCCAAAGAATTCACAATTATATTTCTGGTGGAGATCGAAGACAAAAACCATGCAATAACTATTAAATCAACCATTATCAATAAAAGTTAAAATTTTCTCCAAATTCTAAATATAAAGAACACTAGACAATAAGAAGACATAGTCAGCAAAGTGAAGGCTATTGTATGAAGATTTATTTTCTTAAATTCAGTGACAAGTCCAAAATTAATTTATTTATGAATTGGATGCATGATATAAAAGATTTCATCGACATGATAAATGTTCCTATAAAGAAAAAGATGAAAGCAATAGCTAAATATTTAAGAGCAGGAGTTTTTAGGATAAAATACCGGAATACTGCTTTTTTTAAAACATTTTACCGGTTTGTTGTTCTGCGCAAACTAAATACCAAAATGCGCACGGAGGGTCTTGAGGGCGCCATTCCATATGACATTTTTGGGTGGAAATGCATGCTGAAGGCGCCAGGTTGAATGGCGCCTTCTAAGCAGGTGGGAGGCGCCATTCAACCTGGCGCCCCCTAGTCTGAACAACCTGGCGCCTTCTAAGCAGGTGGGAGGCGCCATTCAACCTGGCGCCCCCTAGTCTGAAATTTGAATTTTTTGGGAGGTGCCATTTGGTCTGGCGCCTCCCTCCAAATTTTTTTAAAATTTTTTTGGGAGGCGCCAGACCAAATGGCGCCTCCCTCCCCCTATTTATACCCCCCACACCCACAACCACCACCGAGTATCACACAAACCCTAACCCACAACCACCACCGAGTATCACACAAACCCTACAAGTATCTGCGTCTCTCAAGTGCAATTGCTCTTCTCTTCTTCCTCCGCAGCCATTCCTTCGTAGCTTTCGCAGCCATTCCTTCGGCCATTGGTAATTTTTTTTATATTTTTATTTATAAATTTTTATTGTTTGTTGAATCTGTAAATCTCATCCGGTAATATTTACTTCTTTGAAACAGATCTGGTCTTCTTTTCTTGCTCTTAATTAGTTAGTATTTTCTAATTTTTATATTTATATAGTGATAGAAAATTTTATAATTTATGTTGATTATTATTATCTGTGGTATGAAATTTAAGAAAAGTTGTAGAAATTTATATGATCTGTGATAGTTTGTGATTTGTACTTATTAATTTTTTTATAATTTCTGTATGTATGTTATAATATTTATTAATTGTTATGAGAATATATTTTATAATAAGAGAAGATTTTTTATTCTATGTTAATTATTATATTTTAGAATTTAGAAAAAATTTATGCAAATTTAAATGTTCTGTAATAGTTTGTAATTTTTATTGGTTTTTTTTTATAATTTGTGTATTTATAACATATTTTTTTACTCGTTATAAAAATATATTTTACATTAAGGGAGAAATTATTATTTTATGTTAATTATTATGATTGATGCTGTCAAGTTATGATATAGGATTTAAGAAAAAAATAGAAGAAATTTATACGATTTGTGATAGCTTGTAAGTTAAAAGAAGGACAGAGGGGATAAAGAAAAGTGTTTTAGAATAAAATTTACATTGTAGGTAAAAATAATTTTTAGATACATTTAAAATATAAAATTCATAAAGATGTAGAATATGATAAAAATAAGAATATTTTTATTATATGTTCATTACTACGAGGATATATTATCCTATTAATTAATACTTTTATATTAATTTTGGAGTAATATATGTCAGAATAAGTAAATATCAATTGAGGGTATTTTGTAAAGACCGGACATTTTATGCATTGTTTGTATTTATTTTATATTTTATTATACATTTCTGTTATTTTTTTTGTTAACTCATGTTATTTAAACCACACACACCAATATTTTGTAACCGTAAGATATATTAATTATTTGATTATAAATGAATTCTGTATAAATTAAATAATTTATTTAATTAATTAATCTATTATAGAGTCAATTTTTTTAGTATTTTATACTGTATGTATTAGAAATAAGAATTTACTCTATTGTATTCTATTTATATCTGATCGTATTGTCTATGGTTTAAAACACCATCATCGTTAATTAACATAAATACAATAAGTTATAATTCTTTAGCTCAGTATGATATTTTAAATAAATTAAAGCTATAATATTCTTTTTATTTTTAAAAATTATTAATTTTATATTATATTTTTTAATGAAATACTTAGTAATTAAATTAAATGTTATTTAAATTTGAAATGCATCAACTAAAACTTCTCCAAGGGTGTGTAGTTCGTACATTAATTTTTCCTAGTTTAATCCACTTTGTTTAATTTGTTGCTTTTATTTTTCAATCATTTTATTAGAAGTTCAAATGCAATATAATGAAAAATATAAATATAGTACAAGTTCTCTTAACATAAAATTATTTTTAATAATCAAATAAATTATTTAATAAAATTAAATGATTACATATCTAATCTTTAACACTTATTACTTTACCTTTCACATAACACTTGTCCTTTTTTAATTAATTTGGCTATAATTTAACTTATTTTACATTATATTATTCACGATTTAAATAATAAGACAATTATATAATATAATATCGACATAATGACACATATTTAGGGTTTGTGTAAAAATATTTTTAAAAGATTAATGTCATGGGAAGCGTTAATTGAAATAATTAATTATATATCCCAGTTGTAATAAAAGTATTTAAGAATAAAAATTAAATATACGTCAATAAAATTTTATGTATGCTACTGTTCTACTGTTTTTATTTTTTTATATATATTATCTTGAAAAGTATTTTTAATTTAGCGTGATCTTTGTATAATTTTTGTGATGATACAATAATACGTAATAATTTTTACTTAGAAATTAAAGTTATTAAAATATCTAACAAATCTTTCTTTCATGTAGAGACCTTTTTTTGTTTGCTTTTCCTAATAGTTACCGGTTAGTATTATTTAAAATTTGTGCTTATATTATATTGTTTATTAGTCATCATGAAGATATCTTTTACAATTGTAGAGAAATTTATTTAGGCTATTATGACTGTTGTAAATAATGTGTGCAAAATTTGTAGAAATTTATATGTATTGTGATAGGTTGCGCTATTAAAAGAAGAAAAAACGAGATAAAGAAATGTGTCTGAAGAAGGTTTTAGGCTCCAGGATATGTGAATGTAACCAGAAGTCAGTGCATGTGAAAAGGAATCCATTGTAATCTACATAAAAATATAGAAACAGTATACAGGCTAAAATAATTTTAGTTACTGTTTAGTAATAGGTGTGAGAGGAGTGGGTTATCGTGAAAATAGAATATGTAGTGTACTGAAAATTTGTCTCTATTTAATCAGTATACGTTGTGCTGAATAAACAGAAAAAAATGACAAATTATAAATGAGTGTAGTAATAGTTTCAAAACTTGCGGGGAATAAATGTCGGCCTGTAAAGGTCGGAATGGATTTGACTTGCACGGGTAGATTATTATTTACTATTAGCCAAGTACATTAGAAAAATAGTAAAGTATTTTGTTCATCAACTGCTTGTAATATTGAATACTGGTTGATTCGTCTGTAAAAACACAAATTGTCCTATGATTGCGTGATGATAATGAAGAATAGTTTGCAGTGAATATTTTGGAGCCAGAAGTAACGAGATGAAGAAAAATTTAATTTCTTTCATATATTCAAATGGTACAATGATTGAGGGATCGATGGGAGTAATGTACGATGGACCCTCCCCAAAGGCATTAAAGTTGAAAGGATGCAGCACTATGGATGTATTGCGCGAGAGAATTCATGCCCGACTGAAGCTTCACCAGGATCAAACTGTGGGGAAAATTATGTACAGGTTTCCACAGCACCAAACAGAGGCTCAGTACATGGCCTACGAATTGGACGACGATGAAGACTTGGCATGTGCGATAGCAAGTTTCGAACAACATCCGACGATGACTGCCATGGAATTGTACGTGGACATGGTCACCACCGAATTACGTGCTGCCAACCTTGGCTTTGATGAAAGAGTTCCAAGAACTGCACCACCCGTGGATCCAACGGCTTATGTCAACACTGGTTGTTCAATGGTGCGGGAAGGCCCTCCTTACACAGGTGGATTTGAGTTCCGCATTTCTGATAGTCATACTCCTGCGTTGGACTCATCTGTTGCAGGTGTTTTCCCAGTAAATGCCCCACATACCCTGATAGGTTCATCAAGTGCCTTCCCGGTCGTACAGGAAGAATCGTTCGGTCCCGTATTAATGGATGCCCACCTAGAGTCTGGTTTTGAAGATGATGAGGTGTCTTGCAGTAGCGGTGACGATGGTGACACTGATGATGAAGAACGTGCGCCTACACACGGGGATAGTGCACCAGCGCGGTGTGTGAGAAGTGGTAATGCCGCACAAACATCATATGGTGTCCCCCAAGCTGCTGTCTTCTCTCACATTGACTGGGATGCCATACGGAATCCGGACGAATTTCCGAAAATAATGAAACCAACCTATGATTACGACATGGAGGAATTACAAGTTGGGCAGGAGTTCAATTGCAAGGAGGCTGTAATTGCTGCAACCAAGCATTACCACATCAAAAGGCACCACAGTTATTACGTGGAGGAGTCGGACACTAGGAGATTAAGCGTGAAGTGTAATAAATTTGGGGACCAATGCAATTTCCACCTCAGAGCGGCAAAGCTGAAGAATTGTACTAGTTGGACTATTACTAGATTTTCAGGGCCCCACACATGTGTTAATGCTAGCTTGACACAGGACCACAAGTCTCTGGACTTCGAGTATATCAGTTCCCTGATACTGGAGATGATTAAAGTGAAGCAAGATGTTCCAATCTCGCTTATACAAGAAAGGGTGGAAGGCATGTACGGGTACAAGATTTCGTACAGGAAAGCATGGAAGGCGAAACAAAAGGCAATTGTTAAGGTGTACGGTGATTGGGACAAATCATATGAACTGCTCCCCAAATGGTTGGACATTCTAGGCTACTGTGACCAGGTGTTGTTCAAGTTAGATTCACATGAATTTGTCACAGCGGACAATCGTGTCGATCCGCAGAAACATGTTTTCAACCGAGTTTTCTGGGCTTTCAAGCCATGCATTGCCGCATTCCCCTACTGCAAGCAATTCATTCAAATTGATGGAACGCATCTATATGGCAAGTTCAGGGGCGTGCTTCTGATTGCTGCGACCCAGGACGGTAACAAATGCCCTGTTCCTCTTGCCTTTGCTATTGTTGACAGGGAGAACTATGAAAACTGGAGTTGGTTTTTGGCATTACTGCGGGTAAATGTTACAAACAAGCAAGGAATATGCTTGATATCAGATCGCCACCAAGTTATAAAAGATGCTGTATCCACCGAAGGCCTGGGATGGGAGCCTCCTCATGCTTATCACCGGTACTGTATCAGACATATTGCCAGTAACGTCCACAAGAAGTGCAGGGATGACAACGTGAGGAAAGCTGTCCTTAAGATTGGTATGTGTTATAGCATAATTTCTTAGTTGACCCTTTCATCTAAAAATTTGTGCATCCGGTAGTTAAACGCGGTTAACCTACTTGTCTCCTTCTATTCAGCGTACGAGCCCAGTTGGGAAAAGGCCATGGAGAGATTGGACAATCTTAGCAAAGTCAATGAGGAGATCCACAAGAAGTTGACTGCTATTCCGAACGAGAAGTGGATGCTTGCTTACGACGAAGGTAGAAGATATGGTCATATGATGACTAACATTGTAGAGTGCATCAATGGCCTCTTCAAAGGATTAAGGAAGCTGCCAATCACCGGCCTTGTCTAACAAACATACTATAGATGCGTCAAGTACTTTGTGGAAAGGGGAAAAGATGCGCACGCTGAACAACAACAAGGTCACAGATACGCAAGCAGATTCAGACAGGAGCTTACGACTATCCAGTCACGTGCTTCTTCTTACCACGTTCGCGCTTACAATAGAGAAGGGACTAGGTTTGAGGTGGTGGAGGGCCCTGATATGACCATGGGGACATGTGGAAAGGTTGTCCAAGTGTTACTGGACAAAGGGCAATGTGCATGTGGAAGATTCCAAGCATATAGGTATCCTTGCGCTCATATTATTGCTGCTTGTGCCTCAATCAACATATCATGGGAACCATATGTTGATGCTGTATACAAGCTTGACACACTGCTCAATTGCTACAAATCTGAGTGGTGGCCTATTGGGGAGTGGTCTCAATGGAATAACCTACCACCACTCCCTGTCCTAGTTCCACACTACGGAAGATTACGTGCAAGGGGACGTCCAAAGTCGACTCGGATCAGGAATGAGATGGATTGGCCTCAAGAGAGCGGTGTTAAGCAAAAATGCGGACATTGTAAGATGGAAGGGCATAATCGTAGGCGTTGCCCACTGCAATATGGGGACGAAGGCCCTTCTACACCTTGATGGCGAAGAATTTACTTTCGCATATACGTTATAAAGCATCTCAATGGAATATCATAAGTGTAACGGTCACAAACAGAGTTTTTTGTTATGGTTGTAAAATTGCACGTCATTGTGTATATACATGTTTCCGCATTACCAGTAATGTGTACGGCGCCATTTGGCCCCCCACAATAGTTTAAATTTAATTATTTACATTTGAAAATTTTATATATTTATTTGCACAATTAATTGTATTAAGCAAGATTTTTTTTATTATAAACAATAAATATCTAGAAATCATGCTAATATAATATCACAAACAACAAGATTTATTTTTTATTGAGCAGATGGAATCCACATCCCGACGCGTTGATCCTGGACCACGGGATCCTTCACTGCTGACGGCTCAGGCCTCACACATATCCCAGTCGGTTTGGGCTGGCCATGTATGGAAAAAGCTACACCTTAATAAACTTGGTTAAATTGTTCCTGAACTGTCATACGTTGTAATAAAAGTATTTTTATTCTTTCACAGCCTGATCGTGTGCTCAAGATTAGACGAGCTCATCACTACCATCACCAGCAGCCGCCGGAGTTGATTGTCCCCTTTTTACGAGAGGCAGGCTTTTACGGCTTGGCGATGTGCGAGTTTGTGCCGATCGACCACCAGTTGATCAGTGCTTTTGTAGAGAGGTGGAGGCCGGAGACACACACATTTCACATGCCGCAGGGAGAGACGACTATTACCCTACAGGATGTTGCTTTTCAGCTCGGCCTACCCATTGACGGTCGAGTAGTGACGGGGCCCACTGTGTGGGGATGGGGAGCCCTGATTGAGGAGTATTTGGGACTCTAGTTACCGGCGGATGAGCATGTCATCAGAGGGGGGCGATTGAGGATGAGTTGGTTAGAGAGGCATTTCAGTCATCTTCCAGACGATGCGGATGAGGTGACAGTGCAGAGGTTTGCCCGGGCTTACATTTTGCGACTCATTGGGGGGACGTTATTTCCAGACCATTCCGGCACGTATGTCCACCTCATGCACTTACCCTTGATCGGACACTTACATGAGGCTGGGACGTACAGCTGGGGATCTGCTTGCTTGGCATATCTGTACAGAGAGCTCTGTAAGGCCACCGCTCCAGATTACAGGGAGATAGGAGGGTGTTGCCTACTACTGCAGCTTTGGGCATGGAACAGATTTCCCACCATCACCCCTGCGATAGCCATTTCAGACATACCAAAGGGGGATGCAGGGATTGGCCCATTAGCACGCAGGTTAGAGAATTTTTCAACTTTCACTTATAATTAAGTTTACTTCGAAGTTGTTTAACTTTGTCATTGTGCTTGGCAGGTGGCACTATCAGAAGACATTTCAGGATAGTCCGGCACACAGCCTACCCCATTACAGATACGTGCTGGACCGTCTTCGACTTGACCAGGTATGTAGGGGATAATGGATTCCTTTATTTGAGGGCTTTATCCATTCCACTATCGTACTTAAATCACAACCTAAATTTGTAACTTCAAATTGCCTGGATCCCGTACACTGAGGAGGTCATTGCATCACTGCCTCAGTACTGCTTTGACGGGAGTGACACCTGGACAGCAGTGGTGCCGCTCATCCACTTTCAGATTGTCGAGTGGCACCAGCCTGATAGGGTTTTGTGCCAGTTTGGACTACGCCAGGCTATTCCAGAGCCACCGAAGCAAGTGGCGGAGGTCCACTGCCTCCACTTGTTCGGTCGGCATGACGAGGAGTGGCACATTCGCCATCAGCCGTATATTGCACTCTGGGATATTCGGCGAGACTTGTGCATTACCGCTGAGCCGACAACATGCCTGGTTCTGGGACCACGTTCCGATTACATGACATGGTACAGACGGGTTACCAGGCGATGTATTACACCTGTCGGGGGAGCGCTAGACCTTGTGGTAATATTCCGTGCTAGTTTCTTGCATCTGATTTTCTTTAAATGCATTAGTATTATAACTAAGTTCAATGTCAAATTTTTTCACAGGTAGACGAGATTTCCTCACTACAGGACTTCACTACCCCTGAGGGGCAGGCTGTGTTCACCTTCGATGCGCTTAGGTCAGCGACGGAGTCCATTCTTCATGCGATTCAGCAGGTTGATCATGTGATTATTGACTCACATGCGGAGCCAGCTCCCCAGGCCCACCATATCCCGGACCCTGCGGAGGGTGACCATGATCAGCCTCGCACTCGCCGGCGACGTCGCACTGCTCCACGGCATACGTCGCAGGCCGATGTTCCGTCCGCTTCGACATTGCAGCATATTCCACCTTCGACTGCCCAGGAGACCATGACGATGATGCCTGATGTTACTGCCCCATCTCATGTGTACCCTACTACACCCGATGATCCTTCATCCTCCACCATGTTCCCGGCCTTACTATATAGGCCGTTGTCATCCCAGATGGACCAGCTCCCTCCTGGTGTTCCATCCTCATTCCAGGCATTTCCACACGTACCAGGAGTTTCATCTGCATTCTATGCCTTTCCTCCCGATGATACTGGTCCATCGCAGCCATATCGTCCTGTATTTGATTGGCATACTCAGGATCAGGGATTAGCACATGGTGGCATGATGACAGATGACTCAGAGCTTGTAGATAGAGGTAGAGGTAGAGGCGGAGCGGGAGTCAGGGGCAGAGGCAGAGCGGGGGCTAGAGGTAGAAGGGACACAGACACTGGGGATGTGACTCCCGAGCCTGCGCAGAGGGTTAGTAGATACGGCCGCCACATTACCGATCCTGGATGTGGGACTGGACATCACTTGCGTAGACATTAGATTCCTTTTCGATGTTTATTGTATATTTATGTACATTTATCTTACTACTTTATTGCCAAACATTGACATTTAGGATGATTTTACTACTTCATTGCCAAGCATCAACATTTAGGACGATTTTAATTTCTACGACATTTTTAATTGCTTGTGTAGGAACAATTATAAATAATAATAAACTTCAAAATGAATAAGACTATTTAGTTTTTTTTTTAAATGATGATAAGGACATGTCCCAAATATAATAACTAACATTATTAATTATCATACTTTCACAACTGTTATAATTATCTACTTTTCTTTTATTTACCATGTAAAAATAAATAAATAATATTAAATTAATTTAATAAATTTTACGTTCATAATGTGAAATATTGCATGTCGTCCCCTCCCTTCAGCGCCAACGATGTCATTTCATCTAGCGTACCTCTACACGTCATTTGGCGTCTCTCCATCGCTGTACGTATCTTCTGTGCTTATTTCGATGAAATGTTTTGAAGGAACGATATAACGAATAATAGTTTCTTAAAAAAAGTTAGTCGATACTTTTCCCTCACATTGCCAAAATATCTTATCAGTGTGACAAACTAAAAAATAACTCATTTATGTTACAATTTTGATTTCATTACAAAATGAAATATTTATTGAAACGAAATAATCATATTCTTTTAAATTTTCAGCTATCTTCAACCGCGTGATTTTGCATTTTTTCTGTTACAGAATTAAAATAATTTTATTCACATAAATACAAAGTGACAAGAATATTATTGGAATAAATACAAAATAAAAAAAATATTTTTATTTCGCTGTATTTCTTTTCATCTTTAACAATCTTCAACTTCGTATATAAAGAATATTACTGAATAATTCAATCAATTTACTTATGTGTAATAACATATTAGATAATTACTTGTAATAATATAATTCTAAATGTTGGAAGTTTATAATTTCAAATATTAATAAATATTAATATAAATTAATATAAATATTAAGTGTCATCAGATCAAATTTTGAGAGACATTAATATAAATTACGTAATTATTCTTTATTAATCTTATATTTTTTAAATAATATTTTATTATTCACCAAATATTAATTATTTTTATTCATTATATTATTATTATTAACTACTTTCTTATTTAATTCCTACAATAAATTTATATATTAGATATCAAAGTAGAGTCAATATATTTTTATATGACATTAAATATAATTATATAATGAGTAATTTATTTTTAATAATTTATTTTGAGTCACAATCATATATTATTTATTTTTAAAATTTTTATTTTCAAATGATATCAAAATCAATTATTTTTAAGAAGGAAAGTTGAAAATAAAGGCCCAAGGGCGCCATCTTGAATGGCGCCCTCAGACTTCACAAGGGCGCCATCTGAGATGGCGCCCCACCCCCAATGGCGCCAATCCGGATGGCGCCTCCGCCCGTGATGCGCATTTTGGTAATATGTTTCGGAATAATGGTAAAACGGAAATATGTTTAGAAAAAAACGGTAAAAAGGTATTTTATCCGAGTTTTTATATAGTTGAATTGTCTACAAGCCAATATAACCTATCAAAGCAAAAATAAGAATAAATCTATTGCAGATGAAGAAGATGTTAGCAAGAAAATATCTAATCTTATTTGAGTCAAACTAAAATCATTTTTCATTTCAATCAATCATGAATGATCAATAAAATTATATGTGAATAAAGTATAATTTTTTATTAAAAATATAATATATAATGAATTTATTTAATTAATACTTTTTACATTAAAATTTTAATTAATTAAAAATATTTTTATAAGAAAATTAAAACATAATGTTTAATATTTATGTTATTTAATAATATTGACATATAAGTTATAAACAAAAAAAGTGCACATATAAAAAGAAACACATGCAAGTAAGTAGATAAAACAAAGGGAAATGGTATTTAAACCATAAATTTTAACAAAATTGTAATTAATGTATGCTTAATATGAAATATGACGCATAAAAATTCATGTCATGCAAACATTGGTAAACTTAAAAAAAAATATTTTATTTTAATTTTTACATGCTTTATTAAGAATAAAATATATAATTAATTCATTCAACTTTTATTTTTATATTAAAATTTTATATTTTTAAAAAATTTTAAATTAAAATAAAATATAGTGTATTATATCATATTTATATTATTTAACCATATAATCATCTGAATTGTAAATATATGGGTGGATATGCTAAAAAAATATGCAATTGAGTACATGAAAAAAAAAAAGAAATAATGCCTGCACGTTAAAGTCTTAATAAAACTTCAATTAATGTATATTTGATTTGAAATATATTATTTAAAATTAATATCAAGAAAATGTTGTCAAATTATAAATAAAAATAAATTTGATTTTAATTTTTAAATATTTTTATTAAAAATATGTAAATAATTCCTTAAATTAATGTTTTTTACTAATATTTTAACTTCTTTAAAGGAAGTCTATATATAGGTCACTTTTTATCTTTTTAGTAAAAGAGGTTTACGGCCCTATTAAATAAAGTTATATTATAGAATATTCTTCATTGAGAATAACTAAATTTATAGTTTCGTACTAATATATAACTAATTTATAATTTCTGAATTCCTCTATAATAAAAACCCGATAAGTGCTTGTTTAGTATAACGAATGCAAATTACGCTGAATGATTATAAATTAGATAACTGATTATTACCTTTTTGAGAATATTTGGTTATATTTCTAAAATTTTTCAATAATTAATGGTAGACAATAATTTTGATTAGAAAATAAAATTTATAGAATAAATTAATTTCTTGTCATGATTATAAAAAGATAAATTTTAAATTATATACATATACTAATCTTACTTTGTTATTCTTTTACTTTCATTACCTTTATGAATGAAAATTTTATACTCATATTCATCTCATTTTTTCTTTTAAATTTATGAATGATTTTCATAATTTTATAATGTAATTATTTGTAACTTTTTAATTTAGTAAATATCAAAATAAATATAAATTATATTTTAATTATAAAAATAAAATTTCCTATTTATGAAAAATAATTTAAATAAGTGAGAATGCTTATATCAAATAAGAATATATATATATATATATATATATATATATATATATATATATATATATATATATATATATATAAATTAAATAATATTATATATATATTTACAAACAATAAGGAACCATTTGGCTAGGAGAAATTAGGAATCACAAATAATTATTAATAATATAATAATTTTTATTAAAAAATAATTATAGTAAAATAAAAAAATTAATAATTAACAATACAAAAAAAATAAATAATTACGAATATAATAATATTAGTTAATAATAAAGTGAATAAAATTATAAATAATAAAAATAAATTTTGATAATAATACAGTAATAAAAAAACAAGAGTAAGATAATAAGATAATAATTATAATAATAAATATAATAATTATTTTAATAATAAAAAATTATTTTTGCATTAATTGTTAAAAAATTAATTAAAGAAATTTGATTCCCTCTTTTATTTGAAACATATAAATTAGATAGTCATAAAATATTCATTTACATTTTCCTTATTTTACTTTAATGATTCTCTTTTTTCAATTGAATCAAATAATTCCTAATATCACAGAGACTCAAAATTAATAATTTTTATATAACCGTATGTAGTTTATTTTCATTTTTAGTAATTTAATATTAAAATAATTATTTTATATATTATCAAAATAAAAATAAATTATATATAATTAATTATTAAGTGATATTATAATTTATTATTTAAAAATTAATTATTTTTATCATTATATTAAATAAATTTTAAATTTTAAATTATTGGTTTTTATTTTATATTATATAATTCCTTGTAATAATTGATATTTGTTTGATAAACTTTAAAAATATCTTATTTTAATTCTGTTTTTAAATATGTATATATATATATATATATATATATATATATATATATATATATATATAAGAGGCCTGGAAAGTTGGTATTGGAAAGCAGGTGCCCAGTTGCAATTTTCATTTTGAGAAAATTATTCTGATATCTCCTCTGATTTTCAAAATTTATGCAGGCTTTTCTTTTATTTTTAAAACCTATACAAATTTTTTTTAATTTTTAAAATAAATAAATAAAAATACACATACCACTCTTAAAATATTAAAAATTTATACGGACTTCTCCTCTATTTTTAAAACTTACACAAATTAGAGATGAAGTTTATATAAATTTTTAATACTTTAAAGAAGATTTGTGTATTTTCATTTATTTATTTTAAAAATAAAAAAAATATTTATGTAGGTTTTAAAAATAAAAAAGAAGTTTGTGTAAATTTTCAGAGAAGTTAAAGTTTTTTTCTCTTTTATTTTCAAATGACTTGGAAACCCGAGCAAGACATATCGACGGATCATATTACTTCATAAGCCTTCAACCTTTTAGATTTTGACACATATGCGACACGTTGTACCATAGAACTGATAGAAGTGCCTCCTTTTTTTTTTTTTTACATAAACCATTTATCCCTAAAATATTTTTAGTCCCCATGATGAGTCAATCATAGCTGCCATTGAATCGTACGTTGTCATGTGCGTGTAGTCAGTCTCTCCAGGGCAGAAGGCGATGCAGTGGCGTTCTCCGAGTCCGAAGGCACTGCAACGGACAAGGACTAGCAATGTATCGAGTTGGTCTTAACTCAAATTTCACTCACTTTTTTAATTTGTTCGATATGTGATTTAATTCAAATTCAATTGAAGCTAATTTTTCTTCAGCTCAAATTGGACGTGAATTGAATTCATCAACGATTCGGTTTGATTAATTACATTAAATCAATTATAATAAAAAATATTTTAGTAAAAATTTAATAATTTAAATATTTACAAAAATATATTTTTAAAATTTATCAACATAGAATAAAAGAATATATATGATTAAATTTAATATTATTAATTATATTATTATTCATGTATTATAAGCATAAATGGTAATTTGTCTGAACATATCAAGCCGCAACATGACAATAACTATATTCTAAATATTGAATTGATGTGAATTTTTCAATTTTTTATTGATATACATAATTTTATTGATTTACTTATAAAAAATCAAAAATCTTATTTAAAAATTATAAATAAAAAATGAATCTTATTTAATTATTTAATTTATAGAACTGAAATTAAAAACTTATTTGAAAGAATGAAACTTAAAATTAAAGTTATTTATCTAATTGTTTAACTTATAGAAATAAAATTAATAAATAATTTGCAAGAACAAAACTAGGAAAAATTATGTACTCAATTATTTGCATTGTAAAAGTAAAATTATGAAATCACTTATTAAATTCTTGCTCTATGATTTTTGCTCTTCTAATAAATTTATAAATTCAAAATTATCAATTATTATTAATCAAATTTTTATTTTAACTTAAAATAATATTCAAAATACTTTTAAAATATATTGAAGTAATATATTAATAATAAAAATATATGTTATTTTAGATTTCAGTGTGCATACGCGTACACAAACACACACTGTTAGATTTATCAATGAATATGAACTAGATTCATACATATCAAAATATTATAAGTTTGCAATGAAAAATTTGAAATGTAATGTTTGTTTCATTGGTCGAATTGGCAATCACATAAAAAAGTAATTTATTCACAACTTGAATCTTTTTGTTATGCAAAGTAAAGAAAGAGAATTTGGAATGGATTCTAATGATCTCTTTTTCCCTTTTCTTTTAACTATCTTTGTTCTATCTATTTATAGGCATTTCATGAACCTAACTTGGGTCAGGTTATGGATCTATTTT
Source organism: Sindora glabra (assembly GCA_020226215.1). Lineage (NCBI taxonomy): Eukaryota > Viridiplantae > Streptophyta > Magnoliopsida > Fabales > Fabaceae > Sindora > Sindora glabra. Next base: position 26,402,405 of record CM035228.1, read on the forward strand.
GGGCAATCCGAATCCATAATTTGACATCTCCTACTTGCATATAATGAGATTCATACTCTCTCAACATTACATAAGAGAACATCATCTCTTATATTATGTAACAAATCATTTAAGAAAATAACTCATGTGACTAGCATATTTCAAGAGCTCTTTGCTATATATTTGTTAAGAATATATATAGCTTCTTAGCAATCAATGGATCTTGAGTAGACTTTAAGTATGTAGTACCCTAAATCATTTTTATCACATTTGAATTTCTTACATGATCTCATTCATATACATTATATGTATTAAATATTGTATTCACAATTATAGACACACTATAATTAGTATACCTGTGAATACAAATATAATGTGATATGTTTGATGATTTTCTTCTTTTCTCAAGTCTCTTAACTTTAATTTAATTTATTTTTCAAGTAATACCCTACTAGGTTGAATCTCTTATAGTCCTTTAGTAGCATTCTAAAATAGCAATCATTAAATTTAAATCTTAAAAAATAGAATAAAATCATAAAGGTATAAATATGAGGTCTTTATTTTTTCAAAAGTCTCATACATCAAAGCTGAATCAAGACCTTAATCACCTATATTGATCACAATTTGCACACATGATATGAAATACATGTTATAATATTCTTTTTTTTTCCCATGAAGCATATATCTTTATATAATGTATTAATACCGTACATATAATGGTTCAAACATGCTCAATGTTTAACTTAAGTTCTATAATCTACTCTTTCTCATTTTTATCAAAACTCATATCTAACAATATAGATAGATGAAATGAATTCCTCATTTATTCACTGACGATCTTATACATGACATCAGCTTATCCGTTAATAAAGCGACATTCATATTTTAAGTTTAGTTCTCGATTATCACTTAGTTAAAAAGCTTAAAATTATCTCATCTCTTATCAATTACTAAAAAAAAATGATAAGAGGTGATTACCCGTGTCAGAGGATTAATCTTCTATATGTTTAATATCCTTTTCAATAACTCAAGAATGTTCTAAGAAATGTTCATGCATCTATATATGTAGGCTTATAATAAACATAATTATGATTTAGACATTAATATTCTGTAAACATTATTAGAGGAAAATTAAAATAATTGTATTAATATCTATGCAATCCTTAAGATTTCACATGCTTTATTAATATATCCTGAGGAATAGACTATGTCATGGGATCTGCTACCACTTCATGCATAGAAATTTATTTTATATTTATTTCTTTACATACAACCATATCTCTCATAAAGTTGTACTTTGTGTCTATATGCTTTGTTTTATATTTAGGATCCTTTGTGTACACTATTCCTACTTAGTTATCATAGTTTACAACTTTTAAGCCACATTGCTTCTTGTATTGTTGTTGAAAATATTACAAATTCAGTTTTCATTATAAATAAGGCTATATAAGATTACTTCTTACTGCTCCAAGATATAATGCTATATTTAGTAAAAAAAAAGAACCTAAAAGTAGATTTTCTTTCATCTAAGTCTCCTCCCTAATTAACACCAATGTAACATTTCAATTGCACATCATTTCCTTTGTAATACAATAAGTAATCAATAGTACCTTCTAGATATCTCAATATCCTTTTAACTACTTTCCAATATGCTAGGCCTAAGTTGGATTGATGGTTTACCATGTTAATGGAAAAATAGATATCTAATCTTATACACATTATTATGTAGATTAGACATCCAACTACACTTGTATAGAGAGTTTTTCTCATATACATTTCTTCTTATGGAGTCTTAAGACATATCATTTAGTTTAAACCTTCACCTTTAGCAATATGAGTCACTATAATAAACTGACACTAGTGCCATAGTGAAAATCATAGAACAAGATTAAAATTTTCGTGATTGTACTATTTAGCCACAAAAATACCGATTAAATGGTCTTGTGATAAAAGTAAGTGTGGCAAAGAGATTATTATAGGAAAAAAAGTCTTGTGGCATAAATGATTTTTTTTTTGCCCATGTATTTACTTGTGGCTAATAGATTCTTGTAGTCATGAGTACTAACGTGGCAAAAAAGATACATTCCTAGCTAATAACTCATATTGTTATGAATAAAATCATAGTAGAAAAATAAATTTTTTATAAAACTAATTTAACTACCTAAAATAATTTTTATATATTTAAATTAAATTAATTATCTAACTAATTTAATTAGGTGCTACCCTATTATTTTGTTTGCACATCTACGAAAGGTTGTTAATATTTTTTACCTATATCAAACTAATGTAAATTATTAAAACTCTATATGTTTAGAAATTATAAATTATATTTATAAAGAATCGAATCTAAATCTCCAAGTTAAGGAATATCAAGCCTTACTATTGCACTAGTTTACTTCTTTAGTATTATAATATAATATATATTTTATATAAAATCTTAATTGATTAGCTAATTTCAAAAATAAAAATACACTCATGTAATACTAATTATATAATAATAAAATATTATATAAATACATATAATAAAAATACACTAAAATAAAATTCTTTATGATTTTATTTTAAAAATTATTTTTTATAGACTAAATTCCCATTTATTTCATTACTATTTTTACTTATATCAATTTTATCCTTTATAAATATATTATATCAATTTTATCTCTTATACATAATTAATTAGTTAATTTTATCCTTTTATTAATTTTTTTCATTAATTATTATCAATTGAATTATTACAAGATAAAAGTAAAACTTTTACATCTTTCAAGCAATTTTTTATTTTTTTTTAAAAAAAATTTCAATAAAGATTGAATTATATGAAATAAATATCCACATAAATCATAACTTTGAACTATTATGTATATTTAAATTTTAATTATAAATTCAAATTCAAATTATTATAAGTTGATTAATTTTAATTTTTTATTTATGATACATATTTTTAATATAAATTAAATCATTCAACCATTTATAAATTTTTAGTATTAATTTCAGCTCTTACATATTATTTATTTTTAATTTTTATACTTCCATTTATTAAATTATTAACCCACTAATAAAATTATAAATGAATAGATTAAATTAATTAAATTATTATTTTGAAGGAAAGAAATTAATACAAAATATTTATGAGAAATAAAATTAATATAATTAGAATTAATAATTGATAAAAATAAAAATCTAGACTATTATATATATCACTCTCTTAAATATTATTTACTTTAGATTTTTTAATATAATAATTTAATTATTATTAAATTATACATAATTTTACATAATTATTATTTCCAATTTTTTAATAAAAGTTTCATTAATATTACAATAATGAATATGCAATTTATTATATATTTCTATAATAAAACTTATTATAACTTATGTCACAAATCATACTTATTTATATATAGTATAATGATTTTAGTATTTTTCATAATATATATATATATATATATATATATATATATATATATATATATATATATATATATATCTTCTTGTTCAATACATTTTTTATAAAAATAAATTTTTTTATAATATTTTATACGTTGAATAATATATTTTTATTTAACCAATATTTTAAAAATTGGACCAAATAATGATTTGAAAATTTGTTATATATATATATTTATTTATTATATATATGTATATGTTATTCCTATTAATTTTTAATTTTAGTATGTAAAGAATTTAAATTCATTGAATAATTATATAACAATTTTTAATATATTATAATATCTATTTTGCTAATGTATACTAATTTTATTATGTAAATTTAATTGATGAAAATTTAAATAAATATTTATTATTTATAAAAAATTATTACATTTTTGTAGATATTAAATTTAGTACACATATAAATAAAAATATTTAGAAACTTAATAATTAAGCTTTTTCTTATATATCTTAAGGTTTGGGTTCAACTCCTATCTTTATTATTTTAAAAAAAATAATAAAAGTACATTACTATATAATTTATAGGTAGTTCTATTATTTTATATATATTTTATGAATCAGCTAATTGAAAATATTATATTCTACATCTTTTTTATTTTGATTGATTGGAGATTAATCAATTAATCAAGTAAATTATTTATCAAATTCTTAAAATAATTGTTTAACTTAATTAATTAGTTAAAAACTTTTAACTCAAGTGATGAATTAATTATATGCTAAACATCTATAATATATAAATATTTATATTTTTTTCTTAATTATCTATTATATTGTAGCACATTACACTAATTATAAATAACTTTTTTTATATGTATATAGTTATAAAAAATGATATATTTGGTTATAATTTTATTTATAGAATTAATTTGTAGCATAAGTAATACTTTGCTACAAATAAATTTTTTTAACTTATATGATAGAAGTGATACTTTATTGTAAGAAATGGGCACTTGTAACTTAATTTATGGTACAAGTGATACTTTATCATAGGGATTATATTCTTATAACTTGGTTTTGTGGCACAAGTAATATTTTGCCACGAATAAAGTTTTTCCATAACATATGTGACATTTTATCATAAGGAATATGTTCTTGTAACTTAGTTTTATGGCATAAGTGATATTTTGCCATTAGTAAAGTTTTGCATAGTATAAGTAATACTTTACCACGAAGAATGTGCTCTCGTAACTTAATTTGCAACATAAGTAATATTTTGATATGGATAAAGTTTTTTCGTAGTATAAATTTTTTAGTTTTTAATACATTTGTTTGAATTTTTTTGTTCCTGTGGCAAGAAATAAAATTGCTATGATTTTGAATTTCCGTGACATAATTCATGGCACAAGTGTTAATTTGATACTTTGCCATGGAAAATGTACCCTTGTAGTTTAATTCATGACATAAGTGATATTTTACTATAGGTAAAGTTTTCTTGTAACATAAATTTTTTAATTTTTTATACATTTATTTGAATTTTTTTGTTCTTGTGGTAAGAGATAAAATTGTCATGATTTTTTAATTTTTAAGATACAATTCATGGCGCAAGTATTAATTTGTTGTAGTGAGTATTTATGAGTTTACAATGCTACATTTAGAATCATTCAAGAATTTTATTGATATAATTCTGTTATAACAAAGGCAATAATTTCTTTGAATGATTTCTTAAAATCTTAACTCTAATAATATATGCAGTTTCACCCATATCTTTCATTTCAAAGTTAGATGATAACTATCCTTTAATTTCATTGAGATACTCCATACTATTTCCAATTGTAAGTATATTGTCAACATATAAAGATAAAATTACAAACTTATCTTTAGACCTTTTTGTATGTATGTATGTAATAATCTTCGTTAATTATGATGACATCATTTAACATGATCATATAGTGAAAGTGAATATACCATTATCTTGAAGATTGCTTCAACCTATATATAGATCTTAAAAGTCTACAAACTTTGTTTTCTTAGTCTTCTTTGATAAAACTTATAGGCTATTACATGTGGATTTACTTTTCTAAATCTCCATTAAGAAATGCAATCTTTATATCCATTTGATGTGATTCAAGGTCCATACTAGCAACTATAACTAGTATCAAATGGATTGAGGTGAATTTGACAATAAGTGAAAAGGTTTCCTCATAATCTATTCCTTCTTATTATGTGTAGCCTTTTGTTACTAGTCTAACCTTGTATCTTTCAATAGCACCATCATCCTTGCATTTGATTTTGAGAACCTGTTTGTTCCCAATGGTCTTACATGTGTTAAGAAGATTAATAAGTTCCCAAACTTGATTTGATCTTATAAACTCCATCTCTTCCTCTATTGCTTTTGTTTAATTCTCCTTATTAGGGTCAGAAAGAGCCTCTATGATATTTCTTGACTCATCTTCATCTTACGTATACCCATAAAGGCTTTACCACCTTCAATATCAAAATGACACCAAAGAATGCCTTTTCTACCACTATGTTCTAATTATGGCTCTAGAGAAGCATATTTCTTAAAGATTCTCATATTACTCCTACTCGAACCAGGATCATTAATCGTTTGAATATTCCTATTTGGATTGCTCCTATGTTGATCAAGATCACTATCATTCGCACTAGGAATTGGAAACATATTCTCTAAAATTCTCCCATTTGAAGGAAATGAATCTTGAGTACTTGTATCCATAGTCTTATATAAAAATAAGTCCTTATTAATACCACCTTATTTAGAAAAATCATTATTTAAGAATGTGATATTTCATGATTCAAATTCTATGAGACTCTTATTGTTATGTTCACTAATGAACATATAACTTTTCGAATGTTCTAAGTATTTAATAAAGATACATTTCTTTTCTGAAGCACCTAATTTCCTATATGGGCACGAGGTATCTAGAATATAGGTCACAAATCCCTAAGATTATACAATACTCAAGTTAGGTTTTCATTTCATCTATAACTTATATGGCATAGTAGGAATTGATTTGCTAGGCACATGGTTAAAGATAAATGTAGTAGTTAAGAATGCATTACCTTAATAAGTGATAAGTAAATTTACTTTTGCCATCATAAACCCAATCATTTCTAAGAGTGTTTAATTTTATCTCTTCATAACACCATTTTGTTAAGGAGTGTGTGGATTCATCAATTGATATTGAATCCTTTTCTCATCATATAGTTATCTAAATTGATCAAACAAATACTCATAACCACAATCTCACAACCACAATTAGTTTGTAATGTTTTATTTTTCTGTTTAATAGATTTTCAACTAAACTTATATAGCTTTTAAAGCAACTCACTATTTTAAATTTGTGTGTTATCAAATAGACAATACCAAACTAAGTGAAATCATCTATGGATATGATGAAATAGAAAGTTTCATGCCTTGTTTTCATATTTATTGGATCACATATGTTAGAATGGAGTAATTATAAAGGGAAGTGAGCTTTGGTTCCTTTTTCAAATAATTTTTCTGATACTTTTACTAGTTAAACAATGCTCATAAGTAGATATATTTACTTTGTCATATCTAGGTAATAGCCTTTCTTTAGCTACACTACCCATTCAATGTTGACCAATATGGCTAAGTCAAGTATGGTAAACATTTGTATCAATTTCAAAATTATTCAATGATGTAAACATGAAATGACTAAGATTACATTCATAATGATTAGTATCCATGATAATAAAACCATTTATTATATATCCAAATCCATAATGAGTTGTTCCTAAGGATAATTCAATATTGTCATTAACGAGATACAAATTAAAATTTAGTTTTAACATAACCAACATAGAGATTAAATTTTTGTAAATTTAAGGTGCATATAAAATATTATGCAAGAGCAGAGTTTGGCCGCCTCATAAGACTAACTTGCATGTGCTTATTCCTTGAATTTTAACCTATACATTATTTCCCACATAAATTTATTTTGCTCCATATGATATTTGTCAAAATTCCATAAAGGTATCTTGATCATTTACTAGATGGTTTGTTGCCCCCTGAGTTTACAATCTACAAAAGGATGGAAATCTGTTAGAAAAATAAAACTAGCTACACAAAATTCACTAAGTTAAGTACAGTTTTATACCTTCTTAGATTTTAAGCAGTCATAGGGAAAATGCTTTTTCTTATTATAATTAAAGTACTTGACCTTAGCCATATTCTTTTTCTTGAAAGGATGTTTTCCTTTCTCATGTTAATTATTTGTTAATTTCTTGTTGAAATGAGCCACCTTCTTTTTTGCATCATGAGACCCACCTTTATGTTTGCACTTTCATCTAAAAACATTTCTCAAGTTAGATAAAGCTATATATATATATATATATATATATATATATTAGGCTTAGTAGTCTCAAGCCTTTCTTTTTCTAACTTAAGGTGGCACAGAACATCATCCATCATTTAGATATTTTTATTATGGGTTAAATGCATTTTTATATATTCCTAAGAATAAGGCAAGGAGTGAATTACAACTTGGATTAATTACTCATCAGTCAACACATGATTTGCATTCTTTAATTCACTAATCATATTTAACATCGCTTGTAAATATTGTTTCATTGAATATTCAAATTTCTTTTTGTAAGTGTCAAATTTAATTATAAGAGATCTTAGTTTAATCACTGATGTTTCACTAAACTTGTTTTTTAGAGTAGATCACATGTTCTTAGCCAAGTTATAATTCCTAAATTCTTACATGATATCATTCTCCATGCTACTCAACAACATAATGTGAGTAAGAGAATTCTTTCTTTCCAAGCTTCATAAGCCTCTCGATCCTACTTGTGTTGGGCTATATTTGCCTCGGGCTTTTCTAGGACAATATTAAGTTCTTCTAGAGCCTCTTGCTCTTCCAATACATAATGAATTTTCATGCTTCAAATTTCATAATTGTTACTATTTAGTTTCTCACCCTTATTGAGTTCGGCAATAATGTTCTTAGAAGTAATAGCTATTGTAATGTTCTTGGAAGTAATAGCTATTGTGTATGTAAAGAGATGAAGTTTTACATATAGATAAAATTACACATTGTTAATATCTCATCGTATATATATATATATATATATATATATATATATATATATATTGTCTACTTTGGCTTCAATTAATTATGTTAGGACTAGTTCACATGTAAGGTTTAGAGTTAAAAGGTCACCATATTTTCAATTATCATCTAAATTCCTAATGTGAAACTAATACTAAAGTAATTAATTAGACAAAGTATACTAAAAGAAGGAATTTATAGATATGCAATTTCAAAAAAATTACACAAATTGAAACATATTTCAATAATATAATATACGAATATAAAAAAAGAAATTGTAAAAAATATCAAATATCAAACATCTACTTAAACTTTACAATTATTACAATGTTTTCAAATATTTGTTTCTATATGAAAAAAAGCTAACGAACTTATTATATAGCTCTTAGGAAAATTGGATTTTGGTACTAGATTTCCTATCTAGCTGATTTTACTTGAAAATAGTTAGGTTACATTTATGATTTAGATTTTCTAAATAGTCTAATACAAATTTATGGATAATATTATTATATTATTTGTATCCCTTTTTTCTTTCTGATAAAAAATCTAATATATTCTTTTGGTAATGATAGGTAAGGCTTTTTGTAAGGCCTTTAATTTCTTCCAATTCAGATTCATTTTTAAAACACCAGTCTATATCAAGTTTTGAATTTTTTTATGAAACTTGATGATATAATTTACGAAATTTACAAAGTTTTCTTTATAAACTTTTGGGTTAGCTTGGAGATTTTTGAGCTTAACAATCAACCTGTTAACTTCTTATTTTTGTGCTAAAGCCCCTATGACTCTTAGTATACATATAAGCCTCACCATTATTCTTTTGGAACATATACAAAAAAAAGGAAACTCAATTAAATCTCCAAAACAATAATTTGCACAAAAAAATTTCATGTAAATAGTGTGTTAAAAAATCTCACAAAAAATTATGGGAAGTACTTCAAAGTGTGAGAAAAAAAATTAGGATAAAAAATTGTACCATTTTTAACTTAGTATGCCAGCATAGTACATTAAAGAATAATGGGGGCTTATAACATGTTAGAAAGAATGGATGAGTGGCTAAGCCGTTGACAAGTATCTCTGTAAGCGAGGGCTTGAATCCCTCAAAGGACAAAAAAAAAAACCTTCCTTTTTTTTATTTTTTTCCAATCTTTTTTATGGTTTTTCAACTATCTTTTTGTACAAAAATATTAAAACAAATGAATTTATTCATAATGGTTCCATTGATTCTATTCTTTTGTTTGGAACCTACTTCCTTTCTTTTCTTTTCTTTTTTATGTTTTGGTTGCAAAAGGAATAATGCACTTGAATTTTTTTTATTATGAACTAAAGCAAATGGATAGGAAGATAAAAGAATGGAATAAGACTTTGACTTCAAAAATGAAAAATGAAAGACCCATAACCAAACAAAACCAATAGCAAGATAAATTGAAGACGACTTTGAACGTCAATATTAATAAAATTCAATCAGCAACAAAACAAAAATTAACTTAAAGAATTTGCACAAAAATTATTTTACAGACCAAGATGCTATTCTTTGGTAAATTTTGAATTCAACCATCATATTTCTATTTCTTTTTCAATTAATATAAATTTTTTAGTAATCATGTAAAAATATATATTTGGGGAAAGACCAGAGAAACGAACTATCAAAGCTCTAATACTATTGTTAGATTTGTCAATGAATATAAATCGGATTCAACATATCAAAATATTAGAAATTTGCAACAGAATATTTGGGATGCAATGTTTGTTTTACTGGTCGAATTAACAATCATATGGAAGATTTATTTATAACCTAAATCTCCTTTTGTTTATAGTAAAAAGAGAAAGAATCTAGAATGAGTTCTAATGATTTCTTTTTCCCTTTTGTTTTAACTTACCTTTTAACACCGTTTTTCTACCTATTTATAGGCATTTCATGAATCAAGTCATGGCTCAAGTTATAGACCCATTTTAAGTGACTCGAATCCATGATCCCTGCATACACATGTATATAACACAAATGATTTAAGCTTATCGCTTCAACTTCTACTCATTTAAAATACAAATAAGATAATTTAATTCAAGTAATGCTCGTTTATCTCATAAACTTAACTTATCAAATCAAAATTTGAGTTGAATTATGAATCACTCACAAACTAACTTGACTTGTTGTTAGCCCTACTCAAGGGTAAAATTGATAAAGAAAATTATGCAAATAAAATTAAAAAAATTTAAATTTTATAGAGATGAAAATGAATGTTTACTTTAACATAAAAGTTTAATAACCATTTTCTAAAATTATGAAATATGATCTAATAGTGAAGAATTTATATAATTTATTAGAAGACTCACAACTTACTAGAAGACTTACCAAATTTTTTTAGAAACATTTAATCTATTAAATTAATCATTAGTTATATGACATGAGAAATAATATATAAAAATGTGATAATCTTCATAAAATTAGTTGGTTTGTAATTTAAAAAATTATTTTTAAATTACTTAATGCTAGACATTGAATTAACCTATAATAGTGATTAAAATTTATCAAACCACTCTTAAGTCTTAACCGATTGACCAAACTCGAGTTTGGTTAGTTAAAAATGGTTAGTATGTTATGTTAGTCGAAATTGATAAAAAAATTTGTAAAATTTGGTTAATGCGTTGATAGGTGTTAAGAAGTCCTTACCTATCTAAAACAGAAATTAATGGAAAAGTAAAAAAAAATTACAAAATTTGATTGAGTGGTTGGAGGTTCCGAACTTTTACATCATATTTTTATAATAGTTTTTGTTATACCAACTTCAAATAAGAATGTTTAAATATTAATATCATATTGTATTTGAATAAAAATTCATATGAGTACATAACCATAAAAGAAGCAATATTAGCATTAAATCAAAAACATGATCATTCAACATGAAATATGAATGTTTAAACATAAAATATGACCATTAAATATTATATCAGTTAGCTTATTGTCCAATTTTTTTTTATTATCTTGTGCCACCCTCATCATAAAATTTTTTTATAGCGGTCCTTTTCTGATGACATATTTGTAGATATGTTAGACAAGTAAGATAAGACATGTGAGCAGTAAATTTCAAAACTAGTGCATTTTTTTTTTTTTTTTGAAAAATAAAGATACAATGGTGGCAGTTTGTTTCACCCCGCCACCAATTGTAAATTAAAAAAAAAATTAGTGAATAAAGATGGTTCCATAGAAATTTTTTAAAATAGTGGCGATCAAACCCCAACTAAATTTTTTGAAATTTCAAGCTTCCGACGCTTGACTTGAACTACCACTAAGATCAACTGGAACTACCACTAAAATCAACTTGACAGTTGATCTTTCGGCAATTCATGGAGCCGCCTCTAAGTACATTGAAGGTGGTTTAAACCACAGCTAATTATCCTTCATAACTGCTGCTGATTATCTAATTTTTTTGTAGTAAACATTGTGCCATAATTTTTTTTTAGATTTTAATCCATTAAAAGCCAATTTTATCCTGTCAAAATCAAAATGAATGGATGAATTAAGTTAATTTTTGGTGATCAATTAGTTTTGGTTGTAAAAGAATGACAACAGTTAAAATTGATCAATTAAAAGAAATATTTAACTGTTTTTAAGAGCCAAAACATATAACAACTATTAATTTTTTATGTTAAACATTGAAACCAGCATCATCCAATTAAAAAGGCATAGATTTGTAAAAACTTTCTTAAATAAAATGAAAATGTTTTAAGGGGGATGAAGTGGAGCACCACCATACAAAAAAGCTCATGTGTATGTTTAATTTCAGCATGTTGATTAATGATAAATGTTTGAATTTAAAAAAGCTCATTCTATTCAAACTGTCATGGTTTAACCGGAGGCGGAATACAGGTAGTTATAACACTTCAATTGATCAAACAAGATACCCTAAAACTTAAATCCTAATTAAAATTATGAAATATAATGATCAACTACTCCAAAATTTAACAAAGATTGATTTTCTCTTAAAGCAACCAAATTAAACAAGTTAAAACAAACAATTAATTTACTCCAATATCCTAAATTTTACATTTTATCAATTACTTTATAAATATTTCTATTGTACTTCTGCACGTCTTTTAAGAAACATGAATTCTGATGAACACAATCTTTTTATGCCCGCAATTCATTATCAAATCGTGGATCTTCCAATCACATGAAACATATGAATCATTAATATTCCACAAAATCCAAATTTATGTTTCATTTATAAAATTATAGAAAAGAAATACGCTGAATTTTTTTCATTTTTTAATTAGTTTTAAAAATAAAATATTTCTACACTTAACGAACTACAAGTTAATCCTGTAAGTTATCCATGCTGGTGATATTTTATCTTGTAGAATTGGGGAAGCCACTTCTTCATCCCATTTTCGATAACAAAGTATACTCTTACTCAACATCAATTGAAAAATACCCCTCTCACATTTTCTACTCCCATATTTGCACACAAAAAATCATATTCGATTATAATCGTTAATTTTAATAGTGTTTCATATTTATTTTTGATGTAATTTGGTTTGATCTATTAAAATGGACTAATTCAATTTTAAGCGAAGTACATAAGCATATTACATTGTAAAAGGCGTCGCAAAGAGTCCGGTAGTGGATAATATTCAAGTTTTCTTTGAGTTTGGAAAAGAAGCAGATCGAAAAGATTTTTTCTTTTAATCATCCAACCTTTATGAAAAAATTGCATATTATTCTATACTTTTTTCTTACTGTGAGTACTTAAATTTTTTTCTAAGTATTTACATTATTGCTTACTATTTTCTGCTCTGCTTGCTCCTCTATATCGTACTTGCTTCTTTACACCCTATATACTTTTCTGATCATCCCTTGCTTCTTTAAATAAAAAATTATCTTTCAACCTACAATTTTATTTTGCACCTGCTCACTTAAAACTCCACATGCTACTTTAATATATAAAAAAGTTGGTGCAAATTTTTTTTTAAGTATTAAAAAATCAATTCACCCCTCTGTGGCAACTGACACTTTCAATCTACAGCATACTATGAAAGTTTAACGCAAAAAGAATGCAACGTTGAGCAAGAAAACTTAAAAGTATGTTATAAATCATATCATCGTATGCAGATGACAATTGTGAATTTTAATTAAATTTAAATTTAAATTAAACGCCATCTTGACAATGTGTTTACCAACTTTGGAGATAAATATAATTATCTATTGTTGTAAGAGGTAATTATAATAATATATCTGATCATGATTATTTTATTTAAAAAATATTTCAACTTCATTTAAATTGAAAACAAAAGAATGGATAATAATATTCAATTTATATCTCTATTCCATTATCTTTTAGAAGTGGTCAGTCATTTTTCCAACACTTCTAAGATAAAACACTACCTATTTAGAGTTTCTTTGGAGGACATAATAGTATAAGATAAGATAGATGAAAAGGAGAATATAATATAGGATAACAAAAGAATAACACATTATATTATCAAATATTTGATAAATAATCGTATAAATAATTTGATAATATAAACTTATATTATTATGTATTTGTTATTAAATATGTATATGAATGATAATATTAAAAATTTTGTCTAGATAAATTTCTCTTATTTTTAAAATAATTTTTATCACAATTATTTTGTTATATTTGATAGTTATAATTTTTAATATTTTATAATCACTTTAATTAATAATAATTGATATATTTATTATATTTTACCTATTTTATATGTAAACAATATATTAATATTTTTAAGGTAAATATTTGTTAAGATTAAATTAGAAATGATAAATAAATTAAGGTTAAATTATTAAAATTTTTAGCCTAAATTATTGATATTCTTAAGGCTAAATTAAGATAGATAATAATTATTAATTGGGCAAAAATATATGAAAATAAGTTAAGAATAAATTAAAAATAATAAGATTTATCCTAATTTTATCCTGTTATATCAAGTTTAAAGAGAGAGGATTAATTTATTTTGCATTAACTGTAGAAAATAATTTAACGAAATTACTTTATATTATATCTAAATACTTGATAAAATATGATAGTATTTATTGACAGTATTTATTTATAGTAATTATATAATGTATCAGACGGGCCCTTTGGTGTTAGTTATACTGTGTCTCATGTGTGTTAGTTATATTGTGTCTCACGTGTTCCTATTGTATGTGGTATACGCCGAAGGAATCACCAATTGTACAAGATGAAGTAAAGAAACAACTTCACAACAAAATAACCCATTTTCTATTTTTCTCCATCAATTAATTCCCAGACATTGGAAAATCCAGAACTTATCAAAATAATCAATTAATTTACTCCAATGTTCTAAGTTTTGTAGACTATCAATGCTTTATAGACATTTCTATCATGACTTTACATGTAAGTTTCACAAAAGATAATTCCCCATGAACAAAATCCTGTGTCATAATTCATTGTCAAATCATGAATTTTATAGTCATATAAAACCAATGAGTCATGACCATTTCCCCATATCTTGTTAAAATTTCATTTATAAAATTTTAGAAAAGAAATATATGGAATATTTCATACTTTTAATTTTAAAAATAAAATTTTTGTACACTTGGTCAACTTGACTTTGAACACGAATTTCTCATACATATTTATAACGGTTTTTCTTCCATCAGAATTGCAAATTTTGGTTAAAACAATTACAATATTATTATAAAATTTATAATTTTCTCATGAAGTATACAACTTTTTCATAAAAAATTGCAAATACTTAGAGCACGGAGTTGCAACTCTTTTCATTAAATTTTTTAAATTTTTCATAAAAAGTTACAAAGGCAATACAAACATATTTAGAGAACTTATAGAAAAGTCGTAAATTTTTATGAAAGAGCAAAATAGATACAACAACAATAATAATAATAACAAAACTTTATCTCATTAAATAAAATTAACTATATAGATCGCATGGCACCATTGAATTCTATTAGTAAAATTTTTTCAAAATAGATAAATAAATAAAAAACAAAAGCACTATTAAAGAATGCTTCTTTCGCGTCTCAAGTCTCACATCGCACAGACAGTCCCACTAAATTATACTCTTTTACCTTAGGTCTACTCGTACTGTTAGGGACTTTATGTGGGAGAATGGGACTCAAACTCGACAGGAACTCAGATACATGGGATGAGAGGGTTATTATGTTATGATGTTTCAGTGCAATTTTGAATGAGCCATTGCCACAAAACATGCAGAGTGCCAAGGAATTTCAGAGGCAAGGGGAATGAGATGCCAGGTTTGATTGGCTTAAGACAATTACTAAGCTTGACTTATGCTGCCTAAAAGCTTAGATGAATGGCTTAAGACAATAACTAAGCCTGAACTATGCACCTGAAAGATTAGTAGAAGCAACCTGGTACTTTATATATTATACTTAAATCTCAAATCTAATAAATATAAACTCTGCAATTTTTGTCATGCCTCAGCTCTGACTTATCCAAAACATCTGCTATACTTGATCCACTAATCTACAAAGACCAGACCAAATTGTCCAAGAAATCAATCCCCATGTTTTATATATCATATCCAAGTCTTAAATTTTATAGATATAGAGCTTTACACTCACTGTCATAATTTGGGGCCAAAGATAGGCTTGCTCGGACAAGTGCCCCTAATGGTGAGTTTACTGTTCACGAAGGATACCAACGAACTGTACAACAACAACTAGAAAATCAATAAATAGAACATTAACAGCAGATAAAAACTTGCTTAGAGCATATTTTCTCAAATGCTCATGCAAAGGCATTATGTTATGGATCAGGACTCAAACTGAGAGTTGAAATGTAGAAGCCCTGCAATTGTGGTAACCTGAATATAACCATAATACTAATTTCAAAGTTCAGAATTACAACAGCAGCCATGATTGCAAATTGCAATATGTAGAAACAATATTCGCAATATGACGACAAGTTCTGCAATGACAATTTTGCGCTACAGTAGTCACATTTTTTCACACTGGCTTGCAATCGTAGTTTAGAACTATCACAGCAAGAATCAAGCATGTTTATGACTAAAGCTCAAATTACGAATCTGTAATAACAAAAATAATTATATATAATTATTATCTTCTCATCCCCATGTAGGAGTGCTTAACGGACCACTGGCCCGCAAGCTTGGCGGACCGGTCCGCAGGCTTTTCGCGAACCGGACTTGTTAAAATTAGGTTTGTAAAAAATGTAAGTCTCAGCGGGCTAGCTCATGTAGTGCGGGTTGGTGCAGCCTACGAGCCAAACCCATTTATAGCGTAAAATCCACAAGTTTTGCAAGCTTTTTTACGAACCAGACTAATTAAAATTAATCTGTATAAAATGAGAGTTTTAGCAGACCGGACCTAAACAGGCCCGGCCAGCACAGGCCAACCCGTGGGGGCCAACCCGCGAACCGTGCAGGTTGGCCCGATAAGCACCCCAATCCCCATGGAGGTAATGGAGCAATTTTAACCCAGCAATGCATGACATGACCTTATGCATAAACAATTTTAATTGAAATAAATGAATCATTTGTATGCAATTCAAAATAATCAACACTTCAACATATTATTGATTACACATAAGCTAAGCATACAAGCAAAACAATGGTTTGCACCAAGTTCAAATGCTAAACTCCATTTTCATCCCTCAGAGCCAACGTTTATATCAACAGCATTTTCAAGCAAATAACCAAAATCCAATTCTAAGAGCAAGGAAGAAAATTCCACAAACCTAGAATTAAGAGAAAATAAAAAATCATTCCAGCTCCTTCACAACCTTAATCCCCATCGTATTGGCCGTCCCAATGATGGACTTGCAAATGGACTCTAAAGACATGTACTGGCAATACGGGTCGGATTGTTTAACCTTGGCGATCTCATAAATGTGTTTGACAGACAGGGTCGAAGCGACCACATGGCCTGGTCGGCTGCTACCGGATTCGATGCCGGCGGCTTTCTTCAAGTACCAGGTCACGGAAGGAGATTTCACAGTGAATTCGAAGGTGTTGTCTTTGAAGGCTGTGATGGTAACCGCCATGGGTGTATCTGGTTTGTATTTCTGAGTTCGCGCATTGAAGTCTTTGCAAAAGGCCATTAGGTTTAGTCTGTACTGACCTAGTGCCGGACCGACGGGCGGTGCTGGCCTTGCCCCGCCCGCGGGAACGGTGAGCCGGATGGTCGCCGCCACGGGCCGCCGGGTTAGGATCTCTTTCAGAGTCGCCATGGTGGTGGTTGATCTCGCAGAGTGGGAAAGAGAAGGGAATGAGGAGTTTAAGGTTCTTGGGTTTTGACTCAGGGCCTTAGTAAAATGGGCCTATCATAACTTTGAATCTCGTCGAAGCCCTCATTGTTCGGGTCATCAATTTGTTAACACGCCATCCCTGGGCCTGCCTATAACATTCGGATTAATACTAATCCCACTCTCAAAGTCATATCGGGCTATGGCCCAAAAAAGAGAACTCATGTTGGGCCGCATACAATTGTTGACACCATGACCCGTAGAATTATGCTACTTATACTCGGAACATTTCAAAATATTTTCTCTCACAATACAGACCCCACGACCCTTTTAGCTTCATTATCTATTTGTGGGGTTTCCTATCTTAGAAAAAAATGCATGATACACTCTCATTATATACGGTAATATCAATGGCTTACGCAATTTATAAGTACTATTGCAAGCAAAGAAATCAGTATCATGTTTTGGTTTTGAAATGGAGCAACTTATTCTATTTTTAAATTTTTAGTTAACAAAAATTCAATGTATATGGCATGAAGTTAAAAAATAAAATTATTCTAAAATATCACCCCATGAGAAAGTTAAAAATAAGCATTAAAAAGATGGGAAACAGAAAACACATTAAGACGCAATGATCAACAATTTATTAGCGAGACATAAAGGTATATAAGATTTGGAAGATGCCAATGAAAATAGACAGATTTGGTACAAAACAATTATTTAATATAAAATTAAGAAAAATAAATGTCAAAACGGTGTGGTCCTAAGAGTGATGATAATATTAATATATAACGCAATATAACGTAACTATATAAGACATAGGGTATCCATATAAAAAAAAATATTTAGAGAGAGATGTCCAAATAATAAAGTGGTCCTAGAAACAAGTAAAGCCATAAGTTGATGCCAAAGTGATGCATCACGTGTGTACGCTCAATAATTTTTCTAATGAAAGATGACATTTTAATATCTGTTTTCTTTCTTCTTCTTTTTTAAAAAAAAATCTATTTTCATTCTTAAGAGATTCGTATACTTAACTATTGCTTGATATTGTTAAATTTAAGGAAGAATGGGAATTTGAATTCAAGATTAGGGGTCGTAATTTGTATTGTTGTGGACCACCCATCTAATTTGTTTAATAAACTTAATTAATAAAATTTATATTATAAAATTATTTATTAAATTTAATTATATACTCTTTTTTGAAAATATTTTTAATTATTAATGAAATATTATTTTAATTTACTATTATTTTACTTAAAAAATAATTTTATATTTTTATTATATTTATTTATTTATAATTTTATTATTAATTATTTTTTAAATAAATTTTTTAAAATTTCATATAAATTTTTAAATAGATTGATGTACTAACCTAAACTTACGTGAGTGTGGTGTGCGACGCTAAATAGGTAACCGAACTTATAATTTATTAATTTTAATAAATTATAAATTAATTTTTAAAAATATTTAATGTATCATAAATTAGTAATTTATAAGCTTTTATTTAATTTAATTTTACAAAATATCACTTGTGCTAGGAGGGATATATGTGACATTACAAATAACTTCAATTATAACTTAATTAATAAGTTATAAAGTATTTTATAGGGATGTTTGAAGCACCAAGATCTAATAATTTATAAGTTCTTATTTGATAAATTTTATAAAATATTTTATAATTTATAAGTTAATTTTTTAAAATTTAATTTTCTTCTTTTAATTAAATAATAACTTATGCTTTAATTATATAAATAAATAATTGACATATCTCCATTAATAATATAAACAAACAAATAAATAAGTGAATAAATATATGATATTATAGAATATAATTAATTAAATTTTAAGTTGTTATATTATTATTTGAATAATAAATAAATAATATAATGCTATAAATATGATTAAAATATTTTTTGTAATTATATTCTTATTTTAAATATTTTGATAATATTAATATAATTTAATCACTAAATAAATATGAATTAATTTAATTGATGTATATATATTTATACTAAAATACATTTTGTATTTTTTAGGTAATTCAACAACTAATTATGCTAAATAATTTTAATATAATCAGTTAACTTATTAACTATTAATTAATTTATTAATTACTAACTCACTTTTAATTATCAGTTAATTTATCAATTAGTTATATCAAATAAATCCCACATTGAGGTGATTGGATAACAAAATCAAAGCAATGATAACATTAAATGGAAAAATACATTGACTTTATTGAATTTTAGTCAATTATGCAAAGGTCATCTTTAATTTTATGATTTATATAAATTTCTCTTCAAATATAAAATAATATTGCATCTAAATTTCAATTTGAACTTTTTTCATAAAATAATGAAAAAAGATTATTTTATGATTAAATCAAATAATGTATGATAATTTAAATATTTTATCATTAAAGATATGTTGTAATTAAACTCATAGTTAAAAATCTATAATAGTTACATTAAACTTTGTATTTTTCATCGATTATAATTTAACTATATGAATTTAACAAAAGTATATTTTTTATCACAAAAATACTTAGAATACCTTATATTGGTACTTGTCATATCTCCTGTTAAAATAATGTTAGTGTGAAAATGAATATAAATACAATATATAAACAAAAGTGCATACATTATTTTTCCAAGAATTGTGCCCCGAATTCGGATGCCACTTGCATGTAAAATCTATATAAAAAGCCACTCAATAATCAGCAACATATCTCAGAATCAGTTTCTCTACAAAGCTTTTGGGTGAGGAGGCAAGTAATCATAATCTAATCTAATTTAGGAATATACCAGGATCATGGCTTCCCAAACACTGCCTGATTCTCAGCTTCCAGTCGTAGACTTCACCAATGAAAGCCTGAAGCCTGGCACAGAAACGTGGCTTTCATCTTGTCAAGTTGTGAGGAAAGCACTTGAAGATCATGGTGCTTTTCTTGCACTGTATGATAAACTCGGTCCAGAGCTTTGCAGCTCAGTCACCTCTCTAATGGAAGAATTGTTCAATCTGCCAGTGGAAGCAAAAAGAAAACAAACTACCGACAAGCCTCTTCATGGCTACTATGGCCAAGTCTCCTTCCTTCCTCTCTATGAATCTGTGTCCGTCGACAATCCACTCACTGTAGAAGGATGCCAAAAGTTCTCCAACATAATGTGGGGAAAACAAAATGATCGTTTCTGGTACGTGTTTGAACAACATTAACTATAATTTGCGAATGAGAGATCTTATAAATCTCTTATAATCATTAACAACCTAATTTTTTTATATTACATCAAGTTCTGTCTTCCAATATTGCAATTTGAAAATTAATGCAAGGGAACGCCTCTTTTTCTTGTGTATTTAGCATTTTTAAAGGTTGAAGATTTCTCATATCAAACGTTGTGCAAAAATTTTTAAGCATAATTAAACACTGATATGACACAGTGAGACAAAACTCTTCATTTCTCCTTCTAAATCTCTAATGAAAGCGAGGGATTTTGTATTCAATGTGTATAATTTGAGTGTTAAATATACTTTTTAAGATATCAAGAGAGGAATGATACATGAACTTGTGTATATTTTAATCTTTATTTTTTAATATTACCATTATTTAGGCTTAAACTCAATTAGACCTTCATCCAAATATACACATCGACTCCATTCCCCCCCAAAAAAAAGATTAAAAAAAAGAAAACACAACAGTACCAAAATTATGATGGAATCTACGCTGGCTAATCAGATAAACATGCAGTGCTTGTCAAACTAAATTTTTATATCCATGTTGCACTGTATATCAACTTAAAAGACGTGTGTGTAGCACCTCTGGCACTAGCAGGCATGAGGGTTATCAAGTCATGAACAGTGTTGGTAAGCAACCACATCCTTGATGTTGATATACGTGACAGGGGTTCTTGTGTTTACGTTGTGATCTGTGTAATTAATTCCAATTGACTACGGTGCTTTCATGTTCTCATTTGACAGTGAGAAAGTAAGCGAGTACGCAAAGCTGGTGGGAGAGTTAGAGCATGTGGTGATGGGGATGATGTTTGAGAGCTATGGAGTGGACAGGCAGCGATGTGATTCATTTCTCGAATCAAACAATTACTTGCTTCGGTGCTTCAAATACAGAACACCACAGAAGGATGAGACCAATTTGGGAATTCATGCTCATTCGGACATGACTATGCTCTCCGTACTGCATCAGCTCAACAATCTGAGTGGCCTTCAAATCAAACTCAAGAATGGAGAGTGGGTTGGGATTGATGCGTCCCTCTCTTCATTTGTGGTCATGGCCGGCGATGCATGTACTGTGAGTTACTTACTTCATATAGTCTGCATCGAAGTAATTATTTTTTTCCTGTTGATAGATGAGTCACTAAGCTTTTAGAGATCAACATGGAATGCCAAAAAAAGATAAAATTTTAAAAGAATATCAATGCCACTTAACCAAAGATTCTCCACATTGATTATTCTTAAAATAGGAAAACTTTTAGTTATATTGTAGTACTAAGCCAAAAGTTACTGGCATCAAATATTTTTAAAATAGGAAATTTTTTTTAGTCCTCAAGATTTTCAATACTATTTTTTACGGCAATACTATATGTACGGAAAGTAATATTTGAAATGAAATTGAATTGTTGATTAAATATAAAATAGTAGGATAATTTTATAATATTCAATCAATAATTGATATAAAAGATTCGGAATTTAATCTAAATTTCATGTCTATGAATATATTTTATATTTTATATTATTTTTTGATAAATCAAAAAATTATTCTTTTAATTTTAAGCATTACTCAATTATGATTTTAAAATTGCTTATTAGTCAAATATAATAAAAAAAGCATTAAATTTTTAGTGTTACTGTAGTAAAAGAAATTTTTTCCTTAAAATAGATCTATTAAACTTTTCATAAAATTATCCGAAGAAACAAAGGGTATCTTTGTTTTGGTGAAGAAAGAATCAGTGGTCTGTTTCCATATTAACGAGTCCATTATTAACAACTTATAGAGTCACCTCTTACTATCTACAATCGTTTTTACAACCATACATGCCGTACGAAACGAGTTCATTTTGCCTTGTATGACATAAAACATGTGCAGTCAATTCATTTAAATTGTAACATATACTTCCTATAACTATGATTATAATAAATGATGATTTTATATGAGGGTATTTTCCTCATGATAGATTGTCGTCACTTTCCTCCTCCCCACTTTTATATTCTTCTTTTTTTTTTTTTTTATAATTTAGGAAAAACGTTGTACCTTAACTCATCTTACCTTGTGTCAAACGGCCAACTTGTCAAAAAATAATACATCAACTGTTGAAATTTAAAGTATTATGGTACGATTACATTATACGTGGAATTATTATTTTTTACATAATAGGATGATTATGAGTCAATCTTCGTGAGTGACAATATTAATGTATTAATTGATTGATAAAGAAAACTATGCATTATAATAAGCACATGTGAAATACTATGAATAGGTTTGGAGCAATGGGAGGATTAAGCCATGTGAACACCGAGTGATAATGAACGCAACGGCGACAAGATACTCAACGGGGCTATTTTCATTTGCATCAAAAACAGTGGAGACACCAGAGGAACTGGTTGACGAGGAACACCCTCTGCGTTTTAAGCCATTCGATCATTATGGATTCCTTCGTTTCTACCACAAAGAGAAAATCGCAGAAACAGATGCTCGAATCCAAGCCTATTGCGGTGTCAGAAACTGATTGTTTGCAATTTCATCGTTTGTTTATCTTAATGTGTAACTGATTCATGTCTGCCATGTTAAAAAGGTCAAAACCTTCTACTTTGTTTGTAAACGGAAAACGTGTGGATGATTTGTAATTTCCTTTGTTTTTCTTTGGGATGCAATGGAAGATTGTAACGTATAAAATAAATTCTTTCCGGCATGCAGAATGAATTAGTTTTTGGGTCTATGTTTTCTACTTTGCAATGTCACACATGTTAACAAGAGTTTCGTTAATCCCACATTTCTTTGAAAAAAGAGTGGCCTTAGCAACTTGAAAAGGATGGATTATATATTGGCTTTATAGCTTTTATAAGGTTTGAAAATGACATTTAATGTAATGTGAAGAGTCAAATGGAAAGTGTACACATGGCCTAAATAGTTTAAGAGAATCTTGGTATTGAATTAATTGCTCAAAAGTATGAATATTCACTTTTTCTGGCATAATTTTAACATGATTTATATGTATAAAGATATATTTTATCCAAAGTGGACTAGCTTAGAAGTTGGGTTGGCTTTGCATTAGTATGGTCCAATTTATTATACAGACCAATTATATTGAGTTGAGTCATTTAACCTTTTTAGAGAATTAATGGATTAGATTGATGATCACGATATTATTTTTAGCCAAAGTCAATAAGTTTGACATTTAGCCAAATTAGGTATTATGAAGTTGTTTGGCAAAGTTTGCTCACATTGATTTATCTATTTCTTTTAACTTGTAAGTCATGTTCAATCTAGAAATTTTATGATGGAATTTATGACAACCTAACTTTAAGAGGTAATTTTTGTGATATGTGGAAGTCAAAGCGACAATGTTAAGTTTAACAATTCAAAATAATATGTTGGTGCTAGCAACACCAAGAATCTCCTCTCATCTAGTGTCACTTAAATAGAGAATTTGAATGTGCAACCTCACTTTGGTAACACTTGCCAGGATTAAGAGAATTTTTTATAGATGATGATGTTTATAAAGTTGTGTGCATTGAATTTAATTATTCTATGTTATTATGAAAAAGTAGGTTAAAAAAATACATTAATTACAATCTCTGTTAGTGAAAACCATAAGTTGATTGACATCCATGCTAATAACATAGAATAATTAATGTATTTTTTTAACCTCTTTTAGAGAAATATCTGTTATTTAAGGGGAGATATCAATGCTCGTAACATCAATCCAGTATAATTATCAATTAAATATTAGACTAGTGAATGATGACGGGCTTGAATAATATACTAAAGATCTTAAGTTCAAACTTCTTTATCTTTAATGCATCAAAAATCAATCCATGTATAATATTAATTGCCTCTGAAAATGTCAGTACATTGTGATTTTCAGTTATGATATTCGGAAGGAAAATGGTTGATTGAATTATCCTCGAGAGTCTATTTATTTTGAATGATGTATGATGCTACGTAATATATGTCTTTATAACATAAATGGGATCTGATTTTGAATGTTTAAATCCGTGGAGTCGTTGTTGGATCCTATGCTACATATATATTACATGTCTGTGTCCAGTCTTTAGGACCACCCGATGCATCGTCATTCTGATATTGACATACAAGAAATCCCAGCTGTTATGTATTCTGGGATTAGTGGGCGGCAACTCAAGCATGCTTCGGAGGAAAGATATCAGTAGGATAAAATTTAAATAAATTTTTTTGCGCACGTATTTACCGTACGATTCCACATTCTAATGATTATAACATACGAATTAATTTTTTTTAATTACAAAAAAAAATTATAAGATTGATAGCTATTGTAATCATTAAATTATAATTATCAATAATAATTAATAGACATTATAATATTTGTATAATCTGAACGATGAATCCTAAAGAATTTTTTGGCCTAAGTTGTATCCTGTTAATTAATCTTGTTATATGGCCTATTATTAAGAGCAAACTCAATAATCCCATTTAACTATTTATTGAGTTCAGTGATCAATATGTTGCTTTTGTGCATAGCCTCGGGCAGCTCCTAGCTGTTTTCCAAATGGCCGTATTTTAACAATTCAAAGGGAAAATAACCGGTTCACTGGACCAAATTAAATTTGCTTCTAATATAAAATAAAACTTTTGCCGTTGCTGCCATCAAAATTATATATTTATAGACATAGTCCTGTCGTTGAGTAAAAAAAATTATGGATATCCATTCAATAAACATTATGCATTCATACTGATAAAATGGCTGTGTAACATGATGGAAGATCAGTGGTCCTGTATTATATGATCAAACGTGCCGCACGCAGTTGCAACAATGTATATATTTTCAAATGAAATGGATTAATCAAGAGCCCGATTATAGATCATTTATTTTTTAAAAGATAATTTTCATAAGAAAATATCATTTCCTTGTATATAAAATGAAGGGCTAATAAGTGTCTTTATACGTTATAATTAAAAAAAAAATTTATGAGTTATGATAGTAGAGGAAAATAACTTTCTTTTTGAAAAAAAGAGTAAATTATTTTTCACTAAATTTATTACATTTAATATTGAATATATAAACTATTATACACTATTTTAATAATTTATAACTATATTTTTATGAATTTTTTTTTGTGAAAACAAACAAAACGTTAGACTCAAATCAACATTCCAATTATATATTGTAGAATTATCATGTAGAAGCTACCCCTTCTACCTAATTAAATTAATTCCCTATAGCTACATAGTAGTTATGATGTCGCTTGTCTTAATGTCGTCATTCATATGTACAATCCACCAATAGTTTATAGGCCAAAGCATATCGAAATTTCATGTTTAATTATTAATTTGGACGAAGAAAGAGCTATCCGGTCAATATCAACTTTGTCACATATATGAAAATTTTCCCTTAAAGATTTCACAAGAGTTTAATCTTTTAGTATTTAATATACTTTAAAAAAAAAAAATCCTGGTATCAATCCTTTCATGGTCTAGTGTAATTTGATATTGTCTTGTGGTTTTTCTTCCTTTCATTATTCTAAATTTAAATTTAAGATAATACATATATGTTAAATGATTTGTCACTCCTATTAAAAGTATTTAAAAAACCAAATTAAATTAAATATTTGAAATTATTTGAGCAATGTCATATGATATTAACATTTTGAACTTATAGTTGTTTTCAAACTTTTTTAATCATAAAAAGTTTAGAAGTAAAATAAGTTGCTCCACTTTATGGTTAATACATATCATTGGCCTCTTTGAAGATTTACAATAGTATTTATAAATTGCTTAACTCTTCAAAATTATTGGAAATGAAAAAATCGAATCTAAGATATGAGTGATAAAAAACAATTAACCTTACTAGTTGAACCAACACAAGGAGGTTGAAATTATTTTTTAACTTTTTCAATATTCATCATGAAACACTATTATATTGATTTTGGGTAAAAGAAAAATGGATATCTAGGTATCTATAAATGAATCATGTTGACATTCAATAATTCCAGTCTTCCGCAATCTCTTTTTGGTTAGACAAACAGAGATTTTCATATGATCAAAATCATGGGATCCCAACCAGAGTCTGTGCTTCCCATATTGGACTTTTCAAATGAAAACTTGAAGCCAGGTACAGATTTATGGCCTTCAGTGTGTCAGGTTGTGAAGTGCATTTGAGGATCACCGATGTTTCTTGGCACTGTATGATAAGATATCACCAGAACTGTACGACTCAGTTTTCTCTGTGATGGAAGAATTGTTCGATCTTCCATTGGAGACCCAAAAACAAAAGATAAGCGATAAGCCTCACCATAACTACTCGGGGCAATGCTCACTATCTCCTTTATTTGAATCTTTTTGCTTTTGACAATCCATTGAGTTTGGAAAATTGTCAGTAGTTCTCACACATAATGTGGTCTGCAGGAAATGATCGTCGTCTCAGGCACTCAATCTGCCTCTTGTGTGCAGTCAAAATTTCCCTCACTCATTTTTTTTCTTAAAAAATTTATTCTTATTGCATAGTTGGCTGAATTTAATTTAAATTAAATCATTTATGCATATTCTGTCACCCTGGACAAACATCATTAAATTAATTTTTTATATATTATTTTATCTTAGGCATTGATTTAATGAAAAGTATGCTAATTCCAAATAAATCAATAATAGTGGAACGAGAGAAATCATTTAATGTTCCAATTTTCAAAATATTTGCCCTATTTGATGACTATTGTTTATATTATTTTGCCTTGTGTGTATGTTAATAGGGGTTAAAGATTATAGAAAGAGTAGTATCAAACCCACTTTATATTCCTCACAATACAACAAATTATATAGATAATATAATAGTAAATTTTAGTTGATACCCTATGGGAGTCATCAAATTAATATAGGATAATAAGTCTCCTTAAATTGATCTTACCTGTATTTAGATAATTATTTTGATTTAGATTGTATTGTATTATACAGATATCAAATTATATTATTCTATACAAAAGTTTCTTAATTACATTTCATATATTACATTAGTCAAATGATTAACAAATACTCTCCGTTTTTTTTGTTTATTGCATTTTAAAAAATTTGTTTATTTATTTTTATCTGTAATTTTAAAATTTTAATAAAGTATTAAATATATTTTTTTCAATTTTATCATTCTATTTTACTAATAATTGCTTTATTATTTTTCTTGAAATGTCTAAACATATTTATTTTATTATAATTCTCTTTCTATTTTTAATTGTCTTGGACTTTATGCATGATAAAGGACTAAAGGGTTGTTTTGAAAATTCTAGTAAAAATAAATAAATCAAACTATTTTATTAATATATGTGAAATTGGTTAATTGTGATAGAAATAAGAAACGGAAAGAGTAACATTTATATGTAATATTTTAGACAAATTGAATTTCACCATGCATGAATACGTAAAAAGTATCGTAAACAAATTGAATAGCAAGTATATAAGATTTTTCTTCAAGAATGCTCACAAATAATCCCATTTTTTTCTTCTGGGAATAGTGAAAGTGTTAATGCCTATGCAAAGCTAATGGTAGAATTAGACCACATTGTGAAGGGAATGGTGTTTGATGGGTACGGAGTGGACAAACAGAAATGGGAGTCTTTTCTGGAATCAAACAATTATGTGGTTCGAAGTTACAAATATGGGATGCCGCAGATGGATCAGAGCAATATGGGAGTGAGCTCACACACAGACTCAATCTTCATAACCATATTGCATCAGAAGGCAAGTGGCTTGGAAGTCAAATCCAAGGATGGCAAGTGGATAGATATTGAAGCCTCCCCCTCCTTGTTTCTTGTCATGGCCGGTGATACATTCAAGGTCAGTTTTTATGTGCCCAATCAACGCCATTAAAATTTGTTATTGCTCCTCTTATAACAAAAATCCAGAAATTCTCGAGAGTATTTCACTTAAGTGGTATCCCATATCCTATGAAAGTTCTGTACCTTTTCGGTGTATCTAGAATGTGATTTCTAATATTTACACATATATGTCCAGAACTTTACTCACTCCTACCGTTACAAAAGAAAAAAAAAATTCAAAAATTCTAATGGTCTTGGTTGGCTATATGTGAAGGAATATCGAGTACCAAACGTCTATCTTCACGCTCACTTGTATTTTCACATTGTTCCACGTCACACTCTTGAAACTAATTATCATTTAATAAAACATCAGTCAAATCTAGAAATGCAATTATAATGTTATTTTCCTGGTAGGTTGTAGTCCGGCATCATCTAATACCTATGCTTATGCTACTGTTCAGAGGCGGAAGGTGAGGGTTGCACGCGAGTCAATATAATAATTTTATTTTGTAGGAGGGACTAACGTAATAATTTTATTTTCCAAAAAATAAAATAATTTTTTTTTAATATTTAGGAGGGTCATGTCCCCAAACTCAATGACATGTGCTATCACTACTTCTATCTTATATCAAGTAGTATCAGAGCACGAATTATTATTTAATGACTTTTAACAATATCTGTGTACAGAGCAGTCCTCTCCACAGCCTTACAAGTGACACCATTGTATCGTGCATGTTGGGAGCATTTCTTCACAAGTGGTGCTATGCCATCCGAAATTATTGCTCCGAAAAGGAGCGGAAACAACCTGGAGGGATGCATTATGGATGCCAAGTCATCCTGCAGTGCTTCAGAACCATGCAAGGTAAAAACAATGTTAAAAAAAAAAGCAAAAAAAAAATTGACATTAAATGCTTCATCGGGATTATTTTGGAACAACTAAATTGGGACGCTTATTATTTTGCTTTCTTCACAGAAGGGAAAATACAATAATCTTAAATATATCCAGCTGGCCTATACATCTTTGACTCTCTAATGTGTTAATTTCTGAAATGTGTGTGTGTTAATGAACATGGAATTGGATGGTGTAGCTGGAGTAATGACAGGACGCCAGCATGTGACCCCCACTTGGTTCTGAAATCAAGGACAGAAAGATACTCAATGTGACTGCTTTCTTATGGTGGGAAGATGGTGCAGCCACCGGAAGAGCTGGTTGATGAGAAGCATCCAGTGCGTTACAAACCGTTTGACCATTATGGTTACCTTAGTTTCTTTCTCACTGAAGAAGCCTTCAAATCTGCCGGTAGAATCAAAGCTTGCCGTGGTATTTGAGGCACTTAAAACTATCACATATGATATGATGTTCAAGTACTTTCTGTGTAATAGTTTCTGTGCATGAATGTTGGAGTTTGTTGCTTGCTGCAGCCCTCGTAGGTTGTCGTTAGCAGCATTCAAGTGATGTACGTCTTTGTTTCTTCTTTAATTAATATATATATATATCATGAAAAGACGGTTTTAATGATCGAACTCAGGACCTCTTAAGTACCGAGATTTTAATAAATTTATGTACTTAAGAAAATATTCAAGCAAATCAGATTATGAATGGTCCCCTAAGCAATATGTCTCTATTATACATGATGGTAGCTTAGTGGTCCTGTATATAATATTATCAAATATGCCGTACACGGCAGCAATAATGTAAGTATTTTCAAATGAAATGGACTAATTAATTAAGTCTAAATGAAATGCAAATCAATATCACTATTCATATTATTTATATATTGTAGAAGCCACCAATCCCTACCTAATTAAATACCCATAGTAGCTATACAGTAGTTAACATGTCACTTGTCTCAACGTTGTCATTATATGTACCATGCATGCACCAATACTTTATAAACCAAAGTACATATATTTCATGTTTAAGTATAAATTTGGACAAAGAAAGAACTATTAGGTCAACATTAACTTTGTCATATGATTTTTTTTCTTTAAAGTTCTACTAGAGTTTAATCTTTTAGGACTTAATATACTTTAAAAAAAAAAAGCTGGCACCCTTAATTCAATCAGATGATGCTTTGGAGTTTTTTATTTTTAGTTGCCCTAAGATTCAACTCAAGACATTAGACGAGAGTTTCAGATGACTTGTTAGTTCTATTATAATAAAAAAAATACTTAAAAGCAAGACTAAATTGTTTTATTTCTATAAGTTTTTCATTACGTTTCTATCATGAAAATCAACTATATATATTGATTTTGAGTAACAGGAAACTTCATATCCATAAATGAACCATGGACATTCAGGAATTTCATACTTCCACAAGCTCCTTTTCATTAGAAAAACAAAGATATTCGTAGGATCAAAATCATGGATCCCAACCAGAATCTAAGCTTCCCATATTGGACTTTTCAAATGAGAACCTGAAGCCAGGTACAGATTTATGGCTTTCAGTGTGTCAAGTTTTGCGAACTGCACTTGAAGATCATGGTTGTTTCCTGGCACTGTGTAATAAGATATCTCCAGAACTGTACGACTTAATTTTTTTTGCGATGGAAGAACTGTTCGATCTGCCATTGGTGACCAAAAAGCAAGAGACCAGCGATAAGCCTCACCATGGCTACTCTGGACAGAACCTTCTATGTCCTTTATTTGAATATTTAGCTTTTGACAATCCATTGACTTTGGAAAATTGTCAGAAGTTCTCACACATAATGTGGCCTGCAGGAAATGATCGACTCAGGTACTCCTTCTGTCTCCTATGCAGTCAAATGCTTCCCTCACTAATTTTTTTCCCCAAAAATTTGTTCTTATTGAATAATTGGTGTAATTTAGTAGCCGTTTGATTCAATTAGAGAAAGGAAATGAATCAATAAAAGGAAATAGGGAAAAAGAAATGAAAACTTTATGATTACCTATTTTATTTGAAAAATAATTTACTTATAATTATTAATAATATAATTATTATAATTATTATCTTATTATTTTTATTTTATTTACTTATATTATAATTTTTAATTATTTAATATTCACTATTAATATCTTTTTAATATTATTTTAATTATTATTAATATCTTAATAATAATAAATATTATCTCAATAATATTATTTATTTATTATTTTTAATAGTTATTATATTTATTATTATTTTATTAATATTAACAAAAAATTTTAATGTTTACTGATATTATTATTTTCATAATTATTTAATTTTAATTATTAATTTTTTATTTTTATTATTATTGTAGTTATTACTATATTATTTATTATTTATTTTTTGTATATGATAGTTATTATTTTATTATGAATATTTATTATTATTATTTTATAATTATGATTAAATTAGCAATATTATTAATTTTTATATTATTAAATAATTTATTATATTTATTATAATAATTATTAAATGATTATTTATTTTTATTTAATTAATTTTATTATTTCTTTTATTAACTATTATTTAGTAACTATTTTTATTTTTACCTATATTATTATTTTGTAATAATAAATTATTATTATTATCATTATTATCATTATATTGAAGATGATAAATTCAAAATTCAGAATGACGGAATCGAATTCCTTGAGGAATTGGAGAGATCACCATTCCCTTATTTGAGATAACTTCATTAAAAGAAAATAAGAAAAGAGAACGAGTATTTTCTTAATCAAACAAAAATAATGGAAATGAAACCGTACTATTCCCTTCATTTTTTTCTAATTACCCCAATCAAATGGTTATTTAATTTAAATTAAAATCATTTATGCATATTCTATCACTCCCTCGCACAAGCATGACGAAGTTAATGTTTCTATATTATTAGGAATGAGATCCCATGCACTTTTTAGGAAATACACATTTGTTGAATCTTAGAGAAATAGATATAATTTTTTTGTTTGAAACTATAGATCCCAATTAAAAAAAATGTAGGGAGTCTTAGAATAAAAACTAAATCTTTATCTCTTTAAAATTGATTAAAAAAATAGAGAGAATTCAAATTTATATCATTAAGTCCTACCAACAATGCATTGATTTAGTAAACTAAAGAGTATGTATTAATCCCATTCAGACTTTTGTTGTAGGAGTAGGACGGGAGAAATCACTTGATGTGATCTAATTTCGAGAGTAAATGTCCCACTCATTCTATTTTTTTTTTATATTATTTTGCCTGGTGTTGTGTGCATATCAATCGGTGATCAAGATTAGACAAAGAGTAGTATTAGGAGCACATTTTATACATAATATAAATATAATAGTTAATTTTAGTTGATAACCTATAGGAATCATCAAATTAATATAAAATAGTAAGTCTGGTTAGATTGATCAACTGATCATACTTAGAATTATTTTAACTTAGATTGTACATTGGTATACAGATACGAAATTAGTTTGACTCAAATTAGATTATTGTGTGCAAAAATTTCTCAATTATATATCTTAAATTACATTGAGTCAAATGATTAACAAATAACATTTATATATAACATATCAGTTTAAATTAACAAATTGAAATTCGCTATGTATGAAGACATTAAAACTATTGTAAATAAATTGAATCGCTATGTATAAGATTTTTCTGCATAAGAATGCTCATACTATAGCAATAATCCATGTTTTTTTCTTTCGGAAATAGTGAAAGTGTTAATGCCTATGCAAAGGTGATGGTAGAATTAGACCGTATTGTGAAGAGAATGGTGTTTGATGGCTATGGATTGGACAGCCAGAAATGTGATGCTTTTCTGGAATCGGTTCGAAGTTACAAATATGGGGTGCCCTCCATGGATCAGAGCAACATGGGAATGGGATCCCACACAGACACAACCTTCATAACCATATTGCAGCAGAAGGAAAGTGGCTTGGAAGTCAAATCCAAGGATGGCAAGTGGATAGATATTGATGCCTCCCCCACCTTGTTTCTGGTCATGGCTGGTGTCACAAGTCGGCCTTGCACACCAGTTCACCGAGCAAACAAGCTCCGTTCAAGCTATAACTTGGCAGATAATTCAAGCATAGGATGGAGACCTTGTAGCCCAAATTTGGGGTCATTCCGACTTGTGTACTATTTTTGCTAATTTTCTATGTATTTGCACTTTACATGTAATTTTGGCAAAGGTAACTTGTCCAGTGCGAGTAGGAAAGCACTTGGCTGTGATCCTTGCATTTTTAGCTTTCTATCGGTGTATTTTGGTAGCATTTTGCCACCCGGAGCTAGCCGAAAAGCCCTTATGACAACTCGGAAAAAGTATGTCATCTTAGGCAATTTTGGGTTTGGCTCATAATGCTCTTTAGGGGGGGGAGTGTAAGGTGACCATGGTGGGAACCTTGCACTAGTCTAGGGGATGGAATGTGCGGCTTGTACCTCCCTTGCACATTTCCAATACTGTATGGAGGATTATATGAATGAAAGAAGTAGCCCCTCTTCTAAATTACGATGTCCTGAATTTTAGCCGGTTTTGGCCGCATTTGCCCGCATTGCATATTTTGCACTTGTTTGCTTCGTGGTTGCCTTTAATATGCTTTGTGCTATGTGTTGTGCCATCGTTGCCCCTATTTATACGTGTTTTGGTTGCCTTGGTTGTTTATCTTCCGCTGTGCCCCTTTATCTTGTTGCCGCTCGGTATGTTAGCCCACTTGGGTGTCGTGGGTCTAATCTTTGGCTGGCTTGCTTTCAGGTTGTTGATAGCAAGCGCCGCACGGTCTAGCAAGTGAAGTTGCCAGCCCGTGACATTTGGTATCAGAGCGGGTTCGACCCTCTTTGGAGATCGCTCGAAATTGTTGGGAAATTTAAAGAGCAACAGCAACCATGACGAACACGGTGCGCATTAATGAACTTGAAAATCGAATGGGCCAGATGGAGGACTTGTACAAAGCTGTTGAAGAAATGCAAGGTCACGACATTCCCGAGCTTATTGAACGGGCTAGGGAATGGGAAGGTGTGGCCATTCGAGTTGCGGCAGTTGAATCTTATTTGGGCATTGATCGGGAAACTCCAAGTGCCGCTGCAGAAGGTAACTTGGGTGACTCGGTTAGAGAACTGAGGGCTGAACTAGCTGATGTGAAGGCCCAGCTTAGAGTTCTCACAAGAGCGTTGGGTAACCAAGGCCCCAACCAGGGAGCACCAGAATATGGGCGTATGAGGGTGCCCGAACCCCGTTGTTTCGCGGGCGCACGAGATGCTAAAGAGTTAGAAAACTTTCTCTTTGATATGGAACAATATTTTCGAGCCGTAAGGCCAGATTCGGAAGAGGCCAAAGTTACGACCGCGACCATGTACTTAACGGGTGATGCAAAACTTTGGTGGCGGACCAAATACGAGGATCTTTTAGCGGGAAGATGCATCATCGACACCTGGGAAGATTTGAAAAGAGAGTTGAAGTCCCAATTCTTCCCGGAAAATGTTGAGTATATGGCTCGGCGTCAACTTCGGGACCTAAAACAAACCGGAGCCATTCGTGAATATGTTAAAAGATTTTCTGCCTTAATGTTGGATATCCGGGATATGTCCGAGAAGGATAAAATGTTCTTCTTTCTTGAAGGCCTCAAGCCTTGGGCTAGAACTGAGCTCCAGAGACAGCGAGTTCAGGACTTGCCAACTGCAATGGCTGCCGCCGAGCGCTTAACTGACTACCACGCTGAAAACCTTAGTAAGAAGTCCCAAACAAATAGTGGGCCTTCTTCCACGGGAAGCGGAGGACAGTCTAACAAGAATAGCAAGAGCAAAAGTGGGGGAGGAGACAACAAGAGAAGTCCCCATAGCACAAACTCGGCTTCATCTCGGAATATTGCCAACACGGGTGGGAAAAGACCTTTGGCTTGTTTCCTATGTAAAGGTCCGCACAAAATGGCGGATTGCCCACAAAAAGCTGGCCTCAACGCTATGCAAGTCTCCTCTAAAGCCCAAGATGAAGAAGAGGATGATTGCGAAAGTGAAGAGGAGATAGCTCCAAGAATGGGTGCTTTGCGGATCCTTGGGGCCCTGAAGAAACAAGTCGGAAAAGGCAAAAGTAGCCCAAACCATGGCCTCATGTACGTAAAGGGGCAAATAGCAGGAAAGGCTGCCTCTAGTGTGATGGTTGATACTGGTGCCACTCACAATTTCATCTCAGAAGCGGAAGCCAAAAGGCTTGGTCTGAAGTTAGAGAAGGACTCAGGCCGCATGAAAGCTGTTAATTCCAAGGCCTCGACCACCATGGGAGTGGCGAGACAAGCAATTGTAAAGCTTGGCTCGTGGCAAGGAAAAGCAGATTTTGTGGTCGCGAAAATGGATGATTTTGATGTAGTATTGGGGATGGAGTTCCTCTTAGGCCACCAGGTCACGCCGGTTCCTGCAGCAAGCTGCCTTTTGTTCATGGGGGATAATCCATGTGTGGTACCGGTCCAAACAAAGCAACCGGAAGAGACAAAACTCTTATCGGCTATGCAATTCAAGAAGGGCCTAAAACGAAGAGAGCCCTCATTTGTTGCCACAATTGTGGGGGATGGGAAGGGAGAAGCAGCACCCGATGGAATTCAGTGCATGTTGGAAGCATATAAAGATGTTATGCCCGATGTGTTGCCCCCACGTCTCCCTCCTCGACGGGAAGTTGACCACCAAATCGAGTTGCTACCTGGTGCGAAACCTCCAGCTAAAAGTCCGTATAGAATGGCCCCTCCGGAACTGGCTGAATTGCGGAAGCAATTGAAAGAACTGTTGGATGCAGGTTTCATCCGACCCTCAAAAGCACCGTTTGGAGCACCGGTGTTATTTCAAAAGAAACAAGATGGGAGCCTTCGATTGTGTGTGGACTATCGGGCCTTAAACAAAGTCACTGTGCGGAATAAGTACCCGATCCCTTTGGTTCAAGATCTTTTTGATCAGTTGAGCGGTGCTAGATACTTTACCAAGTTGGACCTTAGATCGGGGTACTACCAAGTGAGAGTAGCGGAGGAGGATGCAGCGAAGACAACTTGTGTTACACGTTATGGGGCTTTCGAGTTCCTAGTGATGCCTTTCGGGTTAACCAATGCCCCAGCTACATTCTGCACTCTCATGAACCAGGTGTTCCATGACTTTCTTGACAAGTTTGTGGTGGTCTACCTGGATGACATTGTTATATTTAGTCCCACACTAGAAGAACACATTGAACACTTGCGATTGGTGTTTGAGAGACTGAGACAACACCAATTGTACGTGAAGAAAGAAAAGTGCTCCTTTGCT
This sequence comes from Sindora glabra, assembly GCA_020226215.1. Classification (NCBI taxonomy): domain Eukaryota; kingdom Viridiplantae; phylum Streptophyta; class Magnoliopsida; order Fabales; family Fabaceae; genus Sindora; species Sindora glabra. Next base: position 26,439,309 of record CM035228.1, read on the forward strand.
CGGGAACGTATTAAGTTTCTTGGGCACATCATCGAATGCGGAGGGATTCGAATGGACTTGGAGAAGGTCAGAGCTATCCAAGAGTGGGAAGCCCCCACAAAGGTGACTGAACTGAGATCCTTTTTGGGACTCGCTAACTACTATCGTCGGTTTGTAGCGGGGTACTCAAAACGGACGGCACCTTTAACAGACCTTCTCAAGAAGAATGTTGCTTGGAGATGGGATGAAAATCGCCAAGCTGCATTTGAAGATTTAAAACAGGCTATGACTGGGGATCCTGTGCTCGCCTTACCAGATATAGCAAAGCCCTTCGAGGTTCAGACAGACGCCTCGGACTTCGCATTGGGTGGAGTTTTACTCCAAGAGGGCCATCCTGTTGCCTACGAGAGCCATAAGCTGTCAGAAGCGGAACGGAGATATACGGCACAGGAGAAGGAAATGCTGGCGGTTATTCATTGCTTGAGGGTATGGAGGCATTACTTACTTGGGTCGAAATTTGTGGTAAAAACTGATAACTCGGCAGTTAGCCACTTTTTCACCCAACCAAAGTTAACCCCAAAGCAAGGCCGTTGGCAAGAATTTCTGGCAGAGTTTGATTTCGAATTTGAACATAAGGCGGGGCGGAGCAACCAAGTGGCGGATGCCCTTAGTCGAAAGGCCATGCTCGCAGCAATGACGTTAATGGCTTGCACAGCAAGAAGCCAAGTTACGTCTACTATGCGGGAGCTCATACGGGAGAATCTTCCAAAGGACCCGGTGGCCCAAACAATTATGAACCTTGCCAGGGAGGGCAAAACTCGTCAGTTTTGGGTAGAAGACAATCTATTGTGGGCAAAAGGGAGAAGACTCTTCGTTCCCAAAGCTGGCGATCTGAGGAAGGTACTTCTAAAGGAGTGCCATGATACTTTGTGGGCGGGTCATCCGGGATGGCAAAGAACTCATGCCTTGCTGAAGCAGGGTTACTATTGGCCACAAATGCGAGATGATGTGGTCAATCATACTAAAACCTGTCTCATCTGCCAGCAAGATAAGGGTGTCAGAGAGAAGACCGCGGGACTTTTGGAGCCATTACAAATACCCAGCCGACCTTGGGAGAGTGTGTCGCTGGATTTCATTTCTAGTCTTCCTAAAGTTGGGGATCTATCCACTATCCTGGTGGTAGTAGATCGCTTTTCGAAGTATGGAACATTCATACCGGCTCCAAAGTATTGCTCGGCAGAAGAGACGGCTCGATTGTTCTTTAAATTTGTGGTGAAATACTGGGGAGTACCCCAGAATCTAGTAAGTGATCGAGATAGCCGATTTACTGGGACCTTCTGGTCCGAATTATTCAACATTCTCGGGTCACAACTTAATTTCTCGTCTAGCTATCATCCTCAAAGTGATGGCCAGACCGAGAGATTCAATGGCCTGTTAGAGGAGTATCTGAGGCACTTCACTAGTGCTAATCAGAAGAATTGGCCACAACTTTTGGACAATGCACAGTTTTGCTTCAACGCTCAGAAGAGTTCTGCGACCAACAAAAGTCCGTTTGAGATTGTTATGGGTCAGCAGCCACTCTTGCCCCACACGGTGTCTGGAGTGTACAAAGGGGTGAATCCTAGTGCACACCATTTCACTAAGGATTGGAAACTAAACATTGAAATTGCCCGTGCTTACTTAGATAAAGCTTCTAAGAGAATGAAGAAGTGGGCAGACAAGGGGCGCCGAGAGTTGGAATTTGAGGTGGGAGATCTTGTACTTGTCAAGCTGCTACCTGAACAAAAAAGCGTAAGGGCCAGAGATAGTCGGTTGCTTCGCAAGTATGAAGGCCCAGTACCGATCATAGCAAAAGTTGGGAAGGTAGCCTACAAGATTGCTCCACCTAAATGGCTGAAAATCCACCCAGTCATCCATGTCAGCAACTTGAAGCCTTATTATCCAGATGCTGATGATCCAGCTCGTAACCAACCCACCAGGCCGGAAGTAAACCCCACTAGTAGAAGACAGAAGTGTGTGGAAGAAATTCTAGCCGAGCGTGTGGTGACCGTGAGAAGGCGACCCAGAAAAGAATTCTTAGTGAGATGGAGGGGTTTGGGAGATGAGGAGATCAGCTGGGAGAAGGAGGAAGATTTGTCAGAGTTCAAGCAGCAGATTCACGCCTTTCAAGCAGCAGAGTCTCCGAGGACGTCGACCAATTGAGTGGGGGAGAATGTCACAAGTCGGCCTTGCACACCAGTTCACCGAGCAAACAAGCTCCGTTCAAGCTATAACTTGGCAGATAATTCAAGCATAGGATGGAGACCTTGTAGCCCAAATTTGGGGTCATTCCGACTTGTGTACTATTTTTGCTAATTTTCTATGTATTTGCACTTTACATGTAATTTTGGCAAAGGTAACTTGTCCAGTGCGAGTAGGAAAGCACTTGGCTGTGATCCTTGCATTTTTAGCTTTCTATCGGTGTATTTTGGTAGCATTTTGCCACCCGGAGCTAGCCGAAAAGCCCTTATGACAACTCGGAAAAAGTATGTCATCTTAGGCAATTTTGGGTTTGGCTCATAATGCTCTTTAGGGGGGGGAGTGTAAGGTGACCATGGTGGGAACCTTGCACTAGTCTAGGGGATGGAATGTGCGGCTTGTACCTCCCTTGCACATTTCCAATACTGTATGGAGGATTATATGAATGAAAGAAGTAGCCCCTCTTCTAAATTACGATGTCCTGAATTTTAGCCGGTTTTGGCCGCATTTGCCCGCATTGCATATTTTGCACTTGTTTGCTTCGTGGTTGCCTTTAATATGCTTTGTGCTATGTGTTGTGCCATCGTTGCCCCTATTTATACGTGTTTTGGTTGCCTTGGTTGTTTATCTTCCGCTGTGCCCCTTTATCTTGTTGCCGCTCGGTATGTTAGCCCACTTGGGTGTCGTGGGTCTAATCTTTGGCTGGCTTGCTTTCAGGTTGTTGATAGCAAGCGCCGCACGGTCTAGCAAGTGAAGTTGCCAGCCCGTGACACTGGTGATGCATTCAAGGTCAGTTTTTATATGCCCCATCTAAGCCATTAAAATTTGTTATTATCCAATATTATTATAAAAAAAAACATAAATTCTAATCATCTCTGGGGTTATGTATGCCAAAGAATGTCATGTACAAAACGTCTACTCTTACATTCGTACTCGTATTTTCTTGAGAAGACATGAATTAAGTGTGAAAATACAAGTACAGAATTATCTTTTCAATAAACTTTAGATTGTCAATTAAATGCTATCTAATAGTCCACGCTTCTATTTAGAGGTGGGAGGAGAAATATTGTACATGGGTCAATCTAATAAATTTATTTTGTAGGAGGAATTAACTCATATTCTAAATTGCAATTGCAATTTTATTACAATAAATAAAATTATGGATAAATATGAGAAAATACGATTGTTGAAGTGCAAAATTATAAAAAAAACTGCAAATACAATATGGTCCACAATTACGATTCACAACAGTAATATTATGATTGTGGATCATAATTTAAAACTTTGGACTAACTTGATAATTTTTTATGCTAAAAAAAATTAAAGTGAACCTACAAAATTTTCAATATTTAGGGGCCATGCCCCCTAAAGTCAATGACACACTACCCATTCTTTTTAGGCATGTAAAACGGGCCTATTACCCGCGGATATATGTGGGCCCCTAAAGTCAATCACACACTACCCATTCTTTTTAGGTATGTAAAACGGGCCTATTACTCGTGGACTTATGTGGGCCCCTATGGGTGCGGGGCAGTTTGGGCCCTATAAAATGAGGCTCGTTTTCAATGCAAGCTTATGTAGACAAACTCACACAAATCAAGCTTGTGTGGGCTTAACCACGGGCCCCCATGAGCTAATAATTTTTTTTTATTTTTAATTTTTTTAATAATTTTTCATATATTTAGATATTGTTTTAATCCAAACCAATTTTTAATGTAATGTATAATGGCTTAATATAATTTTTAAAAATTTATTTGATTAAATCATTACATAAAATAAAAAAATTAATTAATTAATTATAATTTATGAAAAAATAAATATTTTTTAATCTAACTCAATTTAATATCCCATTAAGAATATTTTTCTCAATTTTTAGAGTTTGAATTTTTTATTTTTGTATGTATCTTTATAATAATTTAATTATTTTTAAGAGTAAAAAAAAAAATATGCAGGTTACCCACAAGGCAATCCTAATATGAGGGCTTATGCGGGCGGGCCAGTGGGCTTGGCCCACCCTGCCTTACCCGCCCTATTTTAAATCTCTAATTCTTTTGTCTTACGTCAAATGGTATCAGAGTAGGGCAAGGATTTGTCTTACTTGTTAACTTTTAGAAACAATTGTCCACAAAATAGTCCTCTCAATGGCAACTAGTAAGATGTTGTACAAAATAGTCTTCATAGCAGCCATGGGAGTGACAAAATACAATATTCTTAAATATATATCTATCTGCATGTGGTATCCTATAAACTTCTATAACATTAATGTGGCAATTTATGAACATGGAATTGGATGGTGTAGCATGGAGCAATGACAGGATGCAAGCATGTGACCACCGAGTGATTTTGAAATCATGGATCGAAAGATACTCAATAGGACTGCTTTCTTATGGAGGGGAGATGGTGCAGCCACCGAAAGAGCTGGTTAACGATAAGCATCCATTACGTTATAAACCATTTGACCATTATGGTTACCTTAGTTTCTTTCTCACTGAAGAAGCCTTGAAATCTGGCAATAAAATCAAAGCTTACTGTGGTATTTGGGGTATTTAGAACTATTGTAGATGATGCAATGTTCAAGTATTATCTTTGTGCGTGGATGTTGGAGTTTGTTGCTGCTGTCTGCTCACGTTTGGTGAATAAATGGAGTCTGTAATCTTGGATTTTCTTGTGAATGTGATAGACATAATTGTCTGAAGCATGCATGTGACCCACACGATATGAATTGCATCATTTGAATTTCAATTTAATTAAAGTATTTTCTTGTATTTATATTTATGGTGCATTCAATTTCACATTAATGCTTCTTTCTTAAAAGAAATTAGCCAAACTCCATGGGACATACATATTTTTTCAATTGTAACATGTTTAAAAAATAAATAATAAATAATACATAAACTATAACCATTATGAGAACTATAATAATTAATACAAAATTATATGAATATAATGACAATTATAAAATATGTATAATTGAAAAATCATAATGTAACAACTAAGAATCTTTTCCAACTATCAAATAAGAACGAATTTAATGTGTTTATATATATATATATATATATATATATAGAGAGAGAGAGAGAGAGAGAGAGAGAGAGAGAGGATTTTGAAAGTAAATAGGAGCACTACAGCTTGATACTTGTCCAGAATCTTTATGTAAGTAGAAGAATTTTTTGCTAGAGTATTGATATGTTAATTCTGTTATAAAATAAAACCATATGGTGGATAAATATATAAAGAAAATCAAATTATATAACATAAAAAGTAAGGGAAACAACTAGAAAATGCATTGAAATTTCGAATAGAAATAGATTCAGAATTTTTTTTTATTTGAAGTTGTAGATCCAATAATAAAAACCATGTTTTTATCTATTTGAAATAGACAAAAGAAAATGAAGAGGATGTAGACGCATAAAAAGAGTTTTTCTTGTTCCCTTATGTGCAAAATTCTATTTACAATCTTATACAAGGACAAGACTAAGTCTTTTACATCTTTAGGGTGGAATCACCAAAGATGTGGATTTAAAAAAGAAAATTTGCCTTGCCAACTTACAATTTCTTTTTAAAAATATTACGTTTAATCCCCCAAATTGTGAAAATTTTTCATTAAACACTTTAATAAATTATAACTATTTTTTTTAAAATTTTCTTGTAACTTACATATGTGTGTGTGTGTGCGCGCACATATGCGCAGGCACATGCATGTGCACCCACTATCATAGGCCAGTAACTTTCTAATTGAAACCGTGCAATGCTTACTTATCATTCTTGGTGAACATGTCAACATTCCCACTAAACTAACTTGAGGCACTCTTATTAAAGATGATGGAACTCACAAGTCCACAAACCACAATCAAATGCCACTGAAGTGCCCATGCATATTAAATCATAAGATCCTTCCACACATAAAGCTTCTGGGCACAACAGACCAAAAAGGACAATTGAATAAGGAGAGGGATACTCCGTTTACTTAGTATATACCTCATTTCATAGTTTTAAGTGTGTAGAGAATTGCCACAAGCCAATAGGCGTCTCACTAGGCATTCCTGACACTCCACCCCTTTAAAGAGTATTTTGAGCAAAAAGCCTTCCACTAGAAGCAGATATACTTTTTTCGAATTATCATAAGCCTTTTCTCAAAGTTCTAGGTGCTCAATTCACTTGAAAACCAACCTACATGAAGAAAAAAATGTGAGGATCACAAATATAGATTTGTTGAACTCCTTTAAATTCTCAAACCATCTCAAAATTATTAAAATATCCTTAAACTTGATAAAATTAGGAAAAATAGTACACTAGCCGAATTGGTCCCAAATTTTAGCCACAAGACCACCATGACATGCTAGATTTTTTTCACAAAGTTTCCTCTAAATTTGAGCATATTCACTGTTGAATTGTCACAATTGTTAACTTATGACATTTTCCCCTACTTCAAATGTCAATGCCCTCATTGACGCCTCAATCTGACACAACTTCATAAAGAATCTACTTACTCTCTCGAAACTTCATTGTGGTCTTTAGCCTATTTCTCTAAGTTATTAGCTCAACCCACTCAAAGCTTTTCTCTTTGAGTGCTATGAGTGTTCCCCCATCTCAAATTTAGGCTGTCACTTCCATAACATTGATATTCTTTTGGCTAAATGAATCTTCTACAAATTTCTCAAAAGGCTACCTTTGTAGTCTTCTTTCAAAGTGTTTTGATAGTTTCTAATACTGCTTACCTACAAGCTCTTCCAAACTCATTACTTTCATAGCTCATTCGATAGGTAATGGCCTTTGCAACTTTATGCTCACTGCCTTTGCAGCTTGCATGGACGCTGCCTCTACAACAAAAATGTGTGCTAATTTTTTAGCTCATGAACAATTCTTAACACTTTAAATCATCTACTAACAAGTATTTTGCACCTAATGTCCCATAACCATTGATAGAAGAGATAAGACTTACAATTGATCTACACAAAAGGCTCCATGACCTTGCTCTAAAGATTGCTTATTTGCTTTCGATCAATTCATTACACTTCACATTGTCACTTTCACACTCGATTGGATCCTCTAATCCTCTTTGAATTGATAATCTCTGGCATCTTATCGGCCACCACCACTTACATGAAGTTAATGCTCTCTAGCATTACAGTTCTTATGACCCTTCTTTTGTGTGTCATCTAACAACTTCACAAGCACATCCTCTAATGGCTCTTCCACTTCAACACCTGGAAAGGAATTGAGTATAGAGTATCCTCTACTCTAACTCACACTCCACTTTGCCTACATATGAATAAATGTGAATTCATAGTCATCGCCACAAAGTCTCTTAACAATACGACTATGTAGTGTTAGTTTACTACCATTCCTTTGAATCATTGTTGCCATTTTGCAAAGTAACTATATACCCTAGCCCACTACGTTGAACAATCATGTGGAAAAATTATACACACTTTATCTAACCTACAAATTGTATAGATAGCATTGATTCCTTTGTGCCACGACCCAATTTTCAAGTTAGAAATCGTGACTGATGTGAATATATCATAATCCTATGATATATCCACAAGCCTTTTTCAAATTTTCTCTCATTTCTAACTAGACACACTAATATTAATAAACTAATATATAAAGATCAGTTATATTTACATATTAAAATAAAAGTATTATTTCATAACTCATACAAATATCAAGTAATGTTTTACTACTAAAATATTATGCTCTAAATATCTAACAGTTCAAAATACATGATATACCAATGATCATATGCGATCTAGGAATCCACTTATAAAAATTAAAATAACAACAAAATGAATATTTTAAATGCTTAGTGAGCCTATTTACATTCCAATTTCTAAAATAATTCTATAAAGGATTTATCATTTTTCTCATGAATATTTAACTAACAATAATTCTCTATCAACATAATCTAACTTTATTAATTTAATTGAATATAAATTTAACATACTTCTAATATTTATTACGCAAGTGGGAATGGTAGGAAGGTATAAGTTCCACCTTATGCCTCCTATCCAACCTTATCCCTCACGCCTAAGCCTTATCCCACTCTCCAATATAATGCCTCCCCCCCACACAAATAAAATCTGCCTTTTTTATAGGGCCACCCCTTTGAGGGGTTAAGGTATGGTTAATATACCTTCCACCATAAAATTTTCTTATAACTCAAATATAATAACAACCTATAATTTCGAAGAAATTCACATTTCCTATGCATAAGCATATTTATAAAATAATCATATACACAATTGCAATCATAAATCATTTACTTATCACATTCAACAATTAAATTTGTAATCATATTGCTAATGCTTCTATTTACAACACTACTAACAATATTAAATAGAAATTCTAAAACTACAATCTTCAATTCATAATTTTCCTAATTTTTCTAAACAAAATTTAAGCCTAATTGAAATTATTTAAATTTAAACACAATTACTATAAATTATTGCATAAAATTAAAATTAAAATTAAATTAGAAATTAGGTAAATAGAATTTACATCAATTCTCACAAGGATACATCTAAATTCATAACTATTTTTCTCTTTCTCTCTCTTCTTCCTTCTCCTTCTTTCTCTCTCTTCTTTTGTTGTTCCTTGCTTTCTTCTTGTCATAAGGCATCCCCCATCCTCCTTATATATATGTGGGAATAGCTGTGACAACACTACCATTCACCATTTTATAAATTTTTTTACTCATTTTTATTTTTTGATTTTGTCCCTTATCTTTTCAAGAATTTACATTCTTGTCCCCATAAATTGTTTTTCAACTTATAAAAATTTACACATTTGCCAATATAATTCTTTTTTGATTTTGCCCATTTCCTTTTATTAAAATTCCAAATGTATCCAAAAATTATTTATTTAATTTCTTTGAAAAATTTACATTATAATACATTTGTAATATTTTCATATTTTTATCTAATAGTTTTATTTATTTAATAACTAAAAATATTTAGCTATTACACTTTGAATCTTTGCTCAACCCTCTAGCTATGCTCCTCCGAGCAGCATAGATGATCTTTCTAAACCTTCTTGACATGATTTTGAACCACTCTCATTAAAGTAAAATCCTTTTTACCCTCTGGCAATGCTCCTCTGAGCAAAACAAATAATCTCTCTAGACTGCCTTGACATGATTTTGGATCACTCTCCCTAGAGCAATTCGCTCATGCCCTTCAACTATGACCACACATTACTGCACAACAAAAGGCTTCACCTTTTAGTTCCATTGATCCTTTAGGCAATGATTAAGTCCTCTAACAAGATCTAGGCTTCTCTCACTGGATAAGTTATTAATTCACTTGTCCTTCTAGACAATAGTTTACATCCCTCAATGTCACTATTATGAATAAGCACATAACCAACATCCTATGCATACAAACAAGCAAAATAATCCTCTGGCACAAATGTTTAGGCCTAATGTACTAATCCATGATTACTCAAATGCATCATTCCACTACATACTAGCTTCTTAAGTCAATCCAATCTTTTACACCCTCTGGTCAAGTCTTTGCAATGACACCACTAAGTTTATGAAAATGTTATCTTTGCATGTCCCTTATATAGTATTAGACAAGCCACATCTAAACTAATCATTGCCACTTGATTTAAGTCTTCTAACTCAAACCAAGCTCTAATACCTAATTGTCACAACTGGCTATTAGGAGCTCTCCTCACTAACCTGACACTCTTAATGCCCACCCTGCCTACTTATCACCTTACTTACTCGGTCACCTTGCCTTCTCCTTTGAGTGCTTGGCAAGTCACAAGCACTTGGCAAGATAAGTACTTGGCATGGAACCAATTCGCGAGTGGTGACCATTAGTACATACCAAAGCACTATGTCCTATAGTATCTTTTCATAGTAATAAAACCCTTGGGTAGAGAGTTATACGTCACCACTATTCACCTGTGAGAGTTCCTAAGGATTGAGTGTGCTAAAGTGGAAAAACCCTTTGCTTTGACACTAAATGTCATTAACTAGTAGTTCTTTAGTTGAAACCATATGACACATGCTTGTCACTCTTAGTGAATATACTAGCCTTCCCATTATACTAACTCAAGACACTCCTAGTAAAGATAATGGAACTTACAAGTCCATAAGCCACAATCAACTATTGCTAAAGTGCCTATAGATACTAAACTATAAAATCCTCCCATGCATGAAGCCTCTAGGCATAATGGACTAAAAAGGACAATTAGATAGGGAGAGGGATCCTCCATTTGCTTAATATATGCCTTATTCCATAATTTTAAGTGTGTAGGGAATATCTATAAGCCAACACACACTCATCCTTAGCTTAGTGTTTAAGCATCCCAATAGGCCTTTTTAACACTCTACCCCCTTAAAATATATTTTAAGCAAAAGGCCTCTTTCTAGAAATGAATATACATTTTTTAAACTATTATAAACCCTTTCCTTAAAGCTCGAGGTGCCTAATTCACTTGAAAACCAACGTACATGAAGATAAAAATGCGAAGACCACAAATATAGACTTCTCAAACTCTTTCAAATTCTTAAACCATCCCAAAATGACTAAAATACTCTTAAATATAGGAAAATCAAGAAAATAGCTAGTCAAATTGATCCCAAATTTCAACCACAGGATTATCATAATATGCTAGATTTTTCCAATAAGTTTCATTTAAATCTGAGCATATTCGTCTATTAAACTATCACAACTATCAGCTTGTGATGCCACGCACACATGTGCCATAGGGGTGTAGACCCTAAATATTAAAGAAGAGTGATAATTACTCTTTTATCTAACATACAATGGAAGTTTAAATTACATTGAAGAAAATTAACTAAAATATTATCCTTAATTAATTACATAGGTTATAACTTAATAAGAAATCAAAGAACCTTTATTTATATCCAAATAAATATAATATTTATAATAAGGGAAATTCTACGGCACCCCAGGGGGTTCCAAACCCGGGTTGACGTGGCACATTTTAGGCCATCGGATGAGATTACAAAATCTTATCCGACGACCTGTATCGGGCCATGTCACCCCGAGTTTGGAACCCCTTGGGGTGCCGTAGCAAGGTCCTTATAACAAAATTTACACATTATCTATGAGCAACTCAATTAGAGAGAAAGATGGGCTTAGAAAGTATTAGCACACTTTTTGTCAATGTAAAAGTTACCAATGATGTCAAAAAAATTTAGTTAAGTGAATCAAATTTAACTTTAAAATTATAAATCATATACACATTGTAACTAGTAATACACATTTAAAGTAATAAAATATAAGTTATATAAAAAATAATTTATATTAAAAATAAAGTTGTACATAAATTACTTGGCCCAATAAGCCCAGCTTGATTATCAACTAAGCCAAGATTGGGTCATATTTCATGACTCGACCTGTGACCTAGCCTACCCAATTACAAAATATAAATCATCAGTGTTATAACCCTACCTATGCTTTCACCTACCCACCCATCCAACACCCGTGTACAAAGACAATATTGTCTTCCATAGCAAAATCCCTAAGCTACCTCATTTGGTGAGTATTGTCTTTCATTCTCCATTTTGCTACCACTGTGAACAACCATTTGTTTAGGCATTCACCAATCAGGCAACAATTCTTTCTCCCTCCCAATTTTGAATTATTTTAACTTAGATTGTACATATGTAAATAATATAGATAATAGTTAATTTTAGTTGATATCCTATAGAAATCATCGAATTGATATAAAATAATAAGTTTGGTTAAATTAATTAACTAATCATACTTAGTTTGACTCAAATTAGATTATTGTATGCAAAAATTTCTTAATTATATATCTCATATTACATTGAGTCAAATGATTAACAAATAAATTTAATATATAACATATTAATTTAAATTAACTAATTGAAATTCACTATGTATGAAGACATGAATACTAGTGTAAATAAATTGAATTGCAATATATAAGATTTTTCTGCATAAGAAGGCTCATACTATATTAATAATCCATTTTTTTTAGAAATACTAAAAGTGTCAATACCTATGCAAAGGTGATGGTAGAATTAGACCACATTGTGAAGAGAATGGTGTTTGATGGCTATGGATTGGATAGCCAGAAATGTGATGGTTTTCTAGAACTAGAATCAAGTAACTATGTTATTCGAAGTTACAAATATAGGGTGCCCCCCATAGATTAGAACAACACGGGAATGGGCTCCCACGCAAACACTGCCTCCATAACCATATTGCAATAGAAGGAAAGTGGCTTGAGAATCAAATCCAAGGATGGCAGGTGGATAGATATTGATGCCTCCTTCTCATTGTTTCTGGTCATGGCCGATGATACATTCATGGTTAGTTTTTATATGCCCAATCTAAGCCATTAAAATTTGTTATTGCTTCAATATTATTGAAAAAAATACCCATAAATTCTAAACATATTTAGGTTATGTATGCCAAAGAATATCATGCACTAAATGTCTGTTCTAACACTCACACTTGTATTTTCTTACTCTTAAAATTAATTATTGTTTAACTATAATTGATATGAGAAGACGTGAGTCAAATGTGAAAATACAGATACAAAATTTTCTTTTCAATGAATTTTAGATTGTAAATTGGAACGGTATCTAATTGTCCACACTTCCCTTCAGAGGTGCAAAGAGAAATGTTGTACACGAGGCCAATCTAATAAATTTATTTTGTAGGAAGGGTTAACTCATATTCTAAATTGCAATTGCAATTTTGTTATGATTAGTAAAATTATAAATAAATTTGAGAAAATCTAATTATTGTAGTGCAAAATTATAGAAAATTGTGAATACAATATGGTTCACAATTACAGTTCACAACAATAATATTGTGATTGTTGACCATAATTTAAAACTTTGGACTAACCTAATAATTTTTTATGATAAAAAAATTTTAAAGGGAACTTATAAAATTTTCAATAGTATTAGAGCAGGGCAACGATCTGTCTTATCTGATTACTTTTAGCAACAATTGTCTACAAAATAGTCCTCTCAATGGCAACTAGTAAGATGTTGTACAAAACAGTCTTTAGGGTAGCTGTAGGAGTGACAAAATACAATATTCTTAAATATATATCTATTAGCATGTGGTATCTTATATACTTCTATAACTTTAATGTGGTAATTTATGAACATGGAATTGGATGGTGTAAATATGGAGTAATGATAGGATGCCAGCATGTGACCACTAAGTGGTTCTGAAATCATGGACCGAAATATACTCAATAGGACTACTTTCTTATGGAGGGAAGATGGTGCAGCCACTAGAAGAGCTGGTTGACAATGAGCACCCATTACATTACAGATGATTTGACCCTTATGGTTACCTTAGTTTCTTTCTCATTGAAAAAACCTTAAAATCTAGCTATAAAACCAAAGCTTACAATGGTATTGAGGTACTTAGAACTATCATAGATGATGTGATGTTCAAGTACTATCTTTGTGCATGAATGTTAGGGTTTGTTGCTACTGTCTGCTCAGGTGTGGTGAATAAATTTAATGGAGTTTGTAATTTTAGATTTTTTTTGTGAATGTGATAGACATAATTGTATGAAGCATGCATGTGACCCGCATGATATGAATTGGATCATTTGGATATCAACTTAATGAAAGTGTTTTCTTGTATTTATATTTATGGTGCATTCAATTTCACATTAATGCTTCTTTCTTAAAAAACTAGCTAAACTCCACGGGACATAAATATTTTTTGAATTGTAACATTAATGTATATATTATGTTTAAAAAAATAAATAATAAATAATACTCAAACTATAACCATTTTGAAAACTATAATAATTAATACAAAATTATATGAATATAATGACAATTATAAAATATGTATAATTGAAAATCATAATATCACAGCTAAGGATCCTTTCTAACTATCAAATAAGAATGAATTTAATGCATGGTTGACTTAGTATAAGTACATCTATGGAAATTTTTTTTTTGATAGTTAACTATATATATATACATGTTAGGCTAGAGTATTGATATGTTAATTCTGTTATGAAAGTAAAATAATACGGTGGATAAATATATAAAGAAAATCAAATTATATAACATAAAAAGGAAGGAAACAAATTTGGTGTATTATCTAGAAAAGGCATTGGAATTTTGGATAGAAATAGATTGAGAAATTTTTTTATTTGGCATTGTTGATTCAATAATAAAAATTGTGTTTTTATCCATCTGAAATAGACAAAAGAAAATGAAGAGATAACTACAATTTTATTATTAACGAGTTTTAATAATATCTACTTGATATTGTTAGATTTTCTATTTGTAGACCTATTAATTCAATAATAAAATAAGATGTAAAAGGGTTTAGTCCAATATTAAAGTGACTAAATAGTTTGGGCCTAATGATAATTTAACCCAACTACTATGATAATGGGTGGTTTTTCGGTGATGGGTCGACCCACCAATGTTATTTTATAAATAAGGGTTGCTTCTCCTAAACCCTATGATTGATTGTGTTCACTCCCTATCAGTGTCAAAAAAGTCTCCCCAATCAAGTTTTCATCTAAGGTTGATAGGAGTAATAAATCCTTATTGAAGTTTGTGATCAAGATTGATCATGAATAGTTCATGATTTACAGCAAATCCTAATTGCATATTCGTATCATAATGGATTCACTAGGTAACAATAATAAATTTTTTACGTTTAATATTATTCTTCTCACACGATTCAAATTGAGATTTTATTTTATGTAATTTTAATTTTAACAATTGGTATCAGAGCCTATGAATTATGTAAATTGAATATATTATTACGTGGATTAAGAAACTAAATTTCATCTTTTGAATAATATTATATTTTGTGATGAATTATTTTGAATAAAAAAATTTGCTATGAATCCTAAATTTATTTCATAGCTCTCAAGTTAACTATTTTTGGGTTGTTATATATAAATTATATATGTCAATTTTAATTTTATTATGAATGATATACACATATTGTGTAAAAGTTGTGCATAATTCATCTATATATGGCTTATATTTGTGTTCTTTAGATGAATTTTATGTGTTCCAATTTATATATGTTTCTGGATTATCAAAAAAAAAAAATTTTGAAATCTGTTTTATATTATATTATGCCTCAATGTCTTCTTTTCATATTATATTGTATACATAAATTTGATGTCGTCCGTATGGCGTCTGATTTGGCACATATAGTTGGTTGAATCTGTTTTATATATAAATATTTAAGTTTCAGCACCGTCACTTTTGTATACATATTCTGTCCATATATATGCATATGTTAGTTATGGTTAAACATTATATATATATATATATATATATATATATATATATATATATATGTATATATATATGTATATGTATGTATGTATATGTATATGTATGTATGTATATATATATATATAAGTTTATGATATGTACAGCGTTTTATATCCATATAAATATATATATGCTTAAAAGGTGATTTGCCATTTTGTTATTCTATGTACATAGACTTGATTTGCTATTTTGACATTCAGCTTTCATATCCAATTTTTTTTCTTCATTGGATTTCGTTTTGATGTTAACGATTTGATTATATATATATATATATATATATATATATATATATATATATATATATATGTATGCCTTTTGTTCCTTTCGTTTGCCGTTTCACATATATTCCTTAATTTTATTGTTTCTGGATATATCTTGCTGGGCATTTATATATATATATAGCCTTGGTTACTATTTAAGTGATTTGAAAATCAAATAATTGATTAATCACGTGATGCATTTAATTACTTAATTTTTCAAAAGGCAAAAAAACGTATCGAGATTTGTTTCTTTATTTTTCCTTTTTTTTGAAAGGTGTGAAATATGTATATTCAATGTAATTAGAAGATATTAATTGGTTTTCGAAACCTAGTATTCCTTTCTAGTAAACTTGAGTAATGGTTATATTAAATTATCTTATTAGAGTTTTGTCTTCTCTCTCTCCTATATTTTGTTGTAATATTATTGCATGTTGAGCTTCCACATATTTGTTTTGTGGAATTTTGGATACTATTTGATCCATTAATTATTTTCCATGTATATGTATGTATAGGAAAATAATTTTAGAAAATTATTGAGACTTATGTTATACCATGAAATTTTGTGTAATTGTGAGTCCACCTATCGTGGGCCCAATCACATAAAATTTGATCATTTTATAAAATTAATATTTGTACTTAGGAGAGTATCATATTAATAATATTTTAATACCCTATCGGTATAATATTATTAATATAATTCGTTAGTGATAACATAAGTGTAGGAATAAGTATTGTATTTCTAGAATTTTCATCACCCTATCAGTGTTAAAATTTTAGGAATATGATGCTTAGTCCTTATATTATATTATAGGATCTTTAATGCCTTATCGGTATTAGGCTTTTTAATATAATATTGAATCTGATTGCATAGATTACTAAGGAAAATTTCTAGCATAATTAAGGTTAAACATGCATTAATATTTTAAATTTGTTTCCTCAGCTTCTTTACCTATGCAATTAAATGCAATTAAGATGCTTAATAGGACCAATCATGAGGACTAGGCTAAATCACTAAAGCTATATCTAGCAGCCTCTAACCTTGACCTAATAATTAGGAAAGCGAAACTTCATATTAATGTTAAGTCTACAGCAAATCAAAAGAATTATCATAAGAAAGTGGATTGCTTTAAATGCAAAAAATAGGTTGAAAAGAAAAAGATAGATACCCATCTAGCTCTAGTCTGTTTCGAGTCAAATATAGTTGATATACTATTAAACTCTTAGTGGTTAGATACCGGTGTAACTATTCATGTGACTAATTGTCTTTAAGCATTGACAAATCTGAGAAAACCAAACAAAGGAAAGCTAATTGTGAGACTTAGAAATGGAGATAGAGTTAGAGTAAAGCACATAGGATCAGTGAAGTTGAAGTTGAAAATAGGACATGAACTTTTACTAAATAACATAGTTTATGTACCTTCCATAAAAAGGAATCTAATTTTAGTTATTGCTTTAGATTCTCTAAGATACTCTTGTCATTTTAGGAAATGGAAAAGTTGAATTATTTTATAAATCTTCCATTGTTGGTACTGGTTCTATGTGTGATAGTTTATATGGAGTTAATTTAGATTCCAATTTTGTAAATTCAATAAACTCTGTTGTGGGCAAGAAAAGGTGTCAAATTGATGAAAGATCTTCAATGTTATGGCACAAACAATTAGGACATATCTCTGAAGAAAGAATTCAGAGACTTGTAAAGGGAGAAGTATTTCATGATCTGAACTTCTTAGATTTTGGAACATGTATAGATTGTATCAAAGGAAAACTTACAGCTAGAGTTAGAAAGGGTAAGAGAAATAGAAAGGAGAATGTTCTAAAACTAATCCACACTGATGTTAGTGGGCCTATCACACCTAATGCTATGGATAGCTACAAATACTTCATCATATTCATTGATGATTACTCCATATTTGGTTGGGTGGAACTGCTCAGTGATAAGTCAGAATCATTAGAAGTTTTCAAGTTATTCAAAGCAGTAGTTAACTGAAATTGGAAAAATAGATAAAATACGTTAATTCTGATAGAGGTGGTAAATATTATGGTAGGTATGATGAAACAGGAAGCAACCCTAGGCTTTTTATGAGATATCTACAAGATTGTAGAATTCAAGCAACTTACACCATGCCTAGTACACCAAAGCAAAATGGAGTTGCAGAAAGAAGGAATAGGACTCTTATAGATATGGTGAAATGCATGATGGCCTATACTTCATTGCCAGAATTCTTATGAGGTGATGCATTGAGAACAGTGGCATATATTCTAAATTAGGTTCCTAGTAAGTCAGTACCTAAAATCCCTTATGAATTATTATATGGTAAAAAGCCTAGTATGCAGCATTTTTTAGTTTAGGGTTGTAAAGCTAAAGTAAGGCCATATATCCCATCCATAAGGAAACTTGATTCAAAAAACTATTAGTGGATACTTCATAGGATATTGTAGTAGCTTAAAAGAAAGCAGATTTTATTGTTTAACTCATTCGACTAGAGTAATTGAGTCTGATCAAGCCATTTTCTTTGAGGATGAGTTGGATAGTAGGAGCTAAATATCATGCATCATGGATTCTCTAAGGACAAAACAATTGTTCCATTGGCACTAACATTAGGAGAGTCATCTTCCATTGCTTCACTAGTTCATACATTATAGCCAATGGCAAAAGATATTGAGTCAGATGGAATAAATGAAGAAAAAATTCAATTAAGCAGATCTCATAGAGTTCACAGATTGGAAATTCCTAATTATTATCTTGTGTATTTGCAGGAGCATAAATATGATATTAATAATGATACTAATCCTACAAGCTTTTCTCAAACTATGTCCAGTTCAAACTGTTTTGATTGGATGAATGCTTTGAAAGATGAGTTAGCTTTAATGCATAAGAATTAAGTGTGGGATTTAGTGGAGGTTCCTGTAGGTTGTAAGTTAGTCGGATGCAAGTGGGTCTTCAAAACCAAGAAGGGTGCTCGAGGTGAAGTTGAGAGGTATAAGGTTAGATTGGTAGCAAAAGGCTACACTCAGAGGGAAGGTATAGACTACAAAGAAACTTTTTCACCAATTTAAACTAAAGACTCATTCTATGTTATCATAGCTTTGGTCGCTTATTTTGATTTAAAGTTACATTAGATAGATGTAAAAACGGCCTTCATAAATGGTAATTTAACAAAGACTGTTTATATGAACCAGCCAGATAGTTTCTAAGAGAATGGAAAGGAGCAACTTGTGTGCCAACTTAAAAAGTCCATTTATGGCTTAAAACAAGCTTCTAAACAATGGTACCTCAAGTTTGATGAGGTAGTAACTTCCCTTAAGTTCAAGGAGAATGCAGTTGACCAGTGTATTTATATGTTGAAAAGTGCGGGCAACTTTGTTATTTTAGTACTATATATGGATGATATTCTCCTTGCAAGTAATGACATGAACCTACTAACTAGGACAAAATAAATGTTATACAAACATTTTAATATGAAGGATCTTGGAAATGTTTCTTATGTTTTGGGAATAGAGATCCATCATAATAGGTCCCGAGGTTTGGTTGGCTTGTCTCAACAAATTTACATTGAGAAAGTACTGAAGAGATTTAATATATTAACCTACTCTCAAGTTTCTACACCTATTTTAAAAGGAGAAATTTTCTTTAAGTCCCATTGTCCTCAAAGTGATGTTGAAATGGAAAGAATGAAGAAAGTCCTATATGCATCGGTTGTCAGTAGCTTGATGTATGCTCAGGTATGTACACATCCTGATATAGCTTATACTATTGGTGTATTAGGGAGATACTTGAGTAATCTTGGTCAGAGACATTAGACTGCTGCAAAGAGAGTGATAAGGTATTTTTAGGGTACAAAAGATTACATGCCGACCTATAAGAGATCGAAAGATCTCATAATTATAGGTTACTCAGATTTAGATTTTACTGGTTGTCCAAATGATCACAAATCTCCATCTGGATACATCTTTATGATGGCAAGAGGAGTTATGTCATGGAAAAGTATTAAGCAGTCCTTAACAGCAATCTCCACTATGGAAGCAAAGTATGTCGCATGTTATGAAGTCATTTGTATCGCTATATAGTTAAGGAATTTTATGACTGGTTTTAAGATTATTGAGAGTATCTCAAGACCCTTAACCATTTATTGTGACAATACTATTGCTGTAAACTTTTCTTATAATAATAAAAGTTCTACCCATACAAAGCATTTTGATATAAAGTATCAATTTGTGCAAGAGAAGGTATGCGAGCATATTACATGTATTGAACATATTTCCACAGATTGTATGCTTGCAGATCCACTGACCAAAGGCTTAGCGGTAGGAGTATATCATGGTTATGTAATTAATATAGGATTAGCTAAGTCTTTTGATGTCTTGGGTTAGTGGGAGTACTATGCATTATTTTTCTCAAGATGTGTATAAATGAAATATTCATAATGAAATATTCATTTTTGCCATATTTTTGTGCAAATTTTTGTTATGATATATTAGAGACATTTAAACCCTATCTCAATATTGTGATGAGAATAATGATTCTCATTTAGCATCTTGGGTGGATTCTTAGACCCAATGTGTAAAGATTTACATATAATTATCACAATTTTGTCATGTAAATCTTATTGAGCACAAACTTTTTATGTATATCCCTATCGAATATTGTATATGGTCAATAAGGTGTAAGTGTACAGTATATATATTTCATTGATATCTCTATCGGATACTGTATTTTATATTACTATACATTTATGATCTCAATTTAGACCAATGGGTGTAAAGATACCATATTTTTCTTTTACATCTTATTAAAGTAGCCACTATTATTGAATTATATAGTCCAAGTGGGAGATTGTTAGATTTTCTATTTGTGGACCTATTAATTCAAGAATAAAATAAGATGTAAAAGGGTCTAGCCTAATATTAAAGTGACTGAAGAGTTTGGGCCTAATGGTAATCTAATTCAACTAATGTGATAATGGGTGATTTTTCAGTGATAGGTTGACCCACCAATATTATTATATAAATAAGGGTCGCTTCTCCTAAATCCTATGATTGATTCTATTCACTCCCCATCAATGTCAGAAAAGTCTCCCCAATCAAGTTTTCATCTAGGGTTGATAAGAGTAGTAAATTCTTATTGGAGTTTGTGATCAAGATCGATCATGAATAGTTTGTGATTTACAAATCCTAATTGCATATTTGCATCACAATGGATTCACTAGGTAACAGTAACAAATTTTTCACATTTAATATTATTCTTCTCACATGATTCAAATTGAGATTTTATTTTATGTAATTTTGATTTTAACAAATATATCTTATAAAAAATTTTATTATTAATGTGATTAATAAAAATTATTCAAATTCTAAAATTTAATGAGTTTTAATATAATACTACTTGATATATCTTATAAAAAATTTGGAAGTTTAATGTCTTCACTTTGCATACACAAGATAGTCAGTGGCCTCGCTACTGATCAGAATTACATCATTTCAAATAGAATTAAGCGGCAAGAATTCAGGAGTATTAGAAAATGCCTACGGAGCGCAGCCAGTTATCACAGTCATATTAACATAGTGTGACTTATTTTCCTCCAGTTCATCACATAGCTAATGAGCACAAATAACTGCCCCAGGTATGGATCATTTAACTTCTCTGAAATCATATATATAATTATAAATATCAGAAATGGCTAGCAAGAGTAAGACACAAATATAGCCTCTAATTTCAAGGATATATGCAGTTCCTATTTTAGCAAAGATATTCTTTGACATTGAGAATTTTTTTTAATCAATAATTCACAAAAAAAAAAAACCCTCCAATTCGAAGCAAGGAAAAACAGTTCAAACAGAAACTCCATGAACAATGGAGAAACTTCGTCCCGCCAATTTGAGCAGCAAATCTATTACGTGGATTGCTCGACAGTCTCATCCTTCTGGAAAGCTCTGACCCTTCTGTACAAGCAAAATAGATTTGAAAGCAGAACGATTTATAAGAAGAAAAACAATTAACAAAGATCTTGCATTAATACATTAAAAGAATTATCAATGTAAAAAATAAAAATAGTAAATACTTTGAATTTTAAGTTCTATTTGTCAAATTTTCTTTAACTTTGAGAAGAACCAAAATTGGTGCAAACCTTTTCCGAAAATAAGTTCTCTATTGTTTTGTTGAGTTTCTCCTCCCAACGTTCTTCATTCTCTTCTATTCCCACCACCTCTCTCTCTGTTTTTTTTTTTTGGCATTTACTTACAATTTTATTAATCACATTAAAGTGATAACTACAATTGCAACTTAGAATCAAGTTACAATCTATATTTCTTACGATCGAGAAAAAGAAGTATCCCTAGCTAGTGAGCTTATGTACATAAGCAAACTGTTTGGCCAAGTTTTGCTCTCATTGACTAATCTATTTCTTCAAACTTGTAATTGTATGTCATGTTCAACCTAGAGATTCTCGAAGAAATATATGACAATCTAAGTGGTAATTTTTATGATCTGGGGAAGTCAAACCAATAATGTGGCAAAAATTGTCTACAAGGGGATGCTAGCATCTTTTGGGAACAACAATGTAGCAAACTCACCCCTTTAGGTAGAGAAGTAAAATTCACCAATTCAAAAAGGGGATGTTGTTACTAGCAACAACAATCAACCGATCTCAATGTTCCTAGTTAGAGGATTTGAACTCACAGCTTCATTTCGATACCATTAATTTGTCAGGATCAAGAGGTTTTTTTTTTCCTAATGTAGATGATGTTTATAAAAGTTGTATAAATTAAATAAATTACGATATGATAGTATGAAAATGTTAAAAAATAAATTACTTACAATCTTTCACCCCTTTTTTTAAGAGAAAGCAATAAGTTAATTGAATTTAGTGTACACAATAACTTTTATAGATAAATATCTACAAAAAAATTTCTTTAAACTGCGCCCATTTTAAACGAAATGGGTAGAATTTAAATCAAGGAATTAATTCAAAGTCATGATATTGGAAAAATAATGATGGATTGAATTATCCTCAAACTTATTTATTTATAAAAAAATGCTATATGCACTGAAATTAAGTTTTAAATATTTTATATATATTGGATTGAATTTTATAAATTTCTTATTATTCTATATTCAACTAACATCTCTTAATTTGTATTTCAAATCCAATTTTGGATTCCAATTTGAATACATATATTATTATTGTTTATTTATTTTTTCCCATAACGATAGAAGTAATTAAAACATAATTTACTTTCAAAATGATGTATGATGCTACATAATATATGCCTTGTAACATACATATGGGATCAGATATTGAATGTTTAAGTGGGTGAGTCGTTATTGAATTGGATCCCGTGCAATATGTGTCTGCGTCAAGTCGTTATATATATTATGGTTCTAAATTATGGATGCAATCGAAATTATAATTTTGCAGCAATTAGTAAAAATATAAAAAAAAATATGATTGTTGAAGCACAAAATTATAAAAAATTACTGATACAGTATAGTTTATGGTTGTAATATTATGTACAATATTATAGTTGCGGACCACAGTTTAAATCTTTTATATATATTAGGACCACCCAATCCATCGTCATTCTGACCTTGACACACAATAAACCCTAACTGCTACATAATCTGGGATTGGTGGGGCCAACTCAAGAGTGCATAGAGGAAAGATAACAACAAATCCAGAGCAAAAGACAAGAAATAAATAAGATCTGTACTCTACTTGCAAAACCAACCAGTTGTTTGTACTGATGATAATCTGTGCTGGGGAAAATTTTGTTGACCAAATATCTCAACTTTAATTTAGACTCACACATTTTAATTTTAAATATATATAATCATATAAAATATAATACAGAGTCGATCACGTATTGGATACTGCACATACACAAAAAGTTTATCAAAGTCTTTAACAATATACTTCAATAGCGAATTCTCCGTAAAAAAAAAAAAAAAGAAGACAAAATAATTGAACAATCTTGTGGAATAAAAATATACAAGAAGGCTAAGAACTGTTATGATAAAAGGAAAATGGAATTTACGGAAGTTTGAATACCTAAGTAATCTTGTAATATGGCCTAGCATTGAGAGCGAGTCAATTCCCTTTAAGTTATTGATTAAGTTATATGTTGCTTTGTTACTTTCTATCCGGCTACTTTAAAGTGTAATAAACTATTCACGCTTTTGATTATTTTGGATCCGACTCCTCTAAAATGCAATATATGTTTTAGAGGATAAAATGAATAATCACAATTATTAGTGAAAAAATTAAAACAGAAAAATAATTACAAATTAAAAAATTATTTTTTAATATATTATCTATCAAATTTTTAGCCTTTAATTATTTTATTATTCATTTTATTTTCTAAAGTGTATCAAATTTACAATTTAGAGAAGCCAAATTCAGTTGCTTTTATCTTACTTTCATTTCTATATTAGGGAAGGAAAATTAACCTAACCCTTTCTTTTTGAAGTAAAAAAAAAATTCTTCTCTAATATAAAAGGGAAAGTGAAAAGAGAGTGATAAAATGTGAGTGTAAATAATTATACTCTTCGTACATAGCCTCCATAGGATCATAGGTAGCTCAAGTAGATTTTTCTTTTTCCTTTTCTAATAAGTCACTTAATATATATATATATATATATTTCAGAATCAAACATTAAGAAAGGATGAAATTTCAAAGTAATATTGGATATATTACTGCAACACTAAAAATGTAGCTGCTATGATTGTATTTAAATGACCGTATTTTACCAATTCAAAGGCAAAATTAATGGTTCACTAGGCCAAATTTGTTATAAAATATTGCTGCCATCAAAATTATATAAATATAGCCAGTTCTTTCACTGAATAAAAAAATTATAGATTTCAATAAAATGGTGTACTTATATTCTTACAAAAATATTCAAGCAAATCGCATTAGAAATGGTCCCCTTATCAATACGACTCTATTATTTTCCATGATGGGCGCTTAGTGGGGTCTTGTATAGTATGATCAAATATGCCGTGTACAGCAACAATAATGTATGTATTTTCAAACGAAATGGATTAAACAAGTATCGAAATGCAAATCAATATATTCATATTATATAGATCTTAGAAGCCACCAATCCCTACCTAATTAAATATACCCAGTAGCGTATAGTAGTTACCATGTCGCCTGTCTTAATATCGTCATTTGTATGTACAATGCATGCATATCGAAATTTCATGTAGGTACTCAACTTTTGTCATATGAGTTTTTTTTGGTTTTGGTACTTAAAATACTTAAAAACAATCCTAACATCCTCTGTGGTGATAATATTTAATATTATTTTAAGATTTTTTTTTTGTTATTTTAGGTCTGAAATCTAAACATTGACCTGTGCATGAATATTAAGTAACTTGTCCCACAGGCTATCACGGAAAAGTTTAAAAACCAGAGCAAAACTAATTCAAATTAAATATTTTGCTTAAATTCAATGTTGATTCCTCTAAAATACACATTGTGTGATTTTGTTTCACTAATTTAAAATAATTTATTTTAATTCTCTAAATATATAATTAGTGTTATTTTGGTCATCTTATTTAATTTTTATCAAATTCTGTCAACTTCTATCAATTTATGTTTGATTGTCAAACATTCACAATATTATTTCTTAGAAAAATCACATTTTTTTAAGATTTAAAAGATAATAAATTTTTAAATAAATTCAAATTTTAATATATGATCTCTTAATTTTATTTAAAATTTTAATATTAATCAAATAAAGATTTCCTTTCATGTACATATATAAGTCATTTTATATTAATTTAAAAGAAACATTGGGTATAAATATTCTTGTAAAGTTAAGAAATTGACAAAAATCAAATAAAATGATCAAAATTGCACCAGTTCAGTCCCTAGGATCAGGCCAAAATTGCACAATTTTTATTTTAGAATTACCAAAATTGCATCTAAGTCTAATTTTTGAAAATTATTTGAGCAATGTCATATGATATGAACATTCTGAACTTATAGTTGTTTTATTTCTATAACTTTCAATACGTATCTATCATGAAACACAATTATATATTGATTTTGGGGTAACAGGAAACTGGATATCTATAAATGAATCATGGAAGCATTCAATAATTTCAGACTTCCGTAAGCTCCTTTTAGTTAGAAAAACAAAGATTTTCGTAGGATCAAAATCATGGGATCCCAACCAGAGTCTGAGCTTCCCATATTGGACTTTTCAAATGAAAACTTGAAGCCAGGTACAGACTTATGGCTTTCTTTGTGTCAGGTTGTGCGAACTGCACTTGAAGATCATGGATGTTTCCTGGCACTGTATGATAAGGTATCTCCAGAACTGCACGACTCAGTTTTCTCTGTGATGGAAGAACTCTTCGATCTTCCATTGCAGACCAAAAAGCAGAAGACCAGCGATAAGCCTTACCATAACTACTCTGGGCAATACTCACTATCTCCTTTATTTGAATCTTTTGCTTTTGACAATCCATTGAGTTTGGAAAATTGTCGGAAGTTCTCACACGTAATGTGGCCTGCAGGAAATGATCGTCTCAGGTATTCCATCTGCCTCTTGTGCAGTCAAACATTTCCCTTACTCGTATTTTTTCCTCAAAAATTTGTTCTTATTGCATAGTTTGCTGAATTTAATTTATATTAAAATCATTTATGCATAGTCTATCAGCCCGCACAAACATCACTAAATCAATGTTTATATATTATCATGCGTTACCAACAAGATGTTAGTTCGATCAGTGAAAAATATATGTTATTACCTAATGTTCTAATTCACAGTTGTCTCGCTATTCAATTTCTTTTAATATTATTTGCCATGTGTGCATGTAAATCAGATATAAAAATTATACAAACATTAATATACATATTATATGCATAATTAATAGTTAATTTTAGTTGATACGCTATAGGAATCGTCGAATTAATATGGAATAACAGGTCTCGTTAAAT
The DNA here is from genome assembly GCA_020226215.1 of Sindora glabra. Classification (NCBI taxonomy): domain Eukaryota; kingdom Viridiplantae; phylum Streptophyta; class Magnoliopsida; order Fabales; family Fabaceae; genus Sindora; species Sindora glabra. The sequence continues at coordinate 26,466,030 of CM035228.1, forward strand.
TGATCTTACTTTTTCTTGGAATTATTTCGACTTAGATTGTGTTGTATGTATACAGATATGAAATAAGTTTAACTCAAAGTCTCAAATTGAATTATAATATTATATGTGAGAATTTCTTAATTAGATGTCATATACTACATTAGTCAAATGATTAACAAATAACATTTAGAATTGAAAAGTATTGCAAACAAATTGACTTGACCCTTAATCTTTGTGTATGTGCATCTATTAGTTTAATCATTTAAAGAATCGTAAGTAAGTTCTTCTGCCAGAATGCTCATATAGTAATAATCCTTTTTTTTTTCTCCTTCTGGAAATAGCGAAAGCGTTAACGCCTATGCGAAGGTGATGGTAGAACTAGACCGCACTGTGAAGAGAATGTTGTTTGATAGCTACGGACTGAACAAGAAGAAATGTGAGTCTTTTCTGGAATCAAACAATTATGTGGTTCGAAGTTACAAGTATGGGGTGCCCCAGAGGGATCAGAGCAACATGGGAGTGAACTCACACACAGACTCAACCTTCATAACCATATTGCATCAGAAGGAAAGTGGCTTGGAAGTCAAATCCAAGGATGGCAAGTGGATAGATATTGAAGCCTCCCCCACCTCGTTTCTTGTCATGGCCGGTGATGCATTCAAGGTCAGTCTTTATATGCCCAATCAACGACATTAAAATTTTTTGCCTTGGGGTTTATTAACACTTGATATCCTTTGGTGACTATTTTTTTTTCGCTGCATTTCAATTGAATTCTTAATTTTTGTATATATGCATCTAGTTTAACCAATCCTATCATTACATAGCAAGAAAAAAAACCAAAAATTCTATTGGTTTTGGTTGGCTATATATGAAGGAATATCAAGTACCAAACGTCTATTTCCAGACTCACTTGCGTTTTCACATTGTTCCTAGTCACACTCTCGAAACTAATTATCATTTGATAGTACTTGATGTGAGAAAGCATGAGTCAAACGTGCAAATTCAATTCTAATGCTATCTTCTTAGTATGTTATAGGTTTTCAATTGGAGCATTATCTAATACCTATGTCTATGCTACTGTTCAAAGGTAAAGGTGATGGGTGAAGGGTTGGATACGATAGTCAATATAAAACTTTTGTTTGTAGGAAGGACTAGCCAAATAATTCTTGTTTTGCAAAAAAATAAAAATAAAATTGAATTTGAAATTTTTTTCAAATATGTAGGAGGGTCATGTCCCCAACGTTAATGACATAAGCTACTATTACCTCTATTTAACATCAAGTGATATCAGAGTATGAACTCTTATTTAATGACTTTTAACGATGGTTGTATACAAATCAGTCCTCTTAACAGCCTTGGGAGTGACACCATTGCATCGTGCATGCAGGGAGCATTTCTTCACAGAGGGCAAAATACAATATTCTTAAATATCTCTAGCTGACCTATACATCTATAACTCTAATGTGTTAATTTGTGCAGTGTGTGTGTGTGTTTTAATGAACATGGAATTGGATGGTGTAGGCATGGAGTAATGACAGGATGCAGGCATGCGACCACCGAGTGGTTCTGAAATCAAGAACAGAGAGGTACTCAATGGGACTGCTTTCTTATGGTGGGAAGATGGTGCAGCCACCAGAAGAGCTGGTCGATGAGGAGCATCCATTGCGTTACAAGCCATTTGACCATTATGGTTACCTTAGTTTCTTTCTCACTGAAGAAGCGTTAAAATCTGGCAGTAGAATCAAAGCTTACTGTGGTATTTGAGGCAATTAAAACTATTATGTATGATATGATGTTCAAGCATGTAATGGTCTCTGCATGAATGTTGGAGTCTGTTATGTCCGTCTTGTTTCTTCTTCTTTTAATTTGGTGAATAAATGGAGTCTGTAATTTTGGATTTTCTTGTGAACGTGATGGAAGTTGTTCGAAGCATGTGACACACGTGAACTGAATTGGATCATTTGATCATTCGAATATCAATTTAATCAAGGTATGTCATATTCACATCTATGGTAATTTTTTTTTGGGTGATGATATAAATGGTTAAACCACTAAATACACACACACGCAAAGATTAGGGATTGAATCTTGGATATAACCGAAGGCTAATAACCTTCAAGGTAAACTTGATTCCACATAAATGCTTCTTTGAACACCAATATGAAAGTAAAACAAAATGATAGATAAACAAAGAAAATCAAAATGTATAATAGAAAAGGTAATGTTATAAGAAGCTTAATCTTCTAAAAAATTGAATATTTCTTTCATTAGTTTGCATTTAATGTATTGAGATTTATAATTTTAATTTATGTATTTGAGATTCAAAAAAAGATAATTCAGTAATAAAATATTCAATTTTTTAGGAGTTCAAACTGTTTATAACATTGCCTACTAAAAATTTCTCTTGTTCACTTACGTGTTCTTTTTACAATTATATACAGGAGGAAGCCTTGAATATCATGATTTGGACAAAGATGGGGAATTGTTTAGAAAAAAATTGCCCTATCAACTTGCATTTTTTAAAAAATATATGTATATCAAGCCCCCTTAATATTTAAAATATTTTCATTAAAATAGTCAATAAATTATAGCTCAATCCTAATTGTGTGTGTGGCGCAAGTACGTGGAGACCTGATAGACAATCTTCACACTAAAATTATAAACTACTCTTATAAAAACTTATAGCACAAGCAAGTTCAGGTCAAATTCAAATAATTAGTAATCGATTTTAAGTAGTAGAATGTACTACAGGAAGTTTTTACAAAATGGACTGAATAATATAATGCAAATTACAGAAGGAAACTATAGTGAATAAAAGGTTTCCGTTTAAAGTGATTTATGGAATGACCCGTAATAATTAATGAAATATCCTAGATTCAATCACTCACTTTGTAAATTGTACAGAATCCATATAGTAATTCTAAACTATTGCTAATGTAGATTAATTCAAACAATCTCCTAAATTAATTCTTTTTTTAATATTGAATTGAATTTTTAAGAATTATTTGAAATCCTTGTAATAACCTTTAAATCTAATCAACAATAACATTTAGTACTAGAACTTGTCTAAGACTAAATCAATAATTTGGAATTGGAATTCATCATCTTATTCTTTGTTCTCCTTAGAAACTTGTCTAAGACGAAATCAATAATTTGCAATTGGAATTCATCATTTTATTCTTTGTTCTCCTTAGAAACTTGATGAAAAGTGGTGACTTAATCATCATAACCTAATTGTTACTATGATAATCAATCATAACAATTCAAATCACAAATTAATTACAATTAATCATATCAAGCAATAGATTGTTGTAAATAATCATCTTTAACAATCATGGTACATCAAAAATAGAGAAACTAAGGTAACCAAACCTAGTATATGTTAATAAAATTGAGATTTCACAATCTACATGAATTAAAGTACAAAAACCTTGAACTCATAAGAGGAAGACTCAGCCACTCATAGTTTCTACAAACAAAAGAAGAGATGAATTGTTGAATGGTGAGTTGCTGCCTTGGAGGCACAATATGACCTAATAACTAAGTCAATGAGAGTTTTCCCACAATTAAGAAGTTTTGGGCTGACTCTTAGGATTATATTAGTTTAGATCTTGCTTCATTCAAAGGTTCAGAACTCAACTAATGACTCAAAACACTAAAATAGTTTCTAGCTGTCTAATCTTGTAACTTTACTAGGGAGCCCCTTTTTCACCATCAAAATATGTTGTGTCATTAGACTTTATTTATGAGAGTTGTGCTGGACCTTGGCTAACCCGTGGCCATAAGTTTACACCAAAATGAAGGTAAGAGCTTTAGATACGACCCAAAAATCGTGACCAGGTTAAGGAGATCAACAACAAGGTAGGATTTTCACTTCAGCTTTACAGCCAAATGTGAACCACCAAACATTCAAATTGGGTCTTATTTTCTCTATAACATTTGTAAAGCATCATTCTAACAATATAAAAATCAAACCAATCAAAGGTTTAGAACTCTAGACATAGACAAAAAAATCTAAGATAATATCAAAATTCCCATATTAGTCAAATAAATCAAATTCATTCCAAGATTATGTTCAATTGAAAAAAAAGAGCATAATTGACTATATTAAGCACATAAACACCTTAAGAGATTCAATATAGTAAAAAATAAATATGAAAATATTGTGCATATCGGGCACTACACTAAAATAGAATTGTAATTACTCTTTTATTCAACACACAAATTTAACTTACATTGAAAGAAAATTTGCAATAAAAAAATTATCTGTTATCGATTATAAATGGAAATTGGGTTAATTTAATCAAAATTGCTCCTAGAGAAATCAAAGAAATTTCATTTATGTCCAAATAAAATAAAGTTTATAGCAAATTCGCTCATTATCTATAAGCAACTCACTTAATTACAGAGAGGGATGGGCCTACAAATATGAACACAATTACGTAAAATTTGTTCATGTTGTCCGCATTTGCCTTCTATTTCTTACGAGCTGCCATATCTGTTTATCAGGTTCTTCTGCCTTAAATGTACTATTTACGGTGTAACAGATAAAAAAAATAATGTAAAAATCAGAGATTTAAAAGTAATTTTTATCTTTCTAAAATATAAATCATATAATTTAATATAAAATAATATATTTTGATCTCTTACTATTTAGTCAATATAATTTTTTTTAATTTCTTGATCTCACAAGATCATTCTCACCTAATACTATTAATATGAAATAGCTTCTGCATGCAAGTATGAAAAAATTTGAATATTGACAATTTTAAATGAAGTTAATAGATCACATATAAAAATTTAAATATTTTTTACTATATTATTATCTTGCAAATTTTAAAAAATGTGGGTTTTATATACATCTTCTCTGTATTTAATCATTTATTTTTAAAATATATACTAACTATATATTTGTCCCTTTAGGGACATTCAAAAATCTAACCTAATATTGAGTTTATATATATAATCCGGCCATTGTTTTCAAAACAGTACACTTGCAAGTGGCTACATGGACCACTTTATTATCTTTCTATAGTTAACTTTAAGTGATAATGTATAGACAAAGGGACAATATTATTTTCAATATATGCTGATAGAATGATATCGTATATTTAAATGTATGGAAAACTGAAACGATAACGTATAAAATTTTTCATTCAATTAATAAAAGAAACTAACGTACAGTTTTAAAAAAGAAAAGTGATGAGTTAATACAAGGACCTTTGATAAATCTTCTGATCTTTTCTTTGGAAAGACACAATCATATGATTTCAAATAATTTTCTAGTTCTTCCTTTTTTTTATGTGACAGGCTAATTTGTAGTTTATACTAAATTATGAGGATTCTTGATGTGATTTGCCATGAAAATACATTATTAATTACCAATATATATATGACAACATACTACCCTATTCATTCTGTTAGAACAAAATTTCATATGATTTAATTTCAATAAAAATTTGAGGAATAACACATGAAATTGTAATTGTTTTCCCTTTTTCCTGATTTCATGGTTTTTGTATAATTGTTTACGTCGAAAATGAGTTTTGGTACCTACGATGCTTGATCTAGTTGAATAAATCTACTATGAAATTGAACAAAATGCATCATATATAATATTTATGATCAAGGAGAAATGAAAGGACTTTAAATTTTTCTTATTAATCATATAAATGGAATATACGCTTTATTCTGTTAAATATCATAATAGAACAAAATTACAGAAAAATTTAACGTAAGAAACCACATAAGATAATGCAATGTAAAAAACTAAATCCATCTGCATTGCAAAGATGATAGCCATCCTGCGGATTTTTCACTCTTCCATCGATCTAAAATGACATTCTATTCCATCAAATCCATCCTAAAAATTTGTTATGGTACACATACATATCATTTTGGTTAGAAATTTTAAATTCTGATTGATCCTTAAATTATGCAAAGTACTAACTTATTGGTTCATTAGTTCAACCAATAATTCATTGGTTAAATCAATTTTAAATTAAAACATATAAATTATATGTATAGGCGAAAGTTAGGGCAAAATTGTTGAGACGATTGAATTTGAGTTTATTAAAAACTCATATTAAAGCTTCTTAATTTTTAAGAGTTAAATAGAAATATTTCAAAAAATTTAAGGAAACATGGGAAAGAAACTTTAAATTTTCTCAACCCTACCCAACCTAGACCGTTGCTTCACCCCGGTTTATGTATGCAAATATATATTCACACACATATATATAGTAGTACTATATATTTATAATAAATTGATTTAAAATAAAAATAAAAGTATTATAATATAAGTTAACGACATAAATAAATAAGTATAAAAATACAAATAGTACAAATTAGAAATAATTTTATAAAATAATACAAATTCAATTAATTAAAAATTGTGAATATATTTACTTTAATTGTTGTAAAATTGTAAATTTTTTACTATTTTATAAAATATATTATTTGAGATGAGCTGATCTATTAGTCTGGTTCACCAATTTTAGTTGATCCATGCTAATTTTACCGATTTAACTATGTTTTTGATCAAACACTTTTAACCAAATCGATTTATTGGTTTATTGATTTACGATCCAACCGACGGGTCCATTCAATTTTTAAATTTAAGATTTTAGCATTAACCTTGTGATTTTTTATTTCCTTTTAATTACGTTGGACCACTATAGATTTAATTTGCTGCTTATAACTAAAGATTAACGACAATTGACAGTGAAATCTTCGTTATCTGTAACATATAATTCATCAGCTTATCAGCGATTTAGATCAAAGCAATCCATAAATTTGGTCCCCGAACACTGACGAACAGCTCTGGACCATTCCGGTTTTAATAATTTATCGTTGGAATAATTAGGCCTTTGTTCTATATCTAGTCTTTCAATTTCATTAGGACATCTATATTTACGTCTGCCTATTTTTTTATTCAATAATTGGTTAAATGTCAACAGAAGTTTTTTGAAGTCTTTGGAAAGATGAAAGAGACAAGGACCCCAACTCTTTTCGAAATAATTTAAGAATTTCTTTGGAACTTGGGATATTGTCTAAAACGGTTTCTTTTTTATTTTTCTATACATTCAAAATTATTTTAAGGATTTTATTACTCGTTATATTTGAAATTCAAACATAAAAATTTTGATGTGCCACTTCTGCCATTAAAGAGAGAGAGAGAGAGAGAGAGAGAGAGAAAGTAACTTGAAAGAGCTATTAATTTTTTTTCTCTGGCATGTTAAAGTTATTATTAACAAAAAAATTAAGAGTGATAAATCAATTCATGTATATAATTAATATATTGGATCCAAATTCAGGACTTAATAAGAAAAAATTATCTAAAACAATATCAAATATTATTATAGTACTAAAAATATTAACATTAATGTAAAATAGATTTATACATTAGAAGTCACATTTCCGATTAAAAAAAAAAAGAGTGACAGGGTTGAGTTGACTTAAATAGTAACTTTGAAAACCCTAAGCGTTTTACATCTTTAAAACATTTAAAAGATTTTCACGCAAAAAATACTTAAATTTGCTTAAATACTCAAATTAATGATAAAATAAGAATGTGATCATGCCTATTTTAATCATTAAAATATAGTTTTATTAAAACAATAATAAAATTTAGAAAAAAATACACAATGTATTGGGGGTTGGCCAGGATGTAGTATGGCGTGCACATACCCGAAGCATTTGCTTCGAAGCAATGAGAAATTATATGTTAAAAGGTAAAATACACTTCCAAGCCCTCAATGAACATACATGCTTTATCCATTTTAGCTCAATATGTCTAATCCGCAAGCATACTAAAGACAATTTTAATTCCACAAAATGTATAGTATAAAAAGATGGATTTAAAATTACTCTACACACTTACTACCCATATTGCAATGTTAATAAAAAATTATTAAAAAAATTTTATTGTGATTAGAAATTATTAATTATTTTTTAATGATATATCTTTTTAATTGATTAATAATATTTTACATTGATAATAAATCAAACTTAAATATACAACTGATGAAAACGGAAAAATTGATACCCACAAACTTCTTCTACCAATAATATTTAACTTAAGAATTTAGTAGCAATATAGAAAAAAAAATCATTTTCCATTTCAAATGGCATATCTTCGCCTATATTTATGCCTTTGTCTATCTAACTATTTCTAACCATTTTCTAATAATTATATTTTTTAATTTTAGGAGAGTTATATTTTATTTTAAAATAAGTTAAAATCTTTGAAATCATAATTTTGATATTTTTTACAAAGTTCAAAAAGATATATTTTGTATAATATTTATAAAATAAAAATATAAAGTATTGAATATCCAGACACACACATATAATTGATATTTAGGCCAGTCACAAAATGTGCACTAGCTTTATTTTAAGAATTTTTATGTATTCATTATTTGAACAGAATAATAACTTACCAGAATACAACATTGGTGTACTCCAATATCTTATAGTTTACACCAATTATCTTATAAACACTTTCTTTCCTTGGCTTTGCACGTCATAAGCAACATAATAGATGCATGGTTGCTGTAATTAATATATACACAGCCTTTTATGGTCATGATTCCTCATCCAATCATGATATTTATGATCATATGAAATACTTAGCATAAAAATCATGATATTTTAAACATATGAAGTTCATGATTCATCAACATTATGCCGAATCTTTCATTAAAAGATTGATTTCTACTTTGATTTCTAAATATTAGTGTATCTCTTTAAAAAAGCCAATGGCACATATTTATCTTAAGGTGAAGCAATCTATTATACTCTTAAACTTTTATTTACAAAAGAAAGTTTGATTTATTTCTTACATTAAAAAACTTGATATGTATAAATAAATATATTTAGCGGAAAAAAAGGTTAGTTGATATTTGTTCCAGATATTTTTTAGAGTATGCAGTTCAAATTTTTCTTTTGCAAAATGTTTGAAAAGTTTTCCATACATTTTTTAATTTTTTTTCATGGAAGAACTTTTATATTACCAAGATTAATTTTCATATTCTAAATTGATAGAATTATAGCTTTTTTTATACTTACAATTTGAAAAGTGTACGTTAAATTGTAATTATCTTATTAAAAATGCAAATTATATAAAAATTATGATAATTGTGAAAAAGCTTCAAAAAAATTTATTGCAACTCCTAATATGTTCCATATATAAAATTTCCACTCATTATTACAAACTAGCAAATACACATCTATTGTTTAGAAGTTTACACATCAATTTTATATCAACATCTAATCAAATGTTGTTGTATATAAATTTTAACATCAATAATTTAACCATCATAAATAATAACAATAACATCAATTATTATATTGAAAAAAAATCAACACTAGTACATTTTAAACATCTTAAGAAATAATATTAAATATCAATTGTTTATAAACAATCAATGCTTAATGTACGACTTCCATTTCTATCAATAATTAATGTAGTATATTATACCTCCTATCCTAACCTTAACCTTCTCCCATGTTCCTTCTTCCTAAATCCTTCCTTTTCCCTTCGTCTCCCTTGAATCCTCTTTATTCCTTCTTATAGAACATCCTTATTAGAAATAGTAGCTAATATCTTCTATGAAACTCTAAAATTTGAATATTAATAATTTTAAAAAATAAATTGAATAACAAAAGTTTAAAAATAGTGAATGGCTATTGAATAACAAAATTGAATATACACACACAATACTATAATCAAAGATGGTTATTGCACTAAATTTGTCATGATATTTATTATTCACACTATTACAAAATAGCTTATTAAAGTTAATGAATAGATGATAGTTTTTACTAGCATTAACATATATATTGATGTAGTGACATTTTTTAAATTATATTAAACGTTAAGATGACAAATATAAATTACGACTGTCATCTATGTTGACATATGGTACTTTTGAATTTAGTGGAAAACATACTAGATATGTGTAAAAATGACCTATTTCTAAATAATCATGCCAAAACTTAAGATGTTGATATTATTCATAACCATTGTCTAAAATGCATTTAAAGTGTCTTACTAAAAAATGTGAAATGTTCACACATCGATTTCTAAGTTCACTAATGTTGAAAGGTGCAACAACCACAATAACATCAAAAAAGTTGAATACATAGAATTTTAGGCTTGCATTAATAGCCAACATCCATTCTTTTTCATTCTTACTAGTTACTATAATGTTCGCCCTCACTCCTTTTGTGTTTTTGTGTTTGGATAATTCTTAGAAAATTTTCAAATCTTGTGGAAGCGGCTCCCATCCAATAGTCTAATGTCTGCTTTTGTAAAATATTTGAGATTGGGTAGGAAATGTTAGATTCCATCATGGGATGCTTCTATATTTCATTTTCACTTTTAATACTTTGGCGATATCTATTCAATGATCCTCCACTTTCATCGCTAGAGTTTAGGTGGAAGAACTAAAATACTTTTAGTTCTTCCATACATACTCTCATGATTAAAACAGAAAAAGATAAGTTACAATTAGGAATTTTCGTCTAGGATGATGATTTTGATAAATAATAGTTATGTTGTAATTTTTGTGCACTGATGTAAACATTATTTTTATTGAAGTTTAAGTGTAATCTTTTCTCATCTAATTGTATTTTGAAAATAAATTATGCCAAATAAAAGGCATTGAAGCACAAATTAATTTCTCTATAAATTCACAAATTAATGGCAAAGAAATTATAAGACATCAGTTGTTAATAAAATTAATGTTTAAAAGTAATTCAAACAACTATGACAAGAAGAAAAAGTAGTCCAAACGACTATGATGAGAAAAAGAAAATTTTAACACATCAATTTAAAAAATAATTGACATTTAACTTCATAACATTTATAATATTTTGATAAACAACAAAATATTATGACATCAATTATTTACAAAACTATTACCTAAAAAGCATTTTGTAAGTCACTTTTGGTAGTGTAGAACATTTATACATCAGTTTTGAACTAATTCAACATTTAAAAGTTTAGCAATTGTCACTCTTTTGGATAACCAAAATATATAAACTAGCTTAACTTCTTTTGAGATAGAAATATATTTTAATAAATGAAATTATAATCTTTTCCTATCAATGCATGAAAATTCTCTTCAAAATCCCCCTTTGTATTATTTATTATGTTAAAATAGGATGAAAATTAGGCCGATGGAAATCAAGAAGTGAGTCTTATGACAATCATACGAGGGTTGGATCATGACAAATTTAGAATGCAGGCTTACTATTTTGCATATCGTAGATTCTTGTAAGTTTGTTTGCACAACCAAAGTTATGGGATTGAGAAAAGGTTCTTTTGTTATCTTAGAGTTCTGTTACTAAGAATGATAAGAGTGCAAGATTAAAAAGGGAAAAGAAATTTAGATGCCTTCTATGTCCTGAATCTTCTTACTCTGAACAATTGTCTTTAACGGTCCAACTTATTCAAAAGTTTAGCAACTGTCACTCTTTTGGATAATCAAAATATATAAACTGGCTTAACTCCTTTTGAGATTAAAATATATTTTATTAAATGAAATTATCATCTTTTCCTATTAACGCATGAAAATTTTCTTCAAATCCCCCTCATATTATTTATTATGTTAAAATAAGATGTGAATTAGGCTAATGGAAATCAAGAAGTGAGTTTTACAACAATCATATTAGGGTTGGATCATGACAAATTTAGAGTGTAGGCTTACTATTTTGCATTTTGTGGATTTTTGTAAGTTTGTTTGCACAACCAAAGTTATGGGATTGAGAAAAAAAATTTTGTTATCTCAATGAAGTTCTGTTACTAAGAACGATAAGAGTGCAAGATTAAAAAGGGAAAAGAAATTTAGATGCCTTCTATGTCCTGAATCCTCTTACTCTGAACAATTGTCTTTCAAGAGCCCAATGTCTTTGTGGCTGGGTTTTGTAACATAGACAAATTTGAAATTGAGTGTACTGATGAGTTCATTGTGCATAATATTGAAGATATCCAAAGTAGTCGATCTTTGTTTTGCAGTATTATTACTTAAGTTTTCACTAGATGGTATCATCACGAAGTTTTATACGTGGCTCATCGAGCGAGATTTCACGCATAAAACAAGAAAGGTAAGACAGAATACCTTCGTGAGAGATTCCCGCGACTCATTAGTTGTAGAGTTAGAATTTGGAAAAATAAAATAAAACCTTGTAGTTTAACTCTTATCATTATTTTTCTTTCATTACCGTACATTTGAGTAATGTAAATACTTGACAATTAGTTCAGTTGTCCAGAAGGATCAAATGTGGATCTGGTAATCACTTAAAGGATGTGTTTATTTTTCAAAAAATATTTTTCATAATAAAGTTTCATATGCTTTTATATAACTATAGAAGTAATACATTATTTCCATATCTTATTATTAAAAAAAGTGATATATAAAAATTGTTATAATAAAAGAAAATATTTTTTCTTTTTTAAAGAAAAAAATTTTTTTCATCAAACTTTTTGAATATCGTATTTTTCAAGTCGCCATGGACCTTTTATAACCTAGCATCAAAAGTGTACGTTCTACCTGCATCTTCTCTACATTTAATTATTTAATTATAAAATCTGTACTGACTATTTATTTGTCCCTTTAGGGACATTCAAATCTGAACCAACATTGAGTTCATATAAGCGGGCCATTGTTTGCCCACTACATTTTCAAGTGGCCATGGACCATTTTATATCTATCTATTGTTATTTTAATTAAAAACATATGGACAAACAAAGAGACAATTTTAATTTTCAATATGTGCTGATAAAACCATCCCGTTTAATTAAATATATGAAAAATTGAAACGATAATGCACAAAATTTGTCATTCAAAAAAAAAAATGACGCACAATTCGAAAAAGGAAAGTGATGAAATATTGGGACCTTTGATATCTATAAATGGTCTTTTCTTTGGAAAGACAAAATCATTTCAAAAACTTTGTAATCCTCTCTTTTTTATGTCACAGGTTCGCAGTTTATAAATAAATTTCAGAGTAAATTATATGGATTCTTCCTGTAACTTTGCCCTGAAAACACATTATTAATTACTAATATGACAATCTGCTACGGATTAATTCTGTTAGAACAAAAATTCCATGTGATTTTATTTCATTAGGAATTTGAGGAATAACTTATGAAATTGTAATCACTTTCCATTTTTCCTGAATTCATGGCTGTTTATATGCTTGTTTACGTTGAATTAAATGAGTTTTGGTGTGAATTTCAGTACCCCCACTTGCATGCTCTATCTGAATGCAAAAATGTTACTCACACACTCTCCCACATGGTTTCCTTGAAAGCATGCATTCACTTATGCAGGGTGGACCTCAAATGTGGGCCTCATACCACATGAGTAGGGCGTGACAATAAGCAACATGTACAATTAGTATCTGCTTGTTGTTGAAAAAGTTTTTTTTCGGGTAAGAGAGTTACATTTACATGTATATTAACAAGAGAATAATATATAATATATAATTTGTGTATTGAAAAAATGATATTTGAGATCATGGTAATGAGAAAAAAATATTTTTTTTGAAAGAGAAAAAATTACTTTTTTCAAAATTTTTATATTCAACATTAAATAAATAAAATATTTTTAATCATTTTAATATTTTATAATTATATTTTACAAAAAATATTTTCCATTGAAAGAAACAGAGTGTTAAATTGAATAAAAATCATTATGCAATAATCTACCTTTTGCGTTTTCATACTTATAATTAAATTAAGGAGAAATGAAAGAAAATTAAGTTTTTTTTTATTACTCATATAAATGGAATACGCACTCTTTCTATTAAATTTTTAATAGAAAAAATTACAAAAAATTTATATATCAACATAATAAATCACAAAAATGTAAAAAAAATGAAATCCATCACATAATAGGAACAACTTATTGCAAAGCCCCTATCCATCCTGCAAATTTTATACTCCTTCATTAATCATAAATTAAGATTCTGATCTGTCAAATTCTTCCTCTTTAAAATGAAGTAGCAATCTCCCAACTACGCCTATGACGCTTATATATTTGCTTCTACTCTGCATCACTACACTACAGATATATTATGGTAAACATAAACATCTATCATATTGACTTCACTTTGTGACTTTATTTGATTTTAATTACTTAGGACCACACTATGTACTTAATTTGCTGCTTATGGATGTGAATGTACTATGACTAATTAGATTAATTACAATTGACAGTGAATTCTTTGTTGTAAGTAACATCCAATTCATCAGCTTATCAGCGATTTGGATGAGCAATCCATAAATTTGGTCCCCTAGCTACTGACGAACAGCTCTGGACCATTCCAGTTTTAAAACTTTATCTTTGGAATAATTATGCCTTTGTTCTACTCTGATATTTCAACTTCATTAGAACCACGGTTATTAGATATACATACATACATACATACATACATACATACATACATATATATATATATATTTGAGATCAAATCTCACATATGAAAAAAATAATCTTCGAATATCATAAGTTACTTGAGCAAAAAAAAATTTCAATTAAACTAATGAAACTTTTTTGCTGAACATATATAAGTTTTATACATTTAAGAATTTCTTTGCAAATTGAGATAGAATATTGTCTAAAACGGTTTCTTCTTTGCTTTTCCACGCATCATCATGTGGGGAAGATTTATATCATTATCAAATATTTAGTAACTTGAAAGAGCCATTACCTTTTTTTCCTTGCATGTCTGATGAAGTCATTGCCATTATAAACGTAAAATGGGGTTTATTTTCTTTCCAAACCAAAAGAGTGATAAAATGACCTAGTGCATGCATACACACAAGTATTAAGTTCAAATTCATGACACAAAAATAAGAGAAAATTTTCTGAAAAAAATATTGAATATTACTATACCATTAAAAACTTCAGCATTAACATAAAAGACAAATAATTAGAAGCAGGTAGTCAGCGCAACCTCGATCAATCAAAGTACTGTCCATTTTAAAATGTCTATAAATGTACATTATACATCCGTCCAGTTCTAGCTTCTTGCATTAAAAGTGTGAATTATTAATAATTATCACCACTCTTAAAATTATTAATTTATTATTACACAATTTAATTTGGTATACATACTTAAACTTGCATTAGTTTTTTTATTTCATCTACATAATTGTTAATAAGGTCACAAAACAAGAAAGTGAAGTTAGCATTTATCTTATTTTAAGAGTAACAATCTGCAAATTACTCGTCGTATTATATACATGATAATTTAAGTCAAATTAGTTTTATTTTTTTAAAGCATATTGAATTAATATATAGTTTATATTTTTCCTTGTGTAGTAGAAAAAATATATCTGATAAACTAATATTTACTAATAATAGATTTTTTTAATATAACATTGTGCTCGAGCTAAATTACAGTAAAAGACAAATGTATTTAAAATTTTCAAGACCATTAATAACTTATATACGTGAAAGAAGAAATAGTCCTGTAATATTGCAATATATATGTTACAGATATGGATATTAACTTCTCCAATTTTTTTTATTTTCTAATGCGCTATAATTAAATCTACTTAAAATTATAATATGCACACATATGTATAATTAAACTTCTCAAAATGATTTGCAAGAATATTAAAATATAAGACGAAACAAAGCAAATTGATGAACTCTATACTGATTGCTTATATTATTTTTTTTAATAGCAGTGATAATTTGACAGGTATAGATAATATTTTAGGTTTGAACTCTAGATATAAAGAAAAAATAAAATCCTAAGGGCAATATTAGATATTATTACACCACATTACTTATATTATACTTGTTCTACTCTAATACTAACAACTGCTTTAATTATTATAATAAATATCAGATCGGTATACAACAAATAAAAGTGAAGATTTTCAATTTTTTACGTTTCTAACACTGTTAAGTTTGTTAAATTACCGGGGGGAGGGGGGAAATAAGGTTATCATTAAAATTCTAAAGTCCTATTGAATCTCTTTTCATTTAGTACTCACAACACTTTGCTCATGACATAATCATAATTGCAAGACATTACATATTTAGCAAGTTAACCCTTATTTTTCGGCTGATATCTGATTAAACATCATTACATATATTTGTTAGGGAGAGACTACGATGCACCATAGTGTATGGTGCACTAATCCATCAAAAGGCCCATATTTTCTGGGCTACGCATTACTGCATAAGCTGAATGAAATCTAACGATTTTAAGCAGTAGTACACCATACACCACGGTGCGCCACAATCTCTACCTATTTGTTATGATGGCAATTATGCACTACAACTTTTTTGGCCTACAACAACGGCTAAAAACTATTGCCTATAGTAGAGGCAATAGTAAGCTCATGTCACTTATTCTTCAAGCAATAATTTTTTGAATATTTGGCAATAATTTTTAGCTATTGCCTATTTTATTTTTCGCAACGGTTCCTAGTCATTGCATAAACTAAAGGCAATGTTTGTGAGGTACTATAATAACATCTAAAAATTGTTGTTTATAATTGAATCAACAATAGTTTTCAACTGTTGCATAAAATGTACAGAATAAGCAATGGTTTCTAATTGTCACCTACATTATTAAAAGTATCGATTTTTAATCATTGCCTATATTAGTATAAGCAATGACTTTTGACTATTACTTGAAAGAAAAATAGGCAATGGTTATTGACTATTACCTATAGATGAGTAAGCAACGATTTTTTACCATAACGTATATAGGCATAGGCAATGGTTTCTGACGATTGCCTAAGAGAATATTAGTGATGGGTTTAAATCATTGCATATATTAAAATAAGTAATGGTTCTTGATTGTTGCCTAAAATGCTTATAACCATAAAGAATATGCAATGGCTTTTTACCATTGCTAAAAATTTAAATAACAATGATTACTAACTGTTGCTTATTTTATACAAAAAATGTTGTAGAATAAACGACTATTTGAAAACTATTACCTATTGATAAACAACATATTTTTTAGCTAATGATTAAATATTTTTTTGTTGTTGCTATATTTTTTCTTATGTTTATTTTTTAAGAAATCAAATATGAAGCATATGAAAATTGAACATCAATTTCATTAAAAATTAACTAAATATGCACATTTTTGCCACCAATTTCACCAAAAGCATCCAAGTCAATAAATAATATTCAAAACATAACCCCACATGACAAAAAGATACATCCTAACAAAAAGTCAACATAGTATAATATTTTATGCAAAAGATGTTTCAATATTCTTCAAGTTATGCATTGTCTTCATCATCCATATTTAGCAAATTGTCATCCAATAGTCTATCATCATCCAATGGTTTGTCATCATCATCTTTACCAGTATGATTTTCTTACATAACATTAAAAAATTACAATTAGAAAAAATTATTGTTAACGTATATTAGAATTGCAAAATATAAGATAGTAAATTATAGTCACAAGTCCTATAGTAACAAAATAACTTCATTCAAATGCCATTTAACAAATAATAGATTAGAAATTTGATTATTTTGTATAGATTTCTTGTCTAACATATCTTCAATGAAATCATAAAGACACGCTTACAAGTTACAAAGTAAAAAATAATTTACAAGAATCAATGACTAAAATTATCCTTCTTAGCCCTATCTTTCCTTATAAGAAAAACAGAAAATGATTTCTAAAATACTTAGTTAATGTACAAATCAAGACCTGTTTCATTACTAGTACCTATCTTGTGGCTAATGTTTCCAAACAATAAGGATAGTACATCAAAGACAATGGTTGCTAATTGCATGCCTTTTTAACAACCATATTATGTTTTATTGTCATAATTTGTGTTTAAACATTGCTAGAATACAACTTTTTAAGTGGGTTAAAAAGAATAAACACCTTAGTTATCCTTTTCCTCATCAGTGTTTTCTTTTATGCTTAAAAAAGGACATGCACAACTACACAATGAAGTTTAAAAGTTTCCAATATAATGCTTAATGCTTGATTACTATATCAACACATAGTTTTGTACCTTTTTTGGGAGAAAAATCACCATAATAGAAATAATGAAAAACATGTAAACTAATTTCTTTATAAAAGACCACCAATTAATAGCAAAAAAAAGTTAAAAATGCAACTTTTGGTCAATATGTGATATAATAGGACCTAAGACAATGCTAACCTTATTTCTATAGTGAAACTGAATATCACACAATACAATAGGCTTCATAATGCCTTAGGACTCAAGTTCCTTATGAGAAAACCTTCCAAAATGTACTACAAACTCATGGACTTGGTCCTCCTTTACTTCAATTGAGCCTCATAAGATAAATTTTAAGTCTTACATCCTTCATAACAAGGAGTGTACTCGCAAAAGGCATCCACAATGTCTGAAGGAGGGGATATCATTTTTACCTTAATCACCTACATTGCTTAACCAAGTCAAAACAAAAATGCTAATGACAAATAACAAATAAAGAAGCCAAAAATTATGCAAGTTCAATTTTTTACTCTCCATATCCAAAACCAAAGAAAACCTATAAACTAATTTCAAAAGCTAAGCAAGACCCAAAAATTAGCTCAGCATAATTTCCTTTTTTGCCAAGAAAACACTCACTAAGGAAGGCCTAATCACACTTGACGACAAACCGAGTGTTAGTCACCTTGTAGAAACCCTTCCTTTTGACAACTAAAGATTCACAAGTTAATTCTAGTGTTTGGCCACAATTTGGGAAATAGGAATTAGGCTTGTTGGTTTTGATAGTATCAAGTTAGTTTTACTCCATGTCTTCTGTGAGAGAGTAAGAGATAGAGGAAAGAGATAATAAAACTCTAAGTTTTCAAATGCGGGGAAGAGTAACGATCAAGTGCCTAAAGCATTGGCTTGGTACGATGGTCATTATGGAAATTAAGTAGCTATAGGCTTAGGAAAATTGTTCCTAAAATTTTCATCAATTTTATTGAGATGCCCTTGAATAAATGTTGCATTTTCAATACCATTTATCTTAACATTTAGATAGGCATCTACAATGGCTTGAGGAACTACTCCATAGCCATAAACATTTATGATAGTGAGAATTTGAACACCATAACAAGAATATTTTAGTGTACTATTCAGCCCAAACCACAAAAATCATATAAATTTAATAAGACTGCCTTCTTGCAAGCGTTAGACTTATGGTGCCTGTCCCACAAAATGGGTTGAGGACATTTTCTGAGCTATCTCCTCTGACTCCAACACACTCTTCTATAAGTCTATATAAAACTTATATAAACTTACATTTTCTGAGCTATCTCTTCTATGAGTTTATATAAAATCTCCATCTAATAGAAACCAATTATGCTTATCATCATTAATAATATCATGATAAAGTCAACAATGACATAGGGTAAATACTTTCAAATTATCTTAACTATTAGAAGAAGTTCTAAACTTTTTGGCTTATTGCATACCTTATGAGTGTTTGTTTGAAAGAAGGAGTTTGTTGATATTTGGAGTCTAAAGCCTCTTAAGGTTTCTATGATTGCTAGATTTCCCATATAAAGTGTGTTCTTCCTCCCTAATTGATGTGTTACCAACAAAAGTATTCACATTGTTCATGATGCTTACCTATTATTCATGAAAATGGGATGCTTGAATCGTATAGAAACCAATATATACATTAATAGTTGGAACAAGTCAATAAGCTTAGTTTTAGTGATGATTTCCCATAAAGTTCCATATAATTGTTGCCTTAAAATTGCATTTACAAAGTAATAAAGAAACTAAAAAAGTGCAAAAAAAAATTTAGGACAATATCAAATAACTTCATTGTAAACAATGTAAGGCATTAACATTTAGAAATATTTCCATCTTATCAAAGACTTCTCAGTAAAACTAAAATGCTAATCATTTTATTAGATCCTTAAATACTCCTTCCGTGCCTCCATCAATTGCCCTTAAAATCCAAATAAGGCTTAAGTAAGTAAATTGAAAGATAAGGATCAAGTATAGCAGAAGCAAGAGGTATTTGTGAGAAAAAAGTATTAAAATCTTAAGTACCAATCACTTCAAAAAACATAAAAACTTTATCAACTAAGGGCTTGAGCAACTCTAGTTTGTAGAAAGATGTCATAAAGTTGACATAACCTCAGACAGACCAATATTGACATGTCTAGAACAAAAATCATATGTTATTATTAGTAGTAAAAGAAAGAATAATAAGAAAATTTCCTTTAAAGATCAAGAAACATCTGATGGCATAAGTGAATAGGAGAAACAAAAATAAAATGTATAGGTATTTCCTAACTTAAAGCATTGTCTTTGGCTAAAACAATCCCTTTTATTTAACTTATATGGTTAACAACCCTTCTATCAGAGAATATGTAATCATGGCAAGAAAGTTAGCCTCTATTATAGTACGTGGTCACATATGTGCAATTTAACAAAAAAAATAAAGATACATAGTTAAAAGTTTAAGTCTCTCATTTGTTTGATTCAACATTTTTCTATAAGTATTTTTCCATATTAATTTTCAATATTTAGAACTACCTAATCAAATTCAGATAATAAATTAGTTGAGCCTAGCTATTAGTTGCAAGTAGCCATATACAACATCCAACTTATTACTATCTAGTACTATTTATTCTAATTCTTGCACCAAGGAAAATAGAATTGCCTTTTCTCTAATTGAACTTAATTACAAAAAACATGATTCTAGCCTATCGTTATGCTTGTGTCATGGAATATACAATTTGAGCATCATTCATTGGAACACATACAAAAATTAAGTTTTCACATGTACATGAAACAAAGAAATAATCTATTATAGGGTACAAAGGCTACACCTTCCAGTTCTTAGCATTAAATGCTTAAGAAATCCAGAATGTGAATGAACATCATAAGGATAAAGACCAAGTTTTAAGTCTCTCCAACAATCTTGGATAGCTACAAGAACCTATCAAATTTTCTAGTCAACACAACACATTGATATCACTTTCAATAATCAATAGCAGCCAATACCAAACCAAATGAAAAAGGATCCTATACCTTATGGTCACACAATTGCTACAAGAACTACATGCAAACATTGACATAAAGAAAATTAGAGCAAACCTTCCACAATCCAAAATCCAAAATAAATACATAAAATTGCACACTAACTATCCACATTATTAATGCCAAGAAAAAGAATAAAACTTCATGCTTGACTAACTGGATCAATTTACAGTAAGCACTTGTCAATATTTAAAACTTTCTCCAAAAAAAAAAAATTAGGAGCATGCAATCCTAGTGCATAGTTTCTGCTAGCATTAGGTCTGTCATACAACAATTCTCTAGGCGACCACTTGTATGTACCAAATAAGAATTCCATCTATAGAAGTAAGAATTTAGAACCAAATATGAAATTATAATTGTAAGCAGATATCATTCTTAAAATATAGCATACTAACCAAACAATGAGTTGGACCCTAATGCTATTAATTGATGAAATTGCTAATAATTGGACTCAATATACTGACCAAACAATGAGTTAGACCCAAATACATTGACAAATGAAATAATGAAACTGTAGTAGATGAGATGCAATTGTGAATGAGATTTGAAATGATGGAATTCAAGATAAATAAAATGAAAATTAATTAAAGATGCAAGTAGTTTTTAAACTTGGGCACAAACACAATTGACAAGATAACAAACCAAAATTGGATTTGAGATGAAACAAAGACATAACCAAAATAACTACTGACTCTATTACATTAACCATATTAAAGACACAATTGTGAAATAATGAAATAATGAAACTGTAGTAGATGAGACACAATTGTGAATGAGATTTAAAATGATGGAATTCAAGACAAATAAAATGAAAATTAATTAAAGATGCAAATAGTTCTTAAACTTGGGCACGGACACAATTAATAGGATAGCAAACCAAAATTGGATTTAAGATGAAACAAGGACATAACCAAACTAACTACTAACTCCATTACAATTAACCATATTAAAGACATAAAGAACAAGACAATGAATTGTAGATAGACAAAGTGTATGTAGTGCTACTCATGTAAACTGTAGTAGATAAGACACAATTGTAGATGAGACTTGAAATGATGGAATTCAAGACAAATAAAATGAAAATTAATTAAAGATGGAAACAATTCTGACACAATTAACAGGATAGCAAACTAAAATTAGATTTAATTATTGTGATAAGATTTATATTTCAAGAAAAGTGTCCTTTTATTCCCTATAAGATATCACATAATAGATGCATTACACGTATCCTATGTGTTTACATAAGGACCCATTTATGAGAAAATTTGAAAGCACCATCACCTTCTAAGATAAGAAGTTTTCAAAAGCTCCACCGCCTTCTACACAAAATTGCCACAATTGAGATATAGAACGATTGGGTATTAGGCTTTGATAGTAGAGTAGGGCTTGACAATTATGATGGGTTTTAGCACTATAACAAAAACACAATAAAGCAAAAAATTTTCAAACAAAGTGTTTTAGCTTAATAGAAACGGATTCTCTCTAAAATTTCTTCTTTGTGCTATTTTGCACAAGTTCTTCTATTTTTCTAAAAAAAATCCTTTTTTAAAATAATATTTCTTAGCAAAATAAAAGTAAAAAGTGTGTTTAATTTTGGTAAAACATAATATTATTTTGTAACATAATATTAGAAATAATATTAAAATATAATTTTAAACAAGTAAAAATGAAATTTAAAAATTTTAATGAAAAATTTTATTAATTTAGTTTACATAAAATAATTTTTTATATAAAATAAATAAGCAATAGTTAATTGAATATTGCCTATTCTATAATAGGCAATAAATAAAAGGCAACAATTTTATAGACGTTGCTTATTATAATTTTAGACAACAATTTTGTAAAATAATAGGTAACATACTAAAAATTGTTACCTATTTTAGTTTTACGCAACAGTTTTGTAAAATAATAACCAATACACAAATAATTGTTGCCTATTTTAGTTTTAAATCATTGCCAAATTTTTTGTTTCCATAAGTTAAAAATTTTGTAGGGATATCACTAATGTGAAAAATTAAAATAACATTAGTTATTCTATCAATGAAACTGTCATCATTTCTTCACGAAAAATATAATGTGTTGAAGCAATACGTTGATCATTACAAAAATGTTAGTTTTTTTTACCACAGAACTACTAAAAGTCACTATTAAATGTTAATGTTTTTAACAAACCAATGCAGAATGTCTTATGTACCACATTAAATCTATTAGATAATCAATGAGGCCTCCATTAATCAAGTTGGTATGTGTCATGACAGAAAAGCATAAAGTGCAAAATATCAAGTGAGGAAGTGTATACTTGTGTTCATATAATAAGCATAGTGAGGCAATACCCTAGTTGATATGACCATAGATGACTTAGACCATAGTTACATATGATTGAAGAGAACAATTCATCCAGTTCAAGAGTCAAGTAGCAAGTCATTATCAAATCAAATTTCGCTTCTTATTCTCATACCATTTTGTTGAATAGTGCATCTTGATTTATTAAGACTATTCCATAAAACATGTGAATAAATGTTGTTAATCAATTAATAATCTATAGTTAGAGGGGTTTATATGGATTTCCTTAAAAGTTCTATTTGTGGCTATTACAACACTATGGACTGTTTGAGTTTAATTCAACTGAAGGAGTTGTTCAAGCTAAGAAATATTTGAGGTATCAAATCTTGACGTCGAGGGATCAAGTCGTGGACTTGATATCCAGGAAACTTCTCAGTGTCAAGGGGTCGACTCCCGAGCTTAAAATAACTGAGAGAATTAGTGAGTGTTAGGGGCATTGAGTTCGAAATTTGATATTCAAGAGAACTGCTCCGTGCCAGGGCATTGGATCTTGGGCTTGACAAACTAGAGAATAAGAAAAAGAAAATTGGATGGATAGATTTGTACCTTGCAACTCGTTCAACTTGAATGTACTTTGCATGAGAAGCCAAATTTGTTATTTGCTCAATTTCAACTTTTAATTGTGGGCATGACTGTTTCAAAAGCTTCCACTAACATCTCCACCTTTCTTTTCCTAACTGGAGTTGACTTGAAAACAACCTGTCGAAGGGCATAATCAAGCATACATTCGTCAGCGTCTTTTCTTCCTTCCATATCTCGCTGCCTCAATTCAACTTTTTCTGCTTCTAGGTCAGGCTCCAAGGGAAGATATCTGGACTCTCTTGGGTTGAATTTACTTGCTCCAAGGACTTGATGAATCTTCAAAGCAAAATTGCCCATTTGAGATTGCACCAGCTCCTTGGTAGTAGCTTGTCTGTTTGGCATTAATCTTCTCCAGTTGATTCAGGATTGGCTATCACACTAATGTTTGCTTTAATTATGATAATAAACATGATATCGCTATAAAATGTATTTATACAACATATGCCATATGAGTGAAGATTTTCAATTTTTAACCCTTCTAACTTTATTATGTTTGTTGAATTATGGGAAAAATAATGTTATCACTCCAATTCCAAAGTCATAGTCAATCTTTTTTATTAGTCCTCACAGCACTTTGTTCAAATGAAAAATAAAATAAAATAAAGAAACAAGAAAGTGTCAGAAAATTATATATGTGGAAAAAAAAAAGAGCAAAGTAAAGAATCACACGTAGAAGAAAGTGGAGAAATAAAGAAAAGTTGAGAGTTTTTTATTTTTTTCCTTAAATTGTTCATAATTTTTTCTAAGTGAGTTTACATTAATTCATAGATAAAGTGCTATTGCGAGCCTTTATATTAAGTGTTCAAAAATAATGAACCATTTGAAAATGAGAAATGTTAATTTATCCTCTGTTCGAGTCAATATTTTTTCACTCCACTAAAGGAAGAAGAAAAAAATTAAAAAAAATCAATTAAAGAATCATGTGCTTTCTTTTTATATAATTTCAGATTACATTATCTACTCTCCTAATATTTAAAAAAAAAAAAAAAAAGAAGTTTCTCTTCATATTTTTAGGGGCTATGTTTAAGAACTTGACATTTTTAATTGATAAATATACACAATTAAAAACATATATTAAATTTTGAGGGGCTTAAGCATCTGCCCTCAAGAACTTTTATCCCCTTTATACGAATTTGAGCTTAGAAGAGATTTTAGTGATTGTCAACGCCTAAGCCTTACGTGTAAGTCCTCTAACCACTACAAATTATCGTGTAAAGTAAAAGCCAACATAAGATATATTGTCTTTCGCATTTTTTTCCTTAGACAAGATCACTTTATTTAAAAAAAAAAAAACTCAAACAAAGGAGGGTGCAACATCTCGAAATACATAAACATTTAAAGCCGGAGAAACTTGAGTAAGTCTTCCGAAAGGCCTCTAATAGCGTGAATTATCCATTTTGCTGCCTCATAAACAGTTGCATTATGTTTCTTCGGATACCACACTAGAGATAAATTATTATTTACATATAAATAATAACTCACAGACTTCAAACTTAATCCTTTAAGGCCATTCAATTAAGTCTAACTGTACATTCAGTACTGTTTTATAATAACTCTCAACTTATATAGTTCTATTATGAAATTAAATTAAATGATATAATCACAGTATTTTGAATTGTAAACAGCTTAACGGATAAGACTGAATTACAATCAAAATTATTATATCAAAAGTCTAGAACTTTACCAAAGAAATTCCTAATATTGTAGCAATACCAAATCCCACACTTTAATATCTATTAACATTTAGTTTAATAAAATCTCCATTTGGAAAGTGCCACTTAATTGGGTGTTGATAACTCCAGCCGAATTTCATTATTACAGTAATTTATACAACAATATTTCAAAATATTATTTATATGTATATTACATCATATCAAATGTTTCTATCAGAATTTATTGAAAAAAAATTTAAAACATTTGAGTGTGACACAGTTATCCTCAATTTTCACCAATATCCCAAATATTATTGTTTATGCCAATTTCTTTATAAACATCGCTGTGCCTTTCTATGTAAATCACACAATAGACTGTTGCTATAATGATAGAAACCTTTTCAAGGTGCAGGCTCATCATCAAATTATGAATTGTTCAATCATATGAAATTCATGAGTCATTAATAATATGCCCAGCCAACGGTTAAATTTATTATTTATTACATTTAAAAAATTATATATCAAAAAATATTTATTTTATTTTTAAATTGAGTGATAATATATATATATATATCGGTAAATTTAATGTGTATCTTTCAGAAAAGAGATTGGTGAGTTTTTCCATGAAGTATGAAAACCCTTCTAATAATTTTGGACCTTTTTTTCCTTAAAAAAATGAAATTTTATCTTTTTGCAAATTTATTGGATACAAATTAACTTCTTATATACTTCTTAAATGTGAACTTATGAAACACATTCCAACAACTCTGAATATATATATATATATATATATATATATATAACATTATTTTTCATTTTTTACATGAAGTATTTTGATATATCTTGAGTTTCATTAATTATGCGAGATTCTTTTGCATTACAAAAATTATTATTTAAAATATAGGCTTAAATTGTAATATTTGATTTCCTAAAATATAAAATGTTTAATTTTATCTCCTTTTGAAATGATTTATTTTAATTCTTTAAATATTTAATTAAAATAATCTTAGGAGTGTTTTTATACAAATAGTTAATAAGTTAATTGGTAACTGATAAATTGACTAATAACTGATAAGTTAATCAGTAACTGATAAATTAACTAATAACTGATAATTTATAACTGATAATTGATAAGTTACCAAATTATTTAAGAAGTATTTCATAAAATTAACTGTTAAATTAACTAAAATTGCATAATAACCTAAAAGGATATATTATAAAAATAGATATATAATTAAAATAATTTATATTTATCTAAAAATTAAATTATATTAAAGCAACTAAGAAGTTTAAAATAAAATTATAACATTTAATATTTAATTAATTATATTTTATAAACTTATATATTTATTTGCATAATTTTTATTTTATTATTATTTATAATAAAATTATAATTACTGAAAATATAATTAATTATATTTTATAATATTATTTATTTATTTACATACATATTTTATATATTTATAATTTAAAATTAGGATATAATTATGTTAAAATTAAGTTAATTATATTTTATAAAAAATATTTAGATTTATATAAATAGCTGGTATGGATTATAAATTAATAAAAAGAATAAAGATAAATTTGGAAAGAATTTGAAGAGGCAGTAAATTATAAGATATAACTTACTTTATGTATCTTATTAAATCAATGCTTTTTTTAATAAGTTAATACGAAAAATATTTTTAAATACTATCTTATAACTTATTAATTAAGTCAGTAAGTATAAACTAACTTATTTATTGTACAAAATGGAGCCAAAATCTAACCCAGCCAGACTCATTTGATGTAAACATTCGAATTTTCATAAATTATAAAATATAATTAAGGAGAAATTATTGCTTATTAAAATAGACAACACCATACAGAATCCTTAAATGAATATTTCTAAACAATCAACATCCTACCAAAAGCAAATATTTGTAGATAATGCAGCAAAATTTACTTTATTATTGTAGAAATTTAAGAAAAAAATTAACTTTTGATTTACAAAATTTATAAATTATATAAAAAAATCTAATTAAACTTAGGTTCCATTCATTTTAACAAAAAATATTTTTCATAAAATATAATTATAAAATATTAAGATAAAAAATATTTTATTCGTCTAATGTTAAAAATGAAAAGTTTGAGGAAAATAACTTCTTTTTTTAAAATAAATGAACAAATTTATCCTTAAAATGTTTTGACATCAAATTAATTTTGATTTTTATTATAACATCAATTTAGTCTAATTCTATTTAATTTGACATCAAATTAGTCCTACTATTAATATTATCATTTGTTTTCATAGGTGAAAATTATTTAACTCCATTTTAATTAAGTGGCCTTGCATATTCCTATATGGATTTGCCTATATGAAAATAAAAATTCATATTTGAATATAGAGCAACAAAAAAAATTATATTTAAGAATACAAATTTTCATCTAAAACATTTTGAAAATAAAAAATTCTTATCTAAAATAAAATCTCTAATAAAAACTCTCAACCAAAACAAAATCCCTAATCCTAATTTATATTGCTAAACATAGAAAAAAAATCCCACCATAAGTAAAATTCTTAATTCATTGTCGTCCTAACTACTATTAAATAAGGATAAAATCTTGCAGAGTCAAAAACTTTCAACGTGTGTTTGTTACTCCTTATAATGCGTTTGTAAGGTACAAAGCACCATCTCAAATATTGGGACGCCCCACAATTTATTGTTGTATAGGTCACATTTAGAGACTACTTTTTCACTTTTAGTTTCAAATGATGGGCACTTTTTCAAGTCACACTTCAAAAATTTTTGTAATATGTGTTTTTCGTTTGTAAATAATGGAAAGTTGGAATCTTTTCCTTATTTAATTGGTAATTTTTAGTTTGGATCTTGATTTGGTTGTTTAGATTACAATTCATCTTAACATTTGGTCTTGTTATTCTTTGGATTAATGTTATTTGCTACTGCTGCTATTAAGGTCTAAAGCATCTTACTTGGAATCTCAATTTTTCTAGATTAATTTATTATACTATATGGACATAAAACCTAATCTATTTTAATCAAATACTTATTTTGGTTTTTGAAGAATTTGCTCATTATTTAGTTTATTAATTGATTTTTCCAAACAATTATCGTTGTTGGATTTTCAAGATTTGATCTTTTCTTTGAGAGTAAAATATAATAATTTTTCTTAAAACTTAATTTTCCAACTCAACTCAATACTTTATATTTTTAGTTGGTCCATAATTAATTTTGGCAAATTAAACTGCAACATAAGTTTGCTAACAGAAATATTAACAATGAGGCTAATCCTATGTCTAAATAAAAGTTATGACTAATCTAATTAATATAATCTTTCAAAACTAATTTGACATTAATCTAATGATAATATTAAAGATATGACCAATTTGACATTAATCAAATTAAATGGAATTGGAATAAATTGATATCATAATAATAATAATAATAATGATGACTAATTTGATATAAATATAATTTTCAAAGACGAATTTGATATCAAATCTAATATTTCAATTACTCTATTATTGTAGAAATTTAATGAAAAAATTTTAACTAAACTTAGGATGCATTTGTTTTAATGGAAGCATTTTCAAACATAGTTATAAATTATTAAGATAATAAAAATATTTTTTAATATTAAATATAAAGAGTTTAGAGAAAATATTTTTTTATTTTTTAAAGAGAAATTTTTTTCCTATATTACTATGACTTTAGTTTTTTTTTTTTAACTACAAATATAAATAGTATATCACTCATTTATTAATATGCATGCAAATTACATTTTTTTGAGAAAATATTTTCAGATGAAACAAACAAAACCTTAATTACAATTCAAAGTTCGCACAACAAGAATTCACTACATGGAAAAAAAAATGAGGCTTCTTTGGTAATCTTTTCTATGATACTCTTTAGTACTTATAGTAGGTGCCCTAATGGCTACTTAACATATGTAATATTACCCGTCTATTACTAGTTACAATATTTCTTTAGTGGGTTAGGAAATTTTCTGTAAGACAATTATATCCTTCCTGGCAACAGAAAAAAAAGGCAGCTGTTAACGATAAGCAAAGAAAAATAAGGAAATGGAAATGGAGAACGGAAGAATAGCAGTGCAAAGTGGGAAAAGAAGAAAAGAAGCAAAAAAGTTTTTCTACGTATGGTTCTGATGGGATAAGAAGCAAAGAAGCGGATGCCAATGAGAGAAAGAAAGAGTGTGTGTATGGGAGAAAGAGAAAAAAGTGGGAAAATGATTAAAAAAAGGAAACTTTAATCTCCATTGCAGTAACCTCGTACGAAGAAATTCATGACATTTCTTATTGTCGAGTTACTACCTAAGTTTATGAAAATGATGTTGACAAAGTTATTAGAAGTTACTATCGAAATTTATTAAAATAACTATCGAGAACTTCGTAAGGCTTCTTTTCACAAAATTATATGACCTAATTTTAAGAAATTTATTATCTAAATTTATAAAAATTACTATCAAAAAGTTCATGAGGCTTGTTTTTACAAAGTTATTGTCTCTAGTTACTACCAAATTTTAATAAATCTATTATCGATGTTTGTAAAAATTACTACAAAGAGATTCATAAAGCTTCTTTTTATGGTATTATTACCTCTGATTACTACCTAATTTTAATAAATTGATTTACCAAACATGAATACCAATAGAATGAAGATCAAACAATAACAATTTCTTCATAAAAAAATGCATTCTTATCGTTCAAAATCATTGAAAACACCATGGATTCCAAATGTAGAAAAAATAGAGTTCAACCAACAATAGTCTTTGATACACATATACCTAAGAAACTGTCGAAGGCAAGGTGATGGCAATGGCATCAGCATTTGACTAAGGCATGCTTGTCATTGAAAGGAAATCGAGTTTAATGTGGTGCCAGAATTGGTGGTGGCGGAGTTGACTTTGTATTAAAATGTTTAGGTAAGGCCGTGTGGCTTCAATGGACAATAAAGGTCTTTAATAAGTGTAATCTTGTTATCCCAACTTTTCATTGCCCTTGCTTCAGACGATATTCAATCGCCTTAGATCAATATTTCGATAGAAAATATTTTTCATAAAATATAATTATAAAATATTAGAATATAGAAAAGTATTTTATTTTTTAATATTTAAGGGAAATGTGAATTCCACTTTTTGAAAGAGAAATTTGCTTTTCTTTATAACCATAACTCTAGTATTATTCTTTTAAACCACAAATACAAATAGCATGTTACTCTTTCATATATACACAAATAATATTTTCCTATAAAAATATTTTTCAACAAAACAAATGAGCTTAAATATTTAGATAGTTGTTATTTGATACGTAAAATATTTACATATTTATTTTCCCTTGTATGATGCATTTTTGGATGTTATCTTGTTAAATTAAATAAATTTAGTTGCATTTTGTGAATGGATCTTGAATTTGAAATGAAATCAAATATTTTAGATAATGCTGTAATCCGACACTGTTTCAGGTTTTAGGCCATATCTGGAGTTCTCGATATCCGATTGGGCTGTTCTTTATATGGATGGAAAGCTAAGAAGAAGCCCTAAAACTTTCATGTTTTAAGAAAAGCCCAGTTCGGGACCTAAGGATCTCAAATTCTGCTTGGAAGATGAAACAGTGATTCTGACGGAATCTGACATATGGCTACTAATCTAATCACAACTTGAGCTAGATATGTCCAAATTAGGAGTTCTTTATATGCAAATTGAATAGAAGATCCAGCCCTACAACTCCTATGTTGACATAAAGATGTAAATCAGCCATTTCGGTGGTCAAAAGTTGCCAACAAAGTGAAACAACTTGTGCTGCGAAAATAAAAAATGTTGGCTGCATGTGATTGGTAGCAACTTGTCAAATTGGATGGCTTGCAGCTGGTTTATTTACCTATAAATAGGTGGAAGTAGAGAGCATTCAGGATTGCAAGCATTGAATCATTCATTCATGCATCTTAGATAGTAGTTTAGTTCATGCAATTTTAAGTTCTTGTATGCCTCCTACATGGATGGTTCTACCTCCTAATGGATAGATAGCTTTTATATTTTTATGCATTTGTAATTGTATCCTTATGTTCTCCTCCTACATGGACGGTTCTACCTCCTAATGGATGGATAATATTTTTATTTTCATGCATTTGTAATTATAATTTTGTGTTCTCCTCCTACATGGACGGTTCTACCTCCTAATGGATGGATAGCTTTTATATTTTCATGCATCTGTAATTATAATCTTGTGTTCATGAATGTGATGATGTTTTTATTCTATGTTTGTGTTTAATTTCATTATGTTCTAATTTTTTATCTTCCTAGGGTGATGACGTAACTTGATAATAATGGATTGAATTCTAATCTATTGAAACTAATTTCGTTTTTACTTCCTAGATTGAGTTTTAATTATTGCTCTTAATGCTTTCAATTGATTGGCCACCTTTTGAATGAACTCAATATGTGTGTTGAGACCGGAAGGAGATACATGTGTATAGAACCTATAATTAAAACCGTAAATTGCATATGAAATAGGAATATATTCATATGGTTTATGTAGTCTTAATGAGTTCCATAAATCCTAATGCATGATTAGTTGTTTTAATTCACATAGGAATATAGTGGATTAGCAATTAATTATAGAATTACTTGACCTTGGAAGATGCTAGTAATTAATTTAGGGAAACTCGACTATCAATTAAGGAAGTTAAAATTGGATTAGTGTAGATAGGTGATTCAATCCGAAACTATTAAGTGAAGTCTGATCCCTAGGTCTTTTATTCATCTTCATCTTTACTCCAATTGCATCCATATTTATTTTAAGTATTTTCTGCATACATCTTTATTTAATTGCTTCAAATCCAACTTAACAATTTGCCAAATAGTGTTAGGATTATAAATTTTGGTACTTAGTGAAACAATCCTCGTGGGAACGATACTTACTTATCACTTTATTACTTGTTTACGATAGTGTGCACTTGCGCTAATTGATAAACCATTTCACACGTAACATTATTCATCCTCCTTATGGTACTAGATCAAGACTCACAATTTTAAGCTAAGTATGATTTTTTTTTTTAATATTTAACGAAAAAGCGACTTTCCCTTTTTTAAAGAGAAATTTGCTTTCCTTTATAACCAAACTCTAGGTATTATTTTTTAAAACTACAAATACAAATAACGTGTTATACTTTCATCAATATATATATGTAAATAATATTTTCTATAAAAATTATTTTTCAACAAAACAAATGATCTTAAATATTTAGATAATTGCTATTCATCTCCTTATGGTACTAGATCAAGACTCACAATTTATGTACGATAAAAAAATTGAGGAAAAGAAATGAAAGAGTTCAATTCAATTCAATTCATCATCTTAAGTGTTAATTTTGAAAATTAGAAAAACAAAAGATAAGTTCACCCTTACTAGTTCAATACTGCAAAGAGAGTTGCCAAAGGTAGAGATGTAGAAATGGCTCACGGACGATGTGAGTATAAGGTGGGAATGACTTAAAAATTTAGGCTTATAAAAAATGGGTTTAAAATGGATTGTGGGCCACTATATATATATATATATATATATATATATATATAAATATATATATATATATTGAAAGTCTAATAACTTAATTTAATGTAATTTATTAGTTGTAAATAATATAAGTAGGCCTATGAAGGGTAGGGCAAAGCTATTATTTTCTATCTACACAGGCACTTGAAGGGTGAAAGTTGGAAGGAAAAGAGAGGAGGAACAAAGTAAGGGTGCTTAACAAACTTGAGGTTTATGAACTAAACAAATTGATTTATAAACTTTTTATGAACTAAATTAGAAAAATTAGACTTGTTAAAAAATGTCTAAATAGATTTAGTTCGATGGGTTGCAAACCAAAATAGATGAGTGCCTGATAGGCTTTGGGCTGGCAAGTTAAATGAATCAATTTGTGAATTTTTTGCGACCTAGACAACAAGTTAAGCTTGTTGAACACACTAAGCCATTTTATAGATCTAAATCCACCCAAATTAATTTTTTTTTAATTTTTTATATTTAATAACTTAAATAATATTTATTTATAAAAATAATTTTTTAATTACTTTTACATTATGATTTAATGTTAAAAATTAAATATAATAAAAATAAATAATAAAATTAATAAATACGATAAATAATAAAATATAAAAATTATTTAAAGAAAAAGTGGACTTGTGGATCAGACTGAACCGAACTAACGCAAACTGGGGCTCCGGCCGCCCGTTTATTAAACACGACGAAGGTTGGTTAGTATTGGTAGCTTTCAACAGCAACAAGGCACATCAAGACTATAGGTGGGTTCGACGGTGGTCCGTATGGTCGAGCTCCTCATCGGGGATTTGCTACCCACTTTGCACCTATTGCCCGCAGCTGGGCGATAGAGTTGCAGACCTCTTGAAAGTACGATGATTGACTAAAAAAAGGGTGGAGTCATGGGGGAAAAGGGAAGACAGGTTCTCAATGCCTTGAAGAAGACGAACTAAAGAAGAGAGAAAAAGGAAATAAATAATTAAAGGTATGTTTGCTTATTGTTTTTAAAAATAATTTTTTACTTTTTATTTTTAAAAAAAAACTTATTTAGAAATCTATTTTTGAAAATTATTCTTTAAATGTGTAACTTAAATATAGAAAAATAGAAATAATTTTTAAATACTTTTTTAAAATTTTTTTCTTATTTTAATGTTAATTTTATAATTAAATAAAATATTTTTTATTTGTAATACTTATCTCCTTTTTATTTTTTATTTTTTTTCAATTTTAAAATAATTTTTGAAAATAAATAAATTTTAAAAAAAATTTAAAATTATAAAAATAAAAATATACCAAAAACACAATCTAAACCATTTAAGAAAAATGAGGCACACCACCAGTTAACAAGTAGGTAATATTGGATCGCATGAGGACATAGCAATTTCTTTTTTTTTATGGAACTAATGATGGTAGGAACCAATATTTTTAAACCTCGTTCCACCCGGCTGAATCAATTAGTTGGATCAGGATCCGAAACTTTGAACAAACTGCCCGATTTAGCAATTTACTTGGATTGGGCCAGGGAGAATCGAGAAAAACCCATTAGACCCATTCACTCGAATCAATAGCGAGTCTAAAGTCTGAACTTACTGTTATAAAAGATCTTACAAGAATAGCATGAGAAGGTACCAAACGACGGCCGAAGGAAAAGGAAAAGAAGGTGCCAAACTCCAGCCGCATGGCACCGGAGCTTTGAACGAACTGGGTTAGATATGAAATCCAGTTCAGCAATTAATCTGGGTTGAGCCGGACCCGAAAACCCGTTAGACCCATTCACCCGAATCAACGACTTGGGCCACTGAACCAACAACCCCTTTCTGTCATATTAAGCACAGAGTTAAATAAAAGACAAAGCAATATACCACATTGTAATCTATATTTTATATAGTCTATATTTATTATTATTTTTTAAAAAATTTTATCAATAATAATTTATAATTTTTATTTTTTCTAAATTTATATCAAACTTAATGATTATAATTGTGATAACATTAATAATTATAGTGTTTTTAGTTAAAATACGCTTATATTAGGAGATTTTTATTTCATAATATATTTTTTAATGCTATATGTAAATTATATATATATGTTTAACAGTTTGACCATTAGTTTAACGAGTTGAATCAGTCCAACCCCAAATTATTTTATTGAGTCAATGGTCGAACTAAATTTTAAAATATTGGCAAAAATAATATTGTTCTAATAAAATAATTTGAGATAAAAATAGATTATTTTAAATAAAAAGATTAAAATTGAGTAATTCATATAATGGAAGGTGAAAATGTATTTAAACCTAAAATATATTTATTTAACCAAATTTTGACATTGCCGTAGATTAAGATATCCTAAGTTTTACTGTAAACCCATAGAAAAAAAGGATCACTCTAAAATAATATTTGGTTCACAAAAATATTTTTATGTTCAAGAATTTTTTTTCTAAATTTGAACCAAAACTTAAAGATATTATATTTTTTAAAATATTTTTGAAAATATAAAAAGGATTTTTCGAATCAAACAAATATTTAAACATGACCTAATCCAGTCTTCTTTCGTTATTCTTTCTCCCATTGTTTGTTAGGCTAAGTTTTTATTATCCCCTTAAACTATGAGTAAAGAGGATTTTATCCCTTTAAATTATGAAAATTTAAAAATTATCCTCTAAAATTATATAAAACTTGAATTGTACCTCTACCATTACTAAATTAATAAAATCTATTAGAAAATCTGCTACTATCATATTTCATTTACTAGCGATTAAAAATGATCACTAAATTCCCTTATTTTTTAAAATTTTTTCACTTATCAACGGTTATAAACTGTCACTAAATGATTACTTAACAATTACCACTAAGTGTTACAACTGTTAACTTGGTAACGGTGAAAGAAAAATTCAAATTTTATATAGTTTTAAGAAGTAAAATATAAGTTTTTATAGTTCAATAAGATAAAATCCAAACACCTCATAGTTCGAGAGGGTTATTTGCTGTTTTCCTTTGTTTGTTTAAGGATAGACGCAAAGGGAGGCAGTGTAACAAATAAAAGGCAACCACTACACAATAAAGCTCACCTCCAATTTCTTTTACTATATTTAAAACTCCAAAACAAATTATTAGCCTTTGGAAAGGACAAAATTCAGAACATAGTTATTGGAAACTTTGTTTTGATTATCATAATATCTTTCTGTATATATGTTTTTCATATCCTTGCTACCACTTAAAATGTAAAGAACTTGTATAAAAAAATAGCATATTCCGCCACTGTGGCCACTATGGTTCAGGGGATCATGTTAAGCGCTGAACAAGGACTTTCAAATGGAAGGAATGGTTCAAAACTTGGACAGGCAAGATAAATGGGTTTGAATCAATTGCAAATGCACTATTTGAAACAAATGAACGGATGTTTTACTATCTGGAGAGTGCAAAATACCAAGAAAGCCTTTGTAAAAGATGCTAAATTGCTAATCACCGTTTATCTACAATTTTCCACAGAAAGATAGGGGGAAAAAATCTGCTTTACATTGAACCTTTGCTCTGCTGAATCATGACTCCATCTCTATTTTGCATGCTGCTTCATGAAATATATATTGAAGGACTCAAGTTCTAATGAGATGTAGTGGCAAAGCCAAACTGCAGAAAAATGGATTCCGACAAAATTGAACTATATTTCATGACCTGCATATTTAGAAGAAACCAAAGAATAAGACATCCAAATGCAAACACATATAGAGCTTTAAAGTTTAAACTATTATTGGCCAAATTCGTTTTCTTTTATGATATTTTAAGGTAGAACTTACAAAAAAAATGGATAAAAAAGTGTAAGAATTTAAATTAAAACTTGTATAGAATTTATGATATCATGAAAACAAAATTATTACGGAAGTATATATTTATTATGAATTTAATTCTCCTGAATAAGGTAGTATTCAGATGAATATCATGGGCATAAATCTTTCTCTCCTTCTCTTAGAGTATGCAACTCTCAATGGGACAAGACAATGAATGAATTAAGTTAGGAATAGAGAGGGTACCTAGTTAATATAAATAAAATCCTGTTAGACCCTCCCATTATGGGTCAAGAAAGATATAAGTTTATATTTTAACTACCAAACACATTAATCTAAAATTAGATATCTATAAGCATAAGTAATAAATTTTACTAATAATTGAGTTTTAGAAAATAAAAATTTATTGGATCAGTGTTCAACTAATTTTATGAAAAATAAAATATCTACAATTAATGGTAACTCATATAAAAATTTTAATATTCTCCCACTTGAGTAATATTAATTGTAAAGAATTTATTTTAAAATAGTTTATATGAAAACAACTCTCAATTTGAATACATGGCCATGATTTTGAAAATACACCATCCAAGAGATGATACTTGAAACACAACTCATACTTAAGCAATTAACAATATCAAATTATAATGATAATTACATTATCATTAACAGAAGACTTTCATTGTTATATATATTATCAACTACTTAAATATAAGTTATTAATATGAGCCACTTGGGCAACATTAATGGTAAAGAGTTTATTTTAAAAATTTTTATATAAAAATGATTCTCAAATTGAATACATGGCCATGATTTTGAAAATACATCATCTAAGAGATAATACTTGAAACACGACTCATATTAAGCAACTAAAAATATCGAATCATAATGATAATTGCATTATCATCAACACAAAACTTTCCATAGTTACATATATTATCAACTACATAAATATGAGTCATTAATATGAAAGTATAGTAAGAAAAATAGCATTAAAAGTATGTTCTAACAAAATATGCTATTTTTCAGGTTAGTCCTTAACAATTTCTTTATAACCAATATAAAAATTCTAACATTCTCCCACTTGAGCAACATTAATCATAAAAAGTTTATTTTAAAATATTTCATATGGAAATTATGCTCAAGCTGAATACAAAATTTTAAATATGTGGCTAGATTTTGAAAATACATTATCTAAAAGATGATACTTGAAACATAACTCATACTTAAGCAACCAGTAATATCAAATCATGGTGGTAATTGTATTATCATCAATACAAGACCTTCTATGATTATATGTATTATCAACTACTTAAATATAAGTTATTAATGTGAAAGTGTGGCAAAAAAAATAACATCAAAAGCGTAATCTAACAGTCCTCAATGATTTCTTTATTACTAACTCAATAATAAAATAAAGAAATCTTCTAGTAATAATAAATTTAATTATTTCAAAATTCCAAAATAGTATCAATTAAGAAACAAATATCAAACATAAGAGTTAACAACTAACACTGACTCCTGATCCTTATAAATCTATTAACTAGAATGTCTCTAAGTTTCAAAATAATATCAACTAAAAGACAAATATATAACCCAAGAACTAATAAGTAAATAATAAATCTTAGTCCTAATAAAATATCATAAAAAATAACATATTAGATATGATACCTAACCTTTATCAAGATAATTTTTATTATGATAATATTGTGTGTATAGAAACTATATATACAAGCTGAGTAGCTAATGATGGACACCAAGTATTAGTCCTCATAATTATAATAATTGGTATACTTTACAATATGGA
This sequence comes from Sindora glabra, assembly GCA_020226215.1. Classification (NCBI taxonomy): domain Eukaryota; kingdom Viridiplantae; phylum Streptophyta; class Magnoliopsida; order Fabales; family Fabaceae; genus Sindora; species Sindora glabra. The sequence goes on from CM035228.1 coordinate 26,504,756, forward strand.
GATACATGTATTGATAAAAAAATTCATAAATTGCATATATAAAGGCACAATAATGTACCAACATGATCAAGAGTGAATATAATAAAAATTAATAAATTTTGTAATAATATATATAACATATACACTTTATGTACTAACAAACATATTATAATTATTAATTGAGATGAAATATTTTGTATAATATAGAACTCCTACTAACTAAATATATTATAGGAAAATAAAATTGAACGTCCATATCTTATTAGCTTATTAAACATCCTATAAACATATGAAACTGGGTTTAGAAGAAAAATATTTAAATTTCACATACCTATTTTAATAATATATAAAATTATGATTTCTCATATCATCAATTTGATATTAATACATAAAATAAATTAGTAATCAAGAAAAATTAATTTTAATATCTTAAATAAGCAGTTTGCATAGTTATCAAAACTAAATATTAAAATTAACATAAGGTTAATTTAATAAGTTAGTTTTTCAAAATATATCTCTAGAGATCATTTGAACAAAGTACAAATAAAAGTCTTAAAATTGGCTTAAATAATTTAAAAAATTCTCATGATAGCAATATATACTATTAACCAAAATGTATCTCAAAAAAATGAATTCATAATGTATATGTTAAGAACTTTATAAGTTACTTTATAATATACTCAAAGAAATACACAAGATTATATATTAAATTTATTACTATTAGCAAAATATTCTTGATAAAAAATTATTTTAAAATTCAAATATTATCAAATAATCTTTAATCAAAATAAGTTCTTATACATAGGTATTGCACTTTGTAATACAAATAAAATTTCATAACATTAAATCAAAGTCCCATTGATGTGAAGATTCGATGCAATTCTAAAAAAAAATTGTACACTTTCAAAAGATAATTATTTACACTAATTAATTAATAATTTATTTATCAAATATAATTTTTAAAAAAAGTTATATATAATTCCACCCAAAGAAGGAAAGGAAACAAGAATTATATTTGATAACTAATGTGCCATAATACCATAAACAATATAAAATTCAATTTATCACCATATAACTAAAGTTAACAATAGTATATGCTATTTTCAAAATTAATTCATCTAATAACTCTCCAAAATATAAGAAAGCTAAATTTAGTTGCATAAATTATTTAATAGCATATAATAAACAAAAAGAATCTTTTTATACATTAACAAAATTTATATAAAAGTTTCCAATACATAATTATAAATTTCTTTTTAAGCAAAACATATAGTATATATTAAGTTGTCTTTCAAAATATTAATTCAATTACATAGAAGATAATATAATATTCAAAAAAATATTTCCTTTGAGCAGATAAACCTTCTAAATAAGTTTACCATTATAGTTAAAGTAAAATAACATATTTGCATTATACCTTAAAAATAAAATGATTAATCAAAGAGATAGCACTTTTACTATAAAAGTAAAAATAATAATATAGGAAGCAAGAATGTAACTTTTAATTTATGGACATAATAATAATGTATATTATTATAGTCTTCCTTTAGCCAAAAAATGTAGCATGTTAAAAACCCTCTTAATCACAAAGTCAATTAAGAGAATACCTTAAAATTAAAAAATATTTTCCCTTTGGGCAGACATAATTTTGAAATCAAAGTAACTCTAAAAATTTATATGCTTCTTAAAACATCCTTGATTAAAATATGCAATAACCCTCTTTGAATAGGCAGTTATAGATAATAATCATAAATTAATCCCATATGATATTACGTAAAGACTTTATGATCAATATGAATAATTTTACTTTAGTGATAATTATCCACAACAAACCATAAAGTTTTTAAAAAATCTGTGATATAAAAAATTGTCCAAAACAATGATATTTTAAGTACAAATAATATATAATCAATTCTAATGTAAAATAATAAATGATCACAAGATCAAAATATTGTTACATTCAAATTACCTCAATTTTAATCTTTTTTGCACATAAACATCTTAAATATATGCAATACAAAAAAATGAGGTTTAAAATATATATTTATTTTTAAAATTAAAGCTATCATTAAATCAAAATTAATATGAAAATAAATTTATAATTTTAACTAGATCCTTTTAACATATTTCCTTTAGAAATATAAATTATTTTTTTTTGAAACTAAAATAAAAATATTCAAAACAATATTAACATAATTTAATGACATATCTTACTTGATCCATACCCATGGCAAAATGAAAAAAGTTTATAAACATAAATACCATGTGTGAAAATGATATTAAAAAAATCACAAATACCATGTGTTTGATAACATATATTTATTGCAAAAGATATTATTAAAAAATAATTAAATGTAATATATTAATTATAGGTAAAATAATTATTTTTAGAAGTATACAAATATCACTACATTCTTTCCTTTGAGTAAAGAATGTAGTACATAAAATTCTCTTAAAATTGAAGCCAATAAAAAATCCTCCTAAAATTAAAACCAACCAGGATAATACATTATTATTACAAATTTATCTCCTTTAGATAGACAAAATATACAATAACAAAATAAATCTAGAAATGAAATTATTTATTAAATTAATTTCTAATTACAATATACAGCAAATCTTTTTAGGCAGGCCATTGTATGAAATAATTAAAAATTATTTTATTAAATTCATTTCTAATTATAATACATACTTATCCCCTTTGGGTAGGTAAATATATAAAATAATTAAAAATTAATCCTGTAAATATTTATTAATAATTCGAAGACTTATGAATCAATATAAAATAATTTCATTTTAATGATAATTATCCAAATTAATTGATAAGTTTTCCAAAAGAACTGAGATACTAAAATTATGCCCAAAATTATGAATTAAATTATTGAACATAATAATAACATAATCAGTCCATTAAGAAATGTTAAACAATATATACCAATATTGATTATCAAAATCATATTGCATTATAACTTAATCTTAAAACTTATTTTTTTAGTAAAATAAAATATTGCTTGATTATTAATGTCACATCACTAAAAATATTTTAAATAAAAATTTTTATAGATTGTCATCACTTTGTCATGATAAGGATAAAATAGAGATTAATAATCTATCAAACCAGCTGATAGCAAATTATTATCAAGTGAAAGTAGCAAATTATTATCAATCAACTTAAGGTATAATACTTTTTTTACTCTATACTCCATATAATAATAATTTTAGCATTAAATCTCAAAAGTAGCAAATAAGAATCTTAATAGATGACTACTAAAAATACAATAATTTTTTTTTATTTTCACTTATAAAATTCTTTTTGAGATAGTAATTATCCAAAATAATTTCAATCAATTAATTTAAAATATCAAACACTCAAAATTAAATAATAAAAGATGCAAACATTTGAATCTGAATTGTTATATATATATATATATATATATATATATATTAATATGAATCCATAAAGCAGTGTAATGCTAATATCATATATATTAAATCTAAACTAAATATTACTGATATTATCCTAACTTATATACACGAATCCCTATATATATATAATTCAAAACAAAATATATTATATATGTTCCAATTTAATGTTATTAACATCAAATCATAATCTTTTTGTTCAAATAGGCTTTATATATATATAAAATGATAAACCACATATGCTTAATTCATAAGAATAGATATACTGAATCCATAAATATTTTGCAAACATAATCTAAATCCATAAATTAGCATATAAATGTTTGGCTTTCACCTTAAATTTCATCAATATATCAATCCAAATATATCAAAATTGGAGATTCAAGACATATTTATATGAACAAATCTAAATCTTCGATTTATATAAGCATATGTTGATATAAGAATTATATATATATATATATATATATATATATATATATATATATATATATATATATATATATATATATATATATAACACAAACTATTCAAAATTAAAATATGTTCAAAACAAACACCAATCATTTATATATAAACTATTCAAAAGTGAAACATATTGAAAACGAACATCAAACGTTTATATATAAACTTCAATAAAGCAATACTAAAAATAAAAAAAATGGAGATTCAAAACTTACTTATAAACAATTTGACCTTTAACTTCAACGTACATTCAATTTAAAAAAAAAGTTGTTATATATATTCGTAACCTATGGATGCATGCTGAATCAATAAGAATGGATGTATTAAATCCATAGACATACATCAATCCATATAGAAATCTCAATCAAACATATGTATATCAATTCATATATATATCAAAATGCAATAATGTTAATCCCAACATCAAATCATGATTCAAACTTCAATAACAACACACAATTTAAATTTTATCTAGATAACTGCAATTAAATTGCAATCTAAATTAATGAATTTTCTTCTCAACAATTTAACATGAAAGCTCTTTATCATGAATTTAATTTATTATTTATGAACAATTCAAAATTAAAAATAGATAGTAATTGTTGTTAGGTATTTTGTATATATTATGACATACAATTGGATCCTAAATTCATGCAAGGAGGCTTTAATACCGCATATAAGAATTTAAATTAAAACTTGTATAGAATTTAGGATATCATGAACATAATATTAATGCGAAAATGTACCTTTATTGTGAATTTAATTCTTCTAAATAAAATAGTATTCAGATGAATAACAAAGGCATAAATCTTCCTCTTCTTCTCCTAAAATGTGTAGCACTTAATAGGACAAGCTAATGAATGAATTAGATTAGAAGTGGAGAGGGGACCTAACTAATATAAATAAAATCCTATCAGCCTTTCCATTATGAGTCAAGAAAGGTATAAGCCTATACTTTAATCATCAAATATATTAATCTAAAATCAAATATTTATAAACCCAAGTAATATATCATTTTAATAATTAGGCTTTAGTCATCAACGAATGAATTAGATTAGGAGTGGAGAAGGACCTAACATATATAAATAAAACCCTATTAGCCCTTCCATTATGGGTCAAGAAAGGTATAAGCTTCTATTTTAGTGGCCAAATGCATTAATTTAAAATCAGGTATTTATAAACTCAAGTAATATATTACTTTAATAATTGGACTTTAAAAAATAAAATTTTCTTAGATCATTATTTAACTAATTTTATTAAAAACAAAATACCCTTAATGGTGGCTCGCATAAAAATTCTAACATAAAAACCTTTTGATACCAGGCTAAACACCTCCTTTTGTGCTGTCTCACTTTTACTGAGCCAGACAAGGCTAACGTTACGGGTGCTTATGATTCATATTGGAAATTATTCCCTTGCTCCGGCAATTTGCTTGTTTTTGCACTTCATGTTGTTGATTTTTTCTTCCCTTTTCTTCCTTCCCTATATTGATGCCTCAATTGAACTTTTTCTGCTTCTGGATCGGTCTCCAAGGAGAGATATCTGGGTCCTTTTGGGTTGAATTTGCTTACCTGTTCCAAGGACTAGATGAATCTTCTGGATAGGCAATGGCTTGTTTGGCAGGTTTTCCTCCTTTGTCACCGATTCTTCTCCTTCTTGTGATAATTCATTGCCAGATTTCATGCTAGATTCGTTTTGGCTGATTTCTTCACCATGCACGATTTCAGTTCCGTTAGATTGTTTTGCGTTGTCCGAAACTGTGCTGTTAGTCAGTGATGAGTGTTCCTCAACATCTGACATGATTGCATCAATTGCTTCTTCAACCATCTTGATGGCTTCAGCTTGGCGGAGTTCAACCTCTGGGTCGGCTGCAGTGTGATCATTTGTCTGAGGATCCTGATTCATCACAGGCACGCTGCTGGCCTCACACCCTATCTGTTTCTCATCCGGCCCATCAACCACTACAACATTTTTGGTATGCAGCAACAATAAAAAACTGTTGCCTAAAGAATAGGCAACATTTTCCAAATGTTATTTTCTTGAGCATTGTCTTTTGTTTTAGGCAACGGGTTTTTATAACTTTTAGCAACACTTTCCAAAAACTGTTGCCTATTCTACTAGTATAAGCAACGATTTTGTCCCATCCATAAAGCAACGATTTTTTACCATTGCCTATAATAGCGTATAGTTAATGGTTTTCTATTTTTTGTTTGATAATAGTATTTACCTTTTTAGAATATAGACAATAATTTTATTTCAATTTAGCAATAATTTTTTACCGTTGCCTATTTCTTACCATAGGCAACAATTTACTTCACATTTTTTTATTGTTGCCTATAAAATGTTGGTAACATTGATATTTTTAGCAACACATTTTGATTGTTGTTTGTTTGTGTTTTGACAACTATTTTAACTATGTTACTTTTGAAGATTAGTGTATATAATTTATTTTATTTTTATTTATTTTAAATAATAATATACATAAATTAAAACATTAATATTTCACTTGCCATAAATTTTAAATTTAATATAAAAATATATTAAAATTTAAAGTAAAAATGAAATTTCAAAAAAGATATATATTTGTTGATTAATTCAAGTCAAGATATTTATATAATAATGATTCAAAAGATAATATTTTTTTGAAAACTTTTATACATTAATAACATGAAAAAATTTAGATATCTTCTACTTCAAGATTATGAAATTCTTCTACATCATCTTCAACCTCAATTCTTTCCTGTCACAAATTGCAAAATTAAAATTAATTATTATCAAATATATTTATTAAAGTACACATTGATAAAATATCTTGAAATATAATAAAAGTCCAAAAATTGAAATGAAACATGTATTTTAAAGAAGTAAAAAAATGAAAATGAAGTAAAAAAAATTATGAAGTAATCATTAATAAAAAAATATTTATTAATGAATTACTTTAAATGATAGTTTTCCACTCTCCCTCTATCTCATCCATTCCTTCCATTTTCTTTGTTCCAAAACACATCAAAAGTCTTTGTAAGTTGTAACATAAATATGCTTGACATAAGAAGACATTGCTCATCTTTAAACAATTATTACAGCATAACCACAACCAAAGCAGGGCACCTCTGCATAACTAGGAAAGTCAACAGCATTTTTTTATCTTAAAACCTTTTAACCAAAAAAACTTAAGAATTATAGCACCAAAGATAATAGTGTTTACAGTGAAGACAATGACCGAGACCAAGACAATTTCCTTCAATGATATTTAGAACTGACATAACCGAATAAATAACCATTTACAATCAAAGAGACTAATAATAAAAAGACTCAGCAAATGTCACATTTATCCAACCAGATAATCTCATTCAAAATTTATAATATTTGAGATTCCAACAACAACCGGCTTCTCTTTCTAAGAAGTTACCATCAAAACCACATTCAGAAATTCACTCTCACTAGCCCATCTCATAATACAAAAAATTTTCCAGACACAGGCAATGGGACAGGTCGCAACTTGCGATGCACCATATGTATTAGAATCAAAGTCAATATCACATGGTCAATCTAAATGATTACTTATTACAATTTACAATTAAGAACGAAAACCCAATTGATTACAAATTAGTAACTCCTCTCACCATCTGTCTGACGAAAAATTCCTATATGATATGTTATAAGCCCTCAGTTATAATTAATAAAAAAAATATTTATCAATTCTATTATTTATTTATTAATTTTATAGGAATCGTCTATTTTAAAAATCAAATTTTTTAATTCTAAGAAAACACTACGAGTCAAATCACTCCCAAGTTTCACCCAAGACCAAACATATTTGCTAGTTGAATTGGTTCACAGCAACTTGTGTGACAAAAGGCAGAGTATGGATTAATTTTTGCTAGAATCAAAATGAAACAAACATGGTTATCATAATGAAGGATTCAGTCTAAGTAAAGGAAATATTAATTTGTCATTTATTAAGAAAAAGGAATAGTTGGAAGAATCATTATCTCTTCATTATTTGGATCATGTATTGATGCAGAAGATTGCGCATGAACTTGTCCCAACTCCTTTCTTGCACTATTAGCATCACTTGGAAATGTCTTCAATAGAGCTGCCACAAATTCTGCACTTAACACTACAACATTTTTGCTATATAGCAACAATAGAAAACTATTGCCTAAAATTCAAAATAGTGTTGCCTAAAAAATAGGCAACATCTTTCAAGTGTTGTTTTTTTGAGCGTTGCCTATTATTTTAAGCAATGATTTTTTTGAACTTTCAGCAACACTTTTTAAAAATCATTGCCTATTCTATTACTATAGGCAACAGTTTTCTCCCAACTCTAAAAGCAACAATTTTTAACTGTTGCCTATGATTGTGTATAGGCAACGGTTTTGCCTTTCTTGTTTAACAATGGATTTTACCCTTTTAAAGTATATACAACAATTTTATTTCAATTTAGCAATAATTTTTTATTGTTGCCTATTAAAAAAAAGGCAACATTTTTATCTATAGCAACACAACACATTTTGACTGTTGTTTTTATGTATTTAAACAACCATTTTAACCTTGTTACCTTTAAATATTAGTGTATTTAATTTTTTTTATTTCCATTTATTTAAATAATGATGATATGCATAAATTGAAATATTAATATTTCACTTGTTATTAATTTTAAATAAAATTTTAATATAAGAACATATTAAAATTTAAAGTAAAAATTGAAATTTCAAAAAGAATACCTAGTTGTTCATTAAATCAAGTCAAGAAATTCATATAATAAAAATCCAAAAGATAGTATAGTAAGCTTTTATACAACAATAGCATGAAGAAATTTAAATATCCTCTACATCTAGGTCATGAAATTCTTCCACGTCATCTTCATCATCAATTCTTTCCTGTCACAAATTACAAAACTAAAATTAATTATTATCAAATATAATTATTAAAGTAAATACTAATGGAATATCTTGAAATAATAAAAGGCCAAAAATTGGAATGAAGCATGTGTTTTAAAGAAGTTAAAAAAATGAAATAAGATATTTGGTGGAATTTATGACTTTCCTACAAAAATTATTCCCATTAGGTTCAATTAGCTTATGACAGAACATGACAAAATTATAACATTGTTATCTAAAAGAAAACTACACTCCAGAAAATAAGAAAAAATTAACAAAAATCCGCTGCCCTTTTTTCCTTTTTGACACATTATGTTATTAAACAAATGCAATGCAAATGAATTAAAGTACACACATTTTTCTTTTTCAATAAACTCGCCGAACCAATGACACCAACTGCAAGGAAATGGACCAATCAAACCAACCAGAATAAATATTTAACAAATTAAATTGTGATTGTTTGATTTCTAGAACCTTGGACACCTATGGACCAACAACATATGACTCACCTATCACTTATACCTCGGATACTTATGGACCCACAGCATCCATACAATTTACAAACTATTACCCTATGTATATGATTGTTGCTGATGGACTTTTCTTCAATAGTTAACAACTTGTAAACAACTTACTAAAAAAAAATTTATATGTTAAGCTTAGACAAACAGCAAACAACTTCGGTTCAAGAAAACAAAATTGCAATTTGAATGAGATTTGAAAAAGAACTCCATGCCCCTCACAATGTTGTCAACCCAAACAAACATCAGATAAGCAAGCACATCAACACACAAACAAAATTCACATTAATCCTCTATTTTATCTTCACAACCAAGAGAAAAAAATCTATGTTTACTGTCAAGCTACAACCGCATTAATACAAAATAGCCGTTTACAACCGCATGCATAGTTTACTGTCAAGCTAAATGCAAAATTCATATACAAGTTATGAGAAGTAGAATTCTAACATCTATGTTTCATTGCCTACTCTCCTCATGTAAAAATAATACCTTAACCCCCACTCAAATCAAATAAAATCAATTTTAATTATATTATTATAAAAAATTACATTTGTATCCTTTAAAATTAAACCTCATTATACACACAGTCCAAAGATTATTTAGAGATCCCATTGTCTAAATCTAACAAAGAATATAAATGTAGGATAAATTTCTCTAAATCTATATATAGATTATTTAGAAGCCAATGTTGGAACCTATTGTAGCCCCATTGTCCTAATTACTGGAGATTCCCCCCCCCCCATTTCCTTGCTCCCCTTTATTATTTAACTTATCTGTATATTTTAGAAATTATATTTCTCTAAATTGATGGTTGAGATTATTTTTTAACTTAATGCATACATATGGAAGAATTAGAAGAACCATTACCTCATCATTATTTAGATCATGTATTGATGCAGAAGATTATGCATAAGCTTGTCCCAACTCCTTTCTTGTACTATTAGCATCACTTGGAAAAGTTTTCAATAGAGCTGCCACAAAATCTGCACTTAATTTTGGATTTTTTTGTTGTAATAGCATCTTCACAAGATTTTCTAAGCGACTCATTCATTGCTCCATTTGTTCCTTCAAGGTAGCTAGTTCTTCATTATATTTTTTCTTGATTGACTCAATTTCCTTAACTCTTTTTAAAGCACTAGGCGTGATAGATATCCCATAACATCTCACCCTCCCTGGTTTCTCCTTTCCGAGCATTGTTTGAATGGCATCAACATTTGTTTCCTCAATATTTTATGTTAAACTTTGAAGCTGAGACTATTAAACAAAGAAAATATAAGTTAGTATAATAATCTAACCATTATTTGTTCTTAAAATTTTGAGAGTTACTTACAATTGCATTTTGAGTTTCTAAGTCCAACTCTTTTCCTTGATTTCCTTGGCGTGTTCCAATGAACATCTCAACTTGTGTAGGCTCCCTGTTATTTTCATTCTTTGCATGATGCAACAAGTAGCAAATTGATCATGATGTTGTCAGCAGTTTGTGGCTTAAGATATAATTTGAACTATAACTTTAAGAAGACACCAAAAAATCAGTATCAAAGTGAACATAAGAAGACATCAGAAAATGAAATGATTGGAGCAGTGAGTGTTGTGCCCTCAAGAATCTATAATACTTAGATTGAGAAATATCCAAAGAATCAAGTCTGACGCTTAATACTTGAAGAATCTTCATGTTCACCGTAAACCATACACTCATTATATATATATATATTTTACATAACCTAGCAATTAAAGCATCATGCAGCATGCTTCCGGATTTTACATTGTCAGGTGGTTAGTTATCTTTTTTCATATAATTAGTTATATTTTTTCAATTAAAAATACTGGTAACGGGTTTCAACAGCAACTTCTTAAATTAATATACCTGCAAAAGCTACTTGGACTACCTTGGAACCAGGTGCCCCACACCCAGTTTTTTAAATTAATCTAACTGCTTGTCTGCCTTCACATGCACGGGGTTGACAAATTAAAGGGAATGGCCACTCAGACACCATGCATGACAGTTTGACATTGCCCCAGTGACCTGTAACTTTTCACATGACCTCTTCATTGGCTGTCTTCTTTTGTTACTAGCATGATGATAAGGTTTTCATGTAGCTAACCTATCTTTAGATTACTTTGAAAATAGTCAAGCTGAGCAAATAACGTAATATGATTCTTTCACATGATATATCACTCTAGATTACTTTCAGATCTCGATTCTTGTGATCTTAATTTTTTTCTATTTTTAAATCCTTATAGCATAAAAAATAATATAGTCCTATCTATTGACCTTGCTGTTTTTGCAGTCAGTTAGTTTAAACACATTTTCTCTTTATGTTGCACTATTTTAATGTAGGTAGTTAATGGTTTTACTAATGCAGGTCACCTGCAACAATTCCTTGTCCCAAGCTCAGCTGCATTATATAATTTGTTATAATTTGTTATTTTAATGTAAGTAGTTAATGGTTTATAATATTTTAATGTATATTTGTTAAAATATTGTAATTATTATTATTTTTTATGATATATCTTCTTATTATTATTTTATCGCTGTTAAAATTATTATTATTTCCTGTAAACTATTTCTCATATTATTAGTAAATAATATAAGAAACTAAAAAGTAAAAGAATATTAAATAGCTAAACAAATGAGAAATATCTATATACATAGTGTGTGAAATATGATACTTAGGGGTATGGATGAAAGTCAAATATCTGTCTAAACAAAAGATCTTATGTCTAGCAGCTAATGAACAATCTGTATGGTTACGAAACTATCTGAGCAATTGAGAAGCCGCTCAAGTAGCTGTAATGTCTGACTAGATATGAATAGCCCTCAAGGCCATAAATATGTGTAATTACCTAAAAAAAATGCAATCTTTTTTGCTTAATATATAACTTACCAATCTTTCCCGTATTCTTGCAAAATTTATAGGCCCCATTCGATGATTCCACTTCAAACAAGCTCTGTTTTGAGCATTCATTTTACTAATTTTCTACATTAGAAAAGGGCAATAATATGTAAATCAACTTAGTAAATAGTAAATAAAGAATATCTATTAAGCAATTAACCCAAAGATTAAATTTAATATTTTACCAAACTCACCCTTATGGAATTATGATTCCAATACTTAATTAATGTCCTGAAGTGCAATTCCGAAATCTCTTTTGGATGGTTTTTTAACATTTCCGTCATGCTATTATATTTGTCAAAATGTTTCTTTTTAATTTTACACTTATATCTTCTCCAAGATTCTTGTATACCTAAAAGAACCCATCTTTCCCCTTCCTCTGGAATAATGAATTTGGTCTACAAAAAAATATAGGTCATTGGTATTTCATGATCATCAATAAATTAACAAAGTAATAAATGTCATAGGAAAATCCATACATTAACATAATTCCACATTCTCATTTTCATATCATCTGGTATAGCCTTCCAATTAGTATAGGTTAGGGGGTAAAATGTTGGATTCCTAGCTATTGTTCCCAAGAAAAAGCCTAAGTCATTTACTACTTTGTCACATGGTCCTATTGCTCGGCCTTTATCAAATGTCACTTCCACTTGTTCTTCTATTGATCTTGCATGAATATCTTTTTTCAGTGTATTTCCACGAGTTCTTTTTTGCTTCCCTATTTTATAAAAACAAATATACAATGTTAAATTTCAAAAAGAGATTTAATTAAAAGATAAAACAAATTAATAAAGAAAACACTAATATTACCTTTTTTTACATCAGTATGTACTTCTTTTGCTGTCCCTATTTTGATAAAAGCAACCACACAATGTCAAATGTAAATAAAAAAAACTTAACTAAAGCATAAAATAAATTAGCTAAGAAAACACTAATATTACCTTGCATCACGTCATCATTTGCTTCCTTTGCTACCCCTAGTTTAATAATTAACTTTTTACTAAGCAATTTTCTCATGCCATTATCAAGGTATGTCCAATTTTAAGATTCCAGGTAAATTTATAATAAGAATAAAGTCTAAACGCATCCAAGTCAATGGAAATATTTTTAAATATCGATCAGTTAATTCTTAATTTTTTTTCTCTGGTAACATTTGAAGGATAGTCAACGTTTTCACATTGTTCATTTCTGTTCTCTCTTTTTTAGAATGAAAAGGAAATTGATTCAAATCAAATATACAGTCATATTTTAATAACACAAAATAAATAAAAATTCCAATAATATCACAATAAATTAAAACTTTTAGTTTAATAGACGGACAATCTAAAGTCTTCAACCTCAAACCATAGTTTGGAATAGTTATTTTTGGCAGCTATCACTTCCACTAAAATGACAGTACTTAAATATAATCTAATATATATAATTAAATAGCATCACATGATATGTATAGTCTCAAGTTTCCTATCACATTTTTATATTTTTACTATAATAAGAACTCTAAGCAATCAAAAAATTACCTCTAGTATCGATTATCGCAGTAGCAAGCAATAGCAATAGAAGGTAACAAGAAGAAAGTAATAAAACTACCTGCATTATACCACAAAATAAGATGGATTAATATATGATGCTATAAGCTTTTGTAAAGCAAACAAAAATAACAAGAACTAAAGACCAAAAATTACAAGATCTATTATTACCTGAGTATTCTATAATACTATTTATAATATACAAAAGATAAACTACTCTATAAAGTCTTATGTAGTATCCTCACATTCAGAATCATCTTCATATTCAACTTCATCCACATTCCTAAGAGGAATGGATGAAGCCATTTCAATAACAGTAGCTGGTATATTAAAATAAAAATCTATCTAAAATAATTTAAAAAAAATTTTACACCTTTTTAAATTATATTTAATTTTTTAAAAATTAAAAAATTTTATATAAAATTTTAATTTTTTATTTCAAACTCCCCAATATTTTTGCTTGCTCTAGCTGTACACCTCTATGCATTTATGAACTTTTATGGAAGATGACCTAGACAATCTCAGAGAGGTGGTTTTATCTAAAGCATGCATATCTTCCCAGCAGAAGAAGTATCTACTTCAACTACATGGCATAACAGTACTGGATAATGTAAAGAACTTAACTTTTTAAAAAATGTAATGAACAGTTGATTAATGCTGGGGGGTTGGCAGAGACATAAAAAGGCAAATTGAAGTACATATATAAAATGAAATTAAAGTGCGTCTGTTTGTGTGTGTATATATATATATATATATATATATATATAGAGAGAGAGAGAGAGAGAGGCAATTAGAAAAGAGGAAATTAGAGTAAGGAAATTATATATACGATACATAATATTCAAGTCAAAAACTGGCAGTTTCTTTTATGGTCAATTTTTACTTGATGCTATCATGGTATCACCTAATTTACTAAATGAATATGCTTTTAAACTACAAAAAGCTTTAAATTAACAGCCTAACTCAGTAACAACGTGATAATAATCTGAGTTGCCAGATAAAATCTTATTATTTGTCGCATCCTAGATGAGAACCTCATGTGAATTAAATAGAAAAGACTTACCAAAAAAATGTTACTAGTGGACCAACACCACCAAGTAAAACGATAGAGATGAAATAAAAAAAAGCTGCTTCTCCTTCCACTGAAACCTGAAATAGATTGGACAGAACAAATTCAAAACATAATTACAATTTACATTGAATAAGCCATTTTTTCTTTGAATCTCTGGAAATATAAACAGTACAACGCAGGATTTATAGGAAAAGCAATATGCCTCTAAAGCATTTCATATCCTTAGCAAATTTTTAACTACAGAATCATGTATATAACAACAAATCAGAAGAGATGAAATTATCTACAAGATTCTCACTTAAGAGCCAAAAGACCAAAAGGATTCATTTGGAGTAGTATATTTCAATGTTACTGAAATGATGTAAAAGAACAAACTTAACAAAGTCCACAAACTCAAGATTTTAAGAATTGTAAGTCAAAAGTATAAAAGCTGATGCTGGCAAGAAGTGTGCAGAGTACCAGTCAAATCTTAAATAATCTAGACTCTGCTGATGCCATACACTTCTAAATTTAAAAGGAAGGTGAGAACAAGCTCCAACTAAATTCTGCGGTCATTATTGAAAAAATTAGAGGTAGAAACACAATGAACAATAGCAAGCTTGAAGCTGCTCTTCCTCTGCAAGTGGGCGTCGGTCGCTGAAGTAGCCAACAATAGCCAATGCCACTTGCAGTAGTAATTATGCCCTGTTCAAGCTCTAAGTGTGCCAACTGAACAATAGCTCAATTCGAGCTCCTAAACTTAACCATATATGGAGGTAAGTGCTACCATACTACTAGATTTGAGGTACAGTAAAATTTTCCTAACTTTTTCAAGATAAAAATTCAAAAACCCTATCCTCCATTTTTGTAACAGATCAAAAACCTTGAAAACAAAGCATAGTACAAATCAATTAAACAAAACATCATAACAAAGCAACAGAAACAGAGTAAACATGAATACAATTGAACAAAGCAATAAAAGAAATCAATGGAAGACTGAGTATTATGAAATAAATAGGAAAAATCTTAGAAAAATGAAGAGAAATTATTACGATGGCTTGAGCTTCTGCGCCGTAAACAATGATGAAGAAAATAGATCAATGAAGATGAAATGAAGTAGTGAACAGTGCGAAGCTAGTTGCGTGAAGCTTAGTCGATAGATTACACTGGTGAATGCTGAGAGGAGAAGAGGCATGCAGGTATTCAAAGCACAACAGTGAAAAATAAAATTTCCTTAAAAAAAAGGGCAATTCTACAGTACCCGGGGTTTCAAACTCGGGGTGATGTGGTGCATTTTGGACCATTGGATGAGATTATCAAAATTCTTAGTAATCTCATCCAATGACTTACATTGTGTCACGTCACCCCGGGTTTGAAACCCCCCGAGGTACCGTAGCAAGCACCTCAAAAAAATAATCACATTATTCTAAAATTAAAAATGGATTAATATAGATTAAAAAATAAAAAATTATAGATTTTAGTTAAATTATAATTTAAAATTAAAATTAAGGAAATTATGAAAATAAAAAATTTTATTAAAGTATAATAATATTTTTAAAGTATAATTTTAGAAAAATATAATTAAAAATTAAATTTAAAAATACAATTTTTAAAAAATAAAAGTATAATTTAATAATTTAAAATAAATATATATATATATAATTTTTATTGCTTAAAATAATTTAAATAGAAAATACAAAATAATTGTTGCTTATTCAATAATAGACAACAGTTTTAATGTTATTTATGAGTCATAATTTAGCAATATTAATTTAATATTGTCCATTTTATAATAAGCAACGATTTCATTTAGCAACAGTTAATTAAGTATTGCCTATTCTTTATTAGGCAATAGTTTTTTGGGTGTTGCCTAACAAGTGTTGCTTAAGTTAAAAATACAAGGCAACACTCAAGAAATATTGCCTATTTACATTTTAGGCAATAATTTTTTAATTGTTGCTAATTTTAGTGTTGTCGTAAGTGAAAAATGTTGTAGTGTAATTCTGGATTTTTCTGTTGTAATAGCATCTTCACAATATTTTCTAAGCCACTCATCCATTGCTCCATTTGTTCTTTCAAGGCAGTAAGTTCCTCATTATGTTTTTTCTTAATTGTCTCAATTTCCTCAACTCTTTTCAAAGCACTAGGTGTGATAGATCTCTCATAACATCTCACCCTCCCTGATTTTTTCTTTTCGAGCACTGCTTGAATGGCATCAACATTGTATCCTCAATATTTTGTGTTAAACTTTGAAGCTGAGACTATTAAACAAGAAAGAAATTAAGTTAGTATAATAATCTAGCCATTACTTATTCTTAAAAATTTCAGAGTTACTCACAATTGCATTTTGAGTTTCTAAATCCAACTCTTTTCCTTTATTTCCATGGTGTGTTTCAACGGACATCTCAACTTGTGTAGGCTCCCTATTATTTTCATTTTTTACACGCCGCAACAAGTAGCAAATTGATTAGGAAACTTCAGAGAGCTAACACACAGTTGGTAGGATTCCATTACACGTCAAATTATCATTGAAGCTAATCTAACGCATATTTTATTTAGATGGGTAGATTAGTGATCTGGTTTCTCTTTGTGTTTCAGCGGCTTCTTACATTTTTTTATTTCTCACAACGTTATTTTTTTATTTCCAAATATACCCCTAGTTTATAAAGTGTTTTAATTTAAGCATTGATCTTCAACTTGGTGGCCGAACTGTGGAGCTCTACGTTTGTCCTATCAGGTCCTACCCTGATCGTGACTATTGTAGCTTTGACAAATTTCCTTTATTACAATCAGAAATGATGAAAATATTAAATGTATTTTGTACTTTTTATCTAGTCAAATTATATTAATTAATTAGTTGTTCAAATGACTTTAATATCAAGTTTTATTCTCTATTCAATAAATTTTTTATTTGAATTATTTCGTTATTGGAATAACTGATAAAAAACGCTGTGGTGGTCACGGCCAATGTAACTTTTCTATTAATCATGCTTGCAGTTCATCAGCAAAAAGATTCCATTAAAGAAAGATTAATAACCAGTCTTTGAAATAATATGAAAAATATCTAAGAGAATTGTTTACGGTCAAAAAAAATGCAAAAAGCAATGTCAGGTCGATTTTTCTTTTTAAATGTGGATGATTCTCACAATAAATAGGCAGTATCCAACAAGACTATAACTTAATAGATAACTTACCAATCTTTCTGGTATTCTTATAAAATTTATAGGTCCCATTTGATGATTCCACTTCAAACAAGCTCTGTTTCGAGCATTCATTTTGCTAATTTTCTACATTAGAAAAAATCAATGATATGTAAATCAACTTAGCAAATAGTAAATAAAGAATATCTATTAAGCAATTAACCCAAACATTAAATTTAATGTTTTATGGAACTCACCTTAATGGAACTATGATTCCAATACTTAATTAATGTCCTAAAGTGCAGTTCTGGAATCTCTTTTGGACGATTTTTTAACATTTTCGTCATACCATTATATTTGTTAAAATGTCTCTTTTTAATTTTGCATTGATAATGAATTTTGTCTAAAAAAAAAATGTAGATCATTAGTGTTTCATAGTCATTGACAGACTAACAAAGTAATAAATGTCATAAAAGAATTCATACATTAACATAATTCCACATTCTCATTTTCATATCATCTGGTATAGCCTTCCAATTAGTGTAGGTAAGGGAGCAAAATGTTGAATTCCTAGCTATTGTTCCCAAGAAAAAGCCCAAGTCATTTACTACTTTGTCACATGGTCTTATTGCTTGGCCTTTATCAAATGTCACTTCCACTCGTTCTTCCAATGATCTTGCATGAATATCTTTTTTCAGTGTATTTCCACGAGTTCTTTTTTGCTTCCCTATTTCATGAAAACAAATATACAATGTTAAATTTCAAAAAGAGATATAATTAAAGTATAAAACAAATTACTAATATTACCTTTTTCCACATCAGCATTTGCTTCCTTTGCTTCCCCTATTTGATAAAAGCAACCATACAATGTCAAATGTAGATAAAGATCCTTAACTAAAGCATATAATTAATTAGTAAAGAAACCACTAATATTACCTTGCATCATATCATCATTTGCTTCCTCTGCTGCCCTTGGTTTAATAAAAGCACACACATAATGTCAAATATAAAAAATGATACTTAACTAAAGCATAAATTAATTAGCAAAGAAAATACTAATATTACTTTACTCTATATCAGCATTTGCCTCCTCTACTGCCCCTGGTTTAATAAATCATACACACAATGTCAAATATAAAAAAAGATCCTTAACTAAAGCATATAATTAATTAGTAAAGAAAACACTAATATTACCTTGCTCCATATCAGCATTTGCCTCCTTTACTACCACTGGTTTAATAAATCATACACACAATGTCAAATATAAAAAAAGATATTTAACTAAAGCAAAAAATTAATTAGCAAAGAAAGCATTAATATTACCTTGCTCTATTTCAGCATTTGTGTCCTTTGCTGCCCT
The DNA here is from genome assembly GCA_020226215.1 of Sindora glabra. Classification (NCBI taxonomy): domain Eukaryota; kingdom Viridiplantae; phylum Streptophyta; class Magnoliopsida; order Fabales; family Fabaceae; genus Sindora; species Sindora glabra. The sequence continues at coordinate 26,524,001 of CM035228.1, forward strand.
TGGTTTAATAAAATCATACACAAAATGTCAAATATAAAAAAGATATTTAACTAAAGCATAAAATTAATTAGCAAAGAAAACACTAATATTACCTTGCTCTATGTTAGCATTTGCTTCCTTTGCTAGTCCTAAACTTAAAGACTTAGTAGGCATAGAATGAATTTGAAGATGAACAAGCTAGTTTTCTCCTTTATTTTCTATATTCTTTTCAAGAAATTCATCGAGTGATGATAATGGAATAATAGGGTTTTTTTTTCACTTTCTTCTTAGGAGTTTCATCTTGAACATGAGTTCTATTTGTAGTCATGGGTAACTTCTTTTGACTTTGCTTTTGAGAAATTTCTTCTACTTGGGACACACTTGAAGTCATGGACATCTTATATTTTTGTAGCTGTGTAACACTTGTAGCCATTGAATGTTGATTTGCTTGTAATTGTCGCCCATTTGTCATAATGGATTTCATTTTTTGTATATTTGTTGACATGGATTGCTTTTGAGCATCTTCTTGCACTTGGACAACCTTCTACTTTTGATGTTGCATTTTTTCAGTCTTGATTTTTTTATTTTTTTAAGCAACTCAACACTTGAGCCATTTAAATTATGTTTCTCCGCTTTTTCCTTAAAACTAACCCCCTTTTCATATTCTCCTTCCAAAACAAAGATGCTAAAACTTAAAAGAAGAAAGTAATAGAACTACTTGCATTATACAACAAGTATATCATAGTGAGTTCAGATATTAGCAACCAGTTGCTTTACTTTGAACTTGATTTACTTTTATAACACATTTTTGTTATTCCTAAAACTTTTGTTAAAAAAATAAAGGATAATCATTTATTTTGTTATTTATTATCATCAATTATATCTATACATCCATTATTTTGCATTAGTAAGCAATTTTTTATACTGAGACTCCAACCACAATGGTATTTTAAATATCTGGTTACTCTTGCTAAGGTTATATATCCAACCACAAGAATCAGTGAATAAGCAATGTAGGCTTGCTTGTTTCTATGTGAATCAATGGCTTTCACTCCATGTGGTTCAGATAATTTTCCATCAACTACTAAATTTCATCATGTTTTCTTATCGATGGCAAAAGTTTATATAGTTTCCCACCTAAAAAACAAACAAAAGTATGATATTTTTCTAATGTCAAAAAAGGTAAAGTTCATGGTACTAGGCTTTTTATTATGCGATCTATATAAAGGATTTGGTTTATGCGACAAATTCTGGCATTTTTTAGGATGACAATAAATTTCAGCCAAATTTCAGTCACAATTTTTAATAGGCATTTTAGAATTAGATCAATCAATGAATAAATTAGTAGTCATCCTAAGTATTGTCAACCAATAAAAAACAAGATGATATTATATATATATATATATATATATATATATATATATATATATATAAATTACATATATTTACTAAATCACAAACATAACGCATTAGTTTTTAATTGTATTCCCATGGAAGTTTGTTGAAACTTGACATCGGGTTTCACGATGTCTTATGCAATCTATTGTGTATCCTTATTAAGAAGAATGAGAAGAAATTGCAGTGGATGATATCTTGAAACTACACCTTCCATGATTATTGAGAACAAAAAACATGATACAATATAGTTCATATCCACCCACTGGATATCAATTGCCCACTGTATATTGGATTTATTTGTTTTTCAAGGCCATGGAGATCTGTGCAAACAACCAATTACCAATGCATAGGGAAAAAATTATATGGACTAATTAAGTTGTTTTCTATATCATAAATAAATTAAAAAAAAGAGACAAACTCAAAAAATGTAGGGAGCCCTACATTTATGAACCTACTTAATTTTATTAAAAAAATAAAGGATAATTATTTATTTTATTATTTATTATCATCAATTATATCTAACATTTTTTATTTACGACAACACTAAAATTAGCAACGATTAAAAACCATTACCTAAAATATTAATAAGCAACATTTCTTGAGTGTTGCCTTATGTTTTTAACTTAAGCAACACTTATCAAGCAACACCAAAAAAATTATTGCCTAATATAGAATAAGCAACATTTAAATAATTATTGTTAAATAAAGTCGTTGCCTATTATAAAATAGACAACATTAAATTAGTGTTATCAAATTATGACTCATAAATAACATTAAAATTGTTGTCTAATAATAGGCAACACTTATTTTGTGTTACTTGTTTAAATTATTATAAGTATTAAAAATTATATATATTTAAATTTCTTTTTAAATTATTAAATTATACTTTTATATTTTAAATTATATTTTTAGTTATATTTTTCCAAAATTTTACTTTAAAATGTTATTATACTTTAATAAAAAATATAATTTTATAATTTTAATTTTAAATTATACTTCAATTAAAATTTATAATTTTTTAATCTGTATTGATCCAATTTCATATAACTTGACTATTTTTTAAGGAAATTTCATTCTCAACGGAATAGAATTTTTCAACAAAGCAGAACACATACGAGCTAGCTTTACTGTACATACCAACTGAGCTTCACCACTTCACTAAATCAATTGAGATTTGCAGCACTAGCTTCGCACTGCTTCACCGCTTCGTTTCATTGCTCCATCTTCTTCATCATTATTTGGAGTGCAAAAGCTCACGCCACCATTGTAATTTCTCTTCATTTTTCTAAGATTTTTCCTATTAATTTCATAATACTCAATCTTCCATTGATTTGTTTTATCGTTTTGTTCAATTGTATTTGTGCTTACTCTGTTTCTGCTGTTTTGTTTTGTTTTAATTGATTTGTACTATGCTTTATTCTCATACTTTCTCATCTGTTATAAAAGTGGAGGATAGGGTTTTTTTATTTTTATCTTGAAAAGGTTGGGAAAATTTTACTAAATCTCAAATCTAGCAGTATGGGTGCACATATCTCCATATATGGTGATGCTTAGCAGCTCAAATCAAGCTATTGTTTACCTGGCACACTTGGAGATTGAACAGGGCATCATTGTTACTACAAGTGGTGTTGGCTATTACTGGTTACTTCAACAACTGATGCTTAGTTTTAAATAGATGCATATTAGGAGTCCTTGACGTTCTGTACACTCTTACTCCGTAAAGAGTTGTTAATCCCCACAATGCTCCAGTATTGTATCAGTTCTAGATATTAAGAGTCCTTGATGTTCTGTATGCCTTATTCTAGCATCTGTTTTATGGAGAGAATCTCAAATTCCTAGCATCTGCCTTATTGTAGGGAATTAGTTACAATCTCTGTGATTTGTTGGGATAATTGTAAAAGCCTTAGGAAGTTGATTTGATTCAACATTAGAACAATTGAGAAAGGGAAGAATCTTATGTTAGGAATAACACGTGTAAAGAGATAACATAGTTTTTCCTATCTAAGGATTTGAACTTGGTGTTGTGCTGGAAAATGTGAGGAAAGCTTAGAAGAATTATGAGAACAAGAATCTGAAGAATGATATATTCTTGTTGATTTAAGGATTAAGGTTTCTGCATATAAATAAGTTCTTGAATGCTATTGCACTATTTCTGGATATAAATAATTTTGTGAACTTAGGGAAAGGCTATTGAGGAAGGAGTCTAATGTTGTTCAGAGATTCTCAACCGTTGATTTGTCCTTATAGAACATAGTATTTTAGTGGGTATAAACTTGACTTGACTGCAAACTTAAAATGCCAGAAGATGAAATCTTTGATGATTGGATGTTGTTTCCTGGCGCTAGTAAGTCTACCACACCGAGCATTGAAGGTTTTCTTGGATTTGAAGCAAATTCAATATACTTCACAGATGACAGACAGGATGAGATAGATTTAGATTATTTGTAGGGTGGTTATGACTTAGGTGTTTTTAATGTTACAGATGGAAGCATTGAGCTACTTATTGAAAGGCGAGGTGGAAAAGATTGATCCCGCACCAATTTGGATTTTTGTTAAACCTCGATAGTTTATTGGCTTTGTTTTATGGTTAATTACTTGTATTCAGTAGTATATAAGTACATACAATCATCACTGCTATTTTGGTATTGGTCCATTATATTATAACTGCAATTTATGTTGTTAAAAGAAAATGTGATTTAAGGATTAAGGTTTCTGCATATAAATAAATTCTTCATTAAATTTAACTACAACCGTATGTCATTTGGGCAGTTCTTTAAGTGCTGTATGTTTTCAACATTCTTTGTCATAACTAAAATGTGATTGTTTTTATGTTGCCTTAGGATGGAATGCATGCATTGCACTGGTCTGCGGTAATTGTGTTGTGTGGTAAGTTTATATCTGTCTCTAAAGATTCAACAAAATAGTTATTTTCTTCTGCTTTCTACTCCAATCTCTGTGTTTCATTTCTTAGCTGGAATTCAATTCTTATTGGCAAGCTCAATTTAAATCTACATCCTTTTTTTTCAGATGTAGAAGTTAGATCTTTCACGGCTTAGATAAGCTCTTCAATCTCAAGTAAGCTCTTAAACTGTTTGGCTTTGAAAACTGCAACTGGACTCATGGCTTTCATCATCCCACTTCCATAATTTTGACTTTTAGCTCTTCAATCTCAGGTAAGCTCTTAAGCTGTTTGGTATGTAAGCATATGATACTAGTTAACAAGTGGCTTGGAATCATCTTCTGCTGCCTTTGCTGATGCCATATGCTTACATACCAAGTACCACAGCCTGGTGTAGCTCTGTTTTTCTGGCTGGGTCTCAGGCTCTAACGCAGTAGTATTCTGAGCCTCAGATTCTTCAAGCTTGGGAAAACTTTCAGAGTTTCCAGCTTGGCATCTTCAATTCTTTCTTTTCTGCATGTTGTTGAATCATCCAATAGGTCTGCAGCTTCAGAAGAGACCAAAGTAGAGCCAAGTGATCTTGCAATACTTTTACGAGCAAACTTTTAGTTGTTGAATGTTGTTCCCGTTCGCTAAGATTGGATTCTTGGAATCAAGATCTGTTTATTTACCATATTTAAAAATAGTTTTTTTTTTTTTTTAAATTAGAAGTTTCTCTTTGACAAATCATTTTCAAAATCTATTTTTAAAAATTGTAATTCTAAATGTGTGATTTAAAAATAAAAAAGCAAAAATAAATATTTAATTTTTTAACTTACTCTTTTATTTTAAATCTCAATTTTGTAATTAAATGAAATAATTTGTTATTTACTTATTCAAACATTCTTTATTCTTTATTTTCTTTAAATTAAAAAATAGTTTTCAGAAAAAATAGTCTTTAGCAATAGTTTTTTAAAATAAAAAAAATAGAAACATATTACATCTTTACTGTGTAACTCAGATTTGTGATTGAGAATTTCATTATTTGAATTGTATATGATGCCTTGGGGAACTTCATTTTCTTTGGTTGGAGCCTCCTCATGCCTGCTACTTCTAAGCTTATCTGGCTTGTTGAAGGACTTGTTACGCAGCCTGAAGTTTTTAACTCCACAAGACATATATTATCATTAATAAGTGACTTGTTCTCCTCCTCACTATAATTGTGCTGAACTTTTGCTTCTCGTTCGGGTCTTCATCAACGTATCTGGATGCAAGTCTATTTTTTAATGTCTCAATCCAACAATCAAGATTTTTTTCTTTGAGCACTTCTGGGTTGTCTGGTTCAAGCACTGGATTATCATTGGCATTATCTGCATATTTTTTTAGACTATTCTGTATGAATGATGCTTTTTGAAGCAGGAGAAGAGCAGAATAAGCACAATCTACTTCTCTGCCCGTTTCCTCCTTGCAATAATCTGAGGAATCACTAGGGCTATGATCTGAATTTTTTTGAGTTGCAAGTTTTACGAACACTTGCAGGCTATTTTCAGTGTCTTAAAAGGGCCGAATTGTTTCGAAAGTTTCTACCAGCAGTGCTACTCTCAGTTTTTGAGCCGGACCAAGTTTCGCAATAACCTTTTGAAATGCAAAATCAAGAATCCATTCCTCAGCATTCTTTTTCTCTCACGGTGTCCGGCGCCTGAGATATACTTTTTCTGCTTTGACATTGACATTTGATGGTAACTGTCGGTGTTTCCTTACGTAGATTTTCCTTACCTTTTCTAATGCATTTACAAATCATTTAGGAGGATTAACTTCTTCAGATAGCTCCAATTTTTTGGCATTCTCTGTTCGGGTTTGTTAGCAATTATCTCTTTGACTTTCTTCTCTTCAAGAGACTCTTCAGATGTTCAGACATCCATTTCTTCACTTGTGTCTTGACTATTTTGTGTGAGTTACTTATCTGAAGTAACGCCCTGGTGTTTAAGCGATCACTGGAGGAGAGGCCTTCAGTTTCTGGGAGAAGAATTTCATCGAAGGCCTTCTGCACCGGCTCAACCGCATGCTCATTTTCACTATTCATGTCCCTATCTGTTTCATACTCATCCTGACGAGCTGTTTTCATCACTAAATGTCAGATTATCCTGCCCTCGAGCTTCCTTGTCCGCCCCATCAAAAGTAACCTTCTCCCCTTCTTTCCCTGTGGTACTTAGCAATGCATTCTTATACATCAAGTGCCACATTTTGATATATTTAGAATCCCTTTTCTGCATTCTGTATGACACGTCAGCACGGTGAAAGCAGGCTTAAGTTCTCTCTCAGGTGAACTCACCTGCAAAACTTCAGAATCTGGCTCCTTACTTATGCTTTGGGATACTGTTGCTCCCTCCAATATCTCCGTATCAGAAGTACTTGTTGATGTTGACTTCAACAAATGATTAGAACTTCGTGGATTTGATTCCATAGATATCCGGCTGCATAAGCATTTGAATTGCCTCCAGTGGATTCAGGATTGGTTATCTTGGGGGCTGGTTTCGTTCTCCCTTGATTTCTTAGGAAACTTCTGCTTCAAGCTCTGCATCATTGGTGGCTGCACCATCATATATATTCATGTATTAGGAAGAAAAGCTTAGCACACCAAAATATTTAAGCAAAAAATCGAAATTAATGGCTCTGTTTGGTTTCTTTTTTTGAAAACAACTTTCGTTTTTAAGAAGAAACTGAAGTTCTGTTTGGAAACTTGTAATGTGTATTTTGCCTTTAAAAAGTCAAACTCAAAATGTTGTATTAGAAATCAAAAGGTGAGAATAACTTTTACTTGTTTTCTTTACTACTGTTTTTGGGTTTCAGAAAAATAGTACAGTAATTTTGGCAATGAATATCTCATCATCCTTATCTTATCCTAATCTTCTGACTTCATCCTCTCCCTGCTTTTCCCATTGCTGTGTCGTGCTATTGTTCACCCAAATTTAGATTTATACCTAAGTATTTATAGTACAATTCTTGCCTTTTTGTTAACTCAATAGCTCTTGTAAGATGAATAAGAAAATGATTCCAAACAGGTTCTTAGGTTCTTCTGTTATGTTTATTTTACAAGACTGTTTTAAAAATACGAGAACTTAATAATTTCACTTGATATTAATAAAAAATAACGAATTTAACAATTTTCTCTCTAGCAACTGTCTTGATTTTCCTTGCTGTCTCCATGGCCTTGGAATCTATTTCTGCCTTCTTTCTGCCAATGCTGCAATATTCAGAACTTCTTTCCTTGATTGAGATTGAAGAGAAAATTTTGGGCCCTTTTGCCACTAGAGAGCCACCGAGTTTCTCTTCAAATCTTTTATGTGTATATGATTTTTCACCAAGCACACCTCAGCATAATAGCTCAAATTTATGATCGTTTCATTATTCCACCCAGACGTGCCACGTCCAATAATCGTTCATGCCCGCGTATCAAAATGACTTCACCGCTGAGTCCTTGTCGGCCTTTTTCCACACCTTCCAGTAAAGGGTGTTTTACACACTGCAGGATCTGCATTTTGTACGCTTTGGTTCTTTGAACCTTTCTTCTTATTACCTGATTGCTTTGATCTAGGATCTGCATTATGTACACTACGAGTTTCCTCCCAAGGTCCATTCATACCATTCATATAATTAATTCAATTCATTGGTATACAATTAAGAAATATAATTTTAGCTCATTCCTGGTCATATGTGTTCTAGAACTTCAATGGTGAGAATCAAGCATGTCTCATCTAAGATTAATCTATACAATGGGCCTCTACTTCATCACACCTTTCTGCTTGCCTCAGTAGGTAACAATTATAGAGAGAAAGAGAGAAAAGAAGGCAATTTTTTGTGATTAACTCAACATATAAGCACACAAAAAAATGATTTACGCCTAACATCATGTCCTGAACTAGTTAACCAAAGCTTTAACTACTTAGGTTACAACTTGTTGCATAAATTTTGCAACCTAAGGAGGAACTTGTTATCCACTATTTTCATCCTCGTGTCTACTATTGTAAACCTATAGATGACTCTTCATAATTGGGTTCATTAGCCCTTTGGCTCCTAGTAGTCACCATTATCTAATTCACAATTTCTCAAACACTTAAAAATAGAACAATTCAATTAACAAGAAAAATTCAAATAGGCAATAATTTCCACCACCTACATTGCACATTAACCATAAGATCAATTGAAATGGTACCAATGATATAAAATATCAAGTACACATGTATCACTAGTACAAATTTGATCAATACCAAGATAGGTAGCAAATAAACGTAACTCTAAGTAATCAAATTCCAAGACCTTGTCCCCCTAGATAATTCCTAAATTAGACTCTAATAACACCTTTTTCATGACCCTTAGGCCATAACTTGCATGAAATTCATCTATTTAGTTTTTATGAACCTTACCTAGTTATATTCATTATTTAGTCACCCAATTTAATTGGTTTAATATTAATAGTTACAAGTAATAGCAATTTCTAGAAAATAACAGGAGTTAATCCTGCTTATAATCCTTAACAAATCAGAAATAAGTCAATCTAACTATTCTCTAAGGATAAATGAATTTCTACCTAAATTGCCTATTCCTATAGTCTAAGGCTAAAAGGAAAATTTCTATCTACAATAAAATGATCGACTGCAAGCCATGATGTTCTATGAAAAGCTTGAAGAACCTATCTTTATTATGGTGGTGGCATGTTAATCTGAGAATCTACAATATTAAAAAATAGATGAGTAAATATAGGGCTCAGTGTGCAAACATTCTAATTAAGGACATGATTCATAGTAAACTAAGCCTTACTCACCAGATTTACCCTCCATTGTTTCTAATTTGAGTATAAGTGTTCAAACAAATCATAATTCATTATTAGTTTCACTATCTTATGCAAAATAGTTACATTAATATCACTTATGAACATTCCATTGACAATCAATAAAGTATAACATAAGCAAGCAAATAAATCTTTTTATAATTCCCATCCATTAATATCCCTGATAAGTATATCCTTGCCTTCCAAGTTATCCTTATCATATCCTTACCCTCCAAGTTATCCTTATCCCTCACAAGTATACACTTGATCCAGGTTCATTTTGCAAGAATATCATACTACCCTATAACAATTTCTTATAAGTAACAAAATAAATTAGATTAAATGTCACAAGAATCAATTCATGATGCACCTTATATGTCAAACACACCATGTCTCATTTGCATGGCCTTATGATACTCGATCAACATCAAATTATGAAGGTTATAATCATCTTTCAATAAAACTAATCCCATAGTTGATATCTTTGCATTCAAAAGATGTCAAAATCCTTGTTTTATCACCCTTTGTTCAATTAATATATAAACATACTGCATAAAAACACAAAATTTGATAGGGGTAATCAATTTAAGACCTCCAATAACTTTCTATAAGTCTTAAATCAATTCAAGCCATTAATTGCAATTTTAAAAGTCCTAAATTGATTAAAATTGCTCTATGCTAAATTTTGGAAGGCTTGAATTGATTTGTAATTGATTCAAGCTAGTTATATTGCTCTTTAACCCCTGATGAGTCAATTCATCAATCAATTCAACTCCTTTAAGTTTTAGTTCTATAACAAAAGAATTAATTCAAGGCTACAATTTTTGCACTCTAAGCCTAATAAATTGATTCACCAATCAATTCATCTATGCATTTTTACACAAAATTTCATTATTCACTCACAATAAATCCACCTAAAAACTTAGCCTTTGTATCTAATAAACTACCCATTCCCAAGCACAAAATCAATACTTTAATCACTTAAATCATCAAGAAATTCATCTCAAACATTAGTTTACACCATTTATCATCAAATCAAACTATTTTAAAGGAAAATTAACTTACCATTAAGCAAATCATGTAATCTAGACAAATATAAGAAGATCGTTCAATCACCAGTTATTAGAAAGGTTATTGGAGTAGAAATTATACTCCTAAACATATTAAAATCAAAGGATTTAGGATTAGGGCATCAAGACTCATTTTAATTCCAAACTTCAATCTTTCAAGTGGAAAGAAGAAGTAAAGGGACAAGATTACTTAAATTTAGAGCAATATAGCAATTACCTTCATGATATTAGGAAAGTGAAGAAATAAAGAGGATGATTTAGCTTGCCTTTGAGACAAAAGGATGAAAATGGGGAGTTGAAGAAGTTCTTGGAGAATATGAGGATTAGAAATGGTTTTTGTGGAAATATGAGAAGTTAGGTCCAAAGGGCAATTTAGGAAATATTTTCCTTACCTTTCCTTCAACTCACATACTTATCTTTAATTGTATTTTATTTTAAATTACTTTCACTTACTTAATCACAATTCTATTCTTATAAACGAAAATTTTTATTTTCAAGCCTATTAGAATTGTTTAATTTCAAATAAAGCATTTTAAAATCTAATGAGTGTAACAACTAGAGACTTCAAAGAATAGGTGACATGTTTTAATAAGATTCCTAACAAGAGATATCATCAAAAATTTTAGGGTTTCATAAAAAGAAATAGAAAGTTAGAACTCAAATTGCAAAATTTAAATGTCTTTTATTAAATAAACTATGTAAATTATTATTAAATAACCTTCATGTTAGAATTTATCAATGCTATAGTCATTACTTTATTCATCAATTACTTAAAAAATTGATGTGTTAACTTTTTTCCAATTTTCTAGACAGACTCTTTACTTCTCTTTTAATGTTAGCTCTTTAATAATCAACATAGAAAGATATTCTAGTGTTACAATGTCAATTCTTTATAGGAGCTAACATATTAAATTACTCATATTTTCAAAGATGACATGACACTATTATATACATTGATCACCTTTTTAACCAATATAAATTGCGAAGTATCATTTTGTATTTTTGTAGTAGTGAAAATAAATACTTCAAGATATGCTCAAAATCTCTTGCTAACATTGATTTGCACTCTTATTGATTCTAAATCGTGTATAATAATGGAGGAAAAGTTAAAGTATTTAAGGATGCAATGAGTTAAGTCTAGGTAGACCCAACTCAAATCTAAATATTAGATTTAGATATATTAAAGATTCACTAATTTAAATTCGTTAAAGATTCATATTGGGTTGTTAGGTGCAATTATTATTAGTAAGAAATAATAACTTTTTATTAGAAAAAGATTAAAATTATATTTATATTGGGGGTTCAAATAGATCTTTTTTGTGTCTTTTAATAGAGTTTTATTAGATCCTTAAAAAATATAAAATGGATTCATTTAGACTTGTTAATTGAAATATAATTTTAAACTTTCATCAATGAAAATTTATTTAATTCTTATTAATAGTAATTGCACCTAACAATTATGAATCATATCTATTTTCCTACTTATATATATTCTTATTTTGATTCATTCATACTATTTATATTAAGTTTAAATTAAATGTAAGTTACATCATTATTGATTTTATCAAATAAAGGTTATATTAGGCCAATTTATGAATATTATTTAACTATTTATATTATTATAATTAAATACTCATGCATTATACAAACTAATATTATTAAATGAAGAAAATATTATTTTAAAGGATCTTTATAATTTAATATAAATTTAAATATTTTTAAAATTATTTATATTAAATAAACTATCACAATATTCTTATATATATATAATAAGATTAATTTTTATATAATAATAGGTAAATTATAGAATATTTTATTTAAACATATCCAATGCGATACCCAACAAAGTTTCAAAACCTATTGAATATTTAAAAAAAAATTATATATTATATAAATTAATATTAATGAGTACTAAAAAATCCAAGACTAATTGAATATTTAATAATTGGAACCAAACTATTAAGCAATACATTTAACTTGGATAAAACCTATTAAGTAAATATCCAATTTATGTAAAATCCAGATATTTTTACCATCCTTAAAAGTATTTTATTGGAGGTGAAAAATTGGAAATAATAAAATATTTTAATAAATTATAATTAAAAATGACAATTAAAGATTAAAAAACCCACTATACAAATATTACACAATAATTAATCTCTCATTTATAAAGGTGATGTCAAAACTAGTATTATTAATCCCTTAATTTTTTTAATAATTATTTCTCCATTCATTCATTTATAATATTGCAATAAATGAAAATTATAAAAATAAATTACTAAATCTTACCTTAATAATATCAAATACATATTTATTTTTCTATCATACTCTTTCTTCTTGCCATGTAGTTTAATGTTACAAGTAAAGGAAGGAAAAATAATTATAATAAAAGTAAAAATAGGGGAATAATATATAGTGCTAGTTATAAATTTGAAAAATAAAATAGTTATCACCTTTATAAAAGATAATAAACTATATTTTTTATTTACTCAACATGAGAAAAATAAAAACCTTATAATTTGCCCATTTTTTTATAAGAAATTTGTACAATTACAAAACATTATATATGCTCATATATATAATTCATAAAAGGTCGGAGAAAATTATTTTAAAGACAATTTTGATTTAATTGACATCTCAATAATTTAAATGAATTATTGATTATGCATATTATATGTAAGGGATGTGCAGTGTATTTTTTTTAAAAAAAATGGTTAAGGCTATGGTATTGCAATTAAGTAAGATGTTAAAGATATGAATGTTAACTTCTTCTACTTCTTTTTTTTTTCTGGGGTGCGATAATTGAATCCATTTAAAAATGCAATAGGCACACACACACATATGTAATTAAACTTCTCATAATAATGATTTGCAACAATATTATAAAATAAAATTTAAATTTCATATGTTATAAGTATAAATTAATTTTATATTATCATTATTATTATGTCAATAAAAATTGTTAAAATATTTTTATTATTGATAAAATATTATTAATTTTTAATAACATATCATCTTCTTATTTATATATATATATATATATATATATATATATATATATATATATATATATATATATATATATATATATATATATATATATAGTATAAAAAATTTACACCAGCAATGAATCAATTTTAAACTCTATAAAATGTTAGATAAAAAAAGCACATTGATGAAAGTTATGTTAATTACTAATATTATATCTGCTCCACCGTAATACTATCACTCCTTTTGGGTACATCCAGTAAAATTGAAACTATAATTATGGTATATTAGTATAAAATATAATGATACATCATACAAAGGTAAGTATTTTTCAATTTTTTACATTTCTAACTCTATTAAGTTTGTTGAATTATGGGTTAAAAAAATAATGTTACCACTAAAATTCCAAAGCCCTATTGAATCTCTATTTAGTTCTCACATCATTTTGTTCAAATGAAAAAAAAAAACAAAGAATATATATATGTAAAGAGAGGAAAGTAAAGAATGACGCATAAAAGAAAGCATAGAAATAAAGAATTTCTATTTTCTTCTTAACTTATTCATAAAGTTTTTTAAGTGATTTTACATGGATACATATTTATATAAAGTCTGTTGTTTTACCTAAAATTTGTGATGAGTTCAACCTTTTTTATGGGCAGTGGAGTTTTGAAGATAATCAATGCAATACAAAAGAAGAAATGAATAAAATTGATAAAAAGAATATAATTATGTAGATATGTAAAGAGTATATAAAGGGGCAATTCTAGCAATAATGTACTAGTAATCTTTATAAAGTCTTGAATCAGAAAATAGTGGTCAAATGGATACAATAAGAAGCAATATATAAAATCGATAAAAAAGGACATAAATATGTAAATATGCAAAGAGTAAATAAACATGCCTAAAAAGGGGAAATTCTAGCAATAATCCATCAGTAATCTTTATAGAGTCCTAAAATAGGAAATAGTATACCAAATGAATGCAAAAGATGATGTGATTTGGAAATTATCCTTACTTATACTCAAAGATTAATTTAATGATTACTGGGAATTGCAATAGAAATAGTAAAATAGCAGTAGAGTGCTGCAAGGACTGGACACAAAGTTCTTTAATAAATATGCTTCCTATGGCAAATTTGATAAAAAAGGACCCTTCTACCCTTAATTCTAACATATTTATAGTATAAAAAAATTTAACATTTGCCTGTCTAGAGGCAGTTATGCATTTTTTTTTTGGAGTAACCACCAATCATCCACGTGACATGTCTATATGATTTTCCAACCACTACAAGTATAATTATCAATATCCTTCAACCTTTCAACACTGATTAGTCAACCCATGTGACATATTGTACAACTTTTCCTACTAGGGTGAGCTTGCTTAGCAATTGTTTAGCTTTCTTCTTGAATTACTTCTATCACCTTAGCTTGAAACAATGCTTAACCTAAAGGTTAACAAAATTCCCCTAGTTTAGATACTATGAACTATAAGTCAAGAGTAACTAAACTATTCATTTTGCCTTGGTTGATTTCCCAGCAAAGTCAAAGAGATTTAGAATAAATCATGGTGACTTTGTTACTCAAAGTCAAAAACTAATAAAACTAACTCATAGATGTAGACCAATCCTTTCAATTGAATTTTTAATCAATAGTTGAAGTGTTCCTTCATTGAAATGACACTTTTTAATTATAATTCTTTTCCTTTTTTCTTAAATAAACATATTTTTTAGGATATTCATCAAAACACATGGCATTTTAGAAAGCATTTTGGGCAATTTATTAACCATCACATCTTTCTACAGGTGTCATTATGCCTTGCATATGGATTTTTGAATTTTCACAGCTTCCCAATACTTATTAGATGTATTGAGCCACCCTCATCATACTTATGTTCTTAAAAGCATTAATTGCCTTAAGGTAACTTTTCACAACTTCCCAATATTAATTAGATGTCTAAAGATTTGGAATAAATCATAGTGACTTTATTGCTTGGAATCAAAAACTAGTAAATCTAGCTCACAAATATAAACCAATCCTTTCAATCGAATTTTTAGCCAGTAGCTAAAGTATTCCTTCATTGAAATGGCATTTTTTCATTATAATTATCTTTTGCTCTTTTCTCAAATGAACATATCTTTTAGGATCTTCACCAAAACACATGGCATCTTAAAAGCACTTTAAGCTTTTATCAACCATCATATCTTTCTGTAAATGTCATTATGCCTTACATACAAATTTTTAAATTTTCATAGCTTCCCAATACTAATTAGATGTATTGAGCTACCCTCACTTTACATATTTTCTTAAAAGTATTAATTACCTTAGAGGTTACTCTCTATAAAAACATCACTTAATTCTTAATTTTCACTTTTACTTCTTTATGCTTGATCTTTCTACTCCATATATAAATTCTCTCCTTCGAGATTTTAAGCACTTGTTCTTCTTGTGATCCATAGTAGCTCAACCTTCTTCCTCCAATTAATCTAATTCTTCTTTAGGTTTAGGAAAATTTACTTATTTGAAGTTACAAAAAATTGAGATTTTGAAACTCCAAGTATTTTTCCAATTGCTCGATTACATTGCTATTAAGGGTACCGCCATGCTATTATTATAGACCTTTAGTTTCTTACTCTAAAGATTCTCTTTCTAAACTTGTCCCAACTTTTTTTTATTAGAAAAACTTCAATCTTAATCTTTCATTAGGTGAAAAAAGGAAAATAAGACTTTCAACACTTTTTTATTCCTTGCATCTAGTGTTTCGATCAATTACATTGCATGGCTCAACCATGCTGAAAATCTAAAAGGGATTTTTAGAAATCAATACGAATTTTTGAAATCATTTAGTTATTTAGGCTTCCAATAAAAACTAATGCCCTAGTATTAGGTGCAACCATAATCTTTTAGTAATTTTTGACTAATTCACTCCATGTTCCCTATAGCCCAATAGGTTATTCCATTTTTTATATTTTGACTATCATAAGTTTAAGCCCAATAGCATAGATTATATTCTCATGCTTGTTGCCTACTTCTAAAGTTTATAAAACCTTAATCCCAATCACCTCTAGAATTTGTCTTTACTTTTTTTAATATTTTTAAAGAAGTGAGTGGATCAAATCTAAGTGATGCCAAACATATTATATTTCTAACTTATTAGTTGTGTAACTATTTATATTGCATACATTCATTAAAATTTTCTTTTTCTTTTGTTCCCTTAGTTGCAGTCCTCCATAAAAGTTAAAAAGTAGTTCTTGCACCTTCTATCCTAACCTACATTTTTGACATTATCAACCTTATTGCTAATTACCTCAAACAAAATAAATCATTTTTGAATTTAAGAGGTCTTTTTTGGATTTTTCAATTATACTTAACAGTAGTTTTTTAAGATAATTTTGAATTAATAAAAAAAATTCAATTCCAATTTACGTAAAAAGGATTCAAATAGCTCAATAAGAATTAGTTCGAGAACTCAAGTTAAATTCACCAAAGGATTTATTCAAATATTTTTTTTAATTTTATATGCTTTTTAAGTTACTCATCCTATAAGAAAGATCAACCTTTTTTATTCCTATTTTAGAGAAGTTGAGTGCTTCAAATCACCATTCAATCCAAATAATGCATAAAGTGTCTAAGTATGGTCAAAATTCTTCTATCCTCAATTTATTATGACTAGATTACCCAATGATCCTTTCGTATCGGCTAATTAGATTCTACCTAATACTTTAGCTCACCATTTTAGCCTCATCTAAGGACATCCTGTAGATCTTATTAAAAAGGACTTTCAAGAATGGACCTTAAAAATTTTAGAAGTACTTTTTGTGAAGATCTTAATAAATCTCTAGCAAAAAGTTTTAACATGTACAATTATTCTTCCTATCATATATGTATTGAGTCTTTTGGAAATTGGTGGTTTAGTCCCACTAACAAATATTTTAACATAATTATTAATAAGAAACTAACTCACATCAATTCTATGTAGACAATGAAGGCTTCAAAGAAAATAGCAAGTATGCACTATAATGAGGTTATAGCCTTTGGAAAATATTACAAAGATGAATATGATTTTAAATACATAAATTACACTTTTCAAGAAGTTGGGGTGAGCTTAAAAAAGAATAAGAAAGCTTATTACAGTGTATTCAAGAAGAAATTCTTTAATATAAGAGACTTTGTTTCCAAATTTGCTTTACTTAAACTTCCTTTTTTACCAAAATTTTTATCTTTATTGAATGTCCATTTTAATTTGGCTAAGTACATAAACCTAGGAAGGTCAAATATATAACTAGGTTAGTTGAAACCCTCCTTTAAGCTACACTTATTTAACTATTAGGTAAACTTTAAAAAAATTATAATATCAATACTATTAATAAGTAACTTGCATTTTGGCTTTTTTTTTTTTTAGCTAAAGGTTCAAATGTACTGTTAGATCATATTCCAAAAGTTATGACTAATGCTAAACATGCGACTCAACAGGCTAATTTAGTAAAGAAAAAATAAAAAAGGTAGAATAAATATTCCTTTAAAAGGATATTGCATTCCAAGTCTAAAAAAAGCAAATTAACTACAACTAGTAGTCAACTTGAAAAAAATTAACATTTCCCTAGCCAAAAAGGATTAAATTGAAAGTTTTGGCCATTTGACATGTCACTTCATCTGTTATTTCAATCAAAAACTTTAAGTTAGCCCTCTGCTCCTTAAATTCCATCATTAACTTAACTAAAAGATACTAAAACCACTGAACCCATTGATGTATAATTCTTTTAATTTTTAACTTTTTATGGCTTTTCCTCTTACTTAATATTATATACACTATAGGTGGTTGAAGAACCCTAAAATGTTTCTTCATCAAGCTCTGAAAGAACTCATATGGACCTTTATTCGAGCATAATTAATTTGACTCTTAAAGTCTCAAATGAAAGAAATGAGCAAATTTTTTTTGACAATCCTCTTTCAATTACCAATAAAACCTATGATGAAGTGCATAAAGCACCGCTAAACCAATCTCAACCACTTACATTGATATACCACTAACAACTTCCATTAATATTTCGTTAATTCAACCATTTCAAAATGTATAGACACAAGAGCTTAAGGATGAATATTAAGAAAATAAAAAATAATAGCTTAAGGCTAAGTCAACTGATAATAACCAAGAATAATTGCTTGATATCAATGATTACCTTCATGATGATGACCCAAAATATTTAGACATTGACCCCAACTAAATCAAACATAACCAGTCAAGTGTGGATCATGATTTATTTAGGCATATTTCTAGCAAAAAAGATGATAGTGATGAAGCTCTATTTAAAGTTTCAAACTCACTCATCTATAAAGATAGCCATTCGACTTCTTCCACCTAACTAGCTAGTGATGTAACTTTTAACTAGTTAATTAAGGCCTATGTTCCTAATCAGCAATGTATAGAAGAAATTAAGGCTACTGTGGCCAGTTTGGAATAGGTTCTCAATTGAGATCTTTATGTTGTATTTGAACATAAAGAAAGCTAGGAGAAGCCTAAGTTAAGCTTAGCACATTTAAAAAGGAGTATTAATTCAAATGCTTTTATTACAGGTAGTTTCAAGTCTTACATTCTTTTCTTAGCTAGAAATCTCCCTCTAATGTTAGCAAATATGAATAAAAGTATAGTGATAAAAAAATCAATCAATCCTTCAGCTAACAAAATTAAGAGCTAATAGTATTCACTAATTATAGCGAATAAAGCCAAAAAGTGCTTATCAATAAGCATCAAGCCTACCATGAGAGGATTGAAAGCAATTCCAAATAAATGTCAACTATGAAGGAAAAGATTACTCAACTACAAGAAGAATTATAATGACTCATGAATGCTCAACTAATTCTAGAATTTGAGCTTCAAGCTATCAAGCTAGAACAAAAAAAGCTTTACTAAAAGGTTAAGGATACTATTAAAAATTATAAATTAATTAGTGCTCAAATAGCCACATAGAGGAAGACTATAGGGCCATGTCAAATTCGAAGACTACAATAAAATAAGAAAACTATTAGACAAACTTTAAGTTCTTTTTAAGTCTTTGTAATTACCTTTTTCGGCAATTTAGCTAGAATTTTAGAATATATTAAAATCATGTTTTAAACCTTTACTTAATAATGGATCTAGCACTATGCATTCTTTTATTTTTGGCTTTTCTCCTTGATTAATGTTTAAAAATTGATAGTTATTTCATAAACTCTTAACTTATATATTTTCAAGTATTTGTCATTGATAGTTTTAACTTTATCATTTTTTAATTCTTAATTTTGTAACTATTCCTATTAAAACACTAAGAAATTATAAATAATCCTTCCTAATGAAGTAATCATTTCCTATAATTCAACTTAACTTACATCGATAAAATAACTTTCTATACCATTTGGCCTTGAGAAAATTTCTTTTCTTTGTTGTGTTTATTATATTGCGTGGGCAATCTTTTTTTATTATGAACCAAAACATCCAAAGTATCTTAATGCACTTCATTTAACTCTTTCAACTTACTAAGCATCAAATTATAATAATTGCCTTATGACAGTTTATTTTGTTTCTATACCCACAAAGCTTGTATAATCACTTTAACTATCAAGATAACATCATGCCTAAACACTTGTTTGTAAGATGTAGTCCCAGTTTAAGCTCATGGTGAACTTCGAATTACCTATAATGCATTCTTAAGCATACGATGCTAGTTTCCTTGGTATTGGCTAATATATTTTTTTTATCAAGTTAATGATAAGCTTATTAGTAGCTTTAATTTGTCTATTAGCCTAGGTATAAAAAGGAATCGGTGTTAACATTTTAATGCCTTTTGATTTGGCATATTCTTTAACCTTTTGACTTGTGAACATAGTCCTACAGTTTGTCATTATTATTTTAGGTGAGCCAAATCTACATGTTTATTTGTTTTCTATAAAATTAATAACATTTGACTATTTAATTTCTTTAAATACAATTACTTTTACATATTCTATGAAATAATTAATGACTGCTAGAATAAAATGATGACCATTAGGTAAAAAAGGATAAATTTTTCCAATTATCTCTAGAGTTCAACCTCTAAATGGCAATGCCCTAACTATATATTTAAGTTCAATAATTGATACCATTTGAATTAATAAGCATTTTTTACATTTTTCATAACTTTTGGCTAAATTTATGCAATCTTCAGTCATTTGACCAATAAAGCCTTTATCTTATTAACATGCATCTCATTTTAATTTCAGCCTAATGTGCTCCACATATCCTTTTATGAACATCTTTCATGATCCAAGTAACTTCAAGTTTACCTAGATATCTTAGTAATTGTCCTGTAAAACCTTTTTAGTATAATTCACCATCCAATACCACAAACTTTAAAGCTCTTATTCTAATTGTTTAACTTTTATTACAGGATGCATTATTGAGATAGTCGATTAGAGGTGTCGTTCAATCTATTATGGTTTAGTCAATACAAGCACATAATAACTTCCTATCTTTTATTAGTTTAAGACATGTTTCTATTAAGATTAGCTGCTAACTTTGAACTACTAATTTTATACCTTGAAGCTATTTGAGCCAATGCATTAGTTTTTACTTTTCTATTCTAGAAATATGCTAAATAATTACATTGTCAAAATCATTTAGCAATCTGGTCAAAATAGTCAAATACTTAGCCATATTAGAATTCATGTATTTATATTTTAGTGATTTTGTTTAACTATTAATTGTGAAGCCACATGAATTTCAACATTAAGTGCCTTTTATTCTAACAACAGTTGTAAGCTAATTATTAATGCCTTATATTCAACTTCATTATTTGAGCATGTTGCATTCAATGAGAACATGAATTTGAATGGCTAATCTTTTAGTATTATTATCAGTATTTCACAATTAACTCTATTTTTATACTTAAAGCTATTGAAATATGACCTCTTATATTTCACTCTAATAAAATTGATAGGTTGTTTGTGTTATTCAACTACAAAATCAATCATAACTTAGCCTTTTATTACTTTTAGAAGACAATATTGTAAAGCAAATTCAATTAAACTTGAAGCTTATTTTCCAAATCAGACATGTATTAAAAGCCATGTTAACATATATTTTAAAATGTCAAATTTGGCTATTATCAAAATAATAGTTGGCTGGCAATAAATATTACCTAAGTTTGGAATATGAGAAACACAAGTCAAGGCATAATTTATTGATTGTCAAGTATTTTTATTCAATTATATTTACACTTTATATAAATAATAAATTGACTAATCTTTTCCATTATCATTTTCTTAGGCTAAAAAATAATCTATTATGTCACTAGAGGTTGAAACATATATTTTTAAAGGTCGGCCTAAGATAGGTGAAGACATTACTGGTGGATTACTCAAATATTTCTTTATGTATGTCAAATACGACTTGATATTCATCCTGCCATTTGAATTGCTTTTCATCTTTGAATTTTAGTATTGATAAAAATACTCTAGTTTAACCAAAAAGGTTAGATATAAATATTCTTAAGAAATTAACCTTTCCTAAGAAGTATTTTTTGTTCAAAATTTTCATAATGGCTTTGACTTTATTCTTTTTAACTTCAATTCCTTTTTAATGAATTAAAAAACCTAAGAATTTTTTTGCTAAGATGCCAAAAGCACATTTAAAGAGATTCATTGTCAAATTATCTTCATATATTCAGTCGAATGCTTGCTTTCATTTTTCCAAATTCTCTTCATAAAAACTCCCATTGATCACTATATCATCAATATGTACTTCCATTAATTTCCCTATTATGTTATGGAAAATAGTATTCATTGCTTGTTAGTAAGTGGCTTTGACATTTTAAAGCCTAAAAGGCATCACCACCCATTCTAATGCACCGATTGAGCCTGGGCACTAAAGTACTATTTCTGACACATCATCTTTAGTTATATACACTTGATTATATCTAGCATTTCCATTCATTAGGTTGACTAGATCATTTCTAGAAGTCATAACAATGAGATATTCATATTTAGGTGTTGCATTGTTTAAATCTTTGTAGTTGATACACATCCATAATTTACCATTTTACTTTATTATAGGTACCATATTTGAAATCTATTTAGCATATGTGGTGGTCATAATGAATTTAATCTTCAATAACCTTTTTGTTTCTTCTTATTTTTAGTAAAACTTTGATGTAAAATGTCAAGGTAGTTGTTTTTGTGGTCAAAACCATTCTTTGGTTAGTAGTATATATTTAACTAAATCTTTACTTAGTCTTAGCATCTCATTGTAATTCCAAGCAAAGTAATTTTTGTACTTCCTTAGAATGTTAATTATTCATTTTTTTTATGTCCTCTAGCAAGATAGCACTAATAAAATTGGCTTTTTGTCATTCTTAGTACCTAAATTGATTTCTTATAAAGGATCTTGGATTTCCACTTTCTTAGTATCTTCTTTAATTGGAAACTTATGAAATCTAAATGGACTGTCATCATATGTAAACAAGGACTTCCCTTTAATCTTGCTTAGCAATAATAACCATAAACTAAGCAAGTTGTTAT
The DNA here is from genome assembly GCA_020226215.1 of Sindora glabra. Classification (NCBI taxonomy): domain Eukaryota; kingdom Viridiplantae; phylum Streptophyta; class Magnoliopsida; order Fabales; family Fabaceae; genus Sindora; species Sindora glabra. Next base: position 26,546,669 of record CM035228.1, read on the forward strand.
TAATAGTTACTTATTTAAGTTACAAGATAATCCCATTATTTCAACATTTAGGATTATTTTAAAACCATATATATCCAAAATACATATCTTGATTGTTGTAAGATTAAAGTAAATATTGACTTTTAAGGGATGGATATTAGGATTATACCCCTTGAAATCAACATTGCATTGCTACATGTAGCATAAATTATCATCAATTACTATGATTTTGACTATTCCATCATCTTTCTATATGAGCATTTTTTTATATAAAGTGGAGGGAACTAGTTTAACAACATATTTCCAATCTCCTTTAAGTAACAAGTTATAATTGACTTTTGATGGTACCATGACAAATAATGTAGGCCTTATTATTGAGCCAATTTTTAAGTCTGTTAATACCATTCCTTTAAAAGTTGACATCTTCCTATTAAAATTAATGACCACAATGTTAGATAGCATGAGGTCTTTCAACCACATTCCTAGTTGAATGAATGTTGACCTTAGTCTAAGATTGATCGCTACTCCACTATGTATCAATACGCTATTTAATGGTCGACTATCTAAGGTCATAAGTGACTTTTCATGAGCTTGTTTGGCCCTTCAAACACTCCTATCATCTCTTCATTGAATTTGACCACTACAATTGTCAAATTATCAGTAAAGTCATCCTCAATCTCAAATGTTATAATGGAAGTAAAGGAAAGAGGTAATATTGTCACAATATCAATATCAAGATCCATCTTTTCACCTTGAGTCTTACGTTGGGAAAAAAATTTCTTTCTTTTTTTGTTCTTTTTTGCTCTACTTAACTTTCTTAAACTAAAATGTATCCCTTGCTGGTGGCTTTCTCTTCCCTTTTTTCAATATCTAGCCTTCTTTTCATTCATTTTTTTGAATTTTTAAAAGATTAATTCTTTCATATTAAGGGTTTTATCATTTATTCTTACTTTCTTTGAAGTTTAGTTTTCTTTTGCCATAATGGGTTTGTTTTCAACCTCCTAATCTCAAGATAATCGTTACACCCTCCTTAAAATACAATAATTTCAAATTTATGTTGTGGGGGGAATAATTAGAATATTCAATGTGTCTTTAAGTTGAAATGGAAATGATATGTGTATAGAAAATTTTCAATGAATATATATAACTAAATTATAGGATAGAATAAAAGTTAACATTTAAATAAATATAGAGATATGCATTTTATGAGAAATAGATGAGAAAAGTATAAAAAAGTATTAAAGTATGAGATTTTAAGCTATTATTAATGAATATATGACTATAAACAAAATTTAAAAAACATTTTCAAAAATTTTCCTAGGTAATTTTTCTCATTTTTTTACTACAGATTAGGTGCCCCTTTCATTTTTCTCTCAACTCCCTTAACCTTAACTTATAAAACACTCTATCAACTTCTTCCTCTCTTCCCCTTTCTTTGATTTAGCAAGGAAAAAGATTAATCTTTTTTGAATTCTTTATTTAATTAAAGTAATAATAATAAAGTTATTTTGGTTCCAAGAAGAAATTAGGACCTTAACTAAGAAAACTTTTAATTTTGGAGTGATTAGGATTAAGAAATATCAAATCTATCATCTAACATCCTCTTCTATACTAGATGAGTAAATATACCACCTTTTTATTTGTTTATTTCAAAAAATTTATGCTTAAATGTTATATTTTAGGTTTTTATGAAAATATGAATATACATGCTTGATTGATGTGTTGATTAGTGCTTTTAGCTTGATTTGATAATGTAAGTGACATAAATGGTATAAGGTTAAGGTTTATTTATAATTTCATAATGTTTAGTTAGGTAACAGATGCACTAAGATAGTTAAATTTGTGGATGAACAATGAAAAATCATGAGAAAATTGATAAAAACTAGGCTCTAGTTAATTATAAGCCTTCAAGTGTCTTCTAAGTACTGATAGTCAACTATAAGCACTAGAATTGTTCTCTAAACCTTTATAGTTAACTATTATATTGTAATAAAATTACTATGTTAACTTTGAAAAGTTATCTTCATCTTCTTACCTTCATTTTTAGCAAATCATAAATCATTAACAAGTTAATTAAGTCTTCTAATAAAATGAATTACACATTAATCTTTTATCTATATATATATATATATATATATATATATATATATATATATATATATATATATTAAGGTATTATTAAAATAGTAGACAAAGGTAAAAAAACTTAGGATTATAAAAAATTAAATTTTTAGGTATAACTTACAAAGAGCATAGCTCCTTTGAATTTTAACCATTTTAAGTAAAAGACTAATTCATCGAAATCCAAATGAATTTATTTTCATATAAAATAAGCTTTATAGATAACAAATTTGTAAATTTTGAGTTACTCATAAAATATCATTCAAAGGTTAAAACTAAGATAAGTTGATATGTATAAATATATATATGCATTATTGATAGAATAAATTGCATCATATGACTATGCAAACAAGCATGAGATGTTTAAAATTTGAAAATGTGAATGATGAATGACTTGATTGAGTTGTAAAGTATGCCTTATGAAATGTGATGTGAGATGACTTATATTATTATTTATAAAACAAAATATGTTATGTGGCTATGCATTAAGCCTTGGTGCTATTTAACTAATATGATAAGTATGATTTATGCCATGATATGAAACATAAAAAAACATTGAGCAAGTTATGAATTAAGAAATAAGTTAAAGCAATATGAATACCAAATAATTAATTCTTAGTGGAAAGTTTATAGAGGATATAAAACTAACTCGGGAGTCATATAGTGGATATATATATTTATTTATGATTCATGGCTATGAATTATGTTATAGGATTATAATCTGATTGTTTATTGGTTATTTTCATGTGATCTAATTGCAATGGTGTGATTATAGATGGGCTTCTTAAAGCCACTTGAAAAGGAAACAAGGAAATTAGTTATTTAATGCATTAAGTTTATAGGAAAATGGTTCGAATGATAAGATTAGTGTATTATTATGTTTGATTATGATGGAATATCTACTCACTGAGTTCCAAATTTATACCTCTATGATTTATTTTACAAATGCATAAGTTGAACCTTTATCGCCACTTCTTTAAAGTCTGGCTTGCCAACATACTCTCCGATATGATTTTGGTAGCACCAATATTTGGATGTAATAGTGGATTTTAGGTGTTATTCTATATATAAAGTACTGGTAGATGAAAACGTAGAATTAAATTGCTTTAAGTTAGTTAGATTAGTTTATCTTTATCCTAGGAGGAATATAAGCAACCCTAATTTTCTTATCTACATTATAAACCTTATCTGAATTATGAATGAAGTCCTTTTTCTCTAAGTATTACTCATTTCCTTTTATTACATAATTTAATTAATTAAACAAGATCAAGGTAATTAAATTAGATTAGATTGGTGAAAACCACATAATAAATTCAACATTAATCATGACTAAGATTGGATCATGCCAATAATCTCTTTTCAACTTTCTCATATCATTCTAAAATCTTTTTCATAACAATGGCACATCTTTAACATTCCTCTCTCTTATTGAATTCTCTTTATTAAGTTAATGTTTAACTCTCCTTCATATGGTTATGCCTTAAAAAAAAAGGTGTGTCTAAGGGATTATCATACTTATAGTAACATACCATATTAACATTTTCCTAGAACAAAGCAAACCCTTTGCTCAATTTTCTATAGTGGCAAAATTCATCATCCTCATAGTACACCACATTAATGTCAAGTTCAAATAAAATGAAGTTACCTTCTAACCTAGAATGGTTCTAAATTGTTTCATCTTTACAATAAACAACACCAATATCTACTTTAAATAAATTAAAGTTATCTTCTAGCTCTACATAGTTTGATACAGCTAGAAAGGGGTCTTTATCTACTAGCATCTCTTTGACATTAGCAAACTTTAATCTTTCTTGTATGATAGCCTTTTTAATGACTCCACTAAAATGGACACAATTATTATTACCATGACTAAACATGTTGTAATATTTTTACCATATTTTTATCCATTATTTCTTCTTTGGATAGAATTTTATATCATTCAAATAATTTCATTTACTTATCTTTTAATAATATATCAAATATTAGATTAACTTTATCTACATCAAATAATAAGTCTTTTTATCGATATGGCCCATCTTATCTTTCTTATCAACATTTTTTAACAAAGAATAATGAGGGTCAAGTTTAAGCTCAATTACATAGATCTCAGTGTTATTATCTTTATTAGCCTAATCATCTTTGATATAAGCTATTGTTTCTTTTTTGAAATTATTTATCTTCAATTTTCTATCTTTTTTCTTCTATAATTACTCTATTTGCCATACTTTTTCGACTAATTAAGCAACACAAATAATGTTTCAATTAAACAATTTTTTTATATGGCATAATCAAAACCTATCACTTCTATTTTTGCCATTTCAATCTTTGTAATCTAGGTAAAACATCAACTGTGAACTTGTCAAAATTGAAAGAAATAATCTTTTACTAACTTTATTAGATTTGTACAAAGATTTATTAGATCGACTAAATTCATTTTAGTTTCTCCCCAGTAAAATTAATCATAAAATATCCTCTTTAATTTTGCCCATGAGTGAACTAAATTTGATAGGAGTCCTAAATACCAGAAGAAAGTAATTTTAGTTAAGAAAAAGGGAAATGTTTTAAATTTTGGAATTAATTTCTTGCCTAGTTTCTACATTCGATTGCAAATTAAGTAATATGTTTAATAGTTGATCGATCAACCTCACTAAAGAATGTTATGAATTTTGGCATCTTAAAACTGCTAGAAAGTTCAATTTTATTTATCCAATCAAGGAATGCTCCTTGATAATTTAGATATGTTCCTTAGTCATCAAGTTAGTTTAATAATTTTTCAATTAAAAATTATATATTTTAATCATAAGTTTCTTGAGTCTAGTGAATGTGTTAATGGTTTAGTGCATATTGATTTGGCTATCAAACATTCTCTTGTGTACTTCTATTTAAGGGTTCATTCAATCAAGCTTTTCTTACTTGTTTATGACACCTAGCAAATCTCACGTGTCTATATTCCAATTCTAACCTTTTGACTTCATTATAATCAACCTCAAACTATTCTCTCTGTAATTCTAGTTCTTAGTCATGTTATAAACCAAAATGTTAAACCATTCTCTAAAAAGTTTGATTTATTTGCTCTTGGCTATTAGCCATTTTTTCAAGAATTAATCTAAATATAATGGCTATATTTTATGAGAGCATATGCATCATATCATGGGTATTCTTATCCATTTGTTGTTTTATTATGACCATATTCTAAGAAGAATGGTCATTACTTCCATTATCTTTAACCATTTCTATAGGTTATCCGTTAACTTTTTTTGCCTAAAGATTTCAGCCATTGTAAGCAACAACCTTATTATTCTTATTGATCTAAGGTATGCCATAAGGCATCCCTACAAGCAATCCATTAAATCCTTAAAATTACTTCTTTAACCGTTATTCAATGTATTATTGTTATTTTTAGGAATCCTATTGTTTTAATTTTGTGTGGCTTGCTTGTTATTTCAACAGTCATTTCATTAGTTTTAATTTGGAGTTTGATTTGATGGAAGTCTAATTTTGTTAGTTCTGAATATTGCTTGACCCATTATTATTTGGATTGCACACATTTTATGTCATATTCAACATAGGATTATTTTTATTATTGTTTTGTATTGTATCTAACGCATTATTGTTTTGATTATTCATGTTTTAAGTCACTTCCATGGACTTTAAATTTTTTACCATTGCTTTTGGCTAGGGCTCAAGAATAATGTCAACAACCTTTTCTTAAAATAAATTGTTATCATGAGCAATTCAAGAAAAATATGCCACATTGATATTCATAATAAAAAGTGATAAAATTGTACCACTTCTTAGTTATATAAATAGAAAAATTCAAAATTGTGTACTTTAACTTGGTCCTATCAGGCATGTCAATTTGTTTTTGCCAAAATTTGCAATAAATGTATTCAACCTTTTTTATGGATAGTGGAGTCTTTATGGTTTATTGATTATCAATACAAGGCAAAAGAAACAATTAATAAGATTGATAAAAAGGACATAATTATATAAATATACAAAGAGCATATAAACATGTTTAGAAAAGTGGCAATTCTAGCAATAATCCACTAGCAGCTTTTGGAAAATCCTGAAATAAAAAATAGTACATCAAATAAGTGCAAAAGATGATGTGATTGGAAACCATCCTCGCTTACACTTAAAATTGGTTTAATGATTAGCGACAATTGTGATAGAATTAGTAAAATGGCAATAAAGTTCTACAAAAACTAAACACAAAGTGCATTGATAAATGTGCTTTTTTTGCCCAATTTGATAAAAAGGATCCTTCTATCCTCAATTTAATATATTTACAGCTTTAAAACTGAATAGTTGTCTATCTATAGGTAGTTATGTATTTTTTTCAAAGCAGTCATCAGTCTCCCACATGGCATGTTTATATGATTTTTCAATTATTATGAGTAAAACTGCCAATACCTTCCCTTATTGATTGGTCATTCCATGATGGCATATTATGCAACTTTCCCTGTTAAGGGTGAGTTTGCTTAACAGTTGATTATCTCTCTTCTTGGATTGCTTCCAATCACTTCAACTTAAAGCAATGTCTAGCCAAAGAATTGCAATTCAATTTTATCTATCTTTACTCCTAGGCAAAAAAAATTAGATTAGAGGACAATAAGTACATCAATTGAAAATGGGAAAATGTTAATGTATCATGAGAGGGTTAAATCTTTTTAATTCCATTGAAGGAAGACAAAAAAATAAAAATAAACAAAGAATCATGCAAATTATTTCCAATAAAAGTTTAAAATCACACTCTCTGCTCTCTTAAAAAGTTCCTTCTAAAAATGAAGTTTCTTATTATTTTATTATTTTCAATTCTGTAGAAAGTTTTTTCTTTAAAAAAGAATTTTCTCATTAATTTTTAAGGGCAATGTTTAAGAACTTGACATTTTTAAATATAATAAATAAAATATTCAACTTTGAAAGGCTTAAGTCACCCCCACTTTAACCTTCTATATTGATTTAAGCACTACCAAGAGGAATCTTGATAAACATCACCGCTTAAGCTTTGTTTAATTGAATTGAAAATACGAGGAAATCAAAATGAATAGAATGAGAAGAGAGAAGAATGAAAATTGGATGTGAAATGCTTTCTTTTTATTTGTTTTGATGAGAAGAGTATTGAAATGAATGAATGAAAACACCAAAAAAAATTACTTTTTCTTTATTGTCTTGATAAATGATAATAATATATTAAAATTACAATTATGTCCTTATGCTTGAATTGCAGAATTTAGTTATTAATATTTCTTCATATAAACTATTAATAAGTTATCCAATTATTATTACTTCTTAAAGAGTAATATTATATTTACTTATTTTCTACTATAGAATATCTCTCCTTACACATTTATCATAATTTAATTTAACATCAAATATTTATTATTTTAATTTATTTTATTTTATTGTTATCTTTAATCATGTATATAATTATATTTAATTATAAAAAATTAATAGTGATAAATAAAAAAGACTCTATAAAAGCATCTTATGCCATTTGGAAACAAATAATAAAGGTATTTTTGAAAAAACTACTTGTTAAACCCTAGTGGATTCCAGTTTTCATTCCAACATTGGAGCGACGATATTTCTGGAGGCCCACCATTCTTTTTGGCTAGTACAATGCCTTAATAGAAATCTAAGGAGTCATTTGGTTCATGTGGGAAATAAGTTCCTGTAGAAAATTAAATTTCATAGGAAGTTACTTCCTATGTAAACTTCCTGGGAAGTTCTTAATGTTGTTTAGTTGGCATCAAGGAAGTTGCATTTTTCAGGAAATACAAATTACCTAAGGGGGAGTAGGTAAATAATTTTCCATGTTCCGGAGGAAATACAATTTCCTGAAAAGTGATTTCTCATGTTTTATGAGCAATTAAACAACTCACAGTTTTCTATTTCTTAAGAAATACAACTTCCCACATTTTTACTGCGAACCAAATGATCCCTAAAGTAAATCACACTGGCCTATCGGAGCTACATTAATCGTTGGATAAAACATTCTTCACCCAAATATTTAACTACATTTATGTTTGGTACATTTAAATGGTAGATTCATCTAAGAAAGATAAAATAATTAAATTACAAATTGGCCTCATTGAATGAAATTTGAATTATGGTTTTATAAAATTTGATTTTACTTTGTTGTAATATAGATAATTTGAGTTAAATAAATGAAAATTAATACATTTTATTTAATATAGAAATTTTAAGTAATATACTAGAAAATAATATGTGTAATTAATTAGAACTAATTTGATATGAATAATTTAAGATTGATTTTTTTATTTAAATAGAATAAGATTATTACATCTCTTGAATTTTATAACTATCACTATTAATCCCTAATTTCTACTTTTACTATAGTTATTTATTTTTTTTGTTAACTTGTAATATTAAAGTAAATGAAAAATAGAGAAGTTAACTGTTAAATCTACCTTAGAAATATTAAATATATTTTTTGTTATATTATTTCTTTTCATTGTTTATTTTGATATTACGAGTGAAAAAATGATAAATAATTATAATAAAAGTAAAAATAAAGAACTAGTAATGCTAATTATGAAATTTGAAGGATATAATAGTTAATATATTTATAAATGATGCACTAATCATTATGTTCACTTATAATTCTAAAAGCTAATTAATTTAAACTCCAATATCATTTAATAAAACTTAATATATAAATGTTTATCAATTGATACCTTAGTGATGTAGTAGTACTTGATGTTACCTTAGAGACTATACTTCTCGTCATATTGGTGGTTCAAATTCAAATCTTATGTGTGTATATTAAGTAAATTACCACCTATATCATTATAACAAAAAAGATATAAGTTTTATCATAAAATAAAGTAAATAATTATTTAGTAATTAAAATCATAATACTTCAATTATTTAAAATAACATTATAATTTTATATTATTCAATATATATCATTATGATTCAAGATATATAAAAAATTGATATAATAAGAGAAGTACTTTAAATACATTATCAATATTTTAAGCACACTACTACGTTCAAATAGAAATGAAATAAATGAATAACAAAATTCAATTACTATGCCTGTTATATTATATTTATTATTTTCAGTATAATAATTAAATTTCATGAATTAATATTATGTAAAAATAGAGATAAATCAAACCAGGATCAATAATCAATTAAGTGAGATAATTTTTGGAAATATACCATTTCTTGAAATCAATACAGTGCCCGTTTAAATCACTTGCACTCAGTTTTCAAGTGATTAAATCCTAACCTTGATTTGCACATTTATCCCTTTTTGCTCTCTATCTTATGATTTGCATAAACCAACAACACTGTTGCCCCGATTCCGTATCGGAGCATCAAAGTCGGCCTCCATTTTTTATTTCTATTTTTCATTCACTTCCATTTTACTTCCGTATCAAATGACTATAATTGACTTTCAATCCGATTTCCTTTACGCTCATTCCTCTTTTCATCCGATCCAAACTGTTCGGCCATTCCAAACAATCATACATCGCAAAAGTCTTCATCAACTGATGCAATTATATATGTTAATTTTAGTAATTTTTATGAATATATATTAAATCATTTATAGTATGTGTATTACATTTTATTAAAATTTTCTATTAAAGGATTCACTGAGCAATATTTTAAAATATTTGGTTGTGACGCAAGCATCTTTAGTTTACACCAATATCTCAAATGTTGCTGGTCTATGCTAGTTTCTTTATAAAACATGATCTCATGAGCCTTTCCATGTAAATTGTACAATAGAGGGTAACTATAACGAACATAACCTTTTATGATCGAGGCTCATCATCAAACTGTGAGTTTTTCAATCACATGAAGTACGTGAATCATTAATATTATGCTCAGTTTATTAACGTTTAATTTATTTATTTATTAAATTTAAGAAACATGATATATCTCACCAAAAAAATTACATACCAGAAAATAATTTTCTCATTTTTAAGTTGACTAAAAATGCTTTAATGCATATCTTTGAATAGGAGTACAAGTAGATCAGATAATCTATCAGAGGCTCAGGCAACTTAACCTATTTAAAGTCTAGTTTAACTTAGTCTACTTATCTAAATAAGTCAAACTTAAATTAATAAATTATCCTATTTAAATAAATAAGTGAGGCTTTTTTTCTTTAAACTTGATTGTAGGCCTATCAGGCTGACCTATCAGGGTGACCTATTTAATTATAAATATATTTATAAATAATATATATTATATTATATTATATATACAAATAATATAATATATTTTCACACATATATATGTATATAAGTTTAATTAAGCTGTTAGATAATTTTGAGTCTTGAAAAAGCTTAAGGCCTTATTTGATAATTAGTTGATTCAATTAACTGTTAACTAATAACTGATTACGTTAACTGATTTGACCAGTTAATAACATTAACTGTTTGAGCAAAAATATTTGATAAAATTAGCTGTTTCCTATTAGCTGTTTAAATGGAAAATAACATATAAGGACACATATATATTTTATAATTTATTTAAATATTTTTTAATTTAATAATATTTTAGATTTATTATATGATTTATATTTAAGATATATAATAATTTATTTTTAAGCAAAATGATAATTTATTTTAAATAATTTTTAAGTCATATTTTATTAAAAATATGATAAATCTAAAATATAATTAAAGATTTATTATATTTCTTAAGTTATTATATTTTTTAAAAAATAAATTATTATACTTCATAAATAATTTATACAAATTAATAATTATTATTTAATAAAAATTTTTAATCTTTTTTTAATGAAGATATAAGTAAAAATATGCATATTATTTAAGGATAATTTTATATTTTTATAAATCCATTATCAATAAGTTAATTGAAAATATTGGGTTTACTAGCTTTTTCAAATTAGCTTATTAAGGGTCAATCAACTAATTGAATAAGCTATTTATCAAATAGTTAAATTGACTTATTAATTCGGTCAAACAGTTAAATACTATCAAATCAATTAAAAACTCATCAAAAAACTCTTTGCTAAATACCCTCTAAATCTACTAGCAAATAATATAATATATATTATATGTATAAATAATATAAATATTTTGACACACACACACACACATATATATATAAGTCTAATTAAGTTATTAGACAATTTTGGATCTTAAAAAAATTTTAATTTATTAACAAATTTAAAAGTTTATTTTACAAGAAAGTTTTTAAATAGGTTAATAAGCCTAGTTAGACTTCTTTAATAAATCAATCATTTTTAACAAATCAAACCAAATCTAAATTTTGACATTATATAAGTTAACAAGTCAGGTTCAAACGAATAATTTAAAAAATAGATATGATCTATTTAAGATAAAACCTAACTTGACTCAGACTATTTACAACCTTATCTATAAGGGAAGAAGTGAGTGCTTTTTTGCCATGAAGCATGAAATATTTTTTTGATAATTTTTAACTTTTCTTAAAAGGTGAATTTTATTTATTTATAGATTTATTAGATAATAATTAACTTTCTATATACTTGCTAGATGCAAAGTTATTGAAAAAAACTCCAATACAAACTCTAAGTATATATAATAGTATTTAGATTTAATTTATAATCAATATAGAATATTGTAAATAATTTTTTATTTATATAGTAATATATGACTAAACAATAATATAAAATTAATTTATATTAATAGTGAATTAAATTTATATTTTGTATAATAACATTTTTTTTTATGTTTTACATAAAGTTCTTTCATATTTCCAGAATTTCACATTATGTGAAATTCCTTTCCATTATAAAAATTATATTATTGCTTAAGATCTATTTAATTAAATTTTAATAGAGCCCTCAATTAATATATTATTTTTTCAAAAATTATTCTTAAAAATTATTTCAAAAATATTTTTTATTTTCAAAAACTATTTACAAATCTAAGAAAAACAAAAAAAATCAAGAGCGGTAGATAAAGTAAATAAGAAAAAAATTTATTTAATTACAAAAATTACATAAAAATTAATATATATATATTATCAAAACAAGAACTTTTGGGTCCGTACGAGCTTATTTGGATATGTTTTCATTTTTTATTTTTAAAAATTATTATCAAAAACTATTTTTGATTTTAAGGAAAACAAAGAATAAAATGTTGTTTAGATAAGTAAGAAAAAGTTTTATTTAAATACAAAATTTACATTTAAAATAAAAAATAAGTTAGAAAAATAAAAGCATTAAGTCTATTTTTTTAAATAGAAGAACCTATTTTTAAAATCCATTCTTAAAAAATTATGATTCTAAATATATAACTTAAAAATGGCAAAAACATAAACAATTTTTAGATATTTTCTTAATTTATTTTCATATTCTTAATATTAGTTTTATAATTAAATGAAATACTTTTTTATTTGTAACACAAAAAACTTTTATTCTTTAATTTCATTCTATTTGAGAATAATTTTTAAGAACAATTTTTGAAAATAAAAAATAAGAACATATCCAATTATTTTGATTTTAAGTTATACATTTGAAATTATAATTTTTAAAGAAATTAAAAATAATTTGCTAAACAAGAATTTTTATTTTAAAAATAAAAAATTATTTTTAAAAACAGTTAATAAATAGACCTTATTATTTATTTTTAAAAATTATTTTTAAATTTAAGGAGAACCAAGAATAAAGGGTATTTGGTGGAGTAAATAAGAAATTATTGTATTTAATTATGAAATTCACATCAAAATCAGATAAATAAGTTAATAAAATATCTAAAATTATTTTTATTTTTCTAATTTTTATGTTATACATTAAAAATGGATTCTAAAAACACTTACCAAACAAATTCTTCTATTTTTAAAAATAATAAATAAACAATCTGTTTTTAAAAAACATAAAAACAATAAAAAAATTACTTTTAAAAACTAGTAAACAAACAACACTTAAATTTGGACATGACCTAATCTAGTTTCCTTTCTTCTTTATTCCTCCTCTTATGATTTGTTTAAGGAAATTTGCAATGGGAAGCGCTGCAAAACTTAAACAAACAGGTTGTACATTTTTTATTACAGTAAGTTAGTAGTAAACAAGGACTTCCAATCGGACGGAATGGTTTAAAACTTAGGGAGGCAAGATTGTTGTGTCTGAATTATCAATTACAAATGCACTAGTTGAGACAAATGAATGGAAGTTTTACTCTTTGGAGCAAGCAAAATACCAAGAAAGCCTTTGTAAAAAGATGCTAATTACAGTCTACCTATTAATTTTTCCATAGGAGAACTACGGAATGTAAAAGACAAAGAACAGAAAGACTTAAAAAAATGGAAAAAAAACTTCTCTACCTTTGACCTTTTCTCTGAATCATGACCCTGTATATATTCTGCATGCTGCTTCATGAAATATACATTGAAGGACTATAGTTCTGGTGGCACGTTGTGGCAGAGCCAAACTGCAGAAAAAGGGATTGTGACAAAATTGACCTATTGTTCATGACCTGCATATTCAGAGGAAACCAAAGAATGGGACCTTTCCTGATACAAGCATATATAGAGCTTTAAAGTTTAAATTATTACTTGCCAAAATTCATTTTCTTTCCCTGTACCTTCAGGCAGAGCTTATAGAAAATGGACGGTGAAAACATTTTTATTCCAGGCTAAACTACTTTTCTGCTGTCTCACTTTTTCTGAGCTAGATAGAGCTAAGGTTACAAGTACTTATGTTTCATATTAGAAACTATTTCCCTTGCTCTAGTGATTTGCATGTTTTTGCACTTTATGTTTGTTGATTTTGCCTTCTTTTTCATTTATCATTTAAAAGGATGAAAAAGAAAGAAAAATTAGAAGGACAGATTTGTACCTTGCAGCTTGTTCAACTTGAATGTACTTTGCATGAGAAGCCAGTCTGCTATTTGTTCAACTTTTGATCGTTGGCATAACGGTTTCAAAAGCTTCCACTAGCATCTCCACCTTTCTTTTCCTAGCTGGAGTTAACTTGGAAACAACCTGCCGAAGTGCATAATTAAGCATCCATTCTTCACCATCTTTTCTTCCTTCCATATCTTGATGTCTCAATTGAACTTTCTCCGCTGCTGGGTCAGGCTCCAAGGGAAGACATCTGGGCCCTCTTGGGTTGAATTTCCTTACTTGTTCCAAGGACTTGATGAATCTCCTAAGCAAAATTACCTTTTTAAGATTGCTCCAGCTCCTAGGCAATGGCTTGTTTGGCATGTTTTCCACCTTGGACACTGATTCTTCTCCTTCCTGTGATAATTCATTACCAGATTTCATGCTAGCTTCTTTTTGGCTGATGTCTTCACTATGCATGATTTCACTCCCGCTAGATTGTTTGGAATTGTCCAAAACTCTAGTGTCAGTCAGTGATGGGTTTTCCTCAACATCTGGCATGATTGCATCAATTGCTTGCTCAACCATCTTGATGGCTTCAGTTTGGCGGAGTTCAACCTCTGGGTCGGCTGCAGCCTGATCATTTGTCTGAGGATCTTGATTCATCACAGGCACGCTGGTGACATCATGCCCTATCTGTTTCTCATCTGCCCCATCAACAAGTGGCTTAGAGTCATCTTCTGCTGCCTTTGCTGATGCCATATGCTTATATACCAAGTACCACAGCCTGTTGTAGCTCTGTTTTTCAGGCTGAGTCCTAGGCTCTACGCCAGCAGTATTCTGAGCCTCAGATTCTTTAAGCACGGGAAAACTCTCAGAATTTCCATTTTCCAGCTTGGCATCTTCAATTCTTTCTTTTCTGCATGTTGTTGAATCATCCAATAGGTCAGGAGCTTCAGAAGAGGCCAAAGTAGAGCCAAGTGATCTTGCAATGTTTTTTAGCAGCAAACTTTTAGTTGTTGAACGTTGTTCCCCATTTGAAAAAATTGGATTCTTGGAATCAAAATCTCTGCTGTGTAGATCAGATTTGTGATTGAGAATTTCAGTATTTGAATTCAATATGATGCCTTGGGGAACTTCATTTTCTTTCGTCATAGCCTCCTCATGCCTGTTACTTCTAAGCTCATCTGGCTTGCTGAAGGATTTATTATGCACTCTAGAAATTTTCAACTCTGCAAAGCAAATATTATCATCAAGTGACTTGTTCTCCACGTTACTATAATTGTTGCTGAACTTTTTCATCTCATTCTGGTCTTCATCAACTGATCTGGATGCAGGTCTATTTTTTAATGTCTCAGTCCAACCAAGATTTTTTTCTTTGAGCACATCTGGTTTGTCTGGTTCAAGCACTTGATTATCACTGGCATTGTCTGCATATTTTTTCGGACAATTCTGTGCAGATGATGCTTTTTGAAGCAGGATATGAGAAGAATAAGCACAATCCATTTCTCTTCCTGTTTCTTCCATTCTACAATCTGAGGAATCACCTAGGTTTTGAACTGGATTTGCTTGAGTTGCAAGTTTTGCCAACAACTGAAGGCTATTTTCAGTGTCTTGCAACGGCTGAATTGTTTCAAAAGCTTCTACCAGCAGCGCTACTCTCTGTTTCTGAGACGGGCCAAGTTTCGAAATAACCTTTTGAAGTGCATAGTCAAGCATCCATTCCTCAGCATTCTTTTTCTCTCCCAGTGTTTGGTGCCTGAGATGTACTTTTTCTGCTTCTCTCTTGGCGTCTGATGGTAACTGCCGGTGTTTCCTTGGGTAGATTTTCCTTACCTTTTCTAATGCATTTACAAATCTTTTTAGGAGGATTAACTTCCTCAGATAGCTCCAATTTTTTGGCATTTTCTGTTCTGGTTTGTTGCCAATCATCTCTTTGGCTTTCTCGTCTTCAAGAGGCTCTCCAGATGTTGAGAGATTCTTTTCCTCACTCTTTTCTTGACCATTTTGTATGAGTTCCTGATCTGAAGCAATGACTCTAGTGTTTAAGTGATCATTGGAGGAGAGGCCTTCAGTTTCTTGGAGTAGAATTTCATCAAAGGCTCTCTGCACCAGCTCAACCGCATGCTCACTGTCACCATCTATTTCCCTCTCTGTTTCACATTCATCCTGACAAGAAGAGCTATTTTCATCACTAAATGCCCAATTATCCTGCCCTCGGGCTTCCTTGTCTACCCTGTCAAAAGCAACCTTCTCCTCTCCTTTCCCTGTGTTACTTATCAGTGCATGCTTATATACCAAGTGCCACATTTTGATATATTTTGAACTCCTTTCCTGCTCCATTCTGTATGACACGTCAGTGATGAAAGCAGGCTTAGATTCTCTCTGTGGTGAACTTACCCCCAAAACTTCAGAATCTGACTCCTTACTTATGCTTTGGGTTACTGTGGCTTCCTCCAATACATCCGTATCAGAAATGCTTGTTGATGTTGATTTCAACAAATGATTTGAATTTGGTGGAATTGAGGCCGCAGATGTCTGACTGTTTGCACTGATTAAGTCACAGGCATTTGAACTTCCGCCAGTTGATTCAGGATTGGCTATCTTGAGGACCAGCTCTCTTTCTCCCTTGATTTTTTGGGAAACTTCTGCTTCAAGCTCTGAATCATTGGTGGCTGTACCATCATGCATTCATGTATTAGGAAGAAAAGCTTAGCGCAAACATCAAATTATTTTAGCAGAAACTCAAAAACAACAGCTCTGTTTGGTTTCTAAATAGCTTAGTTTTTAAAAACAAAACATAAAAAGGCTCTGTTGGGAAACTTGCTTTGTATATTTTGCCTTTCAAAAGTGTAACTCAACATGTTGTTTTAGAAATCAAAAGGTAAGAACAACTTGTACCTGTTTTCTTAACTATTGTTTTTGTGTTTTAGAACAATACGGCATTAATTCTGCAAACAATGAAAAACACATCATCTTTATCTTGGCCTGATCTCCTGACTTCTTCCTCTCCCCTCCTCTTCCCATTGCTGTGTGGTGCTTTGGTAACCCAAATTTAGATTTATTCCTAAGTATTTGTTGTACAATTCTTGCCTTTTTGTTCGCTCTTGTAAGATTAATAAGAAAATGATTCCAAACAGGTTCTTAAATTCTTTTGTTTTCCAGAACTGTTTTTAGATTTATTTTATAAGATTGTTTTAAAAAACAATAGAACTTAAATAAAAACAATAATTTCACTTGATATTCATGGAGAATAACAGATTTACCAGTTTTCTCTCTAGCAACTGTCTTGATTTTCCTTGCTGTCTCCATGGCTTTGGAATCGGTTTTTCCCTTCCTTGTGCCAATACTGCAACATTCAGAACTTGTTTCCTTGATTGGAAATGAAGAAAAAAATTTGTGCCCTTTTGCTGCCAAAGAAACATTAAGATTCTCCTCAAAACTTATATGTGGATATGATGTTTCACCAAGCAACACCTCAGCATAATAGCTCAAATTTATGATCTTCTCATCATTCCACCCAGATTTGCCACATCCAGTGGATGTGATTGCCCGCGTATCACATGGCTTCACCGCTGAGTCCCTTGTCGGCCTTTTTACAGACCTCCCAGAAAGGAGTGTTTTACACGCTGCAGGATCTGCATTATGTACACTGTGGCTCTTCTGAGTTCCTTTCTTCTTATTTCCAGATTGCCTTGATCTAGTAACAGCTTGACCCTCCTTCCTCATGCTCTTTTGCGCCTTCAATACACGCCTTCTTATAGACACAAAACGCTTCAATGGAGGCACATTGTCATGGTGGTGACTGCCGTTAAGGGAGCAGTAAGTATATCTACAAACTCTCGTAGATGACACACCTTCAGATCCACTAACTCCTCGTGGGATTTCAATGTGATCAGGGAAATGGGAATCCTTGAGGGTTGAAGAACATGTAGCCATAAGCAAGCTTGATTCTGGGGTTTGAGATTTCTGGGAACTTTCTTCCAAGGAAATCTTTTTCAATTTGAAGGTAGACATTTTTGTCAAGATTCTCACCGGCTGAAAGCTTGATTTTCTAGTAACAACTCTCTGTGATTTGTTACCAGATAGTTTTCTGGTCAAATTCCTCTTCAATTTCACAGTGGTCATTCTTGTTAAACTCTTCCTTGGTAACATTATTTGGGAATTCTGCCCAGAAGAATGGAAAATTTTTATTTTTTTTAACAATTAAAAAAAATAATTTCCATTAAAAAAAGTCAAAATTTGATTTGAAAGTTAAAAATACTCACCTGGAAGCTCTCCTTTGCGTGAGAACTGCTGGTGGTCTTCATGTAATTGGGCGATGAATCTGAAATTTCAATTGGGGTTCCTGTGTCAGCCGATGAGAGCATTGAAGGAGTACCGGACTGGGAATTTGATCCTCTGCTGGACGATTTTCTGCTTGATATCCTTTTAAGCCTGATTGATCTCAGTTTCTTACTGATTCCTGATCTCACAGGTTCACAATAAACTGCATCTTCTGTACTAGCAGTCTCCGATTTTGCCTCATTGGATTCAGTTTCAAACTGATGAGATGAAATCATCCTGAATCAAAAAAAATTCTGGATTGAGTAACTTCAGAAAATCTAAATGAACCAAATAAGAACAAGGAGGAAAAAAAAAAAAGAAAAAAGAAGAACAAAGTTATCAGATACCTGTTTATGCCTCTCCTTCTTCCTTTTTAATTGAAAAAGGAAATGATATGTAGTTTTGGGAAGGAAAGCAAAGAAAGGAATTGCAGTGAAAAATGCAAGAGTGAAAGATTCCAACTACGGAAGAAGTCTTCGGCTTCTGAACTCTAGAGTATATGAAAAATTAATGAGCTGAGGATTATGACATTTGAATGATTCAAAAAACTAAGTTGACCAATGGAAGTTGATCAGTAAAGGCGTACCGAATTGAATTGGCATTTCTGCTGAATTGACTCTAAATTCTTTATTTATTATTGAAAACTTCTGATGGAAAATGACTTGCAGGTTGCTTTCCTTTCCCAGATTATTTAATGCCTTTTCTTACACGTCGTGGAAAGAGGGAAATTGGATCTCTTTTTCATTGATTCTGCCCTTGTTGTTGATCATCTATCATCCGGACGGTAATAATTAAAGACTGGATTTTATTTTCCTTCCGGAAATGTTTGGTAAGAAGAGAAATGGTGCTCCATACGTGAGATTCTCAGCAAGTCAACTGCATGCAGACAGTTTTGTCCAGGACTCAAAAAAAAAAAATTATAAATAACGAGAGAGTCCTTATTTTCAAGTGACATTTTATATTTGAGAATTTAATTTTTAATTTATGTGTATATTTAATAATTCAATCATTATTTTTAATAAAAAAATTATATTTAGACAAATTATATTCACCTTTTTTATATTAATATAAATACGCTCACACTCTTATTTATATATAATTATCCTTTTTTATTTTAATTATACACTCACTTTGAAAAAAAGGAAAATAAATACATATTTCTAAGAGTAGAAAAAAAATATAAGTATAATTAAATGCCTTGGAAGATGAGAGTAATTTGCCTTTTATATTTTTATAACTATAATATGTTAATACTAATAATTTTCCATTAATAAATTTAATTTTAAACTGATTTTGCATTATTTCTCATTTGCATATTTTTTTTATTTATAATTAGATAGTCACACTCATGCAATTGTTGACTTGACAGCACGATCTCTCCTAACTCTTTTATTTCTACTTTTTATACTTAACAAATCACTTAATAGAATCATTTAATATATGGTTTTGTATTTGAATTCAAAATATAAAAGAAAATAAAACAATATTGAATATTATTGCAATGCTATGAATATTAATATCTAGATTCCTGTTTCAGATATTGTGTTAAAAGGAAAAACCAGAAAATGTATTTTCAACAAAAATATACGAAAATATATTTAATGCATTCTGCAGATAATTCGCTAATAATTTATTTTCAAGCAATAGACTTGTTTTCCCAAATGAAAAATAATTTTATATAAACGAATGATCACCGTCAGGAATTACAGTATTGGTGGCAGACTGACGCTGATATGCGACACCAAGCGCGTTTTAGTTAGTTCCGTAGGTGGGGGCCAGGGCTTTCCTTTTTTGCTTGTGCGCCACAAATTGGCTGGGTTTTATCACTTTTATTTTGGAACCAAAATATTAATGGAAAAAGACAAAATATATACAAAAGTGCAGCAAAAAGACAAGGAAAATTCAATATTCCTACCGTAATTGACGGTGATCTGAGTCATCTGCCTCTTCTAGTTTCTGGTATTCGCCCTGGTCCCTTTTCGATTTCTTTCCCTTGTCATATTTTGTGGATTCCTTTTCTATTTTTAAAAATGTTATAGATGTATATAAATTTTGCATCTAACAAAGATACAAACAAGTGTAATTTCATCATTCAAATATTAAAGTTGTATAAAAAAAACTTTTTAAAATTGTTTTTATTTTTATTTAAAATATAACTTTTAAAAAATAAAAAAATAATTTTTTATACAACATATAAGAGCTTACATTCATACGAACTTTTTTTTAAAATTTCAACTTAATTTCATTCTTATAGCACTGTCCTATGTTTATAGCATTATCTTAGGACTCGTTTGGTTCATACGGGAAATAAGTTCCCATGGGAAATGGAACTTCACAGGAAGTTGATTTCCCGTATGAACTTCCTGGGATATCTGAATTTTTGTTTGGTTGACAGGGAGCAAGTTTCATTTCCCGCAGCAGAAGTTCCTACGTTTTTGTTTGGTTCAACTTTGTATTTCCTACGATATAATAATGAAATGACGAAAATAGCCTCCAAAATAAACATTAACAGATATTAATTGATTGAGTTGTTTTTTATGTGAAAAACACTGTTCTTCGAGGCGGGAAAATGAAAGGACACGACATTGAAGCGACAAAACGCAATGGCCTGAATACGAAATGACGCACGCGAAGGGCGTTTCGGCGGGGACAAAAAGGCCAAAACAGTAACAGTAACAACACTTCGCATTCCATCTCAAAGCTCACCAGAACCAGTGATCTCAAGACGCAGGAAGACACCGTGGTTATCATCGCCGAATACACCAAGAGAAGATACCAAACGACTCTGAACAACCGGATAACCTCATTTATCCACATCGGACGCTGAAAGCAAGATTAAACAGCAACTCCGAACAAATGGGTCGTCCACAGGTAAACCCACCTCCTCTTTAGCATTGACTCTAATACAGGCATCATACTTCAGTTATAAGTGCAACGAAAATGTGGAGTTGCTTGCTTGGACTTGTGTTCCTACGTGAGTTGAAGTGAAACCCTAGCAGTTAGTAGGACCACAACATGCCATATATTTTGTTGCATGTTACTGTCACTCCACATAATATCCGTAAGACAAGTTATACTACGGTTATAGGCTCATGTTACTGTTTCTCGGTGAAACAGTAACACCCCACTGCGACGATGTTGCATTGTTATTCATACCTCACAGAGTGGCACTTACCCACGAGTTTTGTTAAACGTGTATGTCTCATTTTGTATCTGATGTTACTTTTTCTTGCTGAAACAGTAACACCACTAGGAAGAATTGGATGTTGCATTAGTGATCATACCTGGTTGTGACTATTTATGCTTGATCTAACTCTTGATTTGACGTTTACCCGAGCAGAAAGGCGCTAAAGCACTCTCACAAGGAGACTTTTCTGATGAAGAAACCCAGAAATTCCAGCAGTATAGGTCCAATCTCTTGGCCTGCATTAGGCAGGTTGATCAGCTTCAGTTGGATGACAGGCACACGATGGTGCTACGACACAACCCATTCTGGGTCCTGATAAACGCAATAATAACAAAGGAACTGGATCGCAGCATGTGTCGTAAGAGCGATGTTGAAATTCAGTCCATAATTGCTACCTTCTCAGACAAGAATAATTATTTCAACATCGGGGGCGATCATCTCAGAATAACACCAGCATCAGTGAAGCTGATCTTTGGAATAAGAGATGGAGACCAGCCCATCCAGACAACCTCTGGCAAGAGGACCTTATCAGACTTTGATGTTAGATGTTTCCGTGGCAAATCACGCCTGAGCAAACCAATCATATTCAAAGCTCTCCAAAGAGCAGTGCGGGGAACATCGGAGACTGATGTGCAGGATGTCTCCCGCCTCATGACGTTGATGCTTCTTGTCACCCTCTTCGTACCCAACAGGGCCCACACAATGGGTTGGTCGTATATCAAATACGTGGAGGATGTGGACGAAATAGCACAATATGGGTGGTCACACGACCAACTCATGAATTCTCTCAAAAAGGACAGCACCCCCAATGTAACCGGGTGTGTCATGCTATTGCCAGTAAGTCAAAGATGTCAAAACTGCTCTTTACTTGGTGTCCGAATCCTTTACATTTTCTTCATTCATATCCATTCATTTGAGTGAATGTTCCTGTCTCTTGTTGTATGTTTGTCGCAAGGCTTGGCTCATGTTGCTGTTTTAGGCTAAAACAGTAACATGAGCCTCCTTTGTCTCTGAGTGGTTTACTCAAGTTTTATGGCGTCTTTATTGTTAATTTGATCTCACCAGACAGTTATTCGTGAGTTCTTCATCTCTGTTGTGTGTTTGTCGCAAGGCTTGGCTCATGTTGCTGTTTTAGACTAAAACAGTAACATGAGCCTCCTTTGTCTCTGAGTGGTTTACTCAAGTTTTATGGCGTCTCTATTGTTAATTTGATCTCACCAGACAGTTATTCGTGAGTTCTTCATCTCTGTTGTGTGTTTGTCGCAAGGCTTGGCTCATGTTGCTGTTTTAGACTAAAACAGTAACATAAGCCTCCTTTGTCTCTGAGTGGTTGCCCCAAGTTTTATGGCATCTCTATTGTTAATTTGATCTCACCAGACAGTTATTCGTGAGTTCTTCATCTCTGTTGTGTGTTTGTCGCAAGGCTTGGCTCATGTTGCTGTTTTAGGCTAAAACAGTAACATGAGCCTCATTTGTCTCTGAGTGGTTTACTCAAGTTTTATGGCGTCTCTATTGTTAATTTGATCTCACCAGACAGTTATTCGTGAGTTCTTCATCTCTGTTGTGTGTTTGTCGCAAGGCTTGGCTCATGTTGCTGTTTTATTGTCCGCAGTATTGGCTGTGTGAGATTACCAACGTGCTGGGCGGGCACCACATCGAAAGAGTCCCAAGGTGCCTCAAATGGGACCTGAAGCTCCTCACACGCCAACTGAGGGATCAACTTATCAGCCAGCTTCAGGTAACAGTATGAAAATATCAACTTATTACGATGCCCGATACATGTCAGTGCAGGAAAGCATGTTGCTGTATTGATACCCATTGCAGCAGTTTACTTTGTTTTATGCGTGGTGTTGCTGTTTCATAACAGACACAAGCATGCCGTAGTCACAATGCAACATTTTGCTGTTTTCTCTAAAAATAGTAACATGCCGAATTCCCACATTAACAGTTAAAATAATGTTATGCTTCAGGTCGTAAACAGGGAGATTGAGTCCACTGCACATGAATACGATCTCCTATACACAGATGAGACAAATCTGCGGTTGATTGAATTCGCTGACAAAACAAAGTCGCGCGACACACCCTCCCAGTCGGAGGACTCGGAGGGTGATAATGAGACAGCATCGGCCCAGTACGTGATCTAACCCCGGCCAACAAAGCTGGACCAATTCGCCGATATTGCGCTGTCCCAGAAGGATCAACAGCAACAAAACAACGATGAAGTTCTGCGGCTTAGGGATCAACTCACCAGTGCAAACACAGAGTTACTCAGACTGAAGGATGAGTTGACGTCCCTCACTGAGAAACTTCATTGGTTAGAACAACAAAAAGAAGAAAACGCCGGGACAATATCGAAACTTAAACACGATAACGCACTGCTACAAGAGGAACTGTCCACAGCAACAAGTGAGGCAGAAAACCTCAGGGCGGTTAACATTACTTTGGAAATGGTTAATAAACAGCTCAATGCACAGGTATCAGAACAGATTGTGCAGGTGGTTGAACAAGCTGAGGTAGAAACCACCAGAGCTGAAGACCAAGTTACATGCGAGGCAAAACAGCGATCAATGATAGCGAACATAAAGAAAAAACCAAGAAAAATAAAACGTGACGAGGAGTTCACGTACTCGGGTCCTTTGAAAAAATGAACGAGACAAGCATACGCACATCAGCAGATAACAACCGCTGAGGAGCTAACAACCGCTGAGTACGTCTACGGGCAGACCGAAGAGGCCCCCGTTGTAATTGAGGATGAAACACCCATAGAAAAAAACATTAAAAAGCAGTCTCAGAAGCCATCCCACAGTCCAAAGTTTCCAACTTCAAAATACCTGACCAAGGATGTCAGGAGTAAGATGATGCGATTAAAACTGGCAGGCGATCCACAATAAGTCATGTTCTATTTTGTTGTGGATGCTTTGCATTTACTAGGAAGTTTTATCTGTCGCCTCATCTAATCCCCTTGCCCAATCACCACATGCAGTATTTTTGTCTGGTCAATCCCCCAGCAGGATTTGTTCATCACATTTGAGGAATTGGTGGGAGTTATGAAGGAGGAATCAATCACGAACAACGTATGTATCATCTGGTCGTTGTTCATGCATTGTTGTTTTGTCATTAATCACACCTCTGTTCCTGTTACTGTTTCTTTCCTAAACACTCAATGCAGATCATAGATGCCCATGCCTACACTCTGAGCCTGGCTTCCAGGAATAGTGAAAGGAAGGTATTTGCCTTCGACAGCTGTTGCTGGATAAGATTCTGAATCCATCTCGCTTATACGAATCACAGAAGGTATCATTGATTCTGACGTAGGTTAAAACTATGTTGACAGTCTTACATTGTCAGCGACCTCAAGTTTCTCCAGGAAGCCAGGCAATACAAATTCGATGCACACATGGAGGAGGCAATGGCTGCCGATGTTGTTATCTTCCCACTGAACTCCACGGGCGTCAATGACTTCAGCAACCCCAACCACTTCACTCTTCTCGTCCTGGATAATAAAGCGCGCAGGTGGACGCACTATAACTCGATGCGGCCGAGAAGAGAGGGGACACCGGATCCATATTTTCGTGATGCCACGATGGTGGTGAGTGATACTAACTACATTGTTATTTTATTGACGTCACTCTCTCCATCAGACACAGTAACATCATTGTAGACAGTTGCATGGAGTTTTAACCTTTCATTTTTGTTGGTTTGATAACAACAGAAGGACTACTACGAGAAAAGGATGAATGAAATCCTCGCACGGGGTGGAATGGATAAGAGGGTAGGGCGAGCCACCTCAGGTCCACCGTTTGATATAATATCATACGAACGGTCACCTCAACAGGCAGAAGCATCGTAAGTAGCAAGATCCTTTCTTACCGAATGTTAACATGGCTAGTGGGTACCAAACTAACTCGTTACTATTTTCCAGGTAAGATTGCGGGATAATCGTGTGCTTCCATATAGAGAATGTATTCAACAATAAAGAGTTTCAGGAACAATTTCCCTTGGAAGAAGTGAGACGATACAGAGCAAACTTAGTTAATAAATTCCTCCAGGATTTCACTCTTCCCAGCTGAAGTTGTTTAACATGCACATATATAACAATAAAGTTGGTTATTATGCACATATGTAAAACTAAATTCATGTTTTATCCCAAAGTCTTAATATTTAAAATTCAAGTGTATGTATAACTCAATTGTAAATGTAATTCTTCTGTACAGATTAATCTTATATCCAGTTTATGTTAGCACCCAGACATCAGGTTACCATGTGAATTACTCGCACACGTGTTGATGCTACTATTTTTTAACGGATACCCCACCCACCCAGTTGTGCGATACTATTATCGAAACCTACCACCAATGTTTGTATGAATGAAGGACAATCAAGTGGACACAGCCATCAGGGAGCAATACCTAGCAGGCAGGGCGATGTTGCTGTTTTATCCCAAAATAGCAACATCCCACACGAACACGTTTCTTGGACACACGGAGGAGAGGAACTTTTCAAGTGACGTGAATGACAACCTAGACCCGCCCCCCAGCCAATCTTAACCTCCTAGGGAGCAATACTCAGCAGCCAGGGCAATGTTGCTGTTTTATCCCAAAACAGCAACATCCCACATGAACACGTTTCTTGGACATAATCAGGATAGGAACTTGTCAAGCGACGTGAATGACCACCCGCACCCGCCCTCCAGCCCATCATAACCTCCAGGACTCAAAACCCATCAGTCTAGGCGATGTTACTGTTTTCGTCCAAAACAAGTAACATCATCTAATACATTAATTAGGAGTATCAATGGAATTGCCATGAGAAAAAAAAATGGAATGTATTGTTATATTCAGCCACATCATCTAATACATTAATTAGGATCCGATGTCAGTGCCCAAAAAATAGGTGCACATATAGAAGTTCAACAACATAGTATGAATTTAGTCAGTGTCTTGGTTCCTATTGACTACTACTTTTCTAGAACTTCACTGATCTGGAAGTAATAAACCATGCACATAAGCAGATCTGTACTCCTCTGGAAGGCTAAAAAAGAAATCAACTTCTAGGGGGTTGAGAGCAATCTTCCTAGCCGCAGTCATAACTTGGGTAGGAGTTAACCCGTCAATCTTCATAATCTCACTTGTCACTTGCATCCTTCTCCCTGCAGAATCAGTTCATGTTGGAAACAAGACGCCAAGCGGCCTATATGTTTACTTGCATCCTCCATCACATCACTCATTCGTGCAAATCTAGAAGAGAATTCTCTCAGAACTTCTGAATTTTCTATCTTTGCCTTCTTTGACCTACGATTTACTGGGGTGGTTGAGGAAGAAGTTCCCATTGGGGCACATGGAGGGACTGGGTAAGTGTCCTCCGAGGAAAAGGCAGGAACATTTTCTTCTTGCTCTTCTTCCTCTCTGTCCCTTACTTCGTCTTCTATCCCCTCTAATGCATCTTGGGGATTTACAGCCTCGTCTCCAATGGCTCTATCCTTCCCAAATATTTTGGCTAAATCATCAAAAAATGGAAATGGCTTGTTTCTTAAACCCACGGCATTTTTGTGGCTCTAGCATAAAAGAAGTGAAAACATAATGAGAGAAGGTAAAACTTTAAAAGCTGTCACCAATAAATAGAATTATACACATTTACACTTATGTGCATAGAAGAAAAGGCATAATATAAAATATTACCTTCACCCATTCATCCCACACTGGCTTTGAGCAAGTTACGTACTTCTCTTCATCATTCCATCCAAAGCCGCTAGCAGCTGGACCAAGCATCTCCGCAATAGCATTATATTGATTCCTCAAATACTTGATACGAGACTCGATGTGTGGCTTAGCCTTCATACCACACCCAGGAATCTTCTGATCCATAAGTTGTTCCAACCTGTTATAAGCTCCATTCTTGAATTGGCCATTATCCGTTTTCCAGCCACCCAGCTCCACAAGATCCATCATTGCACCAATTAGTGCACGATCCTCAACGCTTCCCCATCTTGTGCATCCTCTAGATGGGTTCGCACCCTCACCACCTTGGTTGGCATTTCTCTGAGCTTTTGGTTGACTCATCTGTTAAGAACGAAAGATGGAAAGACAGGAAACATAGGAATTCGTTAGAGCGGCATTCTGCTCATGATTTAGCAATTTAGGATGGTCATACTACCAGTTCAATAAAAAGCGAAGTCATTACTCCCATCTTATTACAAATTCAGATAAAAATATTACAAGAATAAAGTGTATATTATCTACCAATCCATAAATGCAATACAAGTGAAACACGCTACATAATTTTAGCTAAACCCTATTTAATGACGTGGTGTCATGTAACCATGCATTGTACATCTCATTGGCAAGATCATGTCTGAAGGTAGTCCATGCAGCACTAGATTCCATAATTCCAATATTAAGTTCACCATTGTCTTCTTCCTCACCATCCACAAGCAAGGGCTCCATGGGATCCACACCCTATGAATGTTCGAATGAAATTATGCATCAATGCGCAAGCCAGGATAATTCTACCCACGGTTTTCCTAGGGTACCAAGTTGTACATCTTAGAATACCCCATCTCATTTTTAACAATCCAAAGCACCTCTCGATAACATTCCTTGCTTGCGAATGCTTCATATTAAAATATTCCTCAGCAGATACAGGTTGCGCACCACTCTTCCACACACTGAGATGATATCTCTGGCCTCTAAATGGTGTTAGAAAACCCTCACAATTCATGTATCCGGCATCACACAAATAGTAGTTGCCTATAATTAACCAACATAAGTGTTAGGTACTGTCATCTCAAATAAGCTCCTTGGTTCAGATTGAGCAATGTCAAGGTACCTATGGTGTTACCTTGTGGAACTTGCAAAGCATTTTTTCTAGAAAGTGCATCTCGAAGCACTCTATTGTCATGTGCGGACCCCTCCTAACCAGGCAATATATAAATAAATTGCAAATCCCGCGTGCAAGCAGCTAACACATTAGTAGTGAGTTCTCCTTTTCTATTCCTGAATCTAGCTTTATCTTTATCCCCAACACGAACCTTAATATGAGTTCCATCCAAAGCACCTAAGCAATTCTGCAGTGTGTATATATATAACTTGTTAATAGATACTGTATATATTTATAAATATTTACGCATTCACCTAATCTTCCTAGAAATTCTAACTTACCTTAAACCATTTCCACCTCTCATCTTGGCAATTCTCAGTCACTGGCTTCAGGTTTCTTTAGTAGAATATCATGGCATCTAAGGACAGCGAGGAGAACTGAATTGAAGTGCCTAGATATTGTCTCACCACTTCTCCTAAAGTACAATTGAGTTCTTCGATTTTTTGTGTCATGAGAAAGTGTGAATAGAAATAAAGCAATCATCTCCTCTAAACTAGTATTCCTATTTCCTTGTAACTTACCGACATCTCTAAGCATATCACATAACTTAGAAAAATAGGCTCTATTCATCCTAAGGTTGTCCAAGCATGCTAAGTCACTTTCTTGAATCATTGGCCTGAGATTCAAAATCCTAGCATAATATCTTTCTTCAGCACAGCTGTCAAATATATAGGACATAGGCTGAGGCAATCTAATGTCCAAAAAGGCCAAAAGATACAAGAATTCAGAAATAGCCTCCAAAATCATGAGCATCATCTGTGTGTATAATGCAATACATGTAGTAGCAATCTTCTTCCTTTTACTCAACGGTAAGTGAGCCATAACTGTATGACATAGGCAAATTACATGCAAGAATGTTATAAGTTAGAAAAGCAATAAAAATATGGTCAGCCACTCTGAGAAATTTGAATGCAACAAACTCTATTCATCTTTTTCAAGGTAGTCAACAGGCAAACAACAACGATATTATATCCAGAACCTCTTAGAAGCTCTGCCGTCGTGGTTGGATTAAACATACCAGTTTGCTAAACCATAAGCACACCCTTCTTTGTCAAATTCCACAACAAGAGGAAATATAACGAGCACTGTCGTCAAGGCTTACCTTGAATCGCTAGTGCCATTGCCCGGAACTGTTGCTAGGGTTTAGGGGAGATGGCAGAAGCTCGAGAACCAGAAATCGCTACTACCTTTGCCGGAGACTGCTGCTAGGGTTGAGAGGCGACGGGAGATGCTCGACAAACAAAAAGGCATACAGGAAGAAGTGAATCCTTTATATTCAAATTACAAGGGCAAAATTGGTATTAAGTAATTTTAGTAGGGTCATTCTTGTCTATAAATTAGTTGAAAACGCAGCCAATAAAACTTACCGAGGGGGGTGGGTAAGTGACCTCCTGCGTTTTATGGGAAATACAAGTTCCCGGAAAGTTGTTTTTCCTCCCATTTGGGCAACCAAACAACTCTGGGGTCGTTTATTTCCTGGGAAGTCCAGTTTCCCACGTTATTGCTGCGAACCAAACGAGTCCTTAAATTGAATTGGGCACGGAAGTTATAACTTATATAACTTTCTTTTTTATAAATTCATTTAATGGGATAGATAATTATTCTCGAAATTAGAATATTCGCAGATTTCTTCGCTTAGTATAATTTCCGATATTTAAACCCTACCCATTAATAAATAAATTTTGTTTCAGCATGTTTTTGGAAAGCCAACACTTTGTGCAACTTACATCTCATGTTTGGAAATTTAGTAATGGACATCAATACATTCACCGAAAGGAACTTCACCTGAAGAGTAGTTTTGGGGACGTGTGGTTTTCCCCCTAAATAAAAAGGCAATGCCTTGAACCTAAAATGAAAAAAATTCCCTTAAAAGCCTTATACTGTTCTGTCCTCTTCCTGTCTTCCATTTTATCAAAGCAGTCTTATCCTGTTTTGTTACATGTCTTCCATTTTGTCAAATCGTTAATTAATAATTGATTATATTAAGTAATTTAATTAATTAATTATATTAATTATTTAAATAAAAATATTTAATAAAATTATTTATTTATAATTAGTTATTTAAATATAAAATGATATATAAGAATATAAATATATTTTATAAATTATTTAAATATTTTTTATTTTAATATTCTAAATTTTATATATTAGTTAGTATATTAAATTTATATAAATAATATATTATTATAATTTATTATTAAATTATTACATTTTCAAAAAATAAATAATTTTTATAAATAATATTATATATTTATTTTATTAAATAATTTTTAAAATTATTATAATTTATTATTAAATTATTAGATATATTATAAATATATTATAATATATTATATTTTTTAAATTAAATAAATATAACTTTTATAATTATTAATTTTTTAAAAAAAATTTTAGGAAGGACAAAATGAAAAATAAAAAAATTATTAGGGACAATTTGGCTATTTATGCCAATTAGCTAATTCAAAACACTGATCCCCTCAACTTTTAAAATTTTAGCATTTTAAAATCAATCAACTAATCAAATTAATTAATTATCAAACGTCAAAATCAATTAATTATCAAATCAATCAATTCATTTTGATCAAATCAACTTAAAATTAATGAAAAAGTTGATTGTAAAACACCTCCTTTCAAAATTGAAAGAAGAGCACGGGTATTATTACCTTCTTTCACTCAGAGTTGTTGGAGGATGATTTAAATTGGTTATTCTTCACCCATGGACAATTTAATTGGGGCGTGAATCAGAAACAAGTATTTCCAATGCATTTGAAATAAGGGTATTTGTCATTTAGTCAAAGATAGGTATCTGTATTTTTTCTTTTGTTTTTCCCGATTGTATTAGTCGGTAGGCTGAGAATTATGATTACTTTTGATTTAGTTAAGTATCTTACTTCTCTCTTTCTCTACTTTTCAATCTCCTCTTCTACAATGCTAAAGCAGTCTGGCTTTGGCTTAATTTGAAAGCATTTGAGGTAAGGAAAAAATTTTAGATTATTTTTATGTTTGATCTATTTTGAGGAAAATTTATGAAAGTTCGTTAGCAGCTACATAGTTTCCTAAGCACCAAAGCCAACGCCATAATTCCAGAATCAAAAACAGGGCTGGCGGAATTCTTCAAATAGTTTAACGTAATGAAACTTTTATGATGAGAATTCTTAAGGGAGCTAATATCAAGCTCCTCAAATAATAGGAAACAACCAATTATCAGAAGGTGTTCATGTGCAGAATAAGTTGTGCAGCTAGAACAAAAAGTGTTCGATCTATTTTTCCAGATATTAGGGAAGACTATTGATAGCTTTCTTCTTGAAGAGTTTAAAAAAGCGCCTCATAGAACGCTTATTTATTAAACTGCAATCCCACCTTTTAATTTTTATCATTGCAAAATATTATCTTGAGTGTTTTAAAATTTGAACTGTGCAAGTAATGAACTTAGTGTAGTAAGTTGCATTTTGTCAATTACACCCAAAATGTGATATGCATGATTGTAATTGTTTGGGCTTTTATTTTACTTAAATTTTAAGACATTACAATCTTGACTGAAGTAGGACCCCGATGCTTAAAGATGATGAAGCTCTCTATTTTCTTTCCAGTTGTGTTAACACTTCTACTTTTATTGCAAGCCTTAACATCATAAATCTTCACAAGTTGTGAGTTCTTCTCTCCAATGTTTTCTTTTATTGCTTTGCCTAATTTTCATGAGTCTTGCTTGTGTTTAATTTTACAAGCTTCTTCATGTGATTTCTTCTTGTCAACAACAATTTCAGTGAATAGATTACATCCCAAAATCCTTTTTCCTTTTTTTTTTTCCCTCAATGTTTACAAGATAGTCAAGTTCCATTGATGTTGACTTACTTTTTCTCTTGGTTTCAAATTCTTTCAAGCATCACATTTTAAGTATTCAATGGTTTTCTTGGTGTTGGACTACATATTTAATTAGAATTCTTAAGTCGAGCACAGAAGCCTAATGAAAGAAGAGAATTTCAGCTTCAATAACTTAGTCATCTAGATCGTACCCCCAGAAAAATGTCAAACTTTAAAATTCAAACCACATCCATTTTATCAATAAATTATATTTAGAAATAGTTCTTTAACTTAATTTAAACTTGCAACTAGTGAGCAGTGGTGTTTGATGGATTATTATGTTGATTTTTTTCCTCTTATTCTCACAACCAATTTATTTTTTTTCCTTTTTTATTAAGTAATTAGATTTCTCCATTTTCAAGGTCAAAACCTTCATCCTACAATAGGTGTGTGTTTTGTTCCATAATCTACAACATCAATTGTTTTCTTCTTATTGAATTTTATAGAATAAATAAAATAAAGATGAGTTATTTCATGCATTAATTCTTTTATGTGTTGAGTATTTAATAGCTCACATTAAATTTTACATTTTTTTGGTAAAAAATTCAATCTAATAGCTTACAATTCACTAATAAGATCAACTCATACATACATTGAATTTTACTCAATGCAGAGTAAAATTCACCATAAAATATATATACTATAGTGCTCTTATATTTGCATAATAAAAAAGGTTTTATGTGAAAATATTTGTTTGCTTGAATCTTTTTGCACTCTGCATAGTGGTTCAATGATTTATGCTATGTTGATGTTATGCTTTTAATATGGTATCTATCAAATAACATGACTTTTTCTTTCTTGTTATTATCTTGACTACAATGGAATGCAGTTTTTTTTTTTTTAATAAAGGCAATCTTTTGAAAAAATTTCCGTCTGATTTCTATAAATTAGGAAATAAGACAATAGGGAAGCATTCAACAATATTGAATGTGTCAAGCCAAACTTAACTTGAAATTAACATTTGAATTGCATCGCAAGAAATTTAGTCAAACTGCTTTTTTTTTTCTTTTGAGAATAGTTTGGCAATCATTTTGACATTTTCATATCTATTTTAGTTCATTCTCCTGCTGCTCTCTGACTTGAAGCTTTATGTAATGTTTTAGAGTCCAATATAATACTGGCTCCTATGTCATTTTTTTAAGTTGTAAAAGTATTTCATAGACACATACTTTTTAATATTTCAACATCATTACAATAGATGTTTAACATTGGACGAAAGAATTTGCATAATCAGATATATTTTGGGGAGTTTTTATTCACGAATGATGCTTATACTTTCTCTTTTTGAATTATAACTAGTACATAGGATTGCATGTAATTTGGACAGATTGTATTCTTTTCCTGCTTCTCATGAGTATCACAAATATTAACATTATGTCTAAGTAGCAAACCAATATGCTCCAATATTTCGTTTCAAAAAATTTTTCCAATGGCTTATTCTTTTATCTACTAGACTAATTGATATTTGAGACTCATAAAGAAGAGCCTTTTTTTTTTCCTGTTAGTGAGAGACTGATAAAAATCTTACAAAAATAGATAAATATATCATACTATGTACATACAAATATTTGGAGGCAGTTTCTATACATCTAGCCTATTGCTATATTTGCTCTCTTTCCTTAAAGGTGTGTGTGTTAGCCATAACTGAATTAGTAGTTTATTATTGTGTTGGCTGATTGCCAAATAAAGCCTGATAGATAATCATAAAAGTCGTTTAGTTAATACAAAAGTAACTTTTTGTAGAAAATTAAATTTCCTAAAAAATAACTTTTTACGTAAATTTCTCGAAAAGTATTCAAAGTTATTTACTTAATGCATAAAAAGTAATACTTTATAGGAAGTAACTTTCTATACTTTATTTGATTTAACTTTAAATGTTTTAAGAAGTATTAATAAAATGACTACTCTATCCTAATATTATTATAATATAAATTAATAAATTTTAGTTTTCATTAATTAAGTTTAATAAAAATAATTTTGTTATTATATTTATAAATAATATAGAAAATACAACTTATCTAAAGGGAGATAAGTAAATAATTTTTTATATTTTATAAGAAGTAAAACTTCCTAAAAAAATTTTATTTTTTTCAATTTATAAAATAATATTCAACCAAACAACCTACCTATTCAAACCACCTCTTACACGTTAAGGCCATGCTTCACAACAATCACATTGCTGGGAAACAGAAAAGTGCGGTAAAGTCAACTACCAACAAAATCCACCCAGTTGTACAGACAAGGTTTTGTACAGAGACTAATATGGTGAGACCAAATGAAGTCCTGAGCTAAAACTCATCACTCGGGAAGCTTTCAGCTACTGCTGCTTCACATCAAGGTCGTTAGAAAGTTCATCAAACGCGAGTATCTTTATCCTACTCAATTAATACAGTGTTGAAACATGAATACTCCAAATAAAAATTTCAAAACTCCAGCTGTGAGACTCAAGAAAAAATTACGAGTTTGAATTGTTGTTAATCCATGTTACTTTTTTTTTTTTTCGATGTTATCTGTCCTCTTCGTATATTTTTGAAGGCATGTATTTGATATTTTGCTTCTTCACAAAAGAATATTTGGTAAATAACATTTTTATCAATTTTTAACTGATTTGATGTCAATATCATTTTAACTATTTAACAAATACCTGACTAGTTTTCAATCAATTTGAAAACACCGGTTCCAGCATTTTTATGTAAAATAATTTTGTGGACTAAACATATTTTAATATATAATTGAATTAATATTAATTCAATGTCATTAATATAATTATAATACCTAAACTTTATGTTATAATATAATTCTAAAGTATGTGCATATATCCTAATTTTAGATTAATTGTAATAGGCTAATTAATCTTAATTAAATCTAATTAGGATTTGGATCCCTACCCACCTCTTTATAAGGTGAGCTGCAATCTCCCGTCAAATTATAGTTTATAATTCTCAATATTCTCTCTGAAACTTACGTGAGGAAGAGTAGGCAGTGATCCAATCAATCTTACAATCAGATATCATGGATGCAGTAGGAGGGGCAGGTAATTCGAAAATTATTTATTTTATTTGTGCAATTATTGTACTCCTCTTTATGAATTTATAGTTATATAAATATTAAATTATTTTGTGAATCCTAAAATTTTTACAATTGGTATCCGGACTAGAAAATTCATATTGATAAGTCAAATTGCACAAATTACATTTTGTTATTTTATATTTTACCCAGTATGAATTATTTGTATATTTTTAGCCATAATATACCAGAATAAAATTATGGCGATATTATTTTTAAATTTATTATTTATTATTTATTTTAATCAGTATATTGTTGATTTGAATTGAAATTAAATTTTATAATTTTTGGATCTATTTTCGGTAACCTAAAGATCAGTTAAATTTTTGAAAATTGTGGGATTTTTTTTTCTTGAAATCTAAAAAAATAGAATCATAGAAATATTAGAAATATATTAGTGAATAAAAGCCCTTCAATTGATCTGAATCATAAGCTTTAAATAGATCCTAATTTTGAATGAAAAAGAAATTATAAAGGCTTTTTGTAGAAAAT
This sequence comes from Sindora glabra, assembly GCA_020226215.1. NCBI lineage: Eukaryota > Viridiplantae > Streptophyta > Magnoliopsida > Fabales > Fabaceae > Sindora > Sindora glabra. The sequence continues at coordinate 26,582,397 of CM035228.1, forward strand.
TAAAGCCATAACACACGTATAATTTTTTAGAGAATATTGTTGCATAATGTTGTAAATCAAATTAGGATTAAAACCCATTTAATTTTGGCATTAAAAACCTCAAAATAAGGTGGGTTAAAACTGACAATTTTTCTCGAAAAACCCAAGAAAATGGAAATTTTTTTTGTAGTTTTGGGAAAAAGAAGGGACTAGAAAAACGCGCTGGCACATGCAGCTCACGCGCACACTAGCACGTGCCAATCACACGCAATGATGCGCACTGGTGCGTGCAACGCGTGCACACTCACGCGAGGGTAGACACGTGTGGAGCGTGCATTCATGCATGCATTGGCGCGTACATTCACGCACGACCAAAGTTAATTCTGCTATCTGACTAGGAATGTCCCATGCACGCCGATGGCGCGTGCATGCCACGTGCCATCTTGTGGATCATTTTTTAAGAATGTAAATACACCGTTTTGATCTATTTTTCGAGCTAGATTTTTTGGTAAATTTTTTATAATTTTCTGGGAATAAAATATTTTTCATTAATTTTTGTTTTATTTTTTTGAGTATTAATTCAGTTAAATTTTGGCCTGAATTTTTTACTATGTAATATATGTCTAATTGTGTACTGTACAAATTTTTTCTGGATGATTTATATACTGTATGAATATTTTCATAATTTTATCATTAATATGCAATTAATTATTTAATTTATACAAAAATTATAATTGCTCATGTTTTGCCTTTAAATTTTATGTAATTATACTCACCTATCGTGGGTTAATTGCATAAAATTCCTGTAATGTTTTATGTAATGTATGTATATATTGTTGATTAAATTACTATTATGATTATTTAATTTTGGAATAATAAAATTAGGAGAGTACTATATTAATGAAAACTTTATCCTATCGGTATAATTCTATTAGTGTAGTTAGTAGATGATAACACGAGTGTTAGAATTGTATGTTAATTTTTAAAATTTTAAATACCCTATCGGTGTTAAGTTTTTGAATTTTAGCATATAGTTCTTGTATTATGTTATAATACTTATACCCCATCGGCACTAAATATCATAGCATTATACTGTAAATAGTTACATAATTTTGAGGAAAATTTAAGTATGAATATTGTTCAAACATGCTATGTTGATAATTTATGATTAATTTCATAAATTTTAATAGTTTTCCTTAGCATTTGTTCCTATGCAACTTACCTCTATGAAAACTTTAAATGGGACCAATCATGAGGACTAGGTGGAATCTTTGAAACTGTATCTAGCAGTCTCAAACCTTAATCTAGCTTTGTGTGAAGAGGAATCGAAAATCAATGAGGAGTCAACTCTTGCTCAAAGGGCACAACATGAAAAATGGACTCATTCTAATAGAGTCTGTCTAATGGTGATAAAGTATACTATGGATAAGATCATTAGACAAAGTATTCCTGATAGTCAGAAGGCGAAAGCATTCTTAGATTCAATGGCTGAAAAATATGTTAAATTTGATAAAGCTGAAAAAGGACATTACTTGTCTTTATTGGAGAAAACTGTGTATGATGGGGTGAGTGGTGTTGGGGAGCATATAATGAAACTGATGCATTATTACATTCGATTAAAGAGCATGAATGTCGATCTGGGAGATAGTTACTTGATTTGGCGAGCTCTGGAGTCACTTCTTTCTCAATTTGATGTGCTAAAAACATCTTACAATACTCAGAAAGGAGGATGGACTATTAATGAGATTATTTCTATAGTGATTCAAGCAAAAGAGGATATGAAGAAGATAAAGATGCAATTGGCAAATTTCATCTCTCATGGTTCGAGTTCTGGACAAACAAATAAGTCCTTCCAGAAGGACAATAAGGGGAAATCCAATCATGAAAGGAAGAAAATGATATGAGGGAGCCGCAGCATAAGCCAAAGAAAGTCATGTTCAAAGGAAATTGTAAATTTTGCAAGAAGTATGGGCACAAAAGGGTAAATTGTTTCAAATTTAAGAAATGGCTTAAAAAGAAGAAGAAAGGTAACCCTCTAACTTTAGTTTATTTTGAATCCAATAGTATTGAAGTTCCTTCTAACACTTAGTGGTTGGATACTGGTGCCACTATCCATGTCACTAATTGCTTGCAGGCGTTAAGAAATCTGAGAAGGCCAAGTGAGGGTGAAATAGCTTTAAAACTAGGGAATCGAGACAAAGTATAAGTTGAACACATAGGAGTTATTTCTTTACATTTCTCCACTGGTCATGCTTTAAAATTGAAAAACTGTTATTTTTGTACCTTCTATGAGAAGGAATTTGATTTCTATTACTTGTTTAGACCAAGATGGATATTCATGTTTATTTGAAAATAATAATTTTAAGTTATATTATGACTCCTGTGTGGTTGGAACTAGTACTTTGAATAGTGGCTTATATAAAATTAATTTGGATAATGTTTTTGAAAATTCCATCAACACAATTGTTAGAAATAAAAGACCAAGATTAAATGAAACATCCTCAATGCTTTAGCATAGAAGATTAAGCCACATCTCCAAGGAAAGAATGGAATGATTAATAAAAGAAGGAGTTTTACCCAAACTTGACTTCTCAAATTTCAGCATCCGTGTGGACTGCATCAAAGGAAAACTAACAGCTAGAGCTAGAAAAGGGAAGAAGACCAAGAAAGAAGGTATTCTAGAGTTAATCCATACTAATGTGTGTAGGCCCATCTCACCCAATGCAATGGGAGGCTTCAAGTATTTTATCACCTTCATTGACGCCTATTCGAGATTTGGATGGGTGGAGCTTCTTTTTGAAAAGTCTGGAGCATTGAAAGCCTTCAAAAGTTTCAAGATAGTAACTGAATTAAAGTTAGGCAAGAAAATTAAAGGTGTACATTCAGATAGAAGTGGTGAATTTTATGGCAGATATGATGAAACTGGAAGAAATCGTGGTCCCTTTGCAAAATATTTACAAGAGTGTGGAATAAAAGCTAGTTATACTATGCCTGGCACACCAGAGCAAAATAGAATTACAGATTGAAGGAACAAAATACTCATAGAGATGGTACGATGCATGCTCACTCATTCTACTTTACCAGAATTTTTATAGGGTGATGCTCTAAGAACTATTACGTATGAGTTGAACCAAGTCCCAAGCAAATTTGTGCCAAAGACTCCATACGAGTTGATGTATGGAAAGAAGCCAAGTTTGAAACATTTTCATGTTTGGGGCTGCAAAGCTGAAATTAGACTTCATAACCCACAAATTAAGAAGTTTAAAGTAAGAACAATTAGTGGGTATTTTACTGGCTACTGCATTGGTTCGAAAGGAAGTAGATTTTATTGCCCATCTCATTCATCAAGAGTTATTGAGTCAGATCGTGCTGTGTACTTTGAGGATGAGTCAAATAGTGGGAGAAAGTCACCTTAGATCTCTATGGGAGAAAAATAAAGCAATGTCTCCTAAATGGCTGATAAACAAAATACTGTTCCTCTAATAGTGCCTTTTATTGAACCGACGCATATAAAGATGCAAAATGATCCAGAATAACCTGTGATTGAACCAATCCAACTGATGAATGAACCAAATGATGTAATTGAAGAAGTTCCCCTAAGAAGATCACAAAGAACTCGTTGTTAGGCAATTTCAAATGACTATGTGGGAGCATAAGTTTAATGTGAATGATGATTCTGATCCTATTAATTTTTTTGAAGCTATTTCAAGTTCTAATTCCTCAGAATGGATTCATGCCATAAAGGATGAAATAAATTCAATGTACAAGAATAATGTATGGGATTTGGTGGAACTACCTAAAGGATGTAAACCAGTTGGATGCAAATGAATTTTTAAGACCAAATGAACTACTAAAGGTGAAATTGAAAGATACAAGGCCAGATTAGTAGCTAAAGGTTACACAAAGAAGGAAGGAATTGATTATAAGGAGACTTTCTCACTAGTCCCAACCAAAGACTCATTTCGAGTTAGAATGACTTTGGTAGGTTATTTTGATCTCGAGCTATATCAAATGGATGTAAAGACTACCTTCCTTAATGGTGACCTGTCAGAAATAGTTTATATGAAATAACTGGATAGTTTCCAAGAGAATGGAAAAGAGCACTTAGTGTGTAAGTTGAATAAGTCGATATATGGCTTGAAACAAGCATCCAGACAATCGTATCTCAAATTTCATGAGATTGTGTCCTCTCTTGGATTTAAGAAGAATGCAGTGGATTAGTGCATCTATTATATGATGAGTGCGGGCAATTTTATGATCCTGTTGTTGTATGTTAATGACATTCTTCTTACGAGTAATAATGAAAATCTTTTGAACGAGACAAAAATGGCACTACCACAGAATTTTGATATGAAGGATCTTGGCAATGTGTCCTTTGTGCTTGGCATAGAGATCCATCGTGACAGATCCCAGGGTTTGCTTAGTTTGTCTCAAAAAGCATATATAGATAAAGTGCTTAAAAGATTTAATATGACTTCATGCTCTTATAGTGCTATGCCCATTCAAAAAGGTGAAGTGTTTTCCAAAGCCTAGTATCCCTAAAATGATGATGAGAAATCTAGAATGAATATGGTCCCATATGCTTTCATTGATGGTAGTCTGATGTATGCCCAAGTGTGTACACGCCCAAATATTACTTTTGCAATTAGTGTGCTTGGAAGGTACCTAAGTACTCCTAGTCAAAGACACTGGATAGCAACCAAGAAAGTCATGAGATACCTACAGGGTACAAAGAATTATATGTTGACTTATAGAAGGTCTAGTGATCTTGTTTGTACAAGTTATTCAGACTCTGACTTTGTTGGTTGTCCAGATAATAAGAAATCAACATCTGGATATATCTTTAAACTAGCAAGAGGAGCTGTATTGTGAAAAAGTGTCAAACAATCTTTAACAGCAACCTCCACTATAGAAGCAGAGTATGTCGCTTGCTATGAAACCACTCGAGAGGCTATATGGTTAAAGAATTTTATCTTTGAATTTTTATTAGTTGAAAGCATTTCAAAACCTTTAACCATTTATTACGACAATACTGCTACTGTTAGCTTCTCTCAAAATAATAAAAGTTCTGCTCGCACAGAGCACTTTGATATGAAATATCAGTTTGTAAAAGAGAAGACACGCGAGCATTTTACTCATATTGAACATGTTTCGACAAATTATATGCTTGCAAACCCATTAACCAAAGGCCTAGTTGTAGGAATATTTAAAAGACATATATTGAATATGGGCCTTATTGAATCTTTTGATATTTTAGGTTAGTAGGAGTCCTTGTGTATTTTGAAACTGAAATTGTGTTGATCTTGAGATTTTATAATATTGCCATTTTATTATGTTATAAAGTGCACTTATTTGAATTATGATAGTATAAGGAGACATTAAGACCCTATCTTAAATTATTGTAAAGCATCTTGAGCGGATGCATGAATCATTTTGTAAATTTTGATTATGCACACATGTTATATTATTTAGTCTTTTGGAATGGGTATTTCATATATATATATATATATATATATATATATATATATATATATATATATATATATATATATATATATATATATATATATATCTTTTCAACCCTGTCGAATGATCAAGTATGCATTTAATGAAATCTCATATTTGACCTATGGTTGTAATGGTATAAATTGTATTAATGATATTATTTAAAAGTGGCCACATATTGTAATTCAAATTATACATTAAAATGTGTTTGTCCAAGTGGGAGATTGTAAAATAATTTTGTGGACTAAACATATTTTAATATATAATTGAATTAATATTAATTCAATGTCATTAATATAATTATAATACCTAAACTTTATGTTATAATATAACTCTAAAGTGTGTGCATATACCCTAATTCTAGATTAATTATGATCGGCTAATTAATCCTAATTAGGTTTTAATTAGCGTTTGGATCCCTGCCCATCTTCTTGTAAAGTGAGCTGCAGTCTCCTATCAAATTGCAGTTTGTAATTCTCAATATTCTCTTTGAGACTCACTTGAGGAAAAGTGGGCAGTGATCCAACCAATCTTACAATCAAACACCATGGATGTAGCAGGAGGGTCAGGTAATTCAAAAATTCTTTATTTTATTTGTGCAATTATTGTACTCCTATTTATAGATTTATGGTTATATGAATATTAAATTATTTTGTGAATCCTAAAATTCTTACATTTTAATCAGTTATTGTAATAAATATTTGTAATAAAACAATTACCCTTAAATAATAATAAATTTCCCACCTATCCCTTCTAAAAAAATTCTTTCACAGGTGGCAATTTAAACTCACATAATGTTAAATAAGAAAAGCATAGTTACAAACGTTTTTCAAAAACAATGTTTATTTTTCCGGTTTAACAAAAGAAAAATAAGGATCACATCATTCCAACATACTTTTTTAATTAAAAATTATTTTTACAAAAAGATTATTATGTATTTATACACAATTAATATTAAAATAATTTAAATATGATTTTTAAGAATAAAATGTGTAGTGGTGATATACTATTATTTGTTTGAGACAACAAAATTAGATGAAACCACAATGATATATTAGTATTTTATTTTACAATAAATTTATTTTGTTAATTATAATGAAAATGTTTAATAATTTATAAAATAAATAAGTAATATATGCTAATAAAAGTAATGAATTCGATGTTACTAAATAAATACTCACTTCAATTATTTATTTTTTTAATAATTCCAATTCTAAGTCAAAATTTTTCATACTATTTAATATTTTATAATTAATTGAATAACTATGATATTTATCTACCTTTGAAAATCAAAGTTAATTTAGTACTGTCATTTTGGTTGAGTTCAAAACTAAAAAAAGTGATTATATTTCAAATACAGATTTGATTTGATGTGATAAATTTAATTTTAAAAATAATTTAGTTGATGACAAAATTTATCAAAACTAATTGATTATTTATGAAACTAATTGAAAAATAATTAATATATAAAATAGAAAAAGTAAATTAATTGTATTTAACTAACTTTTTTAGTGCTCTACCTCATACAGTATAAAGCAAAATAATAAATCATAATGATATACTATTTAGAAAAAAATATTTTAATAATCAATGCATTGAATCTTTAATATTATTGAAATAAAATAATATTTAAATAAATTATAAAATATATTCATATTTTTGTATATTATTTTATATATAAATAATTAAATAATTAATTTTATTAATTAATAAAATTAACTATTAATTAACTGAATTAACTAACTATTAATATAACTTAAATAAGATTAAAAAGCAAGTATAACTCACAACTACCGACATATTTTTACATTTATTTCATTTAGACATCAATGGTCATTAGTACATTTTTTGGGAAGAAAAAATAATTGAAGGCAGTTGAATTTTCGAATTCCAATATTGAATTTTTTGAATTGACTTCTTCAATTTTCTGTTGAATGTCAGAAGTTTTTCAAAATAGACACTTACATAATTAACTCTATTCATACATTTCCGATTTTCAAAGCATTTATGTTTGGGTATCTTCACCTTTTGATTATTTAATATTAGTAGATATTCATCTACTGCATGTCTGATACACATCTCACATGTTCTTATTTATTTATTTACCTTTGCTCATCTCTGTGGACCCTCTTTTTGCCAATTTTTTTTTTTATTTTCAAACCTAACTGTATGATTGTATTATAGTCATTTCCATTAAAACTGTCTTTAGTTGAAAATGAATTCAACTTAAATCTAAATGACAATTAGGCTAATGAATTTATAACTTTCGTCCAATTCTCTCAATTTTGCAATTTATAGACAATATCTGATTGGTTGATATATTCAATTTAGTTAATAATTATTATTTTTATATACCGAAGATACTGTCTTTACCTTGGAATAATTTTTTTTTTGCAGATACATCTAATATTACCTATTGACGTTGTCAGTTATGTTATTACGTAAATATCCTAAATTAATTATAACGTTTCATTATATATGGATGATTAACTTAAAGACTGAGTTAACAAGTGTTCTATTCGAAAGTTATGCAGAAAAAGTTTGAATACTTTCTTACACAAATATATTCCTAAGCTTCATCCCCACCCCCAAAAAAAAGTTCATGTTTATTGATCGACCTCCCATATTTATTGGTGAATAACAATTATATATTTATAATATCATATATTATTGAAATAAAAATTCATTAAGTATTAATAATATCATTTATCATCGAAATAAAAATTTTACCATGCAATGGGTGAATAACTAGTCTTAAATTATTAGTCTTATGCAATTTACCACATTCTATTTGCATTTTCGTCAATTCCAATTGAAAAAAGGGGATTTAGTTAGTGCATGACTGGTTTTAGCTCTATAGGGTTAGAACAAAATAATATTATTATTTTCAACCTAGATCATGTTTAAATGTTAAATTTTTATTTATCATATAAACAGAAAATTACATTATACCCATTTCAGATTTCTTCAACTTTCATTTAACTCACTTGCATTTTCAAAAGTTAAAATTCATCTATATATATATTTTCTATCATTAACATTTTACCTACAAAAATTTTTTTATCTAATTTTTAATAAAAAAATTTATAACAAGTATGTTAAATAAAATCAAACAAAACTACATATGGATAAAATATAATCTTTCTATATTTATATAAATTGATGTCAAGAATTCTTAATTGAAAATAAAAGATATTAGTTGTCTCTTTGTTTTAATAACCTTGTCTTTTATATATTTACTTTAAACCACAAAAAAAGTAAACACAATATTTAATCTTTTATTTATAAATATAATGACTATTACATTTTTCAAAATTTGTAATAACCTTGTTTCTTTGTTTATAAATATGATGACTATTAGTCATCTCTTTGTTTTAATAACCTTGTCTTTTATATATTTATTTTAAACCACAAAAAAAGGTAAACATAATATTTAATCTTTTATTTATAAATATGATGACTATTACATCCTTTAAAATTTGTAATTAGCACAACTAATTCTTTACTTTTATTTTTTTTTTAATTATTCATCTCCTTTTTTCATTCATAACTTTATTCATAACACTAAAATAAATGGTAAAAAAAATGTAATTGACAAACAAGTATGTATTTGGGATTGCTAAATTAAAAATTTTGCAGTTCACTTCAATAATTTTTCATTTATTTTAACATTGTAAATGAATGAAGAGATAAATGATTATAATAAAAATAAAAATAAATAACTAATAGTATTAATTATAAAATTTAAGGGATATTACCAACTTTATAAATGAAAAACTAATTATTATATTTACTCAAAAACATATTGCAATACATAAGATAAGTTTAAGAAAAAAAAGCTCTTAACATTTGTAAATAATAAAATTAATTACTGATAATTCTATAAAAAATAATAATATATAATTTATAAATTTAAAATAAAGAGTCATGTTCAATATATTTTTTAATATTTATTGAGAATTTTTTATTTCAATTCAAATAAATATAAAAAATAACATTTTACACTTGTTATTTTGTTCGAATTCATTTAACCCACTTTCTATAAAGTATTCCATTAAAAATCAAATAGAAAAATTATTATGTGAATAATGTGTTAATTTTAGAAATATAATTAAATAAATTTTAATGTTTAAAAATATAGCTGAATTAAATAAAAATCCATAAAATAGTATGCATTAAGTACAATTTTTCCCCGTAAAAAAAGGTTGAGAAGGGCAGAAAGAACCTTATAAACAAAACCAAACTTTTTGACCGTTATGCATTTTTCCAAAAAATTATTTATCAATTTATTGCACAGCTAAAATAATTTATCAAAATATTGAATATTTTTTTAATATAATCTACTGATCATAAGAAAGGTGAGTCCGTGATCACTCACACTTATCCCCCTTCTGTCATCACATAAGTTTTTTTATTTTAACTTAATTTTAATTTGTTTTAATTCATTTGAATTTTTTATTTTATTTAATTTTTACTTATTTTTAATTTATTTTAATTTGGCTTATTTTTTATTTTATTTTATTTATACTTATTTTTATTTATTTTAATTTGGCCCCTTTTTTAAATTTTTATTTATTTTTAATTTATGGCCCTTTTTATTTTATTTTTAATTCTTACTTAATTTGCATTTAATTTAATTTTTTACATTTTTTATATTTCTTTGATACTGATTATTCAAAGTTCAAAATAATAATCGATAATTTTATTAACTCTCATAATATTATATAATATATATAATATAATAAAATTGATAACTATCATAAAATTGTTTGAATAATTAAAATATCAATAAAGATAAATTTTTACCTACTTTTTTATAAACTTATTAGTTGGAAGATTTAAATTATAAAATTAAATTTTTAAATAATATTTTATTATAATGTGATGTATATATCTATAAAAATATTTAACTAACCATGTCTACATCATGAAAATAAATATTTTATTAGTAAACTATGTTAATTCGAAATGTGATACAATTTAATTTTTAAAAAATTAATTACATACAAATTATATATTTCTAAGAAATTTTTAAATAAGATTGATAATATTATAATATGTTATTAATTTGTCATTTTGTCACATATAATATTTATGTTATATAAATAATAAAAATAAATTATGCATAAAAATTTTTATTTAAATATTTAAAAATAATGTGTTAAATTATATGCTAAAAATTATTAAAAATTAAAAAAATCATATTATTTAATAAAATATTTAATTAATTAGGGTAATGAATATTAAGTATAAGTTTAGTAAAATTTAATCTATAAATTTCATATTTCTAAAATTAAATGGGACAAATTTTAATTATTTTAAAGTTGAAGGTGGTATTTGACTTTAACATCTAAAAGTTAAAAATTAAAATAATTTTGAGTCAATAATTTAGGCTTTACTAGTTTTATTAGATAACATTTTTTATAGAAAAAAAATTATAGATGTATATTGATAAAGAAGTAACATGGTACTTGTATCCTTGTATATGTGATTATTAAAAATGGTGCATAAAGTTATAGTAATAAAAGAAAACAAGTTCCTTTATAATAAAAAAGAAGTTATTTTATCAAATTTTTCATATTTAATATTAAACAAATAAAATATTTTCTCTTATCTTTTTATTTTTTAACTTTATTCTATAAAAAGTATTTTTTGTCAAAACAAATGGAGCCTTGGAAAGAAAAGTAATTGAAGGATAAATACATAAAATATAAATATTTATTCTTAATTAAATCAAAATTGCATGTATTTTAATTTTTTTTTTTAAGATGAAGAACAATCATTTATTTATTTTTCTACCTTAAGATGAGTAGCATATGTCAAATTTATTTACTTAGTTTTTTATCTCTAAATAAGTAGTCAGCACTATTTCTCATAGTTATGTGTAAGCATAACTTTAAATTAACACTATAATAAATGATATCTTAGAATACTCCAAAGAATTTTAAATAACAATGTAATGAATGGAATTAATTAAATAATATGATTTGAATTAATGAATAAGAATGAAAATTTTTTTCAATTCATATAATTTATTTATAAAAATTTAGATTAAGATAAAAATTGGATAATATGATAAATGAAATGTAAGAGAGAGCTAAATATGAAGAAAAAGGTTATGGATGAATTAAATAAATAAATTAGTTATAACATTATAATATAATGATGAAATATTCAATCATCAAAATAATAGCTTTCAGTCTCATATTGAGAGCATCGCCTTACTCATTGTAGTCATCGAGTTAGGGAATGATGCTATTCATCTTCATCATTATCCTCATCATCATCTGTGTGAGTTAAATAATTCTGACCTTAGAGGGTAGAGAGTTTAAGTCCCAATGAGAGGATTAAAATAGTAGAATAGGATTTTTCGGGGTAAAAAATCCTTGTTGTTGTTGCTTTGTGGATCCATTGACATACTCAATAGTAAATGCAATCAAGTTAGTAAATAATATCATTAGAAAATCGAGGACTTACTGAGTTAATTGTGATACTGATGAGGTAAAGAACAATAACTATGGAGCATCATCGAGGTGCTGTGGCGGTAATGTCATATTGATGAAATATTCAATCATCAAAATAATAGCTCTCAGTCTCATATTGAGGGCATCGCCTTACTCATTGTAATCGTCGTGTTAGGGAATGATGCTATTCATCTTCATCATCATCTGCGTGAGTCGAATAGTTATGACCCTAAAGGGTAGAGAGTTCAAGTCCCAATGAGAAGATTGAAATGGTGGAATAGGATTTTTCAAGATAAAAAATCCTTGTTATTGTTGCTTTATAGATCCATTGGCGTACTCAGTAGTAAATGCAATCGAGTTAGCAAATAATATCATTAGAGGACCGAGGACTTACTGATAGCATGAAGAACAATAATTGTGGAGCATTATTGAAGTGCTGTGGCGGTAATGTTATATTATATGATGGGCCAGTATCTCCACCTACGATGAATTACGATGAGAGAGTATATGTTGATGAACTTGCACCTTTTATATCAACTTGCATCAATAGAGGGGTGTAGGAGGAGGAAACATTTTCTTATGTCATTGATGGATAACTATAAAGGATACTTTCATCATCATCCCCTTTTTCGGATAATATAGGATCCCTAAAAGACATGAAGTCATGGCCTCTCTTACCATGTTTAGGCTTGGGAATAGGTGATCTTAGTAATTTATTAGTCGGATAATCAAGTTAGGAAGTTGTCATATCTCAATGCTCTCTCAGTGTACGTAGCATGAGATCACATTCCTAGTCCACTGTCTCTCTAAATTGACTGTACACAAGAGAGGGAAAATTGTCGACACTGAGCTTGCATAATCTTTTAGTTATGTTAGCCTACAAAGAAGTATATTTTGATAATTTAATATATAATAATTTAATATATAATAATTTAAAGAAATAATAAAAAAGTGTGTGAAGGATAAAAGGTTACCATAAATCTTGGATTACCACTAACTGGATAAATCCATCGTCTAATGTATCTCCAATACCATCTCATATAACTCGAGTCATAATGAAGAGCATCTATTTCCATTTCAGTCAATGAAAGTGTGTTGTGCCATGCATTCCAAGTAGTAATGAAAATCACATATTCTTACCACTAGTTTTTTTATGTTTTTACCCCAAAGTTGTAAAGTCAGACAAGAACTAAGATTGAATAGCTTTTGTGGGATTAGTTGTCACTTACTATACTAGTGAAGCACATGATTTACATGGTGTCATTCCATGATATGAAAGCATATGATGGGGACAGATGTCAGTTATATGTCAAGTGAAGTCAAGCAATACTCTATTGCAAGCTATTATACACTGGAAATGTCATAAAGGTACCAAATAATTTACATTAAACAAGTGTAAGATAAATAAGCATATCACTGCATGTGAGACTAGCTTCATTAAATATAATAAAATAAGCTTTCCAACCTTATTAGCTTTCACTTGATCAAGCAATACTCTATATTGATATAAGGCTATTGCTGGTAGCCGAAAAAGTAGTCTAGTGTTCTTTCACTTATGAGGAAAATAAATTATATATTATTTATTTGAACATTTTAAGGTGTTGTTAGAAATGCAGTATGAAAATATGTATGATCCATACCTGAAGCGTAATGGTGGAAGTAAGGGGTAAATGTCTAGCTGAGGATCAAGATATGGAGGTCTCATCGGTGTTAAAGTATGAAATCAATCCCACACTTATAAATGTAATAAATGCAAATATCCACTAACATTAACCTTATTATATTTAGTAGTGATACACAGTTCCCTATATAAGCATGCTAGAACCATTGATCCCCAACTATACTAACCAGTATTTGTAAAATTTTTCAGTAATGGTAGATATATCAGCAACACCTTGTGATCCGAAGTGTCGGGCCTAAAGTAATCATCTATGAGTCTCAAGATGTAAGCATATATAAAATACTGTGTTTGTTCATCATTCGTATCATCCGGTAAATGTTCAAAGTTTGCAACGAGCCAAGTGATGCTCAAGCGCTGACTTTATAAACATTCATAAGACAGTCTAACCTTAAGTAGATCTTTGCATATCCTTAACTAATCATATCCGATATATTCAAAGATAGGGATGCCTTCACATGACAAACCTAATTGGATGAAAACGTCTTATAGGATAATAGTGCACTCCCTCAAAGTGGTGTGCAAAGTGTGTGTCTCAAGACGTCATCGTTCAACGAGTGCAAATATAAGAGTAGCATTAAAATCAAAATGGCCAAGCCAGCTAACATAATAGAAGCCTGCCTGTTAAAAATAAAGGACACTTGCAGGTGGTGGATTGAAAAGACAATTCCCATAAGCAACATGTCGTAACTTGAGAATTCGATCCACCTTCACGTGCCAATTGAAACATAGTTAGCACGTATCAAAAGTATAATTTTTATTAAAGGAATAAACTTACATAACCTAGCCACATAGCCTCCAAAAATGTATCTAAATTGTAAGTATAATAGGAACTTATCATCAGGCCCAGGGGTCGCAACACAATGCTAACTGGCCATTAGAGTTGAGTGATATGAACTCTGTTGAATTGGATGAATTCAGTAAATTGTACAACTATAAATTCTTATAAGTCATCCCAAATTTAGCAAGAGGATAAATAATTTAATACAATAACACAAGCATAGTATACTATTCAAATACAATAAATTATCTAGCGTTTACCATTATGTCAATAAATTATGTATAGTCTGGAAATATGTATAGTATTAATTTTAAAGAAAGGTTATTCGTTGACTTTCTAGAGTTAGGGGTATCATAGCACGTTTCATTGATAGGACTAATAGGTTGCATGGTTGTGCCCGATTTACCTACATAACTTATACCTTTGAGGTTTGGATAAACTCTCTCTCCAATCCATTTCATTTCTTATTCGTGTGGAACGTGATCAACCCCTAGCATGTATTTTCGCTAGATCTAGCACTAGTATTGGTCTATTCAATGCTGGCCAATGTTTTATATCATCGATTAGTTGAAACTCACAACTATAAGCATTTAACATTGTTTCTAATCGGAAAATATAATCGATAAACTGTAATGGATCCAGGGAGACCTTCATACATACAGCAAATACATGTTGACAGGGCTAATGTTTCATTTGAAATTCGCCATAATTACATGTCCGATCGTATAAGTTAACCTTACAAGATCGACTAAACTATTTTCAAGTCAGGTTATATAGCTCTTTTACTTCAAAAGCTAACCTTTGGCGGTCAAAATGATGCACATAATAGGCAGATGCTTTCCAAATGCACTCTTAAATCTTTTTTTGAATGTTCTCGCTAAATATTTCTTCTGCCTGCAACTGTGCTACAATGATCTCTGCTCAGTTAACAAAGTATGTATTTAGTTGATACGGTGTAGCTTTAACCAACCTAGTAATAAGTAAAAATCTAACCCCTTTAAAGATGTTATTGATACACTCCACTAAGTTAATTGTCATGTGCCCCCATCATCAGCCTTTCTCATCATAAGTACTATTTTATTGACTTTTTGGGATATTATCAATTTAATCAACAACTCTTTGGTGCATTTTATTTAACTTGCAGTTTATAACATATCGCTCATATTAGTAACCTGTATCACACATTATGATAGCCAATGATAATTAATGATATTAATATAAGTAATACACACTAATTCTAGTAAAAAACTTTTTCAACCACACTATCTTAAAAGTTAAGTTTAGATTGCTGGTAATATGTTAGAGGTAGAACATATGATAAGCATAAGGGAGTTGCCACCCTACACATGGGTTTACAACAGCAGCTAGTATTGCAGGATGTTTATATGATATCAAGCAAATATCCTGCTTGTCCTTAACGACATGCTGTCGAACATTTAATAAGAACTAAGCCCATGTTTTGTATGTTTCCCTTTTTACCATAACAAAATGCAAGAGGCACAACTTTTCTATCGCCATAGTATGACTTCGCAATAAGCAAGACTCCCTTATTCTTTCCATACAAAAAGATGTCATCTACTTGGACCATCAGTTTCAAATGGTCAATCGTATCAATGCATAGCTTGAAAGTCTAAAACACTCGATGAAATAATACAACCAGCTCATCTTCAAAACTAATTAATAGGCATTATCCGCTAACAATCTCAAAGCAAGACTCAGGATTAAAGTGTCACACTACTGCCAACCACCTTAGTAGTATAGAATACGATTTTCCTAATTCCCAAATGTGAGAGTGATGGCTTGGTGTTTGCCCTTTCACACCTTCTTATAGGATACTGAATACCTAAAATATCATGGATTCACTCAATGACTTCTTAAATAGACAAACTTAGATTTTCGATCACCATGGCCACAATGTAAGATGAAATAATATATGTGTCCAATTTTGGATAATCTTGAGAAAGAGAAGCAAATACATATATATAAAGCCCAGTGTATTTTGATATTTGTCAATGATTCTCTCTCGACTTATAACATACTCTAACCCTCCTCAATTGCATTGCACACCATAGTGAGGGTGCTGATATTTTTCATATCTGGCTGAAGAGTAATGCACACAAAATATGTGATAAGTCCGAATTGAGTATATCTTAATTTCACACAAAATGACTCTTGGTCTATATATTGCAAACCCATATATGAATTTTGATTGTCATTTATATTTATATTATCTCCCACTTTAGGATAATTATGACTTATAGCTACTTCTATATTTATTCGTGAAAAAAAAGTAGCAATTGATTCCATATATTGGCTTACGAGTGTTGTTGGGAGTATATTCGTAACATCTTCTCCATCATCATCATTGTAACTATCATTATCACCATAGCCACAATGTAAGATGAAATGATATCTGTGTCTAATTTTGGATGATCTTAGGAAAGAGAAGCAAATACACATGTATAAGGCTCATTATATTTTGATATTTGTCGATGATTCTTTCTCGACTTATGACATATTCTAACCCCTCAATTACATTGCACACTATAGTGAGGGTGTCGATATTCTTCATATCTAGCCAAAGAGTAATGCATACAAAATATATGATGAGTCCAAACTGAGTATATCTTAATTGCACGGCAAAATGACTCTTGGTCTATATATTGCAAACCCACATATGGCTCTTGATTGCCATTTATATTTATATTATCTCCCACTTGAGCATAATCATGACTCACAGTTGCTTCTATATTTATTTGTGAAAAAAAGGTAGCAACTGATTTCATATATTAGCTTACGGGTGTTGTTGGAAGTGTATTTGTAACATTTTCTCTATCATCATTGTCGTAACCATCATTATCATTATTAAACCCTTCAAGAACATTATCATATGCATCTTCCTTTTCAAATTCATCCACTATATCCTTTGTTTCCTCTGAGGAAGAGGGAGATTGAAATAAGCTATAGTGGGACTGAGAAAAACATGGCTCTAGAGCATAAAGGACAATAGGGATATGAAATTGTTAGCCATATTCAATTGTCTATTTATTAGTTCTATACTAGTAAGGTACAGGTTGTAACATGATGGATCTTCATTAATGTCGTGAAATTGACTAGTGGATGGTAGTGTATATGGATCACTGTCATCAACTGGTTGATTTGCTATGTTCACATCGAGTTCCATAATTGAGATATGTGCATACAATTCTGGGTAAGATAATTGAGTAGGGAATTCCGCATTCGCTTCCCACATTTGTTGAATGTCATCATCATCTTCCAACTGACATGCCTTATACTATGTCAAATTCAACGAAAGCGGATACTTATATACTAACTCAATTACAACTTAATTTTCATTAAGTCGTAGCTTTCGCCTTTCGCCCAACTAGATTTTTCAATGCATCCAAGGTGATATCTGATTTAATTCTTATTACTTTGATCTTATGATACTCAAATGATTGTCCTAATCTATCTCATAAATTTTTCTATTCACATAAATATAAATATCTTCTTTCTTGATACTTATTTTAATTCCTACCATAGTCAGGTTTGCAAATCATAATTATAAAAATAGTTACAATTAACTATTACTACATAATTACTCATAATTATTTTAATTTTATTAATTAATTAACTAATTATAATTATTTCAATCCTAGATATTTACCTAAATATATATTACTATTATGTACTTAAAATATTATTTTATATTACTCTTTCCTTCTTAAATTTTATAATTTATTATTTATTTAACTTCCTACAATATTATATTCAGTCACCTATGTATAATTTTTTATCTAAATTATTTTTGAATTTCTCTACTTCTTAATTTTTCAATGAAGTAAAAAAATTAAATATTTTTAATTTTTAAAAAGAAATAATTTTAAATATGCTTCATTATAAATAAATAATTTTTATAATTATTTTAAATATCTAATTTAAATTATTTATTAATAACTATTTACAAATTTAATTTAAGTTCAATTTTAAAATTTAAATTTTATGGAAGTAAATATACTAAAACAAGTTTATAAAGAAGGATAATAAACAAGTTTTTCATAAAATATATAGTGTAAAACATTAATTAATCAACATTATATATATTATAATATTTTTCAAGGTCAATGAATCAAGGATAATAATATATACTTTTAATATTTTTTTAATCTTTGGATGAGTACTGACAATATTTCTCATAGTTACATGTAAGAATTTCTTTAAATTATTTATAAAATATCTAAAAATGAAAATAAATTAAAAAATTTATAAATCACCATTCATGTGTCATGGGATTCCCCTTCCCATGATTGGTTAAATATTTTAAAAATAACAAATTTTAAGCATCTTGGAAAATTGTTTTTATAGCTCTGTATTTTCAAAAATAATAAGCCAATTTTATATATTTAAATGATTTAAAAAATATTTTAAAAATATCAAATATTATATTCTACCTTCAACTAATGTTTCTTAATAATAATTAATTATTAATGAATATTACTATTTTTTCAAGTTTTCAAGTATTCCAAATTTTTATTTTCTTTTTTGATAATACCCAACCCACAAGCATAGTAATATAGGGAAACTATAAAAATACATATACCATAATAAATAAATGAAAATAATAAATATAAATATAATAATAAAATATTTAATCAAATAAAATAATAATCTAGTCATAATGCATAATAACAATACAAAATAAAATTAAGGAATACTTGTAAAAAATATTGCAATCAATACACATTATATTTTCATATCATCTGAAAATATTTTTTCATAAATAAACATCTTACTTGAATGGGTAAATTCTATCTTTTAATTTGTACGAGCAAAATAAACTAGAAGAAATCAGGGCTTCACAGTGGAGAAAAATAAGCTTCCAAGTTTCGCCATGTATAATGAGCTTTTGAGCTTCACTAGGTATATATGCGTATATATGTGTATATATGCAACAGAAGTTTTGCCGGGTATCGTATATATGCAACAAATTCACAGGAATAGAATGCATGATCACAAGTCAACCAGCACTAATCATTGGGTGGAGGTTCTCGTGACCAATACTAGTTACATCAGATTGATCAAGGGAATTGAAATAATGTGATTAGTGTAAATAAAAAAAAGTTAAGCATTTTAGTTATTAGTTTTTCTAGCGTAGTAATATAAGCAATTGTTACCTAATCTTATATCTTATGTCTAATAGTAAAAAAGCCAACAAAACTATCACATGACACTTAAATTAGTCTTCCTAATCTTAAATTTGTTGATCAGTAAAAAAACAAGTCAAGAAAAGTACACATGATCACTAATAATTGTGGTTAAAGGAAAGCTAAAAAATAATGGTAACAACATGGTGAAAATATATAATAATATTTCATGTATGAAAAACAAGATTTGAAATTAAATACCACATATAAATTAAAATTTATTATTAAATTATTAAATATAAAATAATAAAAATTTATAAAATTTAATTTAATAAATATAAAAAATATAAAATTTTATTTTTAGTGCATAACGTATTTTTGGAAAACATATATTTAATCTTGAATTATGAAGAATTTTTTACATCAAAAGCTCCTAAAACTAAAAACTCTTATGTTCTAGTAATAAAATAGAATTTTTCTGTAACTAGCAGTTCTCCTTTTTTCCCTTTTTTTTTTTCCCCATTTTGTCATTTGGAATTACCATTTTTCTGGCTCACTACTTCTTGCTTTAAACCAAGATTACCGTTTTTTTTTTGTCCAATCATGGTTGGGCTACTCTAGCCGCCATGAAATTGCACAGTGAAGAACTTGAATGACATATCTATCGGCTGTGGAGTCGGCTTTCAGTACGGCCCAGTCCAGTTAGACAGAAGTTGGTTGTTATACGGGTTGTTAGTTGGTCCTGACCAAAAACTAACGGATAGTTAGTTGTTAACTCGGTTTAACTAAGCATGTTGTAAGAGATTTCGGTAAATTATTAATATAATAATATACTAATATATTATCATATTTAATAAAAAATATCAGAATTAAATTTCACATATTGTATGATAATATATCAATAATTAAATTTGACGGTACATCAAGACACACTTATATTAATAGTAACTCTAAATTTTTCCTTTTATATGTGCTTCTGTTCTTTCTAAATCCAAATTAAAAATAAAAAATTATTAATAAACTCATAAAATTTAACTTAAATGCTATATAAACTTATTTGAATTTTTTATTTTAAATTCAATCTTAAAATTATAAATTAATGCACGTAAAATAATTTAACAGCTTCTGCGACCTAAAAAGCATTTATTAATAAATCCTAACATATTGTTTGGATATAGAAAAGAGTGAGAAGAAAGAAATTTTAGAAGAGAAAATGGAGAAAAAAATGAAATTTCTTTTATTTGGATATAAAGGAGAAATTGATGGAGAAAGAATTAAAGAATTATTCAAGAAAATTTATATTAACATGTGTCCTTATAAGTTATGTGAACAAATTTTATACGTTTTAATAATAGTTATAAATTTTATATACAAATGAAAAGATTAAAGAAATTTTTATAAAAGTTTGGATGCAGAAAATAGTGAGAAGAAAGAAATTTTAGAAGAGAAAATGGAGGAAAAAATGAAATTTCTTTTATTTGGATGTAGAGGAGAAAATGATGGAGAAAGAAACTGTGAGAGAACATGTATATGGGACCTAGCAAAATTTAATTATCTTCAGAGATAGAAAAAAATTGGAAGAGAAATTGTCATATCCTACTATTAAATATTAATAAATTAAAATCTTAATATATAAAAGAGTTAAGCTTAAAGACTTATTCAAGAAAATTTATATTAACATGTATCCTTATAAGTTATGTGAACAAATTTTATACCTTTTAATAATAGTTATAAATTTTATATACAAATGAAAAAATTAAAGAAATTTTTATATAAGTTTGGATGCAGAAAATAGTGAGAAGAAAGAAATTTTAGAAGAGAAAATAGAGGAGAAAATGAAATTTTTTTTATTTGGATGTAGAGGAGAAATTGATAGAGAAAGAAACTATGAGAGAACATGCATATGGGACCAGCAAAATTTAATTATCTTCAAGGATAGAAAAAAATTGGAAGAGAAATTATCATATCCTACTATTGAATATTAATAAATTAAAATTTTAATATATAAAAGAGTTATGCTTAAATACTTATTCAAGAAAATTTATATTAAATGTATCCTTATAAGTTATGTGAACAAATTTTATACCTTTTAATAATAGTTATAAATTTTATATACAAATGAAAAAAATTAAAGAAATTCTTATATAAGTTTAAATGATGAAATTGCTACCTTAAGTATTTGTTATGCAAAAAAGTTTGCACAATTACAATTTTTTATGAAAATTTGCAAGATTTAATATAAAAAATTATAAATTTTATGATTGTTATGTTAAAATAAATAAAAATTAACAACTTTTTTGTGTTTATATATTAGATGCTACTCTGATCTTTTAAAATATAAATTATATAATTTTGATGCTTGATTTAAAATAACTTATTTTATTTTTAAATATTTAATTAATATAATTTTAGTCTTTTTTTTGTTAAACTTTTGTTAGTTTTGCGTTAACTTTGTGCATCAAGTTGCACATTATATAATGTTACATTTAGTTAGATACAGTGGAATAGAATAAAATCATAAGATAGGAAATAACTAAAAAACTTATCTAGTAGGATTGGCTCAAAACAAAAATATGAAATGAGTTATTTCATCATTTATAAAATGGCCTTTTCACTCCTATACATCATATTTTTCATATACTATAATATTACTCTTAATTAACAAAAATAAAATAATTTTTATTTTAAATATTATTCTATTAAGATATTGTGATAATTATATTTCTACTAATAAAATTTAAAATATGATATATTGTATTCTTAAAAAATTAATATAAAAAATTTATTAAATTATAATTTTTAGGTTTTTATCACAGAAAATTATTATTAATTATAATTTTGATGATAAAATTTAAATTTTGAAAATTTTTATTATTGATTATATCATTTGTTTTAATAATTTTAAAAAATGTAATAATTTTTAATTAATTTTGTTATAAGAATATTATTATTAATTACAACTTTTCATTCTATTTATCAATTATAAAAATAAAATAAAATAAAATACTTATTTAATTTTTCATCATATCAAAAATAATTATAAATTATCATTTTATTCCATCGTAATAAACGTAATATAATAATATAGTATTAAAACGTTCATAGATAAACTTAAAATATAGTAACAATTTTTTTTTAATTTTCATCTATTGTTAATTTAGTTTTATCCATTGTAATATTGTTAAATTTAAAATTATTTTTATTGAATTTGCATTGAGGTTATTATTGCCATTTTAATTTTTTAACAATTATTTCTTCTCTTTTTTATTTATTTAAATAAGAAAAATTACTTTTATCTTATTTTTCTTCCTTCTAATTTTCTTATCAACTGAACATTAAAAAAATCATTTTTTTCATTTTTTTCTTCATTTTCTTTCTTCCTTCACTTGTCTTCCAACCAATCAAAGCCTAATAGGCACGTAAAAAAGGGCAGGCGGTATGGTGTGTGCTGTGTCCATATAGACCTGAACCCATGTGAGTTTATTTGTATAAGTTTGTAAAAGATGCAATAAAAATTTACCATACCCACATAAAGTCTATAGGTAACCGCAAGTATCCACAAGCAAATTGCATTATTTTTTTTAACTATTAGAATTAATTATATCACTAAATACATATATATAAAGATCAAAGATCAAACTTTGAATGTAAAAGAAAGAAGATACATTTAAAGGATATTGAATTATATTAAATTAAATGAAAAAAATTTAATTTTTTAAAATTATAATTGAACAATTAATTTTTTTTATATTTTGTGCAATAGATTAGTTAAATAAGATTTTAAAAAATTACATTAACATATTAAACATTGAGTTGAATTTAAAAAAAATTCCAAACTATTTAAATGATTATCAAAAGTTTTAATATTAAAAAAAAAAGCCTGCAGGCAAGCCCACAGGCAAACCCGCATCCGCCCGAACTTGTGCCCGTGAGGGCTTACCCATATTAACCCCAAAAAAATACAAACTACAATTCGAGGTGTCCAGCCCACCTGACACACCCGAGAGTGTTAGCAATGCTTATGACTTTTTCCTCATTTTACACGTCTAAAGCCTAATTGTAAAATATTTATTATAGTACTTTAAATATTTCAGGATTCAAGTAATATCACAAATTTTAAAACTATTTAATTATAATTATTTGAGTTGGATGGAGTTTGCCAAATTGTAATTATGTCGTTTCCCAGGTCAGGTTTTGGCTTCCTTCGAGAAAGCTGAAATGGTTTTCCCTCACGTTTTCGTTGCTTTGGTTTCATTTTCTCCAAAGTCCAAATCGAAGCATATTGACATCAACTCCTCTGTCTTCTAGTTGCATCTTTCTTCCTTATCCTTCTAGCTTCTGTCCAACTCACCATATCGTCATCTTTATCACTTCTCTGTTCCCAATGTCTTCTCTCTTATGATTCTGGTGTCTGTGCATCCTTCCTATAACTCGGGATTTTGAGGGCATCTATATTCATTGGCTCTTAACTTTCAATACGTTGGGGTTTATCGGGTGTTATGGATTGAAATGATTGCATTTGGATTTTGGAATCCGTTCTGAGGTTTTGATTCTGTTCAAGTTGGGATTTTGAGGCGAAATCTGTTGTTTTCTGGCTTTGATTCATCATAATTCTTGCTTCCTGATCATTGGGCGTTTAATTTGAAGCGAGAACGTGCCTGATGAGTTTCGTGAAGTTGAACCCTGAGGGTTTTTTTCTGCGAATCTTCACCAAATATAATCCCAGACTTGCATTTTGAGAGTAAAGATTTACATTTCTTACCCATTGTTTATTCACAAAACATGTACAGTTTAGTTCTTTTAATATATTTGTCTCGCAACTTGTCTTCTTCATAATTTCAGTTTTACAAGCTTTGGAATTGTCTTTTACATGGTACTCTGAGACCCGGAAACCTATACCTTACAAAACCAAGCTATTTCCTTGTCACTTTTTGCTTAGAATACTTGTATACTATTTTATCCCTTCAATTTCTCCCCCATTGGAGTTTTGACTGGTGAGAACTAGTTTATTACTTTCTGTTATTTGACAAAGGATGGATATAAGTAATGAAGCAAGGGTCGATTCTTTCTTGATTGGACCTTCAAGCATTGTTGGTCGAACAATTGCTTTCAGGATTCTTTGCTGCAAGTCTATCTCGCATTTCAGGCATCAGATATCTCATTTATTATTGAAACTTATATATAGATTGAGGGAATTTGTTGGCCCCATTCTATCATGGTTTCATCCAAGAAATCCGCAAGGGATATTAGCAATGATGACAATACTTGCTTTGTTGTTGAAACGATCCACCAATGTAAAGCGGAAGGCTGGAATGGCTTATCGGAGGAAATTTTGGAGAAATATGATGAGGTCTGCATTGACCTATGAGGAGTGGGCTCATGCAGCTAAGATGCTTGAGAAAGAGACACCGAAGATGAATGAATCAGACCTATATGATGTAGAACTGGTAACAAACAAGCTCCAAGAGCTCCGCCACCGTCGGCAGCATGGATCTCTTAGAGATATTACATTTTTCATGCGTGCCGATCTTGTTAGAAATCTAGGTAATATGTGTAACCCTGCGCTTCATAAAGGTAGGCTTCAGGTGCCTAATTTAATCAACGAGTATATCAACGAGGTATCAACTCAGTTGAGAAAAGTCTGTGACTCTGATTCAGAGGAGCTATCATTGGAAGAAAAGCTTGCTTTCATGCATGAAACTAGACATGCATTTGGGAGAACTGCTTTGCTACTAAGTGGGGGTGCTTCCCTTGGATCTTTCCATGTGGGTGTTGTTAAAACACTGGTAGAGCATAAACTCTTGCCTAGGATAATTGCTGGTTCAAGTGTAGGATCCATTATGTGTTCTGTTGTTGCTACTAGATCCTGGCCCGAACTGCAAAGCTTCTTTGAGGATTCATTGTCCTCATTGCAGTTTTTTGATCAAATGGGTGGGATTTTTACAGTTGTGAAGAGAGTTATGACATTTGGTGCCGTTCATGAGATCAGACAATTACAAATGATGTTGAGGCATCTCACTAGCAACCTTACATTTCAAGAAGCGTATGACATGACTGGTCGAATACTTGGTATAACAGTTTGCTCCCCAAGAAAGCATGAACCACCTAGATGCCTCAACTACTTGACTTCACCCCATGTTGTAATATGGAGTGCAGTCACGGCCTCTTGTGCCTTTCCTGGCCTTTTTGAGGCACAGGAGCTAATGGCAAAGGATAGGAGTGGAAAAATTGTTCCTTACCATCCTCCATTTAATTTGGGTCCTGAGGAAGGCTCCACACCTGTGCGCCGTTGGAGGGATGGTAGCTTGGAGATTGATTTACCCATGATGCAATTGAAAGAGCTTTTCAATGTTAATCATTTCATTGTCAGTCAGGTGAACCCTCATATTGCACCACTATTGAGATTGAAGGAATTTTCAAGAGCTTATGGTGGCAATTTTGCAGCCAAGGTATGTATTTCTGGACACGAACCTTGTACAAGTACAACATATAGATATGCGTATTGTATTTGAATGCCCCTGGCATTGTGTCGCGTATGACCCCCAACCTCCCCCGCCCCCAACCACGAAAAATAGAAAGAAAGGCGGGCAGGGGACGGGCATCCAAAAGAAAAAAAAAAAAAAAAAATTGTCCCTAGAGATGTTAATCTGTGAGAGGAGAAAGCGTATGTTAATTGAAAGGCTTAGGTCCTTGACTCCTTGCGTGCTATTCTCGGTCAATATGTTCTTTGTTTATGTTTTTTTACATTACTTTGTATTTGTTGTAACCTTTAAGCCTGTTGCCTCTCTCTCTCGCTCTCTCTCAGATGTCTATTTGGGTTTGTTTCTGTCTCTGCTTGAAATGTGATGTACTACGTGTTTGTTATTCACTGGACAAGCCAAGTTTCATTGCCTCTGCAAGCCCATTTCCATCCTAATCTTTAGGGAATAACTATAGCTGAAGAATGTGAATATCCTTTGTTTGACAATTTTATCAGTGATTCAGTGCCTAAATCTTTATGGTTTTGAAAACTAGCTATAGTAATGGGCAGTATTTGTTGCAAAAGCAGTGTGTTGGAACAGTAAATTCCCCGAAGGAACTTGTATGATGCTGTCATTTGTTGCTGACTAATGACAGATATGCTTTGTAGTCTGAACTCGAGCTGCACTTTTGCTCTTTCTTCAAAGATTTTTTCCAGAATACTTGAATTCTAGTTTTTATATTGCGGGGCATCAGTCCTTTGACAATTGGTTCACAATTCTAAGGGTCATCTGTTGGTGCACTATGCTCTTTCCATTAATTTTTGTGGTTTATTGTATGCTGACACTGTCTAATGTGGTGGTTTACCCCGTAGCTTGCTCATCTTGCTGAGATGGAGGTAAAACACAGATGTAAGCAAGTACTGGAGCTGGGTTTTCCATTAGGTGGACTTGCCAGGCTGTTTGCTCAAGACTGGGAGGGTGATGTAACTATTGTAATGCCTGCAACTCTTGCTCAGGTACATTCCTGGAGAAGGTCAAAATATTATATGGGTGTTTGTTTGATCAAAAAACTACAAATTTCTGCTACAAAATTTGAGGAAAAAGACATGTTCAGAATTTCAAGACAATTGGAGATATATAGGAATATTTTGGGGAACTGAATATCTCTGTAGTGAACTAAATAATCTTTGGCAAAGGATAAAAAATTTACAAAACTTCATATATGTATTTGGCTAATGGTTTTAGAATATTTTTGCATACCATTTATCAAAGATTATCAGTGGGCTAGTGATTAACTAGTTTTTATCTTCTTTTTTTCCCCTTTTCTTCTTCTTCTTCCTTTGTCATGCACCAGTACTTAAAAATTATCCAGAATCCTTCTTATGGGGAGCTTCAAAAGGCTACCAACCAAGGAAGAAGGTGCACTTGGGAGAAGCTCTCGGCCATAAAAGCAAATTGTGGCATTGAGCTTGTTCTAGATGAGTGTGTTGCAGTTCTCAACCACATGAGAAGACTTAAAAGAAGTGCCGCGAGAGCTGCTGCTTCTTCTCATGGTCTGTCTACTATTGTGAAATTCAATGCTTCAGGAAGAATTCCTTCATGGAATAGCATTGCCCGAGAGAATTCGACCGGCTCACTTGAAGAATACGCTCTGTCAGAAGGCACTTCCTCCTTGCATCAAGCTGTTGCTGGTTCCGCTGGTAAAAATAGGAAGACTCACCGCAGCATACATGATGGAAGTGACAGTGAATCTGAAAATGTTGATATAAATTCTTGGACAAGATCTGGCGGGCCTTTGATGAGAACATCTTCAGCGAATTTGTTCATTGACTTTGTTCAGAACTTAGACATCAATACTGAAGTAGATAGAGGCTTAGCAAGTCGCCCTAGCCCTGGTGCTGTTCAGTGTAATCTCAGTCCCAGGGTTGCAACCGCAGAAGATAGGGGCTCTGAGAGCTCCGAATTTGATCAAAGGGAATTTGGCTATAGGGTTGCCGCAAATGGATCAAGCATAATGGTAACTGAAGGTGATCTTTTGCAGCCTGAAAGGATCCATAATGGGATTGTGTTTAATGTTGTCAAGAAAGAAAACTTAACGCCTCGAAGTCATGATATTGAAAATTACAACAATGAAGTTGCTGAATCTGTGCAAATTGACTGTCCAGGGAGGGAGATGGATGATACAAGCTCAGCTTCAGAATACGGAGATGATGATTTCACAGTAGCAAATTCCCCAACTGAATTACCTGATTCTAATTCTGCAGATCATCATGCAGCATATCTGCATAATGATCAAAGCTTCATGGACAATTAAATTCTGAAGATCATTCTTTTCAAGTTGCAGTCTGTAGGGGTATTATTACTTTGCATAGATGTAATGGCAAGAAGTTCTAAATGTTAAACACAAGATGGAATATAAAGCTAGTAGTTCTCTAGATATGACTTTAAAGGACCCCTCGTTGGAATGTTGTTACTTGTTAGGAATTATTCCCTCGTATGGATTAGAAATTTAGTATTAGTTTCTTCCTAGGACAGCACTTAACGTTGTAACGACCATTTCTGCGGATGAATGAAATCTTTTCCACCCCTTTTTCTTCTATGCTAATTAAGGGAAACTTGACCTCTGATTGTGTTCTTTACACAATGCAAATGCTACTAAGCGTGAATAACGCGAGAAGTTCATTTTTCGGGGGATTTTACGCTTCACTGAGGCAACGTGATCCTTGTACACTGCAAGGAGCTCTCTCAAACTTTATGTATTTCGGTCGAGAAATGTATTATACACACACTTGGATAGTTGTCCTTTGTACTGTACTCTTACAGTGTGAGGGGGACGTGTGAGTTTCACGTCTCCCTCACGCTGTGTGAGAATGCAAGGGGCTGTTCACATTCGCACATTGTAAAACTATATTAGCATGCTAGAGTATAGATGAACTAGTGAGAATGCTAACAAAAATATTTTATCTTAAAAAAAATCATAAAATTGATCAGACAAAAAAAAAAGAGGTGTGTGTGTGTTTGTTGGGGGGGGGGGGGGGAGGAGTAGTAGTGTTTAGCTTCTGATTTGCAGTATTTTGCAACTAACGGAGCAGATATACAGATTCCCGCGTGCATGAAAATGTAAGGGGTTCGTTTGGTAATAAAGTTTTTTTTTAATTGATTTCATTTTATTTTAATAAAAATAATTTTAATTTATTTATAAATAAATTTTATTATTTGAAAATTTTATTAAAAATGATGAATTTAATATATTTGCAAATGAATTCCTTTAGTTGAAATGTACTGAAAAATATATGGAATTCAATTAAAATGTACATTTTTAATGGTAAAATGGAAAATACAATGTTAGAAAAAAGATAAATATTTTAAATAAAATGTATTTTAAACTAAATGAAATAAATTCTAATGGAATTTTTATTAAATTTAATAAATTTCATAATGTACGAGTATAATTAAAATTAAAATTGTAAATGAAATGAAATTCTATTTTCTTTAAAGTTAAAAATCACTTTGAAAAAATTTCTTAAGAATAAAATAAAATAAAATAAGGTATTCCATGTTGAATTGGTCTAAAGCAAAGGTGCCAATTTAAAGGGTTTCAATTACGGCAAATTTTAAGAAATACAGGAGAAATGATCAAACATCTTGACATATTTAATTACAAAATGAAATACATTATCGTAGCTGTCAACGTTTTTTCAAACAATCTTCATGGATGTAACATTGTTTACTCTTCATTCCTCATTTATGTACAATAAGAGAAAATGGCTCTTTTGCACACTACTATAATTTTAGCGATTACCTTGGAAATCTTCAAAGTACAAGGTGGTTGCATTTTTAGTCAAAGTAGATCGGCTCACATGCAATCTACCCTATCTATTTTGTTAGATAATAAGACAAACTCAGAACATGGGTTTGGTGCCGAGATTGATGAATAGGAGATGACCGCAGCTAGTTAATATAATGGTATAATAATATATCATTAAATTTAATTATTAATATATTAAATTTAATTTTAAAAAAATAAATTTAATATACAATTAATCTTCGTAATACATCTATACATTATTGCATCAATATTATAGTATTACACTATAGTCTCTCTTGAATAAATATTATTCAGACTTTTTTTTTTTTTTTTTTAGGAATAATCATTTTCTTTGGTAGTAGTGTAGTGACCACTAAACATTTAATTAAATTAAAATTATTTTTTTAAGTTTCATCTACATATCATATCATAATTTAAAGAGCAATAAAATTTAGAATGATATAATAAGAGTGGAAGTGATGAAGAAATTGACCCAACTTGAGTCAATTAATCCTTTCATTTTCGCTTTCAAGATGAATGACCTCTAATGATCCATTGAGATAGATGTGAGCGTTAGCAATTACATGAGGAGTTAGATGCAAAGGCCTTCCGTTTCATACTCTCTAACCTTTGGCTAGTCTGCTTACTCGTGATGACCCAAATGGACGGTTCCACGAATTACAAACCTTATGTGCTACGAATTTTTAACCTTTCGCTTAATTACTTTATGATAAAACCTTTTTGTGTTCGCTAAGCTACCGAACAAACATGTACGAGTTGAGTTAGTGTCTTACAAAAAGTATTGGTAGGGCAAATAGATCAATTAAGTTCGTCTACAAAAAAAAAATTAAAAAAATTCCTAAGAAAGGGTCAAACTTAATGATGGAGCATCGAGCATTCTTATATAATTCAGAGCGTTGTCGAGAGAAGCAGCCTCGAAGTTTCACGCTGTCCTCTTCTCGGGCAGCCTTGGCCCCCCTTTTCTGCGACCATTCCTATTTCTATTAACTGCTTGTCATTTATTATTCAAGAAAAATGGAGTGTCCCAGCAGCCACAGCAAGAAGAAGAGAAAAATTGACTACGACGATGAAGAAGCAAAAATGGAGAAATTCTTCGCTCTCGTTCGAAGCATTCGAGAGACTCGCAGTTGGTTGATCAATTTTGAGTCCGGCACCTCCAAGCAAGCAGAGAATATTAACATTGACAACTTAATGGTCACTTGTTAAATGCATTATATTCTTATTCTCTATATTCTAATGGAAATAACACAGACTATTAACAAGACAAAATAACAAAGTGGAGGAGTCACATACCTTCTGCTAACTTTCATTATATTCTTATTCTCTATATTCTAATGGAAATAACACAGACTAGCCAAAGGTTAGAGAGTTAGGGAACCAATTATATAACAATGAAGCTAACTCATGAATTCTACTAATTACAGAATCCATACCCAATTACATCACATTAGGCTTTTATACCAATTGTACCCTTAACTTAACGGTCACTTGATTAAAGTATCAAACAAATATTAACATTGACAACTTATTTATAAATTAATGTCATATACATAAAAAATATAAAATTTCTAATAATCTCCCATTTAAGTCAACATTAATTTATAAATAATAATTTCTTGAAAAATAAATATTAATATCCAATAGTATTATTTTACCTATAGGTCTAGTTGAGATTATTAGCATTTAATAACACTAGATATTATATCCAAAAAGATATAAATATGAGACATATTAAACGTCTAGATCTCATAAAAAAAATTAATATCCAATAAGGATATTCACATAAACACTAATGTGTATAATAGAATTTACATACCTTTAATGTAACTAAATATAAATCCTTATATAATGGTCTTAACATCCATCCAAAATGTCTAATAAGAATTAATATTTTAAATATAGTAATAAAACAAGGTTTAAAATGTCTCTAATCATGCACAATCACCAAAAACTTGCCCAAAATATGTAGTGGCAATACAAATACCTCATTAAAAGTATTTCATTCAAACATAACTTGAGACAACAATGAGCTCATATTATCAAAACTCTCATTAAATTAAACATCAAAAGGCTTAAGGAATTTTACATAATTCATATGATTGTGCTTTATTTAATTCTTAAAACTTTGGTTAGAGGGTTTTTAAGTATACAATCCATGAAGAATAGGTAATATGCT
Organism: Sindora glabra; assembly: GCA_020226215.1. Classification (NCBI taxonomy): domain Eukaryota; kingdom Viridiplantae; phylum Streptophyta; class Magnoliopsida; order Fabales; family Fabaceae; genus Sindora; species Sindora glabra. Next base: position 26,614,414 of record CM035228.1, read on the forward strand.
CATATATCTTCCTTCTTTCACCTTTGGTTGTCGCGATGTGCCCCGCGACGGGATCCGAGGGAGGCAAGCGCGCTTCCACGCCTCCTTCAAAAATGTGATTGTTGTGTGCAGTGTGAATAAAAAAAAGATGGAGTCACCACCAATCATTTTTTATGGTGTGATTGGAACACAGAAAGTGATCTGCATTCCCAAAGTTTAAATTCGAGAGTAAGTTACATGTAAGGAAGGTGTTAGCACCCTATAATGTCCGTTCAACAAACTGTTGCCTGTTTATTCTAATTTTATCTTATATATTGAATTATAATGGTTCTTATTGTATTACATGTTTGTCTCCCAACAGTATAATTTTTAATTTTAGTTAAATTGTTGATCTAATTATCTAAATCTATCCAAATTTATGATAAAATTCAAATGAAAAGTACCTCAATAATGTTAAGTACCATTATGATTGCATCTACAATCAAATTGCTTAATTTTGATATGTCATAGGTACAAGTTTTATTATTTTTGAAATATTTTTATTTTTAAAAAATTTTAAATAATTTGTTAATTTAGATGTTAAATCCTTTCAACTTCATGATAGGATTTGAATGGAATAATGTGCCTTAATAATATTAAGTACCATCATAATCGCACCTGCAATCGGATTACTTAATTTTAATACATCATAGGTATAAATTTTATTATTTGAATAATTTTTATTTATTATATTTGAAAATATTTTTAAATAATTTTTATTTTATTATTAATGAAATATTATTTTATCTTTTTATCAAGATTTTTATCTCATCACTTTTGGAATATTTTTAATAAAATAATTGTAATATAATTTTTAAAAAAATTATTTAAAGTAATTTTATTTATTTAAAAATATTATATTAATAATTTTTATTTAGAGTATCGAATTTGTCCAATTTCATGGTCAAATTTGAAATAAAAATTTGAAAGAATTGAAATTATAACTTCAATATTATTTTATAATTTTAAAGTATTAAATTTGTTAACTTCATGACCAAATCTAAATACATAACTACTTAGAAAAATTCAAATCATAATTTAATATTATTTTTATAATTTTTGAAATATCAAAAATTTCTAAGTTAATGGTCAAATCTGATTAAAGAATTGCTTAGAAAAATTGAAATTATATTTATTGGACCCGCAATTAATTTTAATATTATTACATCATCACAAACATATATAATATATCTTTAAAATATAAATATAAATTATGGGTGCACATGACAAATATAATATATTTTTTATGTGCAAAATATTGAGATTTTTTTAATTTAATTAACTTACCTGATTTTAAAAAAATCTCTCATCTCAAGAATATTAAATAATTTGAACCTCCAAATTATTTTATTTTATTCTGTCATAAGAATTGTACAAAATAATATTTAACATCATATATTAAATATATAAAATATTAATTAATTTTTATTAAAAAATTAAAATAAAAATTGAAATAAAAAATTAAAAAAAATGGATGGTACTAAAGTTAGTGAGGGGATGTCCTTTAGAAAGACGTTCTTCCCCATTTAAATTTTTTAAAAAAATTTTAATTTATATTTTATTTAAATGATAAGAATAAAAATATAAAAATAAATTTAAAATAAGAAAAAAAAATATAAAGGGGATGGAATAATAATAATAATGGATGGTGTCTTCCCATCTTCATTTTTTTTATTTTTTAAAATCTCCTCCTTCTTTTTTTCATACTCTTTTGCATATTCTCTTCTTCATTTACGAAGTTCTTCTTCTTTTTCTTCTCCTTTTTATCTATTTCTTCTTCTTCTCTTTTTTGGTCTTTGTACCTCTTCTTTTTTTTTAGATTTTTTTTATAAAATACTTCTCCTTCTTCTTCCCCTTTCTTTAGAAATTTTTAGATCTTCCTTCTTTCTATAAGTATTTATTTTTTATTACTTCTCTCTGTCTCTGAATGAATCACTTCTCCTCTCTGTGTCTCGTTCTCCTTTTTTTTTTTACATTTTTTAATCTTTTTTTCGTTTATCTCTTTCTTTGTTAGATTTTTTTTCCTACCCCTTGGCTTTCCTCTGCCTCCTTCCGTTTTAGAGTTGATGAAAGCTAAATAAAAAGAGTGGAGAAGCCACCCATGAGTAACACATCTCTCTTGTAAAAGGAAAGAACTCTCTTACACAATCGGTGAAGAAACAAGCTCCATAATAAGCGAAGAAATCAAACCTAATATGAGAAATGGAAATAAAGTTGCCAAGGTGGTGAAACAAGCTTCAAAATTTTCGACTAAAATTTGCCAAATTGAATTTGGAAGTAGCCAGACCCATATTGAAATGTAAGAAATAGAAGTAATTAAATATAGCTCTCTTTTTTAATTTTTAAAATTTTTTATTTTTAATTAATTTTTAATTAGTATTAATATTAGATTTTATTTTAGCTATATTATTAACTGAACAAAACTGGGTGTCAACAGCTGCCCCCTTGACTTATCCTTCTAGAACTAGGAGGTGAGTAAAGTCATTGACACACAGTTATATTCGAAACTACCAGTTTATTACAACAAATAGGAATAATTATGAAGTTATTGTACCAATTATAGCCACCCAGGGTTATATTTAGCAACCACTTCACAGCATTGGAAAATAACAACAGCAGCATGGTTATAGCAATCCTTGCATCCCAATTATTCTACTCGAGTTTTTGTGTAGCAACTACTTTTTCATAGTAAAAGCCAAAAGCAACAACAACATGATCACAATTAATATAATAATTAGCACTATTCGATCATCCATAAGACAGGGATTCATAATTCATCTTCATAAAAATTAACAAAGTATCCCCTGTTAATCCAATCCTAATCACGGGTAACTATCATGTTGCCATGGATCATAGATCACCATGCAAGTTAAAGCTATAGCCTAGAGGATAACAATCAAAACATATAGTTTCCACATCACGGTTCTCTACTTTAAATTCCTATAAGATTAACAAACCTTCAAAGATTATCATAACACCCCTATCTTGACAAGAAGTAGGGCAACAATGGTTTAAAGCAAAGGTAGAAAAAAAACTCAGAAATGAAAGAGAGGCAAAGAAATTATATGATGAAAGTTGAAATAAGGTAAGGAAATGACGGAAGGGAAGCCAAATTGAAAGAGGTGTAAATAGATTAAGTCATGAAAACTGATAAAAGGTAAGAAAATGGTGATGGGGAAATCGAATTGAGAGATACAGAGAGGTTGCATGATGAAAGAAGTGAAGGAGACCAAAATTGAATGAGGATGAGTGATGAAAGCTAACAAGAGAGGAAAAAATTTGATTGGGTGGTGGTGGAGATTTTGGAGATAAGGGAATAAAATGAAATGAAAGAGGGAATTAGGAAAGGAAGTAACGTGCCAAGAAAAGAGAATTTCTTTATGTGTAGGGATCATGGTATTAAGCAAAACTTAAAAGAGAAAGAGTATGATTTGGCCCTACTAACACCAGATTAATATGGGTAAATCCACTTCATAAATGCAACTTGAATTTACTGAGCTTAGAAATAAATAAGCTAAATTGAATAAATTTGAATAGAGATAAGTTTAACCCAAATCAATTGGGTTCAAAAGAAATGATTCAGACAAACACAGGCTTGACTTAACTTAATTGAGTTTAACTTGTTAAGAAAAAGAAAAATGACCTGGATTGACACAGGCTCTACCCAGTTTGACTGAGTTCGATTTAACATGAGAAGTAAAAATAATCTGGATTGATGTAGGTTTAACCCAAATTGATTGGGTTTAATTTAATGATGAAAAGTAAAATGACCTAGATTGATGCAGGCTTAATCTAAATTAATTGGATTCGATTTAACAATGAAAAAATGACTTAGATTAACACAAGCTAGACCCAACTTGACTAAGTTCTATTTAATGATGAAAAGTAAAATGACCTGGATTGACGTAGGCTTGACCCAAATTGATTGAATTTTATTTAACAATGAAAAGTAAAAATGACCTAAATTAACACAGGCTCGACCCAGCTTGACTGAAATCAATTTAATGATAAAAAGTAAAAATGATCTGGATTGACATAGGCTCGACCCAACTTGACTACGTTCGATTTAACAATGAAAATTAAAATGACTTGGATTAACACAGTCTTGACGCAACTTGATCGAATTCGATTTAATAATGAAAAGTAAAAATAACCTTGATTGACGCAGGCTCAACCTAACTTGATCGGGTTTGATTTAACAATGAAAGGTAAAAATGACTTGAATTGATGCAGACTCAAACAAACTTGATCAGGTTTGATTTAATAATGAAAAGTAAAAATGACATGGATTGATGCAGGCTGACCAAACTTGATCGAATTTGATTTAACATTGAAAAATAAAAATTACTTAAATTGACGTAGGCCCGACCTAACTTGATTAGGTTCAATTTAACAATAAAAGGTAAAAATAATCTGGATTGACGCAGGCTCGACCCAACTTGATCGAGTTCGATTTAATAATGAAAAGTGAAAAATGACTTAGATTGACACAAGCTCGACCCAATTTGACTAAGTTTGATTTAACGATAAAAAGTAAAAATGACCTGAATTAACGTAGGCTCAACCCAACTTGATCAAGTTTGATTTAATAATAAAAAATAAAAATAATCTAGATTGACACAAGCTCGACCCAGCTTGACTGAGTTCAATTTAATGATAAAAAGTAAAAATGACCTAGATTGATGCAAGGTCAACCTAACTTAACTAGGTTTAATTTAACAATGAAAATTAAAATGATCTGAATTGACACAGGCTCGACCCAACTTAATCGGGTTCGATTTAACAATGAAAAGTAAAAATGACGTGGATCAATGTAGGTTCGACCTAACTTGATTAGGTTCAATTTAACAATAAAAAGTAAAAATGATCTGGATTGACACAGGGTCGACCCAACTTGACTGAGTTCGATTTAATAATGAAAAGTAAAATGACCTGGATTGATGTAGGCTCAATCCAACTTGATCATGTTCGATTTAAAAATAAAAAGTAAAAATAACTTGCATTGACACAAGCTCGACCTATCTTGATTGAGTTCAATTTAATGATAAAAAGTAAATATGACCTAGATTAACACAAGCTCGACCCAACTTGGCTAGGTTCAATTTAATAATGAAAATTAAAATGACCTAGATTGATATAGGCTCAACCTAATATTAGATATCAAAATAATATTATCTCATAATATATTTATCTAATATCTGATAACATAATTATTTGATATTACTTTAATATCAAATAATATCACATAATATATATATATTACATAAAAAATACATTATAATTCTTAATAATAATATATATATATATATGCACGAAAATAAGTCCAATTAATTAGATATTAATATAATTAAAGTTTAATTAATTATTGTCTTACTCCTACTCCTTTTGTGTGACCCTGTAGGTTATTACTACGTTGATAATGACTCATTATTAAGCCATAGACAGTGAGCGGTATCTAACAATACATCACTGCCACTCAAGTAGTAAGAATGTCTGTGATTCAACATCCATCTAATACATGATCAACGTTTTGCATCATAACCCTTTTGTAATAATATCCAAATTGAATTGGAGGTATGGAATGTGTCATCCTTGTCAATGTTTAATTTATATTTCTTGATATTGAGTAGACTTAAAATAAATGATTAATATCACATATTAATCCAATTGAGTATGGTTATGCATTTCTAAGTCTCACTCAATCAAGGGGCCCAAGGATATTTCTCTTTTATACAAGAGTGACAAAATTCCATCTACATCACTCACTTCCCTCTGCACGATTCATGACATACCTAATTAATGGCCTATTTGTCATCCTGATTAAAGGTGACATAGGACAATATTAAAGTGAATAATTCCTCATGTAAGAAACCATAATAACTTTAGGTTAAAGGTTTATATGTATTTGTAATCATATGAGAATAACTTATGATACGTCTATCCATGCAATATTCTCATAGTAGGTCAGTCCAATACATTGTTCACTAATAATGTACTCATGTATTGACTTGATATTACATATCCATGATTCGTAATCATCAGTCATTATACATGCTAGTCTCGATGTATTATTACTATCCTTTTCGTAATAATACTTGACTAGGGGCATTTTAGGAATAGCGAAGCTAATCCAAGAATAATTATTATATTAAGTTATAAATCGCACAGAATAATAATAAAATTATAAAAATAAAATATAATAATTAAATTACCTAAAATAAAACATAATACATTATGTATCACTTCAATCATCTATATGATTAGTTCCTAGGACACACACCAACAGCTCGACCTATCTTAATCAAATTCGATTTAACAATAAAGAGTGAAAAATGACCCAGATTGACACAAGCTCGACCCGGATTGACAATGAATTGACATAGGCTCAACCTAATTCAATTAAGTTCAATTTAACAATAAAAAGTAAAAATGACCTAGATTGATGCAGGCTCGACCTAACTTGACTAGATTTGATTTAACAATGAAAATTAAAATGACCTGAATTGACGCAGGCTCGACCCAGCTTGATTGAGTTCAATTTAATAATGAAATATAAAATGACTTGAATTGACATAAGCTTGAGCCAACTTGATCGGATTCGATTTAACAATAAAAAGTGAAAAATGACCTGGATTGATACAAACTCGACTCATCTTGACTGAGTTCAATTTAATAATGAAAAGTATAAAAAAATCTGGATTGATGCAGGCTCAACTCAACTTGATCATGTTCGATTTAACAATGAAAAGTGAAAAATAACTTAGATTGACGCAAGCTCGACCCAACTTGATTAGGTTCGATTTAATAATGAAAAGTGAAAAATGACCTAGATTGACACAGGCTTAACCTAACTTAACTGAGTTCGATTTAACGATAAAAAGTAAAAATGACCTAGATTAATGCACGCTCAACACAACTTGATCGAATTCAATTTAATAATGAAAAGTGAAAAATGACCTAGATCAACTAGGTTTGATTTAAAAAAGTGAATGTTGCAAGAATGCGATGCATGTAAGAATGACTTTGATTGCTTTTCAGAAGAATTGCTTTCTTCATTCTTTTAGGGACTTTTCCCCTGGAAGATCTTGTTTGGAGAGTGTTAAATTTTGAACATTTCTTCTTTGTTTAGCTTTAATCTTTTCGTTAACATTGCCCCTTATTTTTTATCCAGGAGAATTGAGATAATCCCAGTGCTTGGTTCAAATATATTTGCATTATTGATTTCATTGAGACACATTCAGATGGGTATGACGTCTTACGGTGTTCAAATACACACTTGCTATATGAAAATGCATGATATTTTCACAAGAAACAAAAGGGTGACATAATGATTATTATCATTACAACAAAGACTAAGATCAAAGCATAGATAGCAATACATATCACTTGCAATAATGCTTGCAGAGGATTCTAACCCTTTCACAATATATTTCAAAACAATAATGTCAATTGCCCTTTACATATAGTTCAATGATCACAAAATATGAAACCAATCTCGATAAGCCTTATCAGAGTATATGATCCTTCCAGCCTATGTTCACATTAATCCCTTTTTAATAAAGTTGGCCATGGCTTAATGTAGATAATCTTTGTTAAGACTCAATTGATCATACTAAGCTTAAATCTACCTAACCTCTTTTGATGGCAACAGCTTAACTAAAGTGAGCCCAATTCATAAAATATGAATAGTTCAAGCTTAATGGAAATTTTAGGAAGAACTTGAGAATAAGGTAATGAAAATTGGTTTCATAAAACTTCCTCAAGCTTAGACATAAAAATATTTATTATCACTAAAATCAAGAATGTGGAGTCACAAGCAAGAAAGTTATTACAATGTAAAGAGATCATAACATTCATGAATCAGCAATGCATGTCATCCAGAGTCAAAAAGCATAGCAATTTTACTTAAGAGATAAAGAATCAAATGGACATGCATGTCATCCAGAGTAAAAAAGCATGGCAATTTCATTTAAGAGAGAAAGCACCAAATGGACAATATCTCACAAGTCATACTTTCAATCTCTCCCGTGTTTAAGGGTAAGTGTTTCACTTAAATTCAACCCATTAAGAATTGTACTACCATAGGCTTGCTTAAATCCTCAATCTCCATTACCTAATTTACAAGCATAAAACAAATCAAAAGGACTTATTAAAAGTTGTAATGGGGTCAAGGTAAAAGAGGGTAATATCATGGAAAGAGAAGCTATCAACCAAAGAGATTAAAAGAGTATTGATGGATGGATCAGAACAATAAGCGATCAAAAAGGCATATAATTGGAATTGTAGTTACCTTAATGATATATCATCCTTTCCTTTTTCTATTTCTTTTGCTTTTTCTTGTTTTGCTTTTCTCTTTTCTTTTTTTTTTGTTTCTTGTTTTTAATGGACTCTTCTTTTTCAAGCATTTGATATACTTCACATTTATTTAAGAACTCATCCTTTTATTAATTCAATACTTTTCTAGCCTTTAAGATAATGCAGAATATTTTTCTTTCTTTCTTTTTTGTTTGAGATGAGCTAAAAATAAAAGAAAGCAAATTAGGCATAAAAGGGTGTTCAATGGACATGCAAAGGTTAGCTATTTAGGTAGAAATGATTCATTGAAAGAAAAATGCCTTTATCATATTTTCTCATGCATGCGAACATATAATCTCAACAAGAATCAAAGCAAGTTCTAAAATGAAAACCTAATAGGTGAACCTTTCATAGAAGAAAGATAGTTATAATCAATCATATAGGCTTAAAGTCTCACGGCTAAGAATTGCCAAACTTGATTCTTTCAACTTAAATTTTATTAACAACCTTGTCAATTCTAAGAAATAAGATAATTGTTCAATCATGTTATAAAATCTTCAAACCTAGTTAACTCATGCTCATGTTATAACATTTTAACTAGAATTTAGAAATGAACCCTTTTTTTTAAAATGAGGATGAATTATAAAGAAAAACATGCTACAAATGGGATGCATATCAAGAGTTAAAAAATAACTCTTTACTTGGCCATCCTTTACACACACAGTTAGTCTGATAGTTTCACTAACAAAAAATAAGGATACACTAGGAAGAGAAATGTTATAAATGGGACGTGCATCAGGAGCAAAAAAAATGACTCTTTACTTAACCATCATTTACACACAGTTAGTTTAAAAGTTTCACTAATAAAAGATTTTTTTTTTTTTGAAATGAGGATAAGTTATGCAGGAAAAATTTAGTGTTGAAAGAATGCATATCAAGAGTTAAAATAACTCTTTACTTAGCCACCCTCATACACATAGTTAGTCTGATGGTTCTACTAATAAAAGATTTTTATTTATTTATTTATTTATTTTGAAATGAGGACGAGTCATGCAGGAAAAACATGTTATTAAAGGAATGCGTATCAAAAGCTAAAAATAACTCTTTACTCTGCTATCCTTTACAAACACAACCAAATGGATAGTTTCACTAATAATTCTTATTATTCCTACTTTCCAATCTAATTTGGACATTATCTCCAATGTTTTTATAGATGAGGATAGGTGTAAAAAAGAAATATGAAAATACAATAGTAAAAATAATGGAAGTAAAACTATAAGAGTCAAGATGGTTACAATCGAATAGCAATGTCTGGCTTTTGCTCCTTTGTGCTATCTTGGGTTTGCCAATCTATCTACTTCATTAATAGGTCAGGTTCAAGTACAAAAATTTGCATTTGGCCAATCAGTTGATCAACAGTTGAGGCAGATGTTATGGAGCTACGAATTGCTTAGGAAATGAACCCTTGTTCCATAGCTTGATCAAATAAAGACAATAAACTATCATAAAAATCATTAATATTTAATAGTCATAATGGTTTTTATGAAAGTTTGGTTTAGCCCAATATGTAACGTTGGAAATTATTTCCAATGTTGCTATACCACCACTGAGTAATACGATAAAAGCTTTGGCATTACGAAGCATGTATCCATAACGCTCGAGCAAGTTTGAAACCTTTAACTCATTACCCAAGGCATAATTAGTAATGATCTTATCATCCAAACCCCTCACAGTGATACTCAAGACTTTACTTCCCCTAATGAGTGTAGAAGCTACCATAGATTCCTTTAAACCTTGGATTCCTCCTCCATACACAAGGTTAATATTTCTAATGGCTAATACTTTATCAAGCTCATTTGCCACTTTCATAAACTCTTCATCTTTTTCTCAACTAGATCCACTAAAAACATAAACTGATGCAAATCTGCATATTGATGGTCCTTCCACTTTTTCCTTTTCCTCAGGATGAGCCATGTGTTCATTGATAAGTGTAAATATACATATTTATACAACAAAAATGAGCAATAAAAAGATTATGCAAATTAACCATTATTAGAAAAGTTTGAAATTTGAGGAATCGGAGACAACAATTTTGAGAAAATGGTGGGTAAGTGTATAAACAAAGTCAAAAAGGTCATGCGAATTAATTATCATTAAAGAATTTAAGATTTGAAAGGGAAAAAGTCAAAAGTAGATCTCAGGTGCAGTAATAATATAGAAAAAGTAAAGAAACTTACACAGAAAAGTAAAAAATAACTAAAAAGTTAAAAAGAAAATATAGGTACATGAACAAGAGTTGTGATTTTGGCTCACATCTTCTTTTTGTTTTATGTCCAGTAACGGCATAAACGCCTTCTATGAGTTGATGATTTGCTTCCCATCCAATTTTCTTATAAACTGGCAAATATGATATTTTAACGTCAGATTCCTAAGATAGTAACGCTCCTCTTCTTTATAGAATATACCCACTAAATCGAGAAGAACTCTATGAACATCCCACTAGGATGCGTCTTAAGAATATGAAGGATATTATCCAATGACTCTTTACTTAGTCCATCATTTATGAACTTAATTTTATCTTTCAATTGTGGGAAACCATTCCATGTTCCTATATTGTGCATTACATGTCCACCTTGCACATTTATAATAGACTCCTATTTTTTTAGCTTTTCATTTCTTAGCATAAGAACTTCTTCCTATTCTCGGCATGCATTTAACAAATGAATCATGACACTCACTAGCTAGACGTACCTTAGCTTCAATGATCCAATGCATATATTCAAGAAGACCCAGGATGCATGAGTACCTTCATTCTTTCAAGCCGGTATTTGTTAATTTTTCTAAAAAAATCCTTGAGAAAAGTAGGGAACCTAGTTTTGAGTTTTGTGAGGGTTTCCTCCATATTTTCTAAGATTCTTGCTTGAAAATAAGATAGAAGCGAGATTTTTCTTCTGAGATAGGTTATTCAAATGGGTGAATGCATTTATAAGCCGTTTGTTCATTTCTTCTTCTTTTTTTAGCTTCGTGGCTTATTTCAAACCGCTCATAATCACAAACTTCCAATTTTTTACAATTTGAAACTCATAACCAATGGTTAATGAGTTTAAATGACTTTTGATGATATTTATGTATGATAAAATGATGGACGCAAGAAGTCAAGGAACAGCCGCATTCAACTAAGCAGGAAAAGATATGGGATAAGCCATTTAAACAAGCTACCCAGTTTAACTGATATATGGCTTAATTCATTTTTTGGGTAAGCTTGCATGGCCTAAAAAAATTGGTCGTGGAAGAATTCCCTTATGTGTTCTTAAATGATTTTTCTTAGGCTTAGAAATTTCCTCACATAGGATAAACTTCTCTTAAATAAAGTGGCTTTAAGTTTTATTCTAATTTGTGCTTGGTTTGGGTTCTCTAATACCTAATTGGTTAAAGGTTCCTAAATTGTCCTTACTATCGCCATTATAGGCTGGTAAGGTATCCAATCCTTACCTATGACAGGCTACAAACGAAAAGGATTCAATTTGAGCGGAGGTGTTTCACTAGCTTACACGGAGACTGGCAGTCTCATGAAGGCATCGCTACTTTGCCCCTAGTTCATACTAAAAGGTATTCTAAATCCTAGGTAGGAAGCTCGTGATATGTGTGTGAGATCCCTAATATGCAATGCATGAGAGGGAACATCAATCATTTCAACAATTTTCATAGGACTAATTTACCATAGATAAAGATAGAATGAGATAAACATGATAAACACATGTAAAGAAAATATTGAATCAGAATGGACCAAGAAAATTCAAAACTAAGACAAAAAAAGAAGAAACAAAATGGCCTTACTCCAATTTATCCCCAGTAGAGTCGCTAAGCTGTAGCAACGTGCCCTGTAGCAAGATTCGAGGGAGGCAAGCGGGCTTCCACACCTCATCTGGAAATGTGATTGTTGTGTGTGGTGTGAATAAAAAAAGATGAAATCACCACCAATCATTTTTTATGGTGTGATTGAAAAATTGAAAGTGGTTTGCATTCCCAAAGTTCAGATTCGGGAATAGGTTACGTGTAAGAAAGGTGTCAGCACCCTATAACATCCGTTTAACAAACGGTCGCTCGTTTATTCTAATTTTATCTTATGTATTGAATTATGATGGTCCTTATTGTATTACATGTGTGTTTTCTTAAGAGTATAATTTTTAATTTTGATTAAATTATTAATCTAGTTATCCAAATTCATGGTAGAATTCGGATCAAAAGTACCTCAATAATATTAAGTACCATTATGATTGCACCTGTAATCGGATTGCTTAACTTTGATATGTCATGGGCATAAGTTTTATTATTTTTGAAATATTTTTATTTTTATTTTTTTAAAAGATCTTAAATAATTTATTAATTTAATTGTTAAATCCTTTCAACTTCATGATAGCATTTGAACATAATAACATGCCTCAATAATATTACCAGCATGATTGCACTTACAATTGGATTACTTAATTTTAATATGTCATAGGCACAAATTTTATTATTTGAATAATCTTTTATTTATTATATTTAAAAATATTTTTAAAGAATTTTTATTTTATTATTGATGAAATGTTATTATTTTATCTTTTTATAAAAAAATTTATCTTATTATTTTTGAAATATTTTTAATAAAATAATTAGAATATAATTTTTTTAAAAAAATCATTTAAAGTAATTTTATTTATTTAAAAATATTATATTAATAATTTTTATTTAGATTGTCAAATTTGTCTAACTTCATAATCAAATCTAAAATAAAAATTTGAAAGAATTGAAATTATAACTCTAATATTATTCTGTAAGTTTAAATTATCAAAATTGTCAACAAAATGACCAAATCTAAATATATAACTACTCAGGAAAATTGAAATCATAATTCAATATTATTTTTATAATTTTTAAAATATCAATTTTTTTAACTTCATGATCAAATCTAATTAAAGAATTACTCAAAAAAATTGAAATTATACTTATTGCACCTGTAATTAATTTTGATATTATTCCATTATCACAAATATATATAATATATTTTTAAAATATAAATATGAATTATGAGTGTACATGACAAATATAGTATATTTTTTATGTGTAAAATATTAAGATTTTTCTTAATTTAATCGGCTCACCTAATTTTAAAAAATATCTCTCATCACAAAAATATTAAATAGTTTAAACTTTCAAATTATTTTATTTTATTCTATCATAGGAATTATATAAAATAATATTTAATATCATATATTAAATATATAAAATATTAATTAATTTTTATTAAAAAAGTGAAATAAATAAAAAATAAAATAAAATAATTAAAAAAAATGAATGGGATGGTATTGGGTGCTGTCCCATCCACTGAAGTTGGTGGGGGGGACGTCTTTTAGAAAGACGTCTTTCCTTTTTTAAATTTTTTTAAAAAATTTTAATTTATATTTTATTTAAATAATAAAATATTAAATAATATGAATAAAATTATAAAAATAAATTGAAAATAAAGAAAAAAATAGAAAGGGGATGGAATAATAATAATGGATGGTGTCGTTCCATCTTCATTTTTTTTAATTTTTTAAAATCTCCTCCTTCTTTCTTTCATACTCTCTTGCATATTCTTTTCTTCATTTACGAACTTCTTTTTCTTCTTCTTTTCTTCCTCTTCTTCTTCTTTCTAATATTTGTACCTCTTCTATTTTTTTAGATTTTTTTTATAAAATGTTTTTCCTTCTTCTTCCCCTTTCTTCTAAAATTTTTAAATCTTCCTTCTTTCTACAAGTATTTTATTTTTTATTACTTCTCTTCTTATTTAAATGACTCACTTCTCCTCTTTGTGTCTCCCTCTCCTCTTTTTTTTACATTTTTTATCTTTTTTTTCTGCTTCTCTCTTTCTTTGTTAGATTTTTTTGTGCCCCTTGTCTCTCCTCTGCCTCCTTCTGTTTTAGAGTGGATGAGAACTAAATAAAAAGAGTGGAGAAGTTGCCCATGAGTAACATACCTCTCTTGTGAAATGAGAGAATTCTCTTACACAATTAATGGAGAAACAAGCTTCATTGTAGGCGAAGAAATGAAACCCCATGTGAGAAGTGAAAATAAGGTTTTCAAGGTGGTGAAACAAGCTTCAAAATTTTTAGCTAAAATTTGCGAAATTGAATTTGAAAGTAGCCACCCATATTGAAAGTGAGAAATAGGAGTAATTGAATATAGCTCTCTTTTTTAATTTTTTAATTTTTGTAATTTTATTTTGTAAAAATTTTTAATTTTAATTAATTCTTAATTAAATTTTTTATTATTTTTTTAAATTTTATTTTAGTTATATTATTAGTTGGACAAAATTAGGTGTCAACATTAGTACTTCAAATTGAAGTCCTATACATGGGCAAAATTTTTATTGCTTAGAAAGAAGATTATGGCAATTGTAGTGTCATAATAAAACATAAATAGTTAAGAACAAAAGTCTCTTAACCAAATAACTTCACAAGTATGTTTACATTATTCAACATGCCTTACTCCTATAATAAAGGTTGTTATAAATGATTGTTCAACATTTTTCATGATATATCTCTTTTTAACATCTGTCCAAGCAAAGATACATGATCACCTAGACAATTAATAAAATGACTTTGAGTAGCTTGAGTCATATAAGATCTCCTAATCTTTCGCAAGTTAGTATGTAATCATTTGTATCATCCAAGTACTATACTAGTAGAAGTTTACCATGAACCTAAACACACAAAAAGCTACCTATGACTAATGCATTTGGAATATAATTTATTTTTTTATTATTTAAAAATTCATTAGGTTGAACAAATATGAAAGCACACTAACAAGTTAAGTCCTTTTTAGTACAACTATCAAGACTAGCTGAACACCCCTAACATCCATAACAAAAAACAATATTTATGCAAAAAAACACACACACAAGCCTTTATTTCAATTGTTTTATCTTATTCAACATATCCATATTATCACCAATTAAGAAAATGTTATCATCACATAGAACCAAAATTACCAAAGTACATGAATTAATCATCATACATTAGCTTGCATTACTTTTGAGAAAAGTTACAATCTCATCAAAAATTAAAATACAACCATCTAAATGGGCCTATTTGATTTCCATGCAAAATATTATTTATTCTTCTCTTGAAAATTATTTAGTTATTTCATACTATTTCTATTAGTTAACTATCCAGGAAAGCTATTTTAATCTCTAATAATCATAGCTCCCACTAAAATGAGCTACTCAAATCATCATGATTTGGAGTCATCAATGAGGAAGTTTCTTTACACCTTATGCCTTGCAACATTTTGACTACTAACTTAACCTTGAACTCACTATTTCTTTTAAGCATCCCTGAAAATCCTTATTTGGTAGCTTACTATTCATGAGCTTTTCAATCTAATCCCATATCACATCTTTATAACCCACTATAAAGGATCAAATTAACTTCATAGGATATCTATAAGGGGCTTTCGTAATCTATTCAACTAGCTATACTAGATTAGACTATAGGATGACAAATAATAATTCATCAATTTGTGGTACTTTGCAACCTCCACTATCTAAAATATCCTCTAAATGGATTTAAGAAACTATAAATGGTTTTAAAATTTTAATCTTCAACATATTTAGAAAACTTCAATTAGAAATTCCAATATAATCAAATGTACCAAAAAAACATATATATATCATAAATTTAAAACAATTTTTTTAATTAAATCAATAAAACATTCATTAAGATCAAATATCAATGGAAAAATAAGTTTTTAATGAAAAATAAAATATTATGCTTTTAGTATAAGTCAAATAAAAAAACAACCATCTCTAGTACTAATTTGCTTCATCAAGTTTTTCTGATTCTTTCTTCTCCTTCTCTACCCATTTCTTAAACTTGAAGTAACCCAACTTCCTATGCTCATACTTCTTGTAGATTTGACACTTTTCTTTGAACTATGCTTTCATGGGCTTGAGATAATTATCATTTTGTCCCTTCTTTTGATATTATATGGATTTCCCATAATTGTTTTTAAAATACTCCCTTACTTATTGTTTTAAAGTCGAATCATGAGTAATAAAGTTAATTAATTGAACCTTTCCTCTTTGCTTATCTTTTTTTGTTTAGCTAAGAATGGAAATCATCTCATTAATTGTTCATTCAAGCTTTTGAACATTATATGCAGCCTTTAAAACGTCAAATTATAGAGGTAATGATTCTAATGTTCACCAAATAAGAAACCTATCTCCTACCTCAATTTCTAAGCTCTTCAAATATAATTGTTCAATTTTAATATGTGCTCTTGCACCCCACTGATTTAGTTATAGATTTTCTTTTCCAGTAATAAAATATAGTAGCCTTTCTAAACTTTGTCAAATTTCACAAACTCTCTTGCAATAGAATCTTGAAAGGATTTAGCATTCTTAATGTTAGGAATGCTTTTCTTAATGATCAGGTCTATTGTATATTTTATAATTATCAAACAAACATTCTTTGAATGCATTCACTTTTTATGATTCTTCTTTAATTCCACACTCGAATTCCCATCAACTTTGGGTTCCTCTTTTATGATTATCATGTCCAAGTTTGCGGTTGCCAAATATAATTTTATAAATTTGGCCTATTCCTTATAATTCATTCCATATAACGTCTCTATAGAGGCTAGTTGCGTATATAATGAAGTTAAAAAAAATGCATCAACCTATTGATGTGTATGTATTTTAATCGTGATTGCATTTTTCCTCTTAAAAAAATTACAAAATTTTATATAGTATTACATTATAAGATCTAATACTAAAGGATATTTAGGACTTTACAACATAATATAAAAGTCAAATATTACACTTATAAAATTTAACAATAAAAAAGTGTTTAAAAATTTTAAGAACATAATATCTAGCCCTTACTCATATTATTGCCAGCATATTATATTAATAATATAACACCAAAGAATATTTAGTATTACTAATACAATCTTTCTGTTAAATACATAAAAAAAAAATTTCCTTTCCAAAATCTTGAACATAATTTTATACAATTCGTCCCACAAAGGCGAGTTCATAGTTACACCAAATTTTCATAGTGTAGTATAAGTATTTTGTAATTCTTATTTAATGTAATAATATTCCACAAATTATTATATTATACAATTAATGTCCAAAAATGCTACAAAAATTATAAAAGGTAGCCCAACCAATACAAATTACATAGAAAAAACTTCAAACAAAAATAATTTCAAATATATACTTAAATAAATTGAACAAAAATTAGAGTAAAAATTTGTAATTCCAGAAACATTTAAAAAAATGCTTATAATTACATGTTTAGAAAATAGAGTACAATAATGTAAGTTCATCATCCTTCGGTAGTCGTAAGCTATAAGGTGGAATGCACACGCCACTTGAGTGCGTGAGGATTACACAATGCATTTTTCATCTCCTCCCTGGCTTCGAAACCTAATTGCAGATCACTAAACCAATTTCTAGCTTGACCTAATTTCATGCATATCTCATACATGTTTTTCTCATTGATTTTGTCTAGAATTATGGATTTCTAAACTAACCTAATCAAAATCCAATCTAAAAAATTGTGTTAAGTTTGAATTTTTCATTTTCCAAATATCTTCAATAGATTTGCCTACATTTTTCAGGATTTTCTCTATTTTTAACCTTCCAACAAATATATTTTCCCACAAAATGCGTTTTATGATTATCCCAATCCATATTTCATCATTTACACGATAAAATTTGATTTTTGAAACTCATACCAAAGTCCCGATGTTTCCAATGTGATTTTGGAATTTCCAAAAATTATACTCCAACGTTTCACTTATCTCCATGTTTTGCATTAAAAATGGGCAAAATGTAGTTTTATGCAAAAATGGATTTTAGGTAAAACAGCAATAACGTGATGCTACATTTAAAATTGATTTCAAAATTTTTCAATGATAAAACCGGTACAAATCTCAAAAATATGGGCGAGATATTCTGGAAATTCAATTTATCTTCATAATGCTTTCATCAAAAAATTATCCAAAACTATCAAGAAACTCCATTTTGCAGCCAAATATGATAAACTTGAAGTTCAAAAAAGAATTGTTTGATTTAAGACGAGTTCCTCTGGTCAAATTTACGAAAAACCATTCACACTTGAAAACATATGAACACATAGAATACCCAAGTCTTTCAGGGAGCAAGTAAAGGAATCAAAATTAACTCTAGTTTCAAGGAAAGTGTGAATGCATATATATTGTATATTTCGAAAAGCGACTATAATTCATGCATGTGTATATGCCTACTCATATATGCCAATTGCCAACAAACATACTATACACAAAGAGACATGTAAGGAGCATATGCTATGTTCTCATGATAATGAAAGAAATTCAATCTTTCATATCAATACATGCTATGAAAATGCACCCAGAAAATTTATGTTCACGTGGAGAATTCCATATATATACGTGATAAAATAAATGTATGGCAAAAACCATATACTCATAGCAATCAGTGCATCTATGTATGTATTTGTATACTGGTAAAAAAAGTATTTCTTAATACGAAATATGAATTTACTCAATTTCGTACATGGATTTATATACAAACTTGCACCAATGAATTAAATGTGTTACACAATTGACCAACTCTGATACAAATTGTTGAATATTTTATAAGATTAGAATTATTTTTTGGATTCCAACTCTATATCACATCATAATTTAAAGAGTAGCAAAATTTAAAATGATATAATAAGAGTGAAAGAGATGAAAGAATTGGCTTAACCTAAGCCAATTACTCCTTCCATTTTTGCTTTTAAGATGAATGAGATCTAATGATCCATTGAGATGGATTTGAGCATCAACAATTGCACAATCAGTTGCATGCAAAGTGCTTCCTAACAAGGAACAAAACAAAACAATAAAGTGAAGGAGTCACACTTCCTCTGCTAACCCTCGTTGTATTCTCAATTTCTATATTTTAATGAGAATAACATAGATTAGTATAAGGTTAGAGAGTTAGAGAACCTCATTATATAATAATTAAATTAGGTTATAACTTTTATCCATCATACGATTTATATTCAATTACAACACATTGAGCTTTAATACCAATTATATCATTAGCTTAATGGTCACTTGATTAAATTAATATTAACATTAATAAATTATTTATAAATTAATATAAGGCCCACAAAAAAATATAAAATTTCTAACAATACTCAATATTGCTTCTATAGTTTTACTCTTCTTATGTCCTGAATTTGAACTTAAGATTTTGCATTTATATATATATTAAATAAATTACTACTTTTATTATTATAAAAAAACTTCATTGTTGTGATGTCACTAAGCCACTTAACATTGCAATGTTGAACTTAAGACACAGAGAAAAAGGTAAAATCAAATGCCATTACATCACAGTAAATAACAGTTGCTTTGCTTCTTTTTTTTTTTCATTGATTTAAAACAGAGAATAATAATGATCAATTTACTTCAAGCCACTTCATTTCAACTCTCATTCTGAATAAACCAATAAAATTCTCTTACAGCTCTTTAATTATGGTAATGCAGGCAGGTAAACCAGAAATTTTTTTCAATTCTTGGTACCTCAGATTTGGCTATTTTCTGGCACTGTACATAAGCTCTTCAAAAATGTTTTTAACTTCAATGGAACTTGCCATCACCAATTTGTCTTGAAAACTTATCTATTAACTATTCATGGCCTTAGAGCTTTTTTTTTAAAAAAAAAAAAAAACTGTTGATAGTGTTAGGAAAAAAATCACTTTTATATTTCCAAAAGCGAAGATAAAGTAATCCTATCCAATATTCATATCCTATTTTTTTAATACTCCATCGAACTTTTGTCTCTGTCCCTTCGCTGTAAACCTGAAAGCATCCATCCGTCAGAATAAGCAGTTTCAGACACTCCTTTTAGTTTGTAATCCTTCAATTGCGCCGCTAACTCGTCCAATTCTCAATTTTAGTTGAGAAAAATTTCTAATATTAATGTAACATTAAAAATTTTGGATATTATTATTGAAAGTTTTTTTATTTAAATCACATTTGATATTCTTTAAAATTTTGTCTTCTTTCCTAAATCCTTGCGTATAAATTTGATAGATTAATCATCCTTACTAAAATAGAAAAAGGATAAAAATATAAAATACTTTTTCCAATTTTAGGTTTATTAGATTTTCTTCTCTTCTATTTTGAGGAGCCGTTTACTTCACACAAGAAGTAACTTCTTACAAGAAAATAAACTCCTTAAGAAATAACTTCCTATGTGAATTTTTTGAAAAATACTCAAAATTATTTGATTGATACATACGAAATGACATTTTCTAGAAAATAATATCCTATGTTTTGCTTGGTTTAACTTTAAATATCCTAAAAAATATTAATAAAATAATTATTATATCCCCAATATTATTATAATATAAAATAATAAATTTTAGTTATCATTAATTAAATTTAATGAGAATAATTTTATTATTATATCTATAAATGACATGAGAAATAAAACTTACCTAGGGGGAAATGGATAAATGACTTTCTATATTTTGTGAGAAGTAGAATTTGAAAGTTCTATTTCCTGCAATTTGTAAGATAATGACCAATCAAACAATTCACTAATTTTTTATTTTTCGAAAAATAGAACTTCCCATATTTTGTGGGAAGTAGAACTTAGAAGTTCTGTTTCCTGCAATTTATGAGATAATGACTAATCGAATAACTCACTAATTTTTTATTTATCGAAAAATAGAACTTCTCATGTTATTAAAGCGAACTAAACGATTTCTAAAAATATGAAAATTATCTCCTATAAAATTCATAAAACTTGAAATGAACATTCATTTTTAACTTAATTAATTATTTTATTAAATTATATTAATTTTTTAATAAATTTTTTAAATAAGAATTATAATATTATAATATATTAACTTATTTCATTATTTTTTTATAATTTCACAACTTATTTTTATTATTTATTTAAAATTTTATATATCTAATTTAATTCTTATTAATTATATAATATTGCTTCAATAGTTTTACCGTCCTAAATTTGAACTTAAGATTTTGCATTTATACATATATATATATATATATATATA
The DNA here is from genome assembly GCA_020226215.1 of Sindora glabra. Taxonomy (NCBI): domain Eukaryota; kingdom Viridiplantae; phylum Streptophyta; class Magnoliopsida; order Fabales; family Fabaceae; genus Sindora; species Sindora glabra. The sequence goes on from CM035228.1 coordinate 26,635,839, forward strand.
TATATATATATATATATATATATATATATATATATATATATATATATTAAATAAATTACTACTTTTATTATTATAAAAAAACTTCATTGTTGTGATGTCACTAAGCAACTTAACATTGCATCAACTCTCATTCCGAATAAACCAATAAAATTCTCTTACAGCTCTTTAATTATGGTAATGCAGGCAGGTAAACCAGAAATTTTTTTCAATTCTTGGTACTTCAGATTTGGCTATTTTCTGGCACTGTACATAACCTCTTCAAAAATGCTTTTAACTTCAATGGAACTTGCCATCACCAATTTGTCTTGAAAACTTATCTATTAACTATTCATGGCCTTAGAGTTTTTTTTTTAAAAAAAAAAAAACTGTTGATAGTGTTAGGAAAAAAATCACTTTTATATTTCCAAAAGCGAAGATAAAGTAATCCTATCCAATATTCATATCCTATTTTTTAATACTCCATCGAACTTTTGTCTCTGTCTCTTAGCTGTAAACCTGAAAGCCTCCATCCGTCAGAATAAGCAGTTTCAGACACTCCTTTTAGTTTGTAATCCTTCAATTGCGCCGCTAACTCGTCCAATTCTCAGTTTTAGTTGAGAAAAATTTCTAATATTAATGTAACATTAAAAATTTTGGATATTATTATTGAAAGTTTTTCATTCAAATCACATTTGATATTCTTTAAAATTTTGTCTTCTTTCCTAAATTCTTGCATATAAATTTGATAGATTAATCACCCTTGCTAAAATAGAAAGAGGATAAAAAAATAAAATATTTTTTTCTAATTTTAGGTTTATTAGATTTTCCTCTCTTCTATTTTGAGGAGCCGTTTGATTCATACAAAAAGTAATTTCTTGCAAGAAAATGAACTTCTTAAAAAATAATTTTTTATGTGAATTTTTTGAAAAATACTCAAAATTATTTGTTTGATACATATGAAGTAACATTTCCTGATAAGTAATTTTCTATGTCTTATTTAGTTCAACTTTGAATATTTTAAGAAATATTACTAAAATAACTATTATATTCCTAATATTATTATATTATAAAGTAATAAATTTTAGTTGTTATTAATTAAATTTAATTAGACTAATTTTATCATTATATTTATAAATGACATGAGAAATAAAACTTACCTAAGAGGAGATGGGTAAATGACTTCTTATGTTTTGTGGGAAGTAGAATTTGAAAGTTTTATTTCCTGCAGTTTGTGAGATAATGGCTAACGAAATAACTTATCAATTTTTTATTTTCCAGAAAATAGAACTTCCTATATTTTGTGGGAAGTAGCACTTGGAAGTTCTATTTCTTACGGTTTATAAGATAATGACTAATCAAACAATTCATCAATTTTCTATTTCCCGATAAATAGAACTTACCATATTATTGAAGCGAACCAAACGATTTCTAAAAGTATGAAAATTATCTCCTCTAAAATTCATAAAACTTGAAATGAACATTCATTTTTAACTTAATTAATTATTTTATTAAATTATATTAATTTTTAATAAATTTTTTAAATAAGAATCATAATATTATAATATATTAAATTATTTCATTATTTTTATATAATTTCTCAACTTATTTTTATTATTTATTTAAAATTTTATATATCTAATTTAATTCTTATTAATTATATAACATAAAAATTGTAATTTTTGTTTAAAAAGAATATTAAAATGTTATATAATTTATAAAATAATAAATTAAATTAGGAGTATGTATTAATTTCAAATTTTGTATATTTTAAAAAAATAATTTCTAAATATTTAAAATTAAAAAAAATAAAATTCAATCATCTTAAATTTTAAAAGAAGTATTTTATAATTTCTTAGAAAATATATATAATAACACTAAAATCCCAACACTATAATTTACAATGAAAGCATATGAAAAACTTTTATAAGTGTAAAGAATGTTGAATTACAAGAGGGGATTAGGGACCACGTCGTCTCTTATAAAGGGTGAGCATCTTCCGAACATACTTTGTGTTATGTTGTTTCCTCTCCATTAAGGAAGAAAAATAAAAGAGGGAGAGAAAAGTGGGCCCCTAAAAAGCTCGCGTGGCATATGCGGTTAGCAAATCTGACAATTGTACAAAGGTACCCTGACTTTTCATCGTTAGTCCATGGAACAACATCGTTGTCTGTACGACTTCAATTGCTACTTTACAGTTCATCAGATTTATCTATCTGCAAACATAATCGCCGAGAAATTTTTATACACTCTCACCACATGTATTATTACTCTTATCCGATATAAAACATGTAATTTTTATAATTTTTAATGTTTTAAAAATTAAAAATTATAATTTTAATGTATTTATATTTCATAAATTTGACATCTATAAATAATAAAATCGATCACTATCTTTTTGTTAAGTAAAAGTTAAGATAAGTTGCATAATATATAATTGAAGCACTTGGTGCCCTACATGTGTGTGAGATCAGTGAAAAAAAAATTGTAGATACCGTGCGCAGAAAGAGAAATAAGTGATTGAGTGATAATAAGGGCGAACCCGGTCATTATCTTTTATCTTTCTTTTTTATAATCTTTTATCTTCTTTTATTAAAAAAATACACGTTCTGCTTGTATCAATTTTATCATCATTCTATTTTCACACTTAAGTTCACCTATATTTTTTTGTAAAATATATTGTAACATTATACTTAGATAGATATTTGAATTTAAAAGATGATTTTTTTCCTTGTCAAAAATAAAAGGCAATATTATTGTGATGAGTAGAAACAGCTATGTTATACATATAAAAAATGAGATTCAAATTAATTACTGATTATAAATTAAAAAATATCATTAAATACAAGATATGAAATAAATATATAAAATTTAATTCAATAAATATAAAATATCTAAAATTTAATTTGATATCCCATTTTCAATAAATATAATATTTTTTTGGGGGAAATCTATCATAATTTCTTCTCTCAATTGCATCTGTGAAACAGTTTTTATCGAAGGCTTTCAAACATGCGAGAAGAAAACTGAAGACACCATTGCATTTCCTTTTGTATACCCAAAGTTTTTTCTATCTAAAGATGCCTTTTGAGAAAGAAGAAAAGATAAGCTGTACCTTTTAAAAAACTGAAAATTTCATTGTTGAAATTTTCTTTTATTAAAATTTAAAATAAATTAATTAAAAATTAAAATTTTAATATATTAATTATAATTTAAGAATAAAAATATTCAAAAACTAAAATCCATAACAACACCTTCTAAGAAAACGGTCGAAACATTAGTAGTTGGTCCACTTAAATTAAGCCATAGCGCATTGTACTTGTCCCATTCAATAGCAGTAGAGAAGACAAACACGAGAGGACTCTTCCCAAGTGCCTCACACACAGAAAATGAAGGCAGGCCCCACAATTTTGTGTTAAATATGCATTCCAACTACGTGCAGGTCATAAGTCTCTAAAATTAAAATGCAACTTGATAAGAAAGCGAATACTTTTGTTCAAGGCATTGTATGTGAAATGTATTCGTTGCCAAAATGTGGAAATTCCCCATTTTTTAATTTTACTAAGAAATTTCATAATTTAATTTTTTTTAGAAGAGGTCATCACCGTTTCTTTTTCCATCAAGACACTTGTTGTTATCAATAAAAGAGTGCCATAGTAAAAGAAGGAAGAAGGAAAATAGCAAGTTTCCCTTTACTTGTTTTTACAAAAATAGGAAAATAGTAAGAATCTACCCTTCTTATTTTCTTTGCAACTTGGGAAGAAAAGACATGAAAAATGATAATCTCGTGTCTTTATTTCAAAATTTTCTCTATCTCTCTCATTGCTTTATATTTTTAAAGTTAAATTTAAGGATAATATTATCAATCAATTAAACTTAACTTTTTTGTCTATTATTTTTCTAATCAAACAAGCAGAAGAAAATTATTTTCATCTTATTTTCTCTCTTCATAGTTTCTTTTCAATCAAACAAGATAAAAGAAAACATTTTTCTTCTTATTTTCTTTCATTTTTTTTAACAACCAAGCAAATGATACAGGATTGTAACTTCGCCCCTTCATAGTTACTAATTAATAAGTATATTAACAGTGCATGGCGTAATTGAACAATTCTTGTATAAGGGAGATTCAAGAAGTAACAAAGATGATAATAGATCCATTTATATATATACTTAGAGTTAATTTCTCATAAATTTAAATTTTTAAGAAATTTGAGTATTTTAATTATTAAATAATTTATTTTTAAATAAAATAAATTAAATAAAAATAAAATTTTTAGAATAAAATTAGTAGTACAATAATAAAAATGCTTATTTATATCTTGTGTGTCATCACTGTTGTTTTAAGAACTTCTTTTTATCATATATTGAGTTGAGTATAAATTGAATATGTCATGTATATTTTAAATGATTTACCATTGTTATAGTTGAAAAATACACTAATATTATGTACACAAAAAATTAGGATATAAAATTAAATTTCAAATATAAATTAAGAGTTATTATTAAATATAAAATAATAGAATTAATTTGTAATTTTCCATCCAATGAATATAAAATATTTTGAACTCAATTTTGAATTTTATTTTTAATATTTATAGCATTTTTTAAAAAAATACACTCAATTTCTTGAAAGAAAATGAACCTCACCTAAAATTACCTTTTATTATAGTATGTTTGATTGGATGCATTGGGATGAAAATGGAAGAAGGGATCCTCATTACATAGAAAATTACCAAATGATGGAGTATCTATTCTATAGCAAAACAAATAAAATGGCTCATTTTATTATTCTTAGATTGAACTTATAATTATATTATTTTCATTAAATTTTTAAAATCTTAGACCTATCATTTTTAATTATAAATACTATTTAATCTTTTTTTATTATAAATGTGAAAATATTTCAAATTAAATATTTTAAACCTCTTATTAAATATATTGGGTTTGACTTTTTTTTAACAATGTACAATACAAATGAGTACAATATTATTATTAAAATTATTTTTGAATTAAAAACATACACTTCAAATCAAATTAATATATAAAGAGTACTATTATATATCCATTTATAATATCTTTTTTAATTAAATATAACATAATCTTAAATTAAATTCATTTTAATCATTCAACATATTTAAGTCAATCAATTTAACATAAATTATCTATATATTCAAATAGATAAATAAAGATAACATTATCATATTTAATATAGAAAACACTGATTTTTACATATTCTCTTATTTTTTTAAAAAAAGTATTATCATTAATAACTTTTTATTTTATTTTAATAAAATTTTATTATGTCAAATATAATTATAAAATAATTATTTTATTTTATTTCATTCTGTTCCATCAAACAAAGTTTTTTATTATCGATCCCGTCTCAGGTTTACATTGAACCTGCTTGGGACGGCAATTTAGTATCCGTAGAAAAAGCACAGGCAATTGCCAATGGTAAAAAGGAAGGGAAAGCAACAAGTCAAATGTCTTTTCCCTATCTCCGAAAAGGTCAATTATTGCATTCGGAAGCGTTTAGGAGTGGTGGTCCAGTACCGCCACCCTGTTGTCCCTATGCGCGTGTGACCAGCGTCGCATGTCACTTCAAAAGCCTCAAACCTTGTCCTAACTAGAATTCAGTCCCGTGCGCAGGGGGGCTGATTATTTTTATTAATAAAAAGATAATATATATAATACAAGAAAATTTATAAAAATATTAAAATTTATTTTATTGTAATTATTTTAAAATTATATATTGATACTTATAAATAGAAAATTTTTAAAATCAAATATAAAGGTTATGAATATAATATATAATTAAGTAATATAATTAAGTTAGATGTTTGACTTAGTTAAAATATGTCTATAATAAAAAATATTTCATATTATATTTATATAACTTATTAATATTAATATTTAAATTACAAATAATAAAAGTGAACCGAAAAAATATACAATCAAATAGCAATAGTAACAAAATCTAAATAAAATTTGATTTCAATATTCAATAATTTCATTTAAAAATAAAAAATTTAATCATATAATTCAATTAATAGGATTTTTATTAAAATTTTAGTTTATTAAAAATATTTGTATAATCAAATTAGTTATATCATGTTATATTTAAATTATTTAATAATTAATATTTAAGTTGTAATCAATAGTAAAAGACATAAAAAAGAATAAGAAAATTAAGCAAAAAATATATATATAAAGATGTGAAAATAATGGTTGAGTTGTAAAATAACATAAAAATTTAAAAAGTATAGTTAATTAATTCAATTAAATTGATCCTTCAACTTATTTAAAATAAAAATAAATTATATTTTGTTGCATGTGTACTTTTGAATCAAATAATTTTATTTTAAAATTAAATATATAATACCATATCTATTTTACTTTATAGCATCTAAGTTGTAAACAATATCAATGAACATGAAAAAGAAAAAAAGAAAAAATGAAATTATGCAAATAAAAAATATATGATTTGTATTTTAATATAAGAACTAAGAATATGATACTTAATTAATTAATTTGATTGAATTAAAAATTTTAATTTATTTAAAATATTTTTATAATAAAATTAAAATTTAACATATTACATCTATATTTTTTAATAATATTAGCATCCAAATTGTAAAAAATAGGAATTAAAAAATATACCATAAATATAAAAAAGAAACAATAAATAAATTGTAATGTGATTAGAAAATTTGCACTTATAGAGCTTTACTTGTAAGATTAAAATCACGACCGTAAATCTATTAAATTTTCCTAATCTAATTTTTATATATAATATAATATAGAAACATTTTTGTAATACAATCTATTATTATTATTATTATTATTATTATTATTATTATTATTATTAAGGATAAAAATATAAAAATAAAATGAAAATATCATACTTAAGTTAAAAAGATACTTATATTCAAAATGAATGATAAGTTTGATGAAATTGTTAAAAATATCAAAACTAAAAAATTAGAAAAAATATGTCTACTACTTATATTTCATGCTTATTCTGAAATTAATATAAAAATTAGATAGAAAAAGAAAATTAATAGAGAAAAATAAATAAAACTTACAAAAATGAAAAATAAATAGAAAAAGTACACTAAAATCATAAATTCAAATCCATATAAATTTTGTAGTTTTATATATCAAAATATAAAATATAATATCAGAATATATTATTTAATATAAAAGTAAATATAATACTATAAAATATACATTATTATTTATTTTCATTATGAGTTTAAATTTGATATATTGTCACTATAAAATTTTTTACATTATCAATGAATTAAAAGATGATATCTCATTAAAAATTTAATATTAACTAAATTTTTTTATTAATTTGTAAGAATTTTAAACATTTTTTTAATAATATGATAACACATAGGTACATGACAATGTAAAATTAATTTATACTGATAATGAATAAAATTTAAAATTTATTATTATTATATAAATTATTATTGTTATTGTATTGTTTATATTAAAGGAAGGTAAAAAAATAGGGAAAAATAAAGAAATTAAAATTTAGAATTAAAATATATAATTTATTATAAAGCATAGATAAAATGGTTTTATAAGAGTATATACAACTTTATTCTGTTGAGAAATAAATAAAAATACAAAAAGAGAGTCAAAGATTCATATTAACTTTTAAAAAATATTTATCTTCAAACTTAACAATTATGATCACAAAAATTACCAAAAATATTAGTAAGAAAAAGTAGGAAAAACTTATTTGCCATTTATACTTCAAACCCATTATTCAATCAACATAAAATTAAAATTAGATAAAGAAATATAATCAATAAAAATATAAAAATAAAGAAAAAATGCAATGAAATCATGCATATAATTCTATATGAATTTTCTTAGTATTATATATTAAAATATATAAATATATAATATATTATATTATTATTTTTTATTATTATTATATATAAATTATTATGATTATTATAATATATTTCTTGTTATCAATATATTATTTCATTAATTATTCATTTATATATAAAATGAAGTAATTAAAGAAGTGTGATAAGAGAAAGTAAAAGAAAAAATAAAATAAAAAACGAGGGAACGGCAGCAACTGAACACGTCTTCTTGTATCAGAACAGCCGTACATATCGCCAATTAATTTTTATATAGATATATTAGTAGAATAGTAGAATTACATTGTATTAAAAAAAATAAAATTGAATATTAAGAATAAAGAAGAGTAAAAAATTGAAATTGAAGTAGCTGTGGGAGGACAAGTAGCACGTGTTAGGTATGGAAGGACATACCCAATATTACTGTATAATATTAAATATATATAGAATATATATATATATATATATATATATATATATATATATATATATATATATATATTATAAGATTTAAAATGAGAAAAAAAAGCAAATAATAGAATAAAATAAAATAATAAAAACAGACAACCCAAGTACGACACATCAACAATGCAATACAAACTCAAAAAAAAATTCTTTTGGCCATATCTAGAATTGATATATAGATAAATGAAATATATTAAGTGAATGTCGAGTTTCCTTTCTTTCAACTTTTTCAAAATATTGTATGTAAAGGGAGAGAATTATGCTCGTTACAAAGATATACATTACTAGATTAGATTATATTTAATTAATATAAAATTTATTAAGAAAATTTGCATCAAATTTTTATCACTTTTAGAATATTTATACTTACATTCAATCTATGGATATTTTAAGAATAAGAAATTTTACAATGCTTGAAGAAGGTGTTATTTTACAAATGATTAATTAGTTTGGTAGAAATAAATTGAATTTTAAAGTAGTTCAAATTTGATAAAAAATTTTAAATTCAATCTTTAATGATACTCTTATTAAAAAAATTTATCATTTATTATTCTCGTGTTAAATAAAATTAACTTTATATCTAATAAAAAAAGTGCGAAAATATTTAAGTGTAAAAAAGGTATTGTTTTGTCAGAAAGGGGAAGTGTATGTTTATGCTATGGGGTAAGTTTGAAAAACCACAAAATATATTTTGCCTTCCCTTGTAATTTTTTGGTTTTCAAAAACAACTTATATTTAACCCTTAAAAATTACAAGATTTATATCAAAATTCTTACCAAATTACATTTCAACTCTTGCATCACTTCTTCTAATTTCGGCCTAAAACTTAATAAAATTTATTTATTTTAATTATTTAAGCTAGCTTTTCTAACGAGAGGAACCCAACACAATAATTTCTTTTAGAAGAATTAATACCGTCTGAGTATAATATTTTTACAAATTTTTTATATTTGTACTTATAGTATAATATAAAATTTGAGACCAATTAAGTTACTTAGCAAAATTTATAAATATTAAATTTTGTTTGTTTTAATGAAAAATATTTTCTATATGAAAATAATTATAATCATTAAAATAATAAAAAATAATTTATATATTTAATAATAAATATAATAATTATTTATTATCATATTTTTAGAAATATTTTTTTAATCATAACATATAAAATATATAGTACCCTTAAAGATTTTTTATATATCATTCAAGCTTTGGAAGTAGCTTAAATAAAGCTTGCGTATAGATAGCATATTGTTAGTGGTGTTTGAACTTGAAGAAAAATTCTATTGAATCTAAAAGTAGCTTAAGGTTCCATTTTGCGTAATTAGCTCATAACTGATAAGTTAATTGATAACTGATAACTTATAACTGATAAACTAGTATTTCATAAAATTAGTAGTTAAACTAACTAAAATTGTAAAATGATATAAAAGAATATATTAATAGAAATATATATAATTAAAATAATTTATATTTATTTAAAAATTAAATTATATTAATGTAATTAAAAAGTTTAAAATAAAAGTATAATTTTTAATATTTAATTAATTATATTTTATAAACTTATATATTTATTTACTTATATAATTTTTATTTTATTATTTATTATAAAATTATAATTACTTAAAATATAATTAAATATATTTTTTTAAAATTACTTAAATTTATATTACAAAAGATATGGATTGTAAATTAATAAAAAAAATAAGGATAGATTTGAAAAGAATTTAAAAAAATAATTGTTTATAAGTCATAAGCTACTGTAGGTAACTTATTAAATTAGAATTTATAAATTAGTACGAGAAACACCTTTAGAAGCTAGGTTATAGCTTATTGACTAGGTTGTAACTTATTGATCAGGTCAATAAGTTATAATCTAACTTATTTGTTGTGCGAAATGGAACCTAAATAAAGCTTTTCAACATTACATGTAACCTTTAAAACATTAAATTATGGAGGTAATGATTCTAATATTTGCCAAATAAGAAATTTAAACTCTTCAACTTGTTTTGAAATAATTGCTCACTTGTAGGATGTGCTCATACATGATACACCCCACTAACTTAGTTATAAACTATCTTTTCCAGTAATGAAATATAGTGGCCTTCATACACTTTATCAAATTTCACAAACTTTCCTGTAATAAAATCTCGACAGTATTTAACATTCTTAATGTTAGAAATACTTTCCTCGATTGTCAGGTCCATAGTATATTTTATAATCATCAGACAAATCTTCTTTAAATGCATTCACTTTTCATGATTCTTCTTTAATTCTATTGTCTAATTCCCATCGACCTTGGGTTCCTCTTTTATGATCATCATGTCTAAGTTCATGATTGCCATATATGATTTTACAAACTTTGGCCCATTCCTCATAATTTGTTTCATGTAGCATCTCTATAGAGGCTAGTTGTGTATACAATGAAGTTGAAGAAAAATGTATCAATGAGTTGATGCAAGTATGTACTTTAATCATGATTACATTTTTCCTCTTAAAATAATTAAGCAAATTTATATAGTATTATATTACAAGATCTAATAGTGAAGAGTATTTAAAACTTTATAATATAATATAAAAGTCAAATATTACACTCCTAAAATTTAATACTAAAAAGGTATTTAAAAATTTTAGGAACATAATATCTAACCCTTGCTCATATTATTAGTAACATACTATATTAATAATAAAACATCAAAGGATATTTAATATTATTAATTCAATCTTTTTTTAAATACTATAAAAAACATTTTTTTTCCAAAATCTTGAACATAATTTTATACAGCTCGTGCCTTTTTTTTATAAAGGCTACGTTTAACATTAATAATATAACATCAAAAAATTTTGGTAAAACAACAATAACGTGATGCTACGTTTAAAATTGGTTTCAAAATATTTCAAAGATAAAACCAGTACAAGTCTGAAAAATGCGGGTGAGATATTCTAGAAATTCAATTATCTTTAATGATTTCATCAAAGAATTATCTAAAACTATCAAGAAACTCTATTTTGCAGCAAAATATGATAAACTTGAAGTTCAAAAAAAAATTGTTTGATTTAAGACAAGTTTATCTGATCAAATAAACATAAAACCATTCACACTTGAAATCATATGAACAATCTTTTAGGGAGCAAGTAAAGGAATCAAAATTGACTCTAGTTTCATAGTAAGTATGAATGCATATATATTGCATATTTCCAAAATGTACTACAATTCGTACTTGCATATATGCTCAGTCATGATAAAGCTTCTGTACACATATCAATATGAAATTGAATTTCATGCAATATGCATCACTTAAGCATAAGACTTGAATTATGCAATGGTATTCATATATGCCAAATGCCAACAAACACACACTACACAAAGAGACATGTAAAGAGCATATGCTATGTTCTCATGATAATGCAAAGAAATTCAATCTTTCAGATACAATACATGCTATGAAAATGCACCCATAAAATTCATATTCACACAGAAAATTCCATATATATGCATGATAAAATAAATGTATGGCAAAAATCATATACTCATAACAATTAGTGCATATATGTACGTATTTGTATATTGGTTGTAAAAAGTATTTTTTAATATGAAATATGAATTTACTCAATTCCATACTTGGATTTATATACAAAAATGCACCAATGAATTAAATATGTTACACAACTAACCAACTCTAATACGAATTGCTAAATATTTTATAAGATTAGAATTATTTCCTAAACTCCAACTTTATGTCATTTCATAATTTAAAGAGTAGCAAAATTTAAAATGATATAATAAGAGTGGAAGAAATGAAGGAATGGGCTTAATTAAGTCAATTTGTCCGTCCATTTTTGCTTTCAAGATAAGTAACCTCTAATGATCCATTAGGATAGATTTGAGTGCCAACAATTGCACGAGAAATTGAATTTAAAGTACTTCCTAGAAAGGCACAAAATAAAATAGTAAAGTGACAGAGTCACACTTCCCTTACTGATTCTTAAAGGCTGTTTGGTTCAAACTAGGAAAAAAGAATGAAATCAGGAAAAAAAATTAGGGGGAAAGAAAAGGAAAGGAATAATTTTTGATTACCTAATCTGTTTGGTTCAAACAGAAAAGTGAATTAAATTAAAGATATTTAATTTATTTTATTAATAATTATTACACTAAAAATAATTTATTTATAATTATTATAATTATATTCTTATTATTTTTATTTTATTTATTGATATTATAATTTTTATAATTATTTAATATTAATGATTAATATTTTATTAATATTATTTTTATTATTATCCATATTATTTCAATTATTATTAATATCTTAATAATAATTGATATTATCATAATAATATTAATAATATTAATTATTATTTATTTAATTATTATTTACAATATTTATTATTATTTTATTAATATTATAAATTATTAATAACTTAAAAATATTATAATATTGTTAATATAATTAACTAATATTATAATATTTAATATTTAAGAATATTATTTATTTATTAAGTGAATATTTGATATTATTAATATATAATAATTATTATCTATTTATTATTTAAATATTATTTAATTATATTATAATTATTATTAAAAATAAAATTATTATTTATTTAATTATTAATATTTTATTAATATTATTATTTCTAATATTTATTATTATTTTATTAATATTATTAATTATTAATAACTTTAAAATATTCTAATATTATTTACATAATTAAATAATATTATAATATTTATTATTTATTTAATATTTAAGAATATTATTTATTTATTAATTAAATATTATATGATATTATTAATATATAATAATTATTAATATTTTATCCATATTATTATTTCTAATATTTATTATCATTTTATTAATATTATTAATTATTAATAACTTAAAAATATTATAATATTTAAAATAATAATAATAATTATTAATATAATATTATTAATATAATTAAATAATATTATAATATTTATTATTTATTTATCAAATAAATATTAATAATATTATTAATATATATTTATTATTTAAATATTATTTAATTATATTATAATAATTATTAAATATATTATAATTATATTTATTATTTATTATTATTTAATTATTATTATTTTATTAATATTATTATCTTTTTATATTATTAAATATTTTATTATATTAATTATTATGTTGAAAATGAGAAAAGAGAATGAGTTTTTTCTGAACCAAATAAAAATAAAGGGAATAAAATCCTGTAATTTCCTTTCCTTTTCTGATTACCCCCAACCAAATAGCCTTTTGTTGTATTCTCACTTTTTATATTTTAATAAAAATAACATAAAACAATTTAAGATTAGAGAGTTATGGGACCCAATTATATAACAATCAAATTAATTTATGGATTTTACCCATCATATGATCTATATTCAATTACACCACATTGGACTTTAACACCAATTATACCCTTAGCTTAATAGTCACTTGATTAGAGTATTAAACAAATATTAATATTAACAAATTATTTATAAATTAATGCAAGGCCTATAAAAAATATAAAATTTCTAACCATACCCAATATTGCTTTAATAATTTTATTCTTCTCATATCCTGAATTTGAGCTTATGATTTTGTATATATATATACATATCAAATAGATTACTTTTATCATTACTAAAAGAAATTTCACTGTTGCGATGTCACCAAGCCACTTAACGTTGCATTGTCCTAATTTGAACTTAGGACGCTAGAAGAAGTACGTAAAGTCAAGTCTTGTTACATCACAGTAAATACCAGTTGCTTTGCATTTTTTTGTTGATTTAAAACAAAGAATGGTAATGACCAATCTACTTCAAGCCATTCCATTTCAACTTTCATTCTAAATAAACCAAAAAATTTCTTTAACAGCTCTTCAATTATGGTAAAGCAGGCAGGTAAACCAGAAATTTTCTCAATTCTTAGAACTTCAGGTTTGGCTATTTTCTGGCACTATACATAAGCTTTCCAAAGATGGTTTAAACTTCAATGCAACTTACCATCACCAATTTGTCTTGAAAACTTATCTATTGACTATTCATGGTGTTAGAGTTTTTTTTTTTTTTTTTAAAAAAAGGAACAATTCATAGTGTTAGGAAAAAAATCACTTTTATATTTCCAAAAGCGAAGATAAAGTAATCTTATCCAATATTCATATCCTATTTTTTTAATACTCCATCGAACTTTTGTCTCTGCCTCTTAGCTGTAAACCTGTTAGCATTCATCCGCCAGAATAAGCAGTTTCAAACACTCTTTTTAGTTTGTAATCCTTCAATCGCGCCGCCATCTCGTCCAATTCTCAATTTTGGTTGAGAAAATTTTCTAATATTACCGTAACATTAAAATTTTTTTATATTATTATTGAAAATTTTTATTTAAATCACATTTGTTATTCTTTAAAACTTTATCTTCTTTTATATCTTAAATTTGACCTTAAATCCTTGCATCTAAGTTTGATAGATTAATCATCCTTACTAAAATTGAAAAAAGATAAAAATGTAAAATATTTTCTTTAATTTTGGATTGATTAAATTTTCCTCTTTTCTATTTTAAAAATTTAAAAGTTATCTCCTGTAAGATTCACAAAACTTGAAATTGACATCCATTATTAATTTAATTAATTATTTTATTAAATTATATCAATTTTTTAATAAATATTTTAAACAAAAATTACAACATTATGAAATGTTAACTTATTTAATTATTTTTATATAATTTATTAAATTATTTTATTATTCAATTAAAATTCTATATGTCAAATTTAATCCCTATTAATTATATAATATAAAAATTATTTATGAAAATACTATAAACTAATATGCAATAATATTGTAATTATTATTTAAAAAGATTATTAAAATGTTATATAATTTTATAAAATAATATATTAAATTAAGAGTATGTATTAATTTCAAATTTTATATATTTTAAAAAGATAATTTTTAAATTTTTGAAATTAAAACAAGTAAAATTCAATAATCTTAAAATTTAAAGGAAGTATTTTATAATTTCTTAGAAAAAATATATATAGGTCTTATTTAGCAGTTAGCTGATAGGTGTAACAGTTAACTGATTTGATTAGCTATTAATTGATAACTGATTATTTTAACTGATTTGAACAGTTGATTACATTAGCTGTTTAAATAAGAATGTTTGGTAAAATTTGTTATTTATATGTAAAATAACATATAAGGATATGAGTATATTTTATAAATTATTTGAATATTTTAAATTTTATATTTAGTAAATTAAATTTTTTTATAAATAATATATCATTTTAATTTATTATATATTAAATATTTTAATATTAAATTAATATAATTTTATAATTATTAATTTTTTAAAAATTATTCATTATAAATATTTAATTATAAATATTTACTTTTCATAAATACAAATAAATAAATAAATTATAATTAAATAGATAATTATAATAAATAAATTTTAAAATTATTATATTAAAATTATTTAATTATAATTATTTATTTCTTATAAATGAAATTAAATAACTTTAATTAAATAACCAATGTAATATTTGATGGCAGTGAGTAATAAAAAAATAAAAAAATTGCTAAATATGTAAATAAAATCACGTTGCTGTCCACCATCTCATTTGATAGAAGCAAAGCAGCGAAATAACAAAGGACAAAAGCAAAGTAGAAGGGCGAATTAACAAAAGGGCAATTTAGTTAGAACTTGACGAAATAACAAAGTAAAGTAACAACAGTTGATTGGAAACGCTATATGTTGCAGCATTTCCAAAAACAGATTTTGGTGGGCAACCGCTGTTTTCAACAGCTGCCCACCATATAGCTGTTCTAACAAAAAATAAATCAAATAGTCAAAATTCAATTAAATAAATTAAAAATTGTTGAAAATACTATTTACCAAATATAGGCATAATAACACTAAAATTCCAACAATTTAATATGAAAGCATATGAAAAACTTTCTATAAGTGTAAAGAATGTCGAATTCCATGAGGGGGTTAGGGACCATGTCGTCTCTTGTAAAGGGTGAGCATCTTCCGAACGTGCTTTGTGTTATGTCGTTTCCTCTCCATTCAGGAAGAAAAATAATGTAGGGAGAGAAAAGTCCCTCATAAGCTCACGTGGCATGAGGTTAGCAAATCCGACAATTGTACAAAACTGCCCTGACTTTTCATCGTTAGTCCATGGAAGATCATAGCTGTCTGTCCGACTTCAATTGCTACTTTACAGTTCATTATATTTGTCTGCAAATATAATCGCCGAGAAATTTTTATACACTCTCACGACATGTATTATTACTCGTATCCGATATAAAACACGTAATTATAATTTTTAATGTTTTAAAAATTAAAAATTATAATTTTTACTGTATTTATATTTTATAAAATTGACATGTATAAATAATAAAATCGATCGCTATCTTTTTGTTAAGCAAAAGTTAAGATAAGTTGTATAATAATTGAAGCGCTTGGTGCACTACATGTGTGTGAGATCAGTGAAAAAAATTGTAGATATCGTGCGCAGAAAGAGAAGCAAGTGACTGATTGAGTGCCAGTAAGGGCGAACCCGGTCATTATCTTTTATCCTTCCTTTTTATAAGGAGTAGACAATCGTGCACCATCAAAAAAGTGGTGCACAGTATACCATGAGATGGACGATTATGATTTGTTGAAGTAATAGAAATAGGAAGGGGAGACTTGTAACATGATAATTATGAAATGACCCCATGAATTAATGAATTTTAAATATGAAACTAGGTTTCATCAAATCAACAGTGCAGCCCATGAAAAGAATTAGGGCATGCAAATTGGGAAGTAGGATTGATGATCACGCAGTTGTGGTTGAAGACATTTTCAACGAAGCCGATGATGTGGCCACGGGGGATGAAGATCCACCAACCTATTTTCCTTATTCATTCCCAAATCAAAACACCTACATGAATTATGATTCTTCTATTGATCTACGTTTTTCTCTTACTGCTTAACATGTACAGCTTGCTCACATGCACAAAGTTCCCACACCCTGTTCTTCTTGCCACAAACTTCATTATTAGTTAGCAGTTGCAATAACCCATTTTTCTTACTCCTTCTCAGCTTAAAGCACCTATATGAATTATGATTCCTCTATTGGTCTAGATCTTGCCACCAAACGTTTAACATGTATATTTTGCTTCCACGCAATAAGTTCTCACACCCTGAACCCTGTTCATGATATCGTTTTTAGGCTAAAATGCATCCAAGTTGCACTCTGCAATGCGTTGTAATAGCAAATTGTGGAAGTGCTGTTCTATCACAACCTTGCTCAATAGAAAAACTTTAGCAATTACATTAGAAGCGGTAAGGATCCCCAATTGTTGTCAATGGCCAGTGAACTTGTCTTTGGGCATCAATTTGTGAAGTAATAAACTCCGTCTAGTACTCAATAATGCCAATTTCGATCATCGGCTTCTAATCATTGATATGGAACACCAATTAACTAATTAGCTATTAATTCCCCTTCTTCCCTTTAACGATGGCTTCTTCCTTTGGAGATTGTCTACGACGGCTGAGCAATATCTTTTATACAGCCCAAACCATCATTTCAATGGCACTCTTAGAAAACTTTTGATTATCAATTTATGAAAGGGTCATATTACAATTTGCCCAACTTGCAAATTCCACCCAACGAAATGCGTGAAACAGTACAAACATCGCATGCTAACTGTCCATCTCATGCTACGCCAGTGCACCACTTTTTTTGTGGTACACCATATCTCTCACTTTTATTAATTTTTTATCTTCTTTTATGAAAAAAATACACGCTCTGCTTGTATCTATTTTATCATCATAGGAATGAACTTTTATCCACAGATATTGAAAATATTTCTAATTCTATTTAACACTTAAGTTCCACTACTACTTTCACTTATATTTTGTATAAAAAATATTCTAACATTATACTTAGATAAATATTTAAATTCAAAAGATGATTTTTTTCTTTTCAAAAATAGAAGGTAATATTATTGTGATTAGTAGAAATAATAATGTTATATATATAAAAAATAAGATTCAAATTAATTACTTATTATAAATTAAAGATTATCATTAAATATAAAATGTGAAATAAATTTATAAAATTTAATTTAATAAATATAAAAAATTTAAAATTTAATTTTATATCTTATTTTTAAATCATATAATATTTTTATAATATAAATATTTTCATGAATATTTAGGTGACTCGTTATTATTGATCAAAGAACAAGTTTCTCACCAATAATCTCGTCAAGGATGTATATAGCTTTATACATATTAGAATTTACATTTAATTAGTGAGAAAATTTAAATAAACTTTCATAAATATTTATTATAAAATTTTTAATTATAATTTTATATGTAAATATTTTTTTTAACTCAGCACTAATAATAAGATTTAACAAATTTAAAATAACCAAATTGTTTGAGATACATAAGGCTGTCCTATTAATCTACAATTTCTGTGGAAAGCATGTGCAAGAGAATAATAGCAAAATAGTGATTGAAGCACTCCCGGCGACATTGGATTGACCCTGGAAAGTACAAGCAATACCGACCGCCCGTCCGAACTTCTCCCTCTCCTAGTCGGGATAACATTACTATTCAGGATATTATGTCACTTGTGGGATGATATATTATTTTTAAATAATTCTCAATAAAATAATTCCCATTAGCAAAAAAAAATACAAATTAATTAATTAATTAATATTGATAATAAATTAATTATTTAAAATTTACAAAATTAGTACAAAATTATTGGAGAGTGAATCAAGCATCTACTTTGTTTTTTTTAAATGTGCTCTCTATTTATTTATGCACAAAATTCATACCCATATTAATAGTATATAATTTTTTGTGTGATGGTATACAAGCACGTCTAATAATATATGATGTTTTTGTGTATTAATTCAAACTAATGCTGTGCATAATAGTAAATTTATTATGATTAATTACTTTTAAGATAGTTAACTTTATTATTATTATTTATTTGTAATCATATTAATTATACAACTAATAATTATATTTAAATTTATTAAATTGTAATTGTTAATGCTGAATTAAAAATATATATAATTTATTTTCATTACAACTCACAACTTTATTCATAAAATTCACATTCAAAATAAATTTGCCCGATTTCCACGCATAGAAAATTTGGTCTTAATAAAATCTTTCGCAAGAGTTTCATCAATGCCTTAATAAAATCTTTGTTGAGGAAATAACCTGATAACAATAGGTCATCCATCTGGTGGTTATTCCTGTTGGAATTCCATGTGGTACATATGGTGTAAATTTATACAAGTAGATCACGGTACCGATTTATCCAATTAATAATTTTGTAATAATTATTTTTTAAAATAATTGTTAATTTACATTAGTTTAAAAGTAGTACAACATAAATAATCCCTTTATTTTTTAACAATATTATTGGAAAATTCATTTTTTAAAAGGTTAAATATTTTCACTACTAATTTTTTAATATTAAAGCAAGTAAAATTTAAAATATAAATTTTAATAAATTAAATATAATTTAAAACAAAATATATTCAACTTTCTGAGAAATTAGACTTTTCGTAATATTATCTTTTATTTTATTAGAACTTGTCTTCTCATCTCAATTTTCACTCTAAGAATATCCTTGTCATGTTATAAAAAGATAAATCAATCTATCTAATAATATATTAACCGTAATATTTTAACAGTTTATTAATAATTCAATATTTTTTCTAATTAGAGTGTTTACTCTACTTACTTTCAAAAAAGTCAATACTTTCTTATTATGAAGGGGTATATTTCACTCGCGAGCATGAGATTTCTTTTTTATTTTAATCTTACTAATTCATTAAAGGAAAGAAATTTTTCTAATTTCTTACATTTTCTATAACAAATCTTATGCTTATATATTGCTTTCTTTTTATAGATGTTACTTTTATATTTGGTGATTTCTTCCACTTCCTTAATTTTTGCATTTCCTTAATTCTTAATTCTTCCTTAATTTGATGTTTATAATTTTTTCTTTTATTATATGTATATATTAATTTTTGTTAATAATTAAAAAATAATAAATATCCATACAAATCACAGGTAAAACTCTAGTTCTATCATATATGAAGTGAAATTCAATATATGTCTAAATTTATTTATTAGTGAGTTGTAAATCATTAAATTGAATTTTTTTTACTTCATAGAAATATAAAATTTAATATGAATCATTAAATACTTAAAACATAAAAAAATTTAATGCATAAAGAATTCATCAAATAAGCACAAAATTTTATGTACAATGATATTCAAAATGTATTTTGTACATACGATAAAATTTACAAAAAAATAAATTATAACTATCCCTTAGTCTTAACGTCATATGAACATAAGAGTACAAACCTTCAGTCCTACGACGTTGCCTCCACATAAAGTCAACAATGGCGTCAACCAAACGCAAACCAGAAACCTGAAGGTGGGTTTCAGGAATTGAGTCCCATTAGATAAATTCAACCAAAAATCAAATCAAACGATTAAAAGGGCCTCGGGGTGGGTGGGGAAGAATATTCCTTACAAATGCTGCAGAGATTACATTTTTTTCCCGGAAAATCTACCATAATTTCTTCTCTCAATTGCATCTGTGAAACAGTTTTTATCGAAAACTTTCAAACATGCGACCAGAAAACTGAAGACACCATAGAATTTCCTTCTGTATACCCAAAGTTTTTTCCTACCTAAAGATGCCTTTTGAGAAAGAAGAAAAGATACTATCACGTGGAGCTGTACCTTTCAAAAAATTGAAAATTTCATTGTTGAATTTTCATTTATCAAATTTCAAGATAAATTAATTAAAATTAAAACTATAAAATTTAATATTTAACCTCTTAAAAGTAATATTCGTAACAACACCTTCTAAGAAAACGGTCGAAACATTAGTAGTTGGTCTACTAAAATTAAGCCATAGCGCATTGCACTTGTCCCAGTCAATAGCAGTGGAGAAGATAGACACAAAAGGACTCTTCCCGAGTGCCCCACACACAGAAAATGAAGGCAGCCCCACAATTTTGTATTAAATATGCATTCGAGCATTCCAACTACGTGCAGGTCATAAGTCTCAAATTAAAATGCAACTTGATAAGAAAGCAAATAGTTTTGTTCAAGGCATTTTATGTGAAATGTATTCGTTGCCAAAATGGGGAAATTCCCCATTTTTTAATTTTACTATGGAATTTCATAATTTTTTTTTTCAGATGGGATCATTATCGTTTCTTTTTCTATCAAGACATTTGTTGTTATCAATAAAAGAGTGCCATAGTGAAAGGAGGAAGAAGGAAAATAGCAAGTACTCCTTTACATGTTTTTTATAGAAAATAGGATGAAGAAAATTTAAGAAAAGAAAAGGGGTTAAAAATAAAATTTTCTTCTATTTTATCGTAAAATAGAAAAAGGTTAGAAAAGATCAGGAGTAGAAAAAATGGTGAGAATCTACCCTTCATATTTTCTTTGCAATTTGAGAAGAAAAAAAGATGAAAAATGATAATCTTGTGTCTTTATTTCAAAATTTTCTCTTTCCCCTCTTTCTCATTACTTTATATTTTTAAAGTTTAAAGATAATGTTATCAATCAATAAAACTTAACTTTTTTCTCTTGTTTTTCTAAAGAAGAAAATTATTTTCATCTTATTTTCTCCTTTCATAGTTTCTTTTCAATCAAACAAGATAAAAGAAAATAATTTTATTCTTATTTTCTTTCTATTGTTAATATTTATAGCATTTTTTGAAAAAAATACAGTCAATCTTTGGAAAGAAAATGAACTTGACCTAAAAATACCTTCTATTATAATATATTTGATCAGATGCAATGAAATGAAAATAGAAGAGAGAATCCTCATTATATAGGGAATGTCCTTTACATTAAATAATAGAATATCTATTGTATAGTAAAAGAGATAGAATGACTCATTTTGTTATTCTTAAATTGAACTCATAATTATATTATTTTTATTAAATTTTTAAAATTTCAAAAATGTCAGTTTTTATTATATATACTATTTAGTCTTTCTTTTTCATTATAAACATGAAAATATTTCAAATCCCTTATCAAATACATTGGATTTGATTTTTTTTTTTTAACAATGTACAATACTAATAAATATAACAAACACTTCAAGTCATCCATTTTTTGTAATAATGTACAATACAAATGAGTACAATATAATTATTAAAATTATTTTTGATTTAAAAACGTACACTTCAAATCAAATTAATATAAAAAGAGTACTATTATATATTTATTTATAATATATTTTTTAATTGAATATTAGATAATCTTAAATTAAATTTATTTTAATCATTTAACATATTTAAGTTAATCAATTTAACATAAATCATCTATATATTCAAATAGATAAATAAAAATAGCAATATTATATTTAATATAAAAAATATTAATTTTTACATATTCTTTTACTTTAAAAAAATTATTATTAATAAATTTTTACTTTACTTTAATTAAATTTAATTATATTAAATATAATTATAAAATAACCATCTCACTTCCATCAATCGAATTTTTTTATTATCGATGCCCCTTTCAGGTTTACATTGAACCTGCTTGGGACGGCAATTTATTATCCGTAGAAAAAACACGGCAATTGCCAATGGCAAAAAGGAACGGAAAGCAACAAGTCGAATGTCTTTTCCCTATCTCCAAAAAGGTCAATTAATGTGTCCGGAAGCGTTTGGGAGTGGTGGTCCAATTCCAGCACCGCCACCCTACTGTCCCTATGGCCTATGCGCGTGTGAACAGCGTCGCATGTCCCTTCAAAAGCCTCAAGCTTTGTTTTAATGAGATATGACAAGGGGCGGGACTTCCAACCCTCACCCACTGTCCGGGGCGAATTAACACTGGTAAAAAATTTCAAAATTTGATATAGGTGGCAATAGAATGTACGAATGTCCTTCTCGTTGCAGTTT
Organism: Sindora glabra; assembly: GCA_020226215.1. Taxonomy (NCBI): domain Eukaryota; kingdom Viridiplantae; phylum Streptophyta; class Magnoliopsida; order Fabales; family Fabaceae; genus Sindora; species Sindora glabra. The sequence continues at coordinate 26,659,125 of CM035228.1, forward strand.
AGTCCCCTCAACAAATTATATTTTCTCTGAGCGCAGGGTAGAAAGCCCATCTACCAGCCCAGTCTGCCAATCACGTGGAACACCACCTTCTTTCTGACCAACATCTCCTTACTCTTAATAAGAAAAGAGGGCTTTACTTCTACACTTCTACATGTGTCGCTTCTTCCTTCATTTGCACTTTTATTTTTCCCGCCCAAATAGAAGCCTCTGTTTCATTTTTCCCTCCTTTCATGCATATATTTTTCTTATTTCTTAAACTCTTACATAAAATATTTTTATTTATTCCATTTGTTCTATTACATTATAAAAATTATTTCTTTTCTTTTAATTTTATTACAAAATTTTTATAGTAACTAATACTTTTTATAACTTAAATTTTAATATTATTAAACAGCAAAGGTATAATATAATATATTATGTTTTATTATATATTTTTTAAATAAGTTAAATTTTTAATTCAGAAAATATTAACTAGACATCATACTATATAAAAATTAAAATCATAAAATTTATTTAAATTTTATCAGTACTTTTTATATTAATTTTTAAGTATTATATTTCAAATTAAATATATATGTTTAAGACTTTATAATTGATGTATCATTTCACTTCCTTTTATATATTTCATTATTTTTTTATTAACTCCTATTATTTATACTTCAAATGTCAATATTACTAAATAATATATTTATATAATGATATTCTTTTACTTTTCATTGCAAAAATATTTTTAATGAGTTAAATATTTAATTTAATTAAATTACTTAATTATATATTATATTTTTAATTCTTATATTATTTTACAACTCACTCATTATTTTTTTCTTTTTATTTACTCAAATATATATTTTTACAATTTAACAAAAACTTTATAAATTTAATCAACTTTATTTATTTAAACTTCATCAATATTTTCTTGATATCATTTTCAATTTCTATAATATTAAATTAAATTTTATTGTTATTTTTTAAATTTGATCATTTGAAAATTAACTTCATCATAAATTTTTATATATTTTTTTATTATATATACATGTTTTTTCTTAATCTAATTCAATCATGTTCATGCATATAACAAATTCAATTAATTACTTATTTTATGTTTATAAAAATTATATTAATTATAAGTAGGTTAACTTAATAAAGTTACAAATTGAACCTACTCAAAAATAAAGCTAATATCTATTTATTTACCAAAAATATTAAATGTAACGAAATTAAAATTTGAAATTGATTTTATAAATTTATATCATTATCTGATTTTCTTTTCACAATCATTAATTTGTACTTAAAACTCAATATCAAACACCATTTTCATTGTACATAGCATCACCATTAATCTAAATAGGTATCTCTATTATTTTTTATCAATAATATTATATGTAGTGAAAATGAAATTTAAAGTTAAAAATTAAATTCTTTTTACCATTGTTAAAAAATCTTAGTTACTTAAATTTTTTAATAATATATCTTTCTCTTATTCACTAATAATATAAAATATTTTACACAAATAATATATAAGACTCAAACTTTTTTATGATAATTAAGAGACCACATTCAAATTTTTGAAATTTCAAAAGTTAGCATAAAAGATAAAAAAAAGTGCAACAATGAAATATTTTCGTGGTTTTTGAGTAATACTTACAATTTAGTTAAATAGTTAATATTTTCAAATAATTATATTGTAAGTGATTTTCATTTAATAACAAATACTTGCACGTATTATTAGTAATGGAATAATTGCACATATTAAATATTTCAAATATGGAGCATTTGTGCCATTAAAATAATTATGTAATTCATTAAAATTTATTCATGGATGGACATGTTTAAAATGTTTGTTGATAGTATAAATTAATAATCAATAATTATAATTTTAAGTTATTCCCTTTTTAATGCTTTTTAATATTTTCATTTCTTTATTTTGTCAAAAAATTCCATTTATTTTGACCTTACCCATCCACTTCCAGCTTTGGGGCTACCTTCAATTTGTTATTTTCCAAAGCTCCTATTTGCAAACTGAGTTGACTGGCACGTGGTTTTCGCATCCAGCAGCCATCAGTTTGTTAGCCTCTCCTCTCATTTAAGTATGCGTGACTTGTGATCTTTGTGGCGCTACGTGTCTGGGGTTTATTAACCTTAGATTTATCTAGAGATAGAAGTCCTACCCCATTTTAAGTGAATGTCAGGTTTACTTTCTTTTAACTTTTTTAAAATATTGTATATAAAGAGAGAAAATTATGCCCACTACAAAGATATACACTACTAGATCAGATTATATTTAATCAATATAAAACTTATTAAAAATAATTTGCAGCAAATTTTTATCACTTTTAAAATATTTATACTTACATTCAATCTATGGATATTATAAGAATAAGAATTTTTACAATGCTTGAAGGGGTTATTTTACAAATGTAATTAGTTTAGTAGAAATAAGTTGAATTTTAAAGTAGTTCAAATTTGGTGAAAAATTTTAAATTTAATCTTTAATGATATTCTTATTAAAAAATTTATCATTTATTATTCCTGTGTTAAATAAAATTAACTTCATATCTAATAAAAAAAGTATGAAAATATTTAATGTAAAAAAGTATTATTTTGTCACAGAGGGAAAGTGTATGTTTATGCTGTGGGATAAGTTTGAAAAACCACAAAATATATTTTGCCTTTCCTTATAATTTTTTGGTTTTCAAAAGCAACTTATATTTAGCCCTTAAAAATTACAAGATTTATATCAAAATTCGTACCAATTACCAAATCATATTTCAACTGTTTCACCGCTTCTTCTAACTTCGGCCTAAAACTTAATAAAATTTATTTATTTTAATTATTTGTGCTAGCTTTTCTAATGAGGGGGACCCAACACAACAACTTTTTTTTAGAAAAATTAATACCATCTGTGAGTAATATTTTTACAAATTTTTTATATTTGTACTTATAGTATAATATAAAATTACGAGACCAATTAAGTTACTCAGGCAAAATTTATAAATATTAAATTCCGTTTGTTTTAATAAAATCTTGTATATGAATATAATTATAATCATTAAAATAATAAAAAATAATTTATATATTTAATATTAAATATAATAATTATTTACTATCATGTTTTTAGGAATTTTTTTAATCATAACATATAAAATATATAATACCTTTAAAAAAAATTTCTATGGAAAATACCATTCAAGCTTTGGGGGTAGCTTAAATAACGCTTATGGATAGACAGCATATTGTTAGTTGTGTCCGAACATGAAGAAAAATTCTATTGAATCTGGAAGCATAGAGTAAGGACAACAACTAAATAAATTTTCTTAAATATTTATCTTAAGGTTCTTTATTTAAATTATAATATATATTAATTATTTATTAAAAATGATAATTTTAATTTAATAATTATAATAACTATTAATATTAGTAATTAATACATATATCACAATCTAAATGGAGAATTTTATAGTAAATATATATATAGAAAAAAACTTTAATTGAGTCTTATTCGTAAAATAATACTGTATTTATATTTATTATCACATTTTCACATATTTTTTATTCATTTTATTGTGAAACTTACTGTTTTATAGAAGTGTTGATGTATAATATTAGCTGTACTTTTACGATATGGTGGTGCCCGAATATCTTGAATTCAATACTTATACGTTGACTGAATTATCATTTCTATTATTAAAAAATATGTAATATTCACACAAAATTTAAAATTTTAAAACAAGTAAAATTATTAATTTTAGGTTAAGTCTATTAATAATATTTGTTAATCTTACTTTTTTACAATGTCAAGCCATTTTTTGGTTTAGACAAATTAAAAAAAAATTCAAGTTTAATGACCAATTCTCCTAAAAATAATTAAAGAAGAGCTAATATATTAAAATTTAAAATTGCTTTTGAAATTTGAGGTAAGTTTTTTTAAAGCATATCATTTATTTTAACTATTTCAGTTTGCTTAACTTTTTGAGAATGTATAAAATAAATCAAATCTCAAATCAAATTCATTGCATCCCTATTATATCAAAATTTTTATTTATATACTAATCTTTCAAAGAATAATTTATTAAAAAAATTTAAATAAAAACTTTTATAATATTCTTAAATTTGTTGATAAAATAATTTGGCTTTCAAATCTATAAATTAAAAGGAATTTATTATATTTTCATAAATATAAATTTGGATATTTTTCATAAAGAAACTTAAAATTTAAATATCCTGTATTTTTTAAGTTTTCAAACTCACCTTATATACTATTAAAATAATTAAGCTAATAAAAGTTAAGATTTAACTTAAAATTATTGCTTTCATCATTTCTAAAAATTTAGTGGCATAAAGTTTAAGATTTTTAAAATTATATATTATTTTTATTACTTGATTAAAATTTAAAAGAGTAAAATTTAAGATTTTAAAGTTTATATATATAAATATTTTATTTTCTACTCAAAATTCAGGAAAATAAACAGTATTGTCCCTTTGTGAAAAGATTAATGACCGGTTGACCGCATCCACGTTTGCTTTTTCTATGGATCTTTAAATGCCCACAATTCCCTTGAGAAATTTCCGCGTGCTCAACAATTTCCGCGTGCTACTGTTAGTCGGCGCCCTCTTTTTTTTTTTTTGTGTTAATATATTATCATGTATTATACATTATTGGATAATTTTAGAAAAATTTCAATTTTTAAGAAATTAAATATTTCATTATTAAAATTTTTTAAATATTAAAATAAACAAATTAAAATTTAAGATTATAAAATTTAATATATTAAATATAATTTAATTTAAAAAACAAATATTCAACTTTTTTTAAAATAAAACTCTCTGAATTATTATCCTATATTATATTATCCAAGCTGCTGCGGTGCTGCCGAAATTGTGGAATTTGACCTCTCCCTTTTCTTTCTTCCGTGTTCATATCTCCAGACTCCAAGTCTCTCTCTCTCTCATATCCCCCCCCCCCCTTCTCTTTTCCTTCTGTTTTACTAATGTTATCGTTCATGCCGACATTTTCTAGGCATGATGTCAGAGAGATTGTTGTCGAGATGAAGTGTTTTACTTGGCGGGAAGAATTTTATATTGCTCAAACAAGTATTTTTCTTGAGCGGATATGACAAATTAATTAATTTATATAGAAGATTTTGAATTTGAATTCAAAATATAAAAAAAGAGAAGTTTCAAATATTAAAGATAAAATCATAGACTATTTCACCTATCTATGAACTGATCTTTAATTGATAAGCGAAGAATTCAATAAAAAAATAGTTGTGATAGAGAATAAATGTAAAGTAATATAATTTAAACATGACTTATAATGTACTTGTGTTTTTGTTTGAACTAATTGAGAGGGGAGTGGAAATTCTCTCCAAAAACGTTAGGAAGAGAACAAGGTATGAGATTCAAACACAATTTACAACTGAAACCTTGAAGGCATAAGTCCTAGTAATTAATTTATGAAAAAACTTGTTAAGATGGTTAACTGGATTTGCTATTCACTTAGTTATATATTAGTTGAATGGATTTGTTATTCACTTGATCAATATGAATTATTAAAATAATTTAATAATATCTTATTATTACTTTATTTTAGAAGTTATGAGTTTGATATAACAAGATATTAATTTAGAATCAATACATAAATGGAAGACTTTTGAATTACTAGGATTTTGGTGGTTGAATATATTTGTTATTCAATTAATCAATATTAATCACTAAGGTGGGTGACTAATGGCATGGAGTTGCTATTTTATTCTAAAGTTTATGAATTTAATGCAAGTAAATATCAATTTATAATTAATGAAAAAATGGAACAAAACCAATCCATATGGATTGATTCATATAAATTTGAGTAAAAAATAAATTAAATTTTTTATAATTCGATTTGATTTGATTCAAATTAGATTATTTTGTTCGAACTTTGTTCTAAACAATTCAATTTATATAAGCTTACAACTAAAATTAATTAAATTTTAAATAATTTAATTTATTTAAATTCGTAAATTTTTAAATAATTTAATTTATTTAAATTCGTAAAATAGATCAACTTAATTTGTAAACCACGATCCATTTAACATTCATAAATTCACAGGCTAATAATATTTTGATAAAATTGTAGTTATGAACCCATTTTTTAGATAATTATTATAACTTAAATCAAATATTTTTTTAAATTATTCTTATGATAACGTTGAATCAAAATAACCAACGAGTTAGTCGCTTTTACTATCTCTTTTCTTTTAAAAAATTAATATTAAATACGAATCTTTGTGGAGTACACTTCACGGAGTAATTTAAAATGGATTAGGTCGGTATAAGAGCAACGAATACATCCTTGATAGGAGTGGTTATCTCGATGTGGAAATTGACTTGAGACCACTCTAACGGCTAAATAAATGCATCATTTTTGGTTTTGTTCGGGCATCATGTGCTTGGTTTGGTACCAAACGTCAACCATCACTCTCACATGGCATGTTGATGTTATTATCAAAGGCATCTTAATCTTCTTAATTTTTTATTTTATCAATTTGTTTTTTGATTTATGAGCAAGAAATATACATTCTTCTATTTTAAAATTTGTAGTTGTTTACCAAATCCTTCTACTTTAATATATGGCATATTTTTTTGGTTATTTCTTTTTCAAATTTATATTCTCAATTTCTTAAAGAAATTAGAGATTCAAATTCCAAGACTTGAGCAAAGTACATGATGCCTTGATTTGGGTAGAGTCGTCTTTTGCAAGTGCAAATGGCTTCGAGCCTCGTAAAAATTGTCATGATCTATGATGAAATTTATTTTTTTCCCATTAAAAAAATGTGAGAGTGACAGTGAGTAAAAGGGAAATTTTAATTCTATAATTTTGCTGATTTTTATTTAACACTTTTATATTTTTATGTATTATAATTTATTCACTTATATTTTTTAATGCTAACATTTTATCTACCGGAATTTTTTTCATTTAATTTTTAATGAAATATCCTACAATAAGTGAATTAATTCAGAAGAAGATTATCGAGAAGTAAATTGTAATGTTTTTAATATTAATATACATTGATTTTCAAAATTATCAATCAAGAATAAAAAATATATTAATTATATCTCCTTAATTTAAATTTATAAACTATATATTATTGTTATATACTTTATAAAATTATAGATAAGAATACACTAAGTTTATAATTCACAAATGTCAAGAATTTTAGTTTATTTTTTTACCTATATCATGTATTGTAATAAAAAAATTTCTCATTTAAGTTGCATTACAAGATTGATATATTTAAATATTTATCGAGAATTTTTTGACACCAATTCATATAAATATAAAAAATTACCCTTTACCCATATGTGATTTTTTTATTTCACTTAATTCACTCATTATAAAATCTTTTATTAAAAAAAGAATAAGAAAAAGTTTAAATAAATAAAGTGTCAACAATAAAAAAAATATAATTAAGCAACTTGTAATACTTAAAAATATATGTGAATTAAGTAAAAATTAAAAAAAATATACACAAACAAAATGTTATTTTCCCTTAAAAATACCTATAGTGTATCTTAAGCCATATTTAAACAAAGTCATGAAAAGCAAAATAGGTACATTTAAGGGTGGCAATTTTTTGACACGATACAATAATACGATCCAAACTTAATGACACGAATGTGATATAAGTTATAATGAGTTCGGGTCAAGCTTAATTAAGTTTGGATCATAAACGAGTCGATCCATCTGATTTGAATAAATTTTATATTGTGTTCAAGCTAACCCGCATAACCCGTTTAAGTTACACAGATTATTAATCGGGTCAAGTTTAATCAAGTTTGGATCATAAATGAGTTGATTCAACTTATCTGAATAAATTTTGTTTTATGTTCAAGCCAACCCGTATAACTGATTTAAGTCAGAGAGATTATTAATTGGGTAAATTATATAATATATAAGTTTAAAATAAAAAATTAATATAAATAGATTTGGATTCGATTAAACGAGTTATGTTACTAATATAAAAGCAAATTATGAATATTTTAAATTATTTGGGTTAGGCTGACTTGTTTAGTAAACAAGTCATATTCGAGTTGAGTATAAATAAGTTAAGTTATAATTTCAATGCAACTCGAATTCGACCCGTTAATTCGAATTGTCACCCTAAGTACATTTATGCAAGATGTCTAATATATAACTTTTTCATCAATTTGAATTTCTTGAATTGGTTAATCAAATTTATCAATTAATTTAAATATTTGATATATAATTCTTTTAATTAATTGATCCATGTTCAATCAATTAATTTAAAAAATTTAGAAAATCCAACTTCTTAAAATAGCTTATTTGCATTTTATATGAACAAAGACACGTTAAGCATGGGCTATACAATTTTTTACATACCTATCCTTAATAAATAAAAAATATTAAATTATAATTATTTATGTCTTGCAGAAAACTATTATAAATATAATATAATTAATTATAATTATTTATTTCTTAACAATAGACATGTGAATTTTAAATTTAATTTTAAAAACGGTACTCGGTTATGTTCATTTGATATGATTAAACACTAAATTTTTATAATTATTTATGCATGTAAACAAATATTATAATATGTTCTAAGTTAGAAATTTGTCATTTTGTGTATTTTAAAGGAAAATTGAATAAACATAACAAATTAAAATGATTTATTTTTTAAAAAAAGTTGATCTAATAAATAATACAATAAAATATGAAATATTATTAAATTAAAAGAGTATTAAAATAAATTATAAAACATACATATATTTTTAAATGTCATTTTGTTGATTGCATATAGACAGTTAATAACGAAAAACTGGTTTTACTTAAGATCTCTTTATAAAAGGTTAATGTTATTAGCGAGTCATGTTAATTAATAGAATTGTTTATCAACTAATTATTAATATAATTAATTAATCATGAATGTAATTAGTTAACTATGAATCATGGCCTAAACTTAAATGTTTATTCAGCCAAGACTCTTAAACTTGTGATTAAAGATTTAGGGGTCATTTGATTTACAACAACAACATAGAAAATTGAATTTCTCAGGATATAAACAACCATAAGGTTATTTGGTTGCGCAAATGGGAAGAAATGGATCTTCCCGGGAACTTGTATTTTCTATAAAACACAGGAGATCACTTACCCACTCCTCCCTGGGTAAGTTTTATTGCTTGTGTTTTCAATTAATTCATAGACAAAAATGATCCTATAAAATTAATTAATACCAATTTTGCCCTTTTAATTGAATATCAGGTTTCACTTCTTCATGTATGTCGTTATTTCTCGAGCATCTTTCACCTCCCCTCAACCCTAGCAGCAGTTTCCAGTAATGGTACTAGCAATTTCTGGTTCTCGAACTTCTCTCATCTACTCTCAACCCTAGCAGCAGTTTCCGGCAACGGTACTAGCAATTTCTAGTAAGCCTTGATGACCTTACTCATTATATTTCTTCTTTTTCTATTATGTAAGCTACAACTTCATAATTAAATATTTTTATCCTTCCCGACTTTCCGTCAAAGAAAAGGAGCTGCAACATTGGAATATAAATAGTAATAAAATAATGATAGAATTTGATAAAAAAGAGTGTATGCTCATGGTTTAGCAAATTAGGATATTTAATCCACCCCCACGACAAAGCTTCTAAGAGGTTCTGGATATGATATCGTTATTATTTGCCTGTTGACGACCTTGAAAAAGATTAATGGTATTTGTTGAATTCAAATTACTAAAAGTGGTTAACCATATTTTTATTGCTCTTCTAATTTATAACATTCTTGCATGTAATTTGCCTATGTCATACAGTTATGGCTTGCTTACCATTGAGTAAAAAGAAGAAGATTGCTACTACATGTATTGTGTTATACACATAGATGATGCTCATGATTTTAGAGGTTATTGCTGAATTTATGTATCTTCTGTCCTTTTTGGACATTAGATTGCCCAAGTCTATATACTATATATTTGATAGTTATGCTGAAAAAAGATATTATGCTAGGCTTTTAAATCTCAGGCCAATGATTCAAGAAAGTGACTTAGCATGTTTGGACAGCCTTAGGATGAATAGAGCCTGTCTTTCTAAGTTATGTGATATGCTTAGAGATGTTGGTAAGTTACAAAGAAATAGGAATACTAATTTAGAGGAGATGGTTGCTTTATTTCTATTCACACTTTCTCATGATACAAAAAATCAAAGAACTCAATTGTATTTTAGGAGAAGTGGTGAGATAATATCTAGGCATTTCAATTTAGTTCTCTATACTGTCCTTAGATGCCATGATATTCTACTAAAGAAACTTGAGCCAGTGACAGAGAATTGCCAAGATGAGAGGTAAAAATAGTTTAAGGTAAGTTAGAATTTTTAGGAAAATTAGATGAATGTGTAAATATTTATAAATATATACAGTATCTATTGACAAGTTATATATATACACACTGCAGAATTACTTAGGTGCTTTGGATGGAAGTCATATTAAGGTTCGTGTTGGGGATAAAGATAAAGCAAGGTTCAAGAATAGAAAAGGAGAAGTCACTACTAATGTGTTAGCTGCGTGCACGCGAAATTTATAATTTATTTATATATTACCTGGTTGGGAGGGGTCCGCACATGACAATAGAGTGTTTCGAGATGCACTTTCTAGAAAAAATACTTTGATAGTTCCACAAGGTAACAACATAGGTATTTTGACATTGCTCAATTTAAACTAAGGAGCTTATTTGAGATAAAACTACTTAACACTTATCTTGATTAATTATAGGCAACTACTATTTGTGTGATGCCGGATACATGAATTGTGAGGGATTTCTAACATCATTTAGAGGCCTGAGATATCATCTAAGTGTGTGGAAAAGTGATGCTCAATCAGTATCTGCTAAGAAATATTTTAATATGAAGCATTCTCAAGTAAGAAATGTTATTGAGAGGTGTTTTGGATTGTTAAAAATGAGATGGAGGTATTCTAAGATGTACAACTTAGTACCCTAGGAGAACTGTGGGTAGAATTATCTTAGCTTGCGCATTGATGCATAATTTCATTCGAACATACATGAGTGTGGATCCCATGGAGGCCTTGCTTATGGATGGTAAGGAAGAAGAAAATGATGAACTTAATATTGAGATTATGGAATCTAATGCTGCATGGAGTACATTTAGACATGATCTTTCTAATGAGATGTACAATGCATGGTTGCATGACACTACATCATTGAACAGGGTTTAGGAAAAACTATGTAGCGTGTTTCATTTGTATTGCATTTATGGATTGATAGACAATATACACTTTATTCTTGTATTATTTTTATATGAATTTGTAATAAGGTCTGATTAATGACTTCACCTCTTATTGAACTAGTAGTATGATCATCCTAAATTGCTAAATCATGAGTAGAATGCCGATCTTATGAATTCCTATGTTTCCTCTCTCTCTATCTTTCCTTCTTTACAAATAAGTCAACCAAAATTTTAAAGAAATGCCAACCAAGGTGGTAACGGTGCGAACTTATCTAAAGGATGCATAAGATAGGAAAGCGCTGAGGATCGTGCACTAATTAATTCAATGATGGATCTTGTGGAGCTGAGTGGTTAGAAAATGGACAATGATCAGTTTAAGAATGGTGCTTACAACAGGTTGGAATAACTTATGGATCAAAAGTTTCCTGTGTGTAGTTTGAAGGCTAAATCACAAATCGAGTCCCGTATCAAGTATTTGAGAAATTAATATAATGCTATTGTGGAGACGCTTAATCCAGCTACTAGTGGATTTTGATGAAATGATGAAGAGAAGTTCATAACATGCTTAAAACCAGTTTGGGATGAATGGTGAAGGTAATATTTTATATTATACTTTTTCTTTTATGCACATATGTGTGTCTGTGTATATTTCTATTTATTAGTGATAGCTTTTAAAATTTTACCTTCTTCTCTTATTATATTTTTCATTCTTCTATACTAGAGTCACAAAAATGCTGTGGGGTTAAGAAATAATCCATTTTTATTTTTTGATAATTTAGTCAAAATATTTGGGAAGGATAGAGCCATTGGAGACGAGGCTATAAATCCATAAGATGCATTAGAGAGGATGGAAGATGAAGTAAGAGATAGAGAAGAAGAAGAGCAAGAAGAACATGTTTTTGCTTTTTCCGTGTAGGACACTTACCCAGTCCTTCCATGTGCCCCAATGGAAACTTCTTCCTCAACCACCTCATCAAACCGTAGGTCAAAGAAGGCAAAGATAAAAAATTTGGAAGTTTTGAGAGAATTTTCTTCTAGATTTGCACGAATGGGTGATGTGATGGAGGATGCAAGTAAATACATAGGCCGTTTGGCTTCTTATTTCTAACATGAATCTAATTCTACAGGGCGAAGGATGCAAGTGACTAGTGAGATTATGAAGATTGATGGGTTGACTCCTACCCAAGTTATGAATATGACAAGGAAAATTGCTCTCAACCCCCTAGAAGTTATTTTTTTTTTTTAGCCTTCCAAAAGATTTCAGAGCTGCTTATGTGTATGGTTTGTTACTTTCAGATTAGTGAAGTTCTATGAAAACTAGTAGTCATTAGGAGCCAACACACTCATTGAACTCATGTTATGTTGTTGAACTTTTGTATGTGCACTTATTTTTTAGACACTTATCTAACATCGGAGCCCATAATCTATTAGTTGATGTGGCTTCCGATTAATATATATAAGCTACTAAACTGGATTTTCTCAAGCTTTTGGTGGAATATAACAATACATTTTCATTTTTTCCCATAGCAATTCTATTGAGACTCTTGCAGTACAGTTCAGTTCATTTCGTGCATCATCTCCAGACATGATTACACATTATCTTGGATGTTACTGTTTTGGATGAAAATAGTAACACCCAAGAATGCAACTAGTTGTAGTGTGAGAGAAGTATATTTATTGCTGGGGGTCTGCGCATTGTTAGGTGGCCACTTCGCCTGAAAAAGCAGGCTAATCAATTGCATGTTACTATTTTAGTCGGAGACAGTAATATCATTGAGGCTGATGGAGAATTGATCCCAAGGGGGTTACAAGTGGCTGGAATGTAGGTTTTGTTAGTTAATTATGTAACTTGACGTGTTCTTCTCTGGATAAGATCTAATAACTGCCTTTTTATGGGATGTTACTGTTTTGGATGAAAATAGTAACACCTACGAATGTGGCTCATGAATATCAGTTGGATGTATTTTCACTTCTGAGGTAGAGCCTGCTGTGCATTGGCTACATCACCTGAGAAAGTAGGCCAACAAGCTGCATGTTACTGTATTGGTCTGAGACAGTAACATCCTCGAGGCTGTTAGAGCTTTGAGCCCAGGGGGTTACAGGTGGCTGGAAGTTAGGTCTGAGTGGTTAATTATATCACTTAACAAGTTCTTCTCCATATAAGATTAAAGAACTGCCTATTTGGGGATGTTACTTTTTAGACCAAAACAGTAACATTATCGAGATTGTTGGAGTTTTGAGCCCGGGGGGTTACAGGTGGTTGGTGTTGGGAATTCGGATTATCACATGCAGCGAAATTTTAAATTTTGATCCGAATTCTACCTAGGATCCATGCAAAAAGCATAAGTCAATGATTAGGATTTTACCTATTGGGCACTCGTGTTTCTACTAATCAAAACTTGAGAGCGGATGAATCAAACGCCGGTCGGAAGGTACAACGTCTCTACGGTATCCACACGAAGTGAACAACGACCTCTCACCCTCCACACGTCTGCTAGGATGCGTTTTTCTCTCTAAGAATTAGGATTGGATGTTTTCTGAGTGATTTAGGGTTTATATGGAAGCTTAAAACGTGATTATTAAGTGCTGCCCTCAAGTCCCCTTTTATAGAACTTAGGCAAGCCATAATCCTAGTCCTACTAGGATAATGCTTCTAAAATCCTAATCACACTTAACAACTCATCTTACCCTTATCCTAGAGATAATGGAAAGAGATAGGACTTATCTATTAATTATCTAATATTAGATAATAATATTATCTCATAATATAAATATCTTAATATTAGATAATTGCATATAGTTATCAAATATCAAAATAATATTATCTCATAATATATTTATCTAATATCTGATAAGATAATTACTTGATATTACTTTAATATCAAATAATATCACATAATATATATATATATATATATATATATATATATATATATATAAACGTGAATTATTATTCTTAATAATATATATATGCACGAAAATAAGTCCAATTAATTGGATATTAATATAATTAAAGTCCAATTAATTATTGTCTTATTCCTACTTCTTTTGTGTGACCCTGTAGGTTCTTACTACGTTGACAATGACTCATTTATTGAGTCATAGACAGTAAGCGGTATCTAGCAATACATCACTGCCACTCAAGTAGTAAGAATGTCTATGATTCGACATCCACCTAACATATGATCAACGTTTCGCATCATAACCCTTTTGTAATAATATCCAAATTGAACTGGAGGCATGGAATGTGTCATTCTCGTCAATGTTCAATTTATATTTCTTGATACTGAGTAGACTTAAAATAAATAATTAATATCACATATTAATTTAACTGAGCATGACCATGCATTTCTAAGTCTCACTCAATCAAGGGGCCCAAGGATATTTCTCTTTTATACAAGAGTAACAAAATCCCATTTACATCACTCACTTCCCTCTATATGATTTATGACACACCTAATCAATGCCCTACTTGTCATCCTGATTAAAGGTGACATAGGACAATATTAAAGTGAGTAATTCCTCATGTAGGGAACCGTAGTGACTTCAGGTCAAAGGTTTATGTGTAGTTGTGATCATATGAGAATAACTTATGACATGTTTATCCATGCAATATTCTCATAGTGGGTCAGTCCAGTACATTGTTCACTAGCAATGTACTCATGTATTGACTTGATATCACATATCCATGATTCGTAATCATCAGTCACTATACATGCTAGTCTCGATGTATTATTACTATCCTTTTCGTAATAATACTTGACTAGGGGTATTTTAGGAATAGCAAAGCTATTCCAAGGATAATTATTATATTAAGTTATAAATTGCGCATAATAATAATAAAAATAAAATATAATAATTAAATTGCCTAAAACATAATACATTGTATATAACTTCAATCATCTATATGATTGACTCTAGGACATACACCAACAGTTGGAAGTTGAGTCTAAGTGGTTAGTTATGTTACTTGACAAGTTCTTCTTCGGATAAAATCAAAGAACTGCCTATTTGGGGATGTTACTATTTTGGATCAAAACAGTAACATCCCATATGCTATTGGAGCTTTGAGCCCGGGGGGTTATAGGTGGCTGGAAGTTGAGTTTGGATGGTTAGTTATGTCACTTGATAAGTTCTTCTCCGGATAAGATCAAAGAACTGCCTATTTGGAGATGTTACTATTTTGGACCAAAACAGTAATATCATCGAGGTTGTTAGAGTTTTAAGCCCAGGGGGTTACAGGTGGCTGGAAGTTGGGTCTGGGTGGTTAGCTATGTCACTTGATAAGTTTTTCTCTGGATAAGATTAAAGAACTGCCTATTTGGGGATGTTACTATTTTGGACTAAAATAGTAACATCCCATATGTTGTTGGAGCTTTGAGCTCAAGGGGTTACAGGTGGCTGGAAGTTAGGTCTGGATGGTTAATTATATCACTTAACAAGTTCTTCTCCAGATAAGATTAAAGAACTGCCTATTTGGGGATGTTACTGTTGTAGATCAAAATAGTAACATTATCAAGGTTATTGGAGTTTTGAGCCCGGGGGGTTACAGGTGGTTAGAAGTTAAGTCTAGGTGGTTAGTTATGTCACTTGACAAGTTCTTCTCCGGATAAGATCAAAGAACTGCCTATTTAGGGATGTTACTATTTTGCATTAAAACAGTAACATCCCATATGCTATTGGAGCTTTGAGCCCGGGGGGTTATAGGTGGCTGGAAGTTGGGTCTGGGTGGTTAGTTATGTCACTTAACAAGTTCTTCTTCGGATAAGATCAAAGAACTGCCTATTTGGGGATGTTACTATTTTGGACTAAAATAGTAACATCCTATATGCTGTTGGAGCTTTGAGCCCAGGGGGTTACAGGTGGCTGGAAGTTAAGTCTAAGTGGTTAGTTATGTCACTTGACAAGTTCTTCTCCGGATAAGATCAAAGAACTGCCTATTTAGGGGATGTTACTGTTTTGGACCAAAATAGTAACATCCCACGTGGTGGTTGGCAATTGTGTCTGGGTGGTTAATTATGTTACTTGACAAGTTTCTAGCTGGATAAGATCCAAGAAATGCCTTTTAATGGGATGTTACTGTTTTAGTCGAAAACAGTAACACCTAAGAAAATGGCCCGTGTACGTGTGAGAGATACATGTCTATCGCTGGGAGACTTTTTCATAGATTGTACTTCATTCATATTAATCTTAGTGGTAGGTCTTACGAATAGTACCACACAATTGGATGTTGCTATATCTGTCAAAAAAGAGTAACATCAACATAGGTGCTCGTAATTCATATGGCAACGTGTTGTCTAAGTACTAACATAAACTGGATATAAGATTAAATTGTACAAAAGATTTACATTTATAATTAAGTTATACATACAGTTGAATTTTAAATATATTTAAGACCATGGTTTTATATGAATTTAGTGTTACATATGTGCATAATAATTAACTTTTAGTATTACATATATGCATAATAATCAACTTCAGCTGGGAAGACTGAAATTCTCGAGGAATTTAGTAACTAATTTTTCTCTATATTGTCTCACTTCCTTTAGCGAAAATTTTTCTTGAAACTCTTTATTGTTGAATATATTCTTTATATTGCAAGCATACAAAAATTCCGCAGTCTTGCCTGGAAAATAGTAACACAAGTTAGTTTGATATCTACCAAACATGTTACCCTTGGATAAGAAAATAAGTTGCTACTTATGACATTTCTTCCTGTTAAGGTGCCCATTCATATGATATTATCTCAAAAGGTGGACCTGCGGTAGCTGGCTCTACCCTTGTATCCATTTCACTCTGTGCAAAGACTTCATTCATCTTTTTCTCGTAATAGTCCTTTTGTTGTTAGCAAACTAAAAAAAAATAAAAAATAAAAACTTCATGTAACTATCTACACTGCTGGCTGTATCATCTTGTATTGTTATAAGTTATTATTTTTTGTTATGACAACAGTAACATCAGCAAAAAACACATCCAACACACAAATAACCTAATCAAGTTTAATTAAAAAATGAAACTCTAAGAAAATAAAGTGTTACTGTTTTGAGAAGAAATAAAAACGTCAACGAATAATAACTTATCATCTAATAGCATCACACTTGATAAGTTTTCTCCAACGGAAAACCATGCTATGAGCTACATACGAGAGATACAACGTTGTTTTGTTATGAGTATGATATGTTACTGTCTCTGATGGAAAGAGTAACGTCAATAAGATGACAAGATAGAGGATTCAAGAATGTGGCTACCAATGCAACTTCAGTCAAACCAAAAGAAACATCATTTGCTATCCTATCGTAGTATCTAATATCACTCACCACCATCGTGGTATCACGAAAGTATGGATCCGGTGCCCCCTCTCTTCTCGGCCGCAGCGAGTTGTAGTGTGTCCATTTGCACTCTTTATTATTTACGACAAGAAGTGTGAAGTGGTTGGGGTTTCTAAAGTCATTCACGTCAGTGGAGTTTACTGGGAATATAACAACATTTGCAGCCATTGCCTCTTCTATATGTGCATCGAATTTGAATTTCCTGGCTTCCTGAAGTAACTTAACATCACTCACAATATAAGACTGTCAATATAGTTTGAGCCTAAGTCAGTATCAATGCTGTCTTCTGTAATTCATATTTGGAAATGGATTCAGGATCTTACCCAATAGTAGCTGTCGAATGCAGATATCTTCCTTTTACTGTTCATAAAAGCCAAACTCAGAGTGTAGGCATGACCATCTATGATCTGCATTGATTGATTAGTTCTTGTTAGATGATTAATTAGGGTGGCAAACTCTAAACAGTAGCACAAGAATCCAGCATTTGTAACAGAAAGAATAATTGTATGCAACTGTTTGCACTCTACACAGTAGCACCATGCTTTCTGAGCCCGAATAGACTCAGTAAGTTCCTGTTACTGTTTTGGGAAGAAACAGTAACATAACTACAGGGAGGAACAAGACAAAACAATAATGCATTTAAATGATTAGAGGATACATATATTGTTTGTGATTGACTCCTTTTTGATTACTCCCACTAACTCCTAAAAGGTTATGAACAAATCTTGCTGAGGGATTGACCAGACAAAAATACTACATATGATGATTTAGCATGGGGATGAGACGAGGCGATAGGCAATACTTTCTAGTAAATGTAAAGAATTGAGAAGAAAACAGGACATGACTTACTGTAGGTCTCCTACCATTTTTATTTGCACCATCTTATTCCTAACATCTTGGGTCAGGTATTTTGCAACTGGTATCTTTGTAGTATTCGTTGCCTTATGAGTTTACTTTTTTTTTTAATTTTGTCTGCTGGTGTATCATCTTCAATTATAACAGGAGTCTCTTTGCTCTGCCCAGAGACCTCCTCAGTAGTTATTGTCTATTGTCATGTAACTGTTTGTCTTCTACATTTTTTCAGTGGCCCTAAGTACGTGAACTCTTCATCTCATTTTATTTTTCTTGTTTTTGTTTGAATTTTTGCTATCATCGAACGCTGATTTTCCTCGTCTTCATTTTGTTCATTAGATCTGGTGATTTCTACCTCATCTTATTCAACCACTTGCACAATTTTTTCTGATAGCTGTGCATTGAGCTATTTATTCTGATTTTCTAAACTATCGTTGAACGCCTTGAGATTTTTTGCCTCACTTGTTGCAGTGGACAGTTGCTTCTTTAATTGTGCGTTATCGTGTTTGAGTTTTGCTATTGTTTCTGTATTTTGTTGTCTTTGTTATTCTGACATTTGAAGTTTCTCAGTGAGGGATGTCAATTCATCCTTCAGATTGAATATTTTTGTATTTGCACTGAAGAGTTGATCCCTAAGCCGTAGGACTTCATTATTGTGTTGTTGATATTACTCTTTGTGGGACAGTGCAATATCTGCAAACTGGTCCAACTTTATTGCTTGTGGTTGGATCACGTACTGGGTCGATGCTGTCTCAATATCGCCTCCCAAATCCTCCGATTGGGAGGATGTGTTCTGTGATTTTGTTTTATCAACAAATTCAATTAATTGTAGATTTATTTCAATTGTGTAGAGGAGGTCATATTCTTGTACTGTTAGCTCAATTTCTCTGTTTATAACCTGAAACATAAGAGTGTTTCTACTGTTAGTGTGGTAAGTCGGCACGTTTCTGTTTAGGTGAGAAACAGAAACATGAAAATAAAGGACAAAGTTACAACGTAACAATAATCATGGGTAAATTATTAACTATGAAACACATTAAATGCACAAAATAATGTATGGTTAATGGAAAGAAATTGGAATCAAAAGATATTTCTGTTTCCACTTCAGTTTAGTAGAACCCCACGATATGTCATTGTTTTACATGGAAACCTTAACACAAAGTCAATGAAGGAAAAAAATTGATAAATCGAATATTACTAACTATTAAAATCGATAAAGGGCGCATGTTACTATTTTTCAGAAAATACAGTAACATGTTGCATTGTAACTGTGGCATGCTTCTGTTTGTTATGAAACAACAACACCATCCATAAAATAAAGTAAATTGCTGGAATGAGGACCAAATTAATAATAAAAATTTGGAGAGAATTACCTGTTACTATTTCACGTAAAAATAGTAATATCTTGTTCAATGTTACTATTTTTCATAGAAATAGATAGTAACATGTTTTCTTGTGCTCACATGTATTGGGCTTCATAATAAGTTGACATTTTCATACGGTTACTTGAAGCTGGCTGATAAGTTGATCCCTCAATTGGCATGTGAGGAGCTTCAGGTCCCATTTGAGACATCTTGGAACTCTTTCGATGTGATGCTTGCTCAGCACGCTTGTAATCTCACACAACCAATACTGTTGACAATAAATCGTTCATTTTGTCATGTCAGTTTCCTTTGGGGGCTGCATTCAAGGACGGAGTAATAAAAGATGCAAAAAATTGGAGGTATACAAGTTATTCTTGTACACAGTCATTAACACGAAATAAAAGCTCAAAATAATTATTAAGTGAAATCACATTAACAACCAAAATGTCATAAAATTTTGGGTTACCATTCACAGACAAAGCAAGTACATGTTACTATTTTTTATTAAAAACAGTAACATGAACCAAGAGTGCTGACAAACATACAAAAAGGAGGCAGGAACATAGGAAATTGAACAGAAATGAATGAAGACAATATAAAAGATAGTGACACAAAATAAAAAGGAGTTTTGATATCTTTAACTTACTAGCAATAGCATGATACAATTAGTTACATTGGGGGTGCTGTCCTTTTTTAGAGAATTCATTAGTTGGTTATGAATGTGTTGTGACCACCTATATTGTGCTATTGCATCTACTTTCTCTATGTATTTGATATATGACCAGCCCAATGTGTGGGCTCTGTTTGGCATGAAGAGGGTCACTAGAAGCATCAATGTCAGAAGACGGGAGACATCCTGCACATCAGTCTCTGATGTTCCTCACACTGCTCTTTCGAGTGCGTTGAATATTATTAGTTTACTCATTCATGCTTTGTCACGGAAACACCTTGTGTCAAAGTCTGATTGTGGCTTTTTGCCAGATGTTGTCTAGATGGGCTGGTCTCATATTGTGCTATTGTGCTATTGCATCTACTTCCTCTACGTATTTGATATATGACCAGCCCAATATATGGGCTCTGTTTGGCACGAAGAGGGTCACTAGAAGCATCAATGTCATAAGACGGCAGATATCCTACACATTAATCTCCGATGTTCCTCACACTGCTCTTTCGAGTGTGTTGAATATTATTAGTTTACTCATTTGTGCTTTGTCACGGAAACACTATGTGTCAAAATCTGATTGTGGCTTTTTGCCAGATATTGTCTAGATGGGCTGGTCTCCATCCCTTATTCCAAAGATCAGTTTCACTAATGTTGGTGTTATTCTGAGATGTTCGCTCCCAATATTGAAATGTTTATTCTTATTTGAGAAGGTAGCAATTATGAACTGAATTTCAACATCGCTCTTCCGACACATGCTGCAATTTAGTTCCTTTGTTATTATTGCATTTATTAGGACCCAAAATAGGTTTTGTCTTAGCAACATCATGTGTCTGTCATTGAATTGAAGCTGATCAACCTGCTTTATGCACGCCAACAGATTGGACCTGTATTGTTAAAATTTTTGGGTTTCTTCTTCAAAATCTTCTGCTTGTATGAGTGCTTAAGTGCCTTTCTGTTCAAGTAAATGTCACTTCAAGCATTAAATCATGTATAAATAGATAAAATGAGTTACTATTAATAATTAACTTCCAATTCTTTCTAGTGTGTTACTGTTTCATCAAGAAATAGTAACATACTAGAAAAAATAAAATATACATGTTTAACAAAACTCTACTGAACAAACAACGATAAAAAACATGAACAATGAGCAAAAACATGCATAAGTGCTACTATATGAGGTATGAATAACAATGCAATCTTGTAGTAGTGGTGTGTTCCTGTTTCACCGAGAAACAGTAACATTAGCCAAGAACGGATATATAACTATCTTACGAATCTCTATTGCGTTGATAACGAGCAATAGGACATAAGTTGAAAAGGTGAGATATGATTAACAGTGGAACTTCCAAGAAACTACATGTTACTGTTTCAACTAGAAAAATGAGATATGCGTATTTAACAACACTCTACTATGTTGACAAAGAATAAAAATATGCACAAGTAGACAATATGAGGTATGACTAACAATGCAACCTTGTAGTAGAGGTGTGTTACTGTTTCACTAAGAAACAGTAACATGAACTAAGATTTGAGATATAACTGTTTTATGAATCTCTACTATGTTGATAAAGAGTACAAAGAACATAAGTTAACAAGATGAAGTATGATTAACAATAGAGTTTTGAAGAAATTATGTGTTACTATTTCACCATGAAATAGTAACATGAACCAAGATTTGAGATGTAACTCTTTCAGGAAATTCTACTACATTGATAACGAGTAAAAGGAACATAAGTTGACAAAATGAGGTATGATTAACAGTGTAACTTACGAGAAATAATGTGTTACTATTCCATCAAGAAACCGTAACATGAACTAAAAGACAAGATATGCATATTTAACAAAGCTCTACTGTGTTGACAACGAGCAAAAACATGCATGAGTAAACAAAATGCGGTATAATTAACAATACAACCTCATGGTAGTGGTGTGTTTCTATTTCACCGAGAAACAGTAACATGAGCCAAGAATTGAGATATAACTATTTTATGAAATTCTACCATGGTGACATGGTTGTGTTTGGTCCGCAAACAGAGACGCCAACCTAAAAAATACAAAATATAGATAAGATGATACGTGACTAAATAGAAAACTTTGACAAAACCAGAGTGTTTACCCTATCAAAGACTAATGAAACGAGATATTATTATTTCGTTGAGAACAGTAACACCCACCAAATTGTGGTAATAAACTTACAAATTAAACATGATTAAAGGTAATGCTGATAGAAAAGCATGTTATTTTTAGGCATCAGATGACTCCCTAATGTCCATTTATTTTTATGTGAACAAAATGCCAAAAAGACAATGAAATATGCACGGTGCCATTTTTCTATTTCTCATACAAATAGATATTATGTGGAGTGACAGTAACATGCAACAAAATATTTGGTATACTGTGATCGTACTAACTTCTAGGATTTCCCTTGAACTTACATAGGAATACAAATCCAAAGAAATTGTAACATTTTCCTTCAAGTTAACTGAAGTATAATGCCCGTACAAGAGTCAATATTAAAGAGGAGGTGGGTTTACATGTAGACAACTCATTCATGCGAAGTTACTATTTGAACTTGTTTTAAGCTTCCAATGTTGAGAAATGATGTTCTCCGGTTGTTCAGGGTCGTTAAAGTCTTTTCTTACTGTATTTGGCTGATGATTTGCACGGTGTCTTCCTGTGTCTTGAGTTCACTGGAACTGCGCTTTGAGATGAAATACAAAGTGTTGTTACTGTTTCAGCCTTTTTATGTCTCTTGAAACGTCCATCGCGTGCGTCATTTTGTCTTCAGGCCATTGCATTTTGTCGTTTCAATGTCGTCTCCTTTCATTTTCCTGCCTTGGATAACAGTAACAACACTTGGGACTCTCATTTTTCACATAAAAAATTCTAAAATTAATTAATATCTGTTAATATATTATTTTGGAGGTTTTTGTAGTCATTTCACTGTTATTTCTTAGGAAATACAAAGTTAATTCAAACAAAATATAGGAATTTATTTACTGGGAAGTGTGACTTGCTCCATGTCAACTAAATAAAATTCAGGATTTATCAGAAAATTCATATGAAAAATTAACTTCTTGTGAAATTCCATTTCTCATGGAAACTTAATTCCTATATGAACCAAATGATCCCT
Organism: Sindora glabra; assembly: GCA_020226215.1. Lineage (NCBI taxonomy): Eukaryota > Viridiplantae > Streptophyta > Magnoliopsida > Fabales > Fabaceae > Sindora > Sindora glabra. The sequence goes on from CM035228.1 coordinate 26,682,704, forward strand.
TAGTATACATGATTCACCAACAAAGCATTAATTCAATGAAAACTATGTTATTTCTAGGTGAATTGGAATCTTGGAGAAACCCTTGTTAAGAGAAAAGAAACTCGTTAAAATTCTAATCTCTAAAATGGTAGCAAATCCTATAAAATTAGGATTATATTTGTTTCATTAAAAACTATTTTTCTTAAGAAAATATAATTTGCATATATATATATATATATATATATATATATATATTGATGAATTAGTGACATGTTGCCTATGGTTAAAAAAAACCCCGAAAACAGTATAATAGGAAAAAGTAATTTCATTTCTTCAAAATTTTTATATTTAATGTTAAATATATAAAATATTTTCTTCTTATTTTAATATTTTATAAATATATTTTTATGAAAAAATGCTTTTCGTAGAAATAAATATGGCCTAGTTACCAATTTTTTTAATGAATTTTCGTAGCATATAAATGACTAATCTTAGAAATAACCCATTGACCCCAAAGCAAGAATTATACGAGTAATTATAATTCATTCACAAAATAAAATCTAAGTAAAAACATTTATATTATATACGAGTTGAAGTGCATTTTTTGGATATCACAAACATTTAGATCTTTAGATCATGTTTAGATAATACGGCTCGAGTTCAAAATTAAAACGACATGTATATATATCTAAATTACAAACTTTGAATTTATAAGAGTGCATATATATATATATATATATTAATATAGAAATGTTAAATCACTTAACATATATAACATCTTAAATTAATTCAAGATGCTAAAAAGGGAATAAATTTAAAATAAAATTAAATATTACTGCATTGTTTGACGTAATAGAATAAGTAATACGTGTACCTTGTAAATGTGTAAATATTGAAATCTTGACCCAAAACTTACTTGATTTAACCTTTTTGGCATCCCCGATTTTCTCTCGATTTTTTGTTATTTTATAAACTTTAATTTCTTCGTGGGGTCCGAATCCGAATGAGAAAAACCAGGACGCACGTTAAACAGAATAATTGAAATTCACAATATGCTGACGTGTATCTCACTTACATAAAGTCTACATGACTAGTTGAAAATAATTAAATGAAAAAAAAAAGCAAAAAAAAGGGAAGTGGAAAATGAAATGCAACTTCCATGGAATTTAACAGAGGGCCTTAGTGGGGCTATAACTGGTTGCGTGAGAACGCAGCATCTCTTTTCCGCAAAATCTTTTCTTCCCAAAGAATATATCGTCTTTGACCATTCTATATTTTTCTCAAAACATATTCCTAAGCCCGATAAGTATGTTTGGAAAAACAGACCTAGATAGAATATGCTAATCTATGCTTGCACAACGTAATTGACTTTAGAGGATTCTTTAAACAAATAAAAAAATCTTGGTTTACGTGGCTGAAGGACTTTTTTTTTTAAAAAAAAAAAGTTTATAAATACGAATTTATAATTATCTCAAAATATGCTTGAAGCTTTTGATCTAAAAAATATATAATATTCTTTGAATATTTTATTTTTTTTACATTTTAAATTTAATCTCAAAACCTTACACATATGTACATTTAATAATTTAATTGCTTCTACCATTAAAAAAACTATACACAATCTCGTTAAGTTAATTAAAATTTTAGATCTCTCGAAGCCAAAAAGTGGACTATGCTTATTGCCAAAAAAAAAAAAAAGTCCGTAATTATTTGTTACATATTAAAAAGTTGAACTTTTATAAAAATTTAATGTAAAAGTGATAATTTTATATAAAAATCTTGAAATTTTATTCAAAATTCACACGCAACAAGTTAAAAAAAAAAAAACTTACGAAAAAGTATAAAAATTAGTGTATCTCCATCCAAATTTCATAATACATACATAAATATAAATAGGAGAGCTAAATGGAAACACGATTTTTATAAGAGAATAATGTAAACCATCGACCAAATCTTGAATTAATAATGTTAGATTATTTTAATAATATACTAGGAGGGAAGATGCTGTATGAAGGAAAGAAAATTAAAAAATGTCATTGGAGCTAGCAAAATGCGGTGCACAAAATTCAAAGCAAAAATAATATGATAAAGTTGATAATATGACTGGGTGATACCTATAATATACGATACAGGCTATATTATTATATTACTAAATTTAAGATCGTTAATTTATTATTATATAATATATTAAATTTAATTTATAATTAAATTTAATAATATATTAATTCAATAATAATATATCATAACTTTTTATATATAAGTAACCATTACTTATATATATTTCGTGTTTTTTTATCATTAATGTTATGTATAATTAGAATAAAATCTGAAATTAAATTTTAGATATAAATTAAAGATTATTAATAAATATAATATAATTAAATAATTTATAAAGTTTAATTAAATAAATATAAAATATTTAAAATTTAATTTGGAACCCATTTTTATTATATATAATAATTTTGTTCTCTTTTTTCTACTAATATAATAGTCCTGCTTGATGTACAAAGACTAAGGGTGCCAATGATTAAAAATGATGAACAAGCCCAACCAGCCTTCACCCTCATTATTGGGATCGTTCACCATGTGCTGATCAGATTCCCCACATCCACATCAAAACATATCATATCGGTTGCGGTAAATTCTCAAAAAATTTCTGATTAATTTCCCATAAGAAATTCGGAATAAAATATTTATTAGAAAACTAATACTTAAAAAAAATTGACTCACTGAATACGATAGAATTGATTTTTTTTTTTTAATTTTTGGCAGACTTTAAAAATTTAAAAGTTAGATTTTTATCTACCCGAATCTTGAACTAAAAGTAATTTAAAAGAAAATCAGTTCAAAGTTGATTTTTATTTTGTTTTTACTATACAAAGTCCTGTTGTAGCTAATATTTGCTGCAGGTGGAAATAAGATAGAAATGAAATTTAAAACAAAGTATAAATTCTGTTCTTCCCAACGAATATAATGCTCTCCATATGGGAAATAATTTTTTGATTTTATAGTGACATTAATTTTAGTACTATCACTGCTTATATTTTAATATTATATTTGAATGATTGTTAAAATTTAGGAAAAAATTATTCTAAAATGCAAATGCTACAGGAGGATTATAAATATTTCTGTTCGCATGAATAGACATACACACCTATATGTTAATTTCATAAATGTGTATGTTATCTCCCCTCTATAAAATTGGGGTGATGTCAATCTAATGGGAAAGGGTATGATATTTAGACGACTTCAAGATCCCTCCATATTTTTACGTGGCACAGATACAAATTTAATAATTAATATAAGTTGCGTTTGGTAAACAGCGATTTTTTATGAAATAGCTGTTTGATAAAAAATGTTCGCCTTCGCACCGTTTCAAAAAATGATTCTTTTACGCAAATCAAACAACCATTTTTCAGTCAAATGCAAGCGGATTGGCTGTTTGCCAACAAATGAGTATTTTTAAAGTTAATTTTTTATTCAACTTTAAATAAAATTTAGCATACAAATATATTTAATTACTCAACTCGCGGAGGAGACTGTATATCCATTTGGCCTACTTTATTCAAGGAGTGCAGCCCGATTCTTTTTCGCTTTGAAATGGGGAGAAAAAAAGTTGTTTCCAAAATCTATTTTCCAATACATCCTTCTTTATTTGTATCCATTTTCACTCTCACTAATCTATTTATAATTTAAAATATATTTATCATAATTATGTATTAAATTTTAGTTCAAAACTAGTTTAGAATATATATATATGTATGTATGTATGTGTATGTATGTATATATATATATATATATATATATATATATATATATATATATATATATATGTATGTATATATATATGTATGTATAGATGTATGTATGTATGTATTTATGTATGTATGTCTGAAAATTTGTTTCTTTACACTTTGTATCACATGCTGCTGCCAACGTCTAATATTGAAAAATCTTATAAGGAATAGTTCACCGATCTAATGAATCCATATGCAAGAAATGATCCATATGTGCTTGCAAATATATGTGGTGGAAATAAAATAATGTACCTATTTATATAATTTTATCTGCTAAATTTTTTGGTATCATGGCAGAAAATTTGATCAAACTCAAGCCTTGATGTTTATGATTTAGCAATGACGAAGACACATCATAAGATGATGTTACAATGATTTTAAATCATTAAATTTCATTCAACTTACACATTATTATAGAAATCAATAAATTTAAACTATTAAATTCAATGATGTATTATAAAAATGGTGTATGAAAGTTTCTTCAACAAAATTCAATAAACAAGTTATTGGAATTTCAAACTAAGTAGATTTAGAAGATATGATTCTTATGCAAGGGATAGTTTGCATCAAATTTTACGCCACTATTTGATTTTGTATTTTTTTAATTATAAGAGTAGTAATTTATTAACACATATATAAAATTGAGAGTTCAAACTCATAATATAAAGAAAATAAAATTCTTAAGGCAATATTAAATATTATTATATAATTGAAAGTGTCGGTTATTTGAATTTGTATTCGTGCAAAGCATAAGTGTAATATTTATTAGATTTAAGTTTCCAAATACATATTATATTGAAGATAAAGTGTAATTAGGATTAAATTTATTTTTAAGTCATTCCACCAATTTTTATCTTTCATTCTTCTCAATAGGATTTAATTCCTCTTTCATGGCTTCAATCTAGGTTCCTGTCTTGATTGCTTCTTCAAAGTTGAAGGTTAAGCTTCTGAAAACATGGCAAGATGCACAAAATTACCCTCTACATCAATAGAACCATATGCAAACGTCTCAAATTTTCTGAATCTACTAGGAAGCCTTCTAGCTACCTGAGGTTTGGTTTAAGCAAGTGATGGAGGATTGGAATTATCTGAGTTATTTTCTTCTAAATCAAGTATTAGAACCTTCCACGTTTCTCTTTTATTTTTACCCTCTAAACTTTAGTCCTGAGAAGAAGATTAAAGTATATTGAAGGTATTCTTTTAATGAAAGAGAAATGACCATTAGGAAATGAGGGTAGGGGAAAATAAGACTTACTTATAAGTTGGGTTTTTCACATTAAAAAAATGCTGCGCTATCTAAGATAAGCATGATTCTAGGGTGATTAATTTTCATTCAATGAGAAAAAGTCACGTGACTTGATAATTATGCTTCTAAAGATAGTGCCTATTGTTCATGCAAAATAGGTTAATATCCGACTGCCATTGTACATTTGTGAAGTTCGTGTAGATGTGATCCTCTCAGTCGAAGTCGTGACTCAAGTTTTATCTGCTCGGACATAATGTCTACTTAATTATAAATGGCCCATTTAAATAGTTGATATTATAATTTTTTCGTAATCTATTAGACCGATTAATATATATTCTCAAGTAGAATGATAACCAATTAGGGTTGTCCGTTTCAATTTATCAACTAACTTTTCCTCCCTTATGGAATGTGAACATGGGTGAATTTTATAATACTTTTAAAATTTCAAAATTTAAGATGATATAACAATTTATGAAATTATTAGATTAAAATTACTTAATCACATTTATTAAAAAATTTATAATTAAATATTTTTAATTTAATTATTTTAAAATGTACCATCTCACTTTAAATTTTGAGAACAAGAATTTCCGTAACAAATACATGTGATCTGATCCAAAAAACTTTGATAAATTACACTAAATTAAAATTACTTAATTATATCTATTAAAAAATAGTTATAATTAAATAATTTTAATTTAGTTATTTTAAAATTTACCATCTCACTTTAAATTTTGAGAACAAGAAATTTCATAGTAAATACATCTCAACATGACCTGATGACCCAAAAAGCTTTGATGAATGACGCTAGATTTCTGCTTCTCCAAGTTTCTTTAGTAGTTTCATCTGCTACTTTCATAGCGGGACATCTGTTACACCTATCTATATATTGAGTATAAAGACAGCATATCACACAATTATATTGATCATTATTTATTTTTCTTACTCTCTTACTTCTGTGTATTATATTTGGTTACTTTACTCATTATTTATTTGACCTCTCCTTGCTACGACACTGGATGCCTTTCCCGGGAAAATCAAAAGCAAGGTTTTTAAAGCTCATTCCTATATTTTTAGCAGCAATTGAGTAAGGTTTTATTTGATACATTATATAATATAGTATAAGAAATATTGAATAATATAATATTGTATAGAATAAAATGGTATACTACACAATATTTGATTGGTAATAGTATAAAATAAAAATTTATATAAAATTATTCCATTCTTTGTGTCTATTGTCATATTTTATAAGAAAGTATAAATTTAAAAAATAAATAAATTAAGAAAAATATCTTCACATATAAAAAAATAATAAAATTATCCTAAATGGTTCAAAGCATATAGTTGAACCAAAATGCCTCCAACAATTAATATAATAAAAGTATACGATAAAATAAATTTAGAAATTTACATTGTAATAAAAAAGATAGTAACATATGCTTCATTATATAATATATACACATACACATATAAGTACATATCCACGTTTGTAAAATATCTACAATAAATTAATAATTTAGGCATAAAAATTCAACAAGAATCATGTAGAGAGAAAGAGAATTTTTTTCATTAAATGAGAGAACTAATTTTTTTTTTATCATAAATGGAGATAAAGGCATGAGAGAGAGAGAGGGAGAGAGAGAAAGGGAGGGAGTTTTATTTTCTTGATAAATGAGAGAAATAATCTTTTTATGATAAATAAAGGAAATAATAGTATAAAAGAGTTTTCTTTTTAATTTTAATATTTTAATATTTATCTTAACACTATACTATCGACTCTTATCCTTTCTCATAAAGAGTTGATAGTCTTATATAAAATTAGATGTATAAGAGGAAACATTCGAATAGGTTGTTCAATTTATTTAAAATTCTCAAATATTGTATAGACCCTAATTATATAATTTATCATATATTACTAAATCCTATATAGTGTGGTAAATGAGGTGTAATTATTATTGAGTAATGCTATGGGAAGCTTCATCTTTTAAGAGAAAGGTTAAGTATTTCATCATTAAATTATTTTTTTTAATTTTAAAGTATGTGAATTTAAATTAAAAATACAAATGTCAATGTATTAAATACAATTTAATGATGAAAATACTTAACTTCTTATAGGATAAAGTTTCCTATAACATTACCCATTATTATTCTGCCTAATTGATTAACTTCTTTTGTCTCTCCAACTATACTACTAAATCTTTATTTACATTGGTCTTTAATAGGAATTTTTCTTGAATGTTAAGGGAAAGCTCACTTCTTTGTAACCCTCTATCTCCCACCTTTTCTCTCTCTCTTTTTGAATTATGTTTTTTCAACCTTATATTAAACTCTATACTATTACATAATAATTGATTGACATTAGTTGTAATTAGTGAATCATATGTCAAAATGCGATTGATATTTTATCAAGCATTGTTATAAATAAGTTATCATGTTAATTATATATCCAACAAAAAAATAACATCAGCTTCTATATTGATTGAATTATCAACCTTTTTTTATGTATCATACAACTTAGTCACCAACAATGAGTTAAAAACATTAATTTTTGTTAAGTAATAGACATGAAATGTTTGCAAAATATTTTTTAATTATGTTTTTTCATTTTCATGCCAAAATATTTGAATTAAAAATAAAATAAATTTAACATATTGTTAAAAACATATATTTTAAGGGGAAATTTTTGAATAGTTATAACTTTGCATTCGTATGTGCATTTAAGACAATTTTTTATCGATTTCATATAATTTTTCAAATTCTATCCATTTATAAAAACCTAATAATGTTTTGTCTACTTTCATATTTTTTTTTACTTTTTTCCATCTCTCATCAACACTTTATTAATTTTTGAACTTTATTATAATATTTTATCAAATACATAATAGGTATCTAAAACTTAGATATAATCTTAGAAGTTATCCAAAGAAATTACAAGAAAAAATCTTTTAAAAAATTTGGGCAAAAAATCAAAGCAATGGAAAAAGCAAAAATTTAAGAAATAGAAGAAAGAAAGACATTAGATATACAAAGAAAATATAAACAAAAATCTCTTAAAAAACTTAAATAATGGAAGAGGTGAAGGTTTGAAAAATAAAAGCAAGAAAGGCATTTAGGGTGACTTCAAATTCCACTGCAACATTTATCTAATACATGATAAACATCCAAAACTTAAATACAATTTTAGAAGTTATACAAAAGAAATATAAATAAAAATCTTTTAAAAAAACCTACACAAGAAATGAGAAAAATGAAAGAGGCGAAGATTTGAGAAATATAAACAAGAGAGGCTCTTTTTAGGTTTTTAAACTAGTGACTTAGAACGAAGCATTTAATTCATGTTTGATGATAATTGAAGGAATATTAATAGCTCATTGATATATGATGGAGAACAAAGTGACATTTAAGGTTTTATGAAAAAAGTTAGATGAAAATAGAGATGAAGTTCAGAAATAAATAAGATGGAGAGTTAAAGTGATAATGAGAAAAAAATATACTTTATTTATAATACAAAAATATCACCAACATTAGATGTTAGTTGTTAGCACAAAATCGATATCCTATGTATCATCATTTTTCAAGTAACTAGCTATTGCTTTACTACTAAATGTCAATTATATACAAAATTGATGTGTTCATTTTTTTACATTTTCCAACCAATCGTTTGAAATACCTTGAGATAATAATAGTAAACAAAATCAACGTCCTAAGTTTTTGTAAATTCCCAATAACCTTGTAAATATCATCACTTTAAACATCGATTTAGTTTAAAATCAATGTGTTAAAACTTAACATTTTTCTTGTTAGTCTTTTACAATACCTTTTGGTGTGATTAATTCAAAATTTGATATCTTAATTTTTTTTATTTTTCAGTAATTTTTAAATATCGTATATTTTGATATCAATTAATAAAAAATTAATATTTTAATTTTTTAATAATTTTAAAAATATTATCATATCTAAATAGATATGAGTTAATTCTAAAACTAACATCTTAAACTTTTTCATTTTTAGCAACCTTTAAATATTATGCAATTTAACATGGTTAAGTTAAAAATTAATATTTTAAATTTTATAATAATTTTAGAAATATCATCGTATTCAAATAAATATTAATTAGTACTAAAATTAATATTTAAAATTTTTTCATTTTCCAATACCCTAATTATGATACGATTAAATAAAAAATTAATATTTTAAACTTTATAATAATTTTAAATATGTTACTATGTTTAAATATATATCAATTATATTTATGATATATCCTCTTAATTTTTTAAATAATTTAAAAAATATTATTATATCAATATTAATATTAATGTTAACTTGAGCTGACCTTTATGTAGCGCCCTAGTATCTCATTCCTTTAGTAGCGTTAACATTGATAAGATACTTTTTTTTGGTGAAGTTTGATAAGTGACAACAGAGCTACCAGTTTTTAATTTGTAAGAGAAAAGATTTTATTTTCTAACAAAATCCACTTAAAAAATGGGTGATAATTCTTCCCACATTTATTATTTTAGTTTTTTTCTCTATTTATTCCCTTGTTTGCGGTCTATTTGTGAATCTTAGAAAGCTAAATTCAGATAATCAGGTGGAAAATATCTACTTTGACCGATCTTTGCCGACTTATTGATGTCCGTTATCACAGACGACACGTAAACACTACAAACATGCCACGTGTTACATAAGGCAATCCCCCCAACCTAATGGATCAAACACCAACCATCTCTTTTTTAAAATAATAATTATTATTAACATGAAATTACAAAAAATATCATTTTAATGATGTAATTATATTTAATATTATTTTAAAAATTAGGATAAAGTTTGTGAGTCTAATTCGTTTAAAATTAAATTTTTAATAAGTTTGTTTTAAGTGGTTGAATTCATTTTTAAAATAGAGAATCGGCTTGTATGCCGTTTGCTTTTTTCTATTTTTAAAGTAATTTTATTTTTAATATTATTATTTTATTTTTATATTTTTATTTTTGAATTATTATATTTATTTTTATGTTCTATAATTTTATTATTTATTTTTATTTTTTCATATTTAATTATTTTGAATAATTAAATTATATATTATACTAAATTATGATGTAAAATAATTAATAAATTATTTTTTAAAATATAAATATTATTTTTATTATTAAATAAAAAAATTCAAAAAAATAATATTGGTTCATTTAGGTTGATGAATCCTTCCGATTCATGTTGAACAAATTTTATTTGACTCATTTTTTAACAAATTTAATTTTTACTAATTCAATATGTACAAACTCTACAAATCATAAACTTATTAAGCGCCTCATTTAGAAGTTTTACTCCATACCATATTTGGATTTGAATCTAAAATTTTAGATTTAAATATTAAATGGCTAATCACACTTACTTTTATTAAAAAGAAGGAAGTATAGAAGAGAAAGATAGACTACTTCGTAGGGAAAAAGAAAAAAAAAAAAAAGAAAGAAAAAGCAACTTTTTCAAGTTGTGTTTTTGCAATTACATAGAAAAGTTGCCCGTGGACAAAATTCATAGAAAGTGGAAAGCAGGGATTACACCTGGGGCATCGCTTACGTTACAAAATTAAGCAGGTCCCCATCCACCGCCGCATATTTAGAGGAACAACCCTGCTCATCTTACCTAGCGCTTTCTTTCGTACATCAATTTTTATTAAGTCAGCTAAAAAGTCAAGCTACTCCTACAAAATTCAACTTTTATATTGTATAACAAAATTCAATTTTCTTCTTATAAATTAACGTAAAAAAGTTCTTAAAAATTAACAACAACAACAACAACAACTATCATCACCGAACAATTAGTTCAAGTTATTTAGCTTAAATAACCTATATTAAAAAGAAGCAGAAAATGCCCAAAAAAAACTTTAAAATTGAATTTTAACTCTCTAACTTTAGAAATTTGAAATCAAAGTCATAAACTATAAGAATTAAGCTAGATGAAATATAAGGCTTAAATGCAACCTTTATCCCTTTAAAATATAGATTGTGTGATTTTGATCTCTTAATTTAAAATAATGTATTTTGGTTCTTAAATATTATGAGTTTGTACATTTGTTATTTTTAAAAATAATTTTTATTTTTAAATGCAAAAAAATTGAGAATCTATTTTTAAAAATTATAACTCCAAATTTCTAACTTAAAAATAAAAAATAGAAAAAAAATTTAGTTTTTTTTTACATTCTTTTATTTTTATATTAATTTTATAATTAAATAAAATTTTTCTTATTTGTAATATTAACCACAATTTATTCTTTGTTTTCCTTCAATCTAAAAAAATTTAAAATAAAAAAATAATTTTAAAAAATAATTTTTTGAATATTTTTTAAAAATATAAAAATAAAAATATATTTAAACACACCTTAAATTGCTATAACTTTGATCATCTTATTTGATTTTCATCAATTTAATATTTCCTCCTTATTAACCTAAAATAACTTCTATATTAGCATTAAAGAAAATTTGTGAACAAAATTCAAGGATTAAATATAAAAAATTAAATCATTTTAATAGTTAATTGATTATAATTTTTTTAAAAAAAATGTGATTTTCTTGAAAAATACTATAGTAATAATTAGAGATCAAACAAAAATTAATAGAATTTCATTGAAATTGATGGATATCGACAAAAATCAAATAAAAATATTAGAACTACACTAATTTAATATTTAAAAGGATTAAAATAAATTATTTTAAATTAGAAGATCAAAATTGTATAATTTATGTTTTAAAGAAGCAAAATTACGTTTAAGCCAAAATATAATGAGGAGCTGAAGTATAAATAATTAAGAATTTATGTGAAATTTTAAAACTTTTGAAAGGACTAAACATGTAAAATATAATAATTTCAATAAAAATGTAAGGAGAAAAGACATGATTTTTAAAAGTTTAGGATTTTGGTCTTGAGAGGTTTCATCTTTGTTAAGTTGTACTAAAATATGAAATTAATACTTATTATGTATATAATTATTTTATTTGTTAAATTGTATAATTTTTTAATTTTATCAGTGAGAATCATAATATTATTATATTTTAATTTATTGTATTATTTTTTTACATATAATTCCATACTTATTTCATGTATTTAATTAAAATTTTATATAATCATTTTATTTTCTACTAATTATATTAAAAAAAATTATGTGAGGAAAGGGCCCAATCTATCAACATATAATAATTATAAATATTAATTTTAAATTTTAATATAATTTAAAGTTCTAATTTCATGTTTGATTTTCAAAATTGAAAGAAGTAAAATTCGATTACAACGAAGTCGGAAGGAAATTTTTAGCGTGTTCCTTTGAAGAGAAGATCTTTCCCGACAAACATTGCCTCCCCCCCCCCCCCCCTCTTCTTTTATTTGGAAAAAAAAGCCACTCTTACATCCCTTAATTCTCTAATTATCTATAGAATTTTGTAAAATAATTTTAATATACTCTAATTCTAATACTAAAATTTATTTATATATATTATTACATATAAATTTCAATTGAAATTATTATAAATATAAATTAATTTTATACTATCATTTATTTATGATTGCTATGTAAATAAAAATAGTACGCATAAAAAATAAAATTTAAAATTGAGTTCTAAACATAAATTAAAAGATGTCATTAAATAAAAGATTGTCTGATAAAATTTTAATTGTAATAAAAGATACAAAATTTTCAAGAACATCAAGTATTATTTGAGTTAAAGGCTCTCAATTAAAAATTATTAATTTTTTAAAACTACAAGAAAATTAACTAACAATGGCCATTTCCCACACTAAACTGCAATAATCCCTCACCAAATTTATTTTAGTGATTAACATGCTCCCTTGCTAAAATGCCATTAAACATTCCTTGCTAAGTATTTGTGACACAAGGACGATATCATTGCGCATTGCTAAACAGTTTACAACCCGTCACAAAATGACAAGAAAACAATGCAATTGAACAAATTGGTGAGATGTTAACGAGGGACTAGTACGTAATTAAATTTAGCAAGAGCTTTGCGCTCCTCATCAAGTTCCTCGCCAGTTAAAATGACATGCCCTTTGTACCATGTTCTGCATAAATTGCCCTGTTTTGGCGAAGGACATTTTTCCAACCCTAAAATTATAGAAATATTATTTTGATTAATTATTCGATAATTTTATATATAAATTGATAATTAGCAAAGCTTGTGGAAAGGCTTAAAACAAATAATTAATTATAGAAATTGGTATTTTAGGAAGAACATGAGTTGAATCAAATTAATGATATAATTATGTAAAATTAGAATTTAAATAGGATGATTCCAGGAGATTTATGATTATTAACTTTCTAAAGTACCCTTATAAGTTTTAAAAATACTTAAACTGCCCTAATGACAATAAAACTACCAAAAACCCACTTTTCTTTCTACTCTTGGCAGTGAAAATCCAAGCATCTCTTCTCTTCAAGATTTTCCAACTTCATTCCTCCAAGTTCTTGCAACAAACTCTTCACTCTTAGGAATTTCTTATTCGTACATCCATCAAAGCAAGGTAATCTTTCCAAATACGAGCTCTTATGTTGATTTTCTCATAGAGTCAATGATGGAAAGAAATTAGGGATTTACTATCAAACTTGCTTTATCGTATAGAATAGAATAATTAGCTCAGCATCATAGTTTTTCCACTCAATCTCTTCCATTTCTTTTAATTTGAGACAAGTAAATAATCTACTTACTTAATTATTCATGTTAATTGAGCAATTATGCTATTTTGATTAGAATATGTTAGTTTGATGTGGTAGGAGAAATAAATGGGGGTAAAAGTAGCATGGAATGTTAAATTCATATATTGATGATTGTTGTGAGATTCTAGTGCTATAAAATGTGATTAAGTGGCATTTATGGCTAGGAAGATGAAGGAAAATTTATGAAAATTCAAAATTCATAGGAGGGAATTAAGTGTGTAATTGATTCTTGTCATCTAAAAACAAATCTAGGTTTTGAGAATTAATTGCATAATTGATTCAATGTGTTCCTAGGAAATGTTCTTGCATGAACTGATTAGATAATTGATTCATTTTTCTCAGGAGAAAGATTAGGAAAGAGAATTGATTATGCAATCCATTCGCAAAGCCTAATAGTAAAAATACATTTAGAATTGATTCATACACCTTATTTTGTAATTTTACTATTCTAATCAATAAAATTGGCTTCCTATTGTAGGTTTAATTATAATAGTAATGGATAAATACTTTGTTATGGATTGTTACTCCTTTATTTTGGTGCATAATTGTTTTATCTTAATTTATGTTGTTGTGATGGCAAGTCTTTCCTTAAAGTTTGAATGAGATGAATATTGATGTAATAAAATCATAAAATGTAGATTCCAAATCTAGTTCATTTAATTATGTTTGGTGAATGCTGAGAAGGATAAAATTAAGATTATGATTGATAAGTGTCGAGAGACATAAAGTGGGCTAGCTATTATTGATTGTATGTTATTTGTTATTTATGATTAATTGCGATAAATGTGATATATTTTGCAAAGTGGCTATGACATGTGAATTGTAAATTGAAAATTTATTGACAAATATATTAGATAAGCAAATTATCTACTCATTAGGACTTAAGGTTTCATTATTTTATTTTAAATATTTTTCAGATAACTAAATTAGAGCTCCTTAGCCACCACAAATAGTTTAAGAGTAAAGTTATGTTGCAAGTAGCCATAGGAATTAGATGGAAAGTTGGGTTAAAGGAATCATGAGAATTAGTTATAATAATTTGAATAAATTTTGAATACTTAACCTTATAATTTTATGTAAACATTCTTTTGATAATGAAATGAATTAATTAATTATAATTAGCCTATTAATTATTATGTGATGATATAAAATGAGGATTAGATAAGATTATGAATACTGAGAACAAGGTCTATGCTAGTCATGACTAAGCGGATTATGACAGACATATTGTTGGAAGCTTGTCATTAATCAATTTTTGTGAAGGATGGGTTGTTGTAAATCCTTGCTATATACTATTATTTATGCCTTATCACATTTCATTTTTTCACTACCATATATTGACTAAAATAGAAACAACGTACAAATCAACTTGTCATACGAATCAAGAATTGTAAAAATTGCATCAATTATATATGACAAAACATTGAAGATTTCATTGAATATATATAACATAATATAATCCATCTAGAATTAAGCATGTTGTCCAAATATGATCCAAATTGCTAGTAAAGTCATCTCCAAATATACCAAATAAGCCCACAAAAAAAAGCTAAGCTTTTATGATTTCTATAAATCCTTTCTATTTCCTTACTTTCTAACTGTCATTTGAAGGAGAAGTGTTGTTAGCATTTAATAGGGATTGTGCATTGGAACTTTGGATGGTAAGAGATGTCAATGTCATCAAGATAGCAAATAATTGATCTTGTAAGTTTGTCATTTGTTAATCAAATTTGCACTGGCATTTTCCTATTTAGTAGTTGTGCTTATCCAATATTTCTTTTAAGACACTCTTGAAGGTAATGGAAACAATGACATCTTTAATTGTGAGCTTTAGGTGTGTCATTTGTGGTGTAACAAATCATCTTGATTTTTCTCCAACCAATACGTGGCCCTTGGAACTAAGCTTATACAGTCCTTTATTCTAAATCCTTCATCTACCTTGTAAAATATGGTTGCATCATCGTATACAAGTATTTTTCTTATTTTTGGGCTCACCACCTCTATTCACTCTACATTATCAACACCATTATTTAAGGGTTTCCCAAATTCTTTATTCATTAGTTAAGTATACCTTTCTTACTAAAGAAAAATTCAAAATGTGAATTAATTAAAGAATACAAGGAATACTTACCATGTAGAAGGAAAAGTGCACAATCAATATGTAACATGACTAAGGCAAATATGAGATTTTTGTAACATATGTTCCTCTATGAACATCAACTAGCACCAAATAGGACTACACTGGGATATCAAACTAATGCAAGTTTTAAACATCAATCAAAGGTTATGTTTAATAAAAGTAATTAATAAGTTAACTTATAATTGATAATTAATGAGTTAACTTATAACTGATAATTAATAAGTTAATTGATTGTATTAAAAGTATTTAACAAAATTAACTATTAAATAAATTAAAAAATATAAAATAACTTAAAAATATGTTAGTATAAATAGATATACAAATTAAATTAATTTAGATTTATTTTAAAATCAAGTTATATTGATACAAGAAATGTATTTAAAATAAAGATAAAAATGTAATAATATTAAATTTAATTGATTATATTTTTGATATTACATGTTTAGTTAATTATTTATATACTTATTATTTATTTACTATATAAAATACGAATATAATTGCTTAAAATATAATATTAATTAATTAAAAAAGGTTAAACTTTTTAAAAGAATTGATAAGTTATAAATTATTTGCTATAAGTTATTTAGAGTAATTTATTAAATTAATTTTCTTTTAGTGATACAAAGGGACCAAAGCTCGAAAAGAGAAAGCTAATCAAAGATGATATCTCAAGGACGAGTAATTCCTAAAGCATTAGCAAAGAGTAGGAGAGCAAGCTAGGAATGGTAATTAGGAAACAAGTGTATTCCTAGACCTAGGGAGAGATTGAAATTTGTCGTGCAATCTGAACATGCATTACCTTTTCTATATGTGTGCCAGATTCCACTTCCCATTTCCATTTGAGCATTCTTTGTAAGGTAGAGATCAGATGGTTTCCTTTATGACAGGGGTTGGACAAACATAGATATAATGCTTTAAGATCACATTCTACATGAATTCTTCTAAAACCAAGACTCCACGCAGTTCTAAGACCACAAACAGCTTCCTAACATTCTGCTACAAATGCAAAGTAGTGGCCAAGAGCACGGGCATAACCCATCAACCATCTAGTCATGTCCTGTAACAATCCTCCACATCCTAATAATTTGGTATTACGTCCGGATGTCCCGTCTGAATTGAGCTTGATACAGCCTTTTATTGGTGGGCACCAGCCAACATTAATCTTCCCCCATGACCGAGAATCATCAGCATCCGTCTTCTCTTTAGCATTTAAGATGTCCCGAGTAAACCAGATAACTATATTCATAGGATTGGCAGGTTAATTATTGGTACGATTCTTAATGTATGGAATTATTTCGCAAAACGCCAAGGATACCAACAGCTAACAGCCCAAGGAACAGGCCAGTTGTGACTAAATTCAGGTACGCCACTATCTTGCGTTAAGTTTAATTGGATCCACTCAGACTAGTGTTGCAGAAGATGACGATCCTGCCCGGGTTCACCAAGCTTTTCCAGACTTTTCAAGCTAGAGGGCAATCACGAATGACATGGAGGCATGTTTCCTCCCTGGCTGGACAATGATTACAAAATTTAGAACCATGTCCCCATCGATTAGTAACTGAATTAATCAGCAGCCTATTGTGATTAAGTTGCCATAAAAAGCACTTGACTCTCTGTGGGACAGCAAGAGCCTAGATGTTCTTCCATATGCTATCAGCAAGGTTCTAAGATGTTGCCATAAGATGAGTGTAGGCACTTTTCACTGTGGAGGTTTTGGTTGGACAGTTTGACCATGCTAGAGAATTGGTCCCAGCATCAACATTAAGGGGTGAATTGCCTGGATTAGGTTGATAATATTAGATGGAAGAATCGAATGTAATAGCTTCCAATCCTAGTCATCTTGGATTGAAAATTCCCGAACAACTGCTGTTATTTGTTCCCCATCAACAATATCTACTGCGTGATTGATTAATGGTCCTGTCATGCCTAACCAATTGTTCAGCCAAAATCTAATAGATGAGCCATCCTTGAGTTGCCATTTTAGGCCTTTCAATAAGTTCTTCCACACACAAGTTATGGCTTTCCAAGTTGGAGAGTCTATTGAATTAAATTTTTTAATCAATTAAAATGCTACACACTTTTAACAATTAATTTATAAATTATTAATCAAATTGATAAATTATAAAATAGTTTATTTATGTTGCTAAACAAAACAAACGTTAATGAATAAAATATATACTCAAGCTTTGTTGTTGGATTAGGTGGAAGACTTGAACTAGGGCCAATTTGAAAAGCATACTTGAATACTACATGAACGGCAACCACCAGAGAGAAGAAAGAAAATGGAACAAAGTCATTTTTTTTTTCTCCCCCGTGTCTGCTGAGACTTCCTGCAAATACACTGATCCCCATTTTTATGGATTTCTAGAAATAACTGTGATGTCGTCAACGAATAACGAGGCCTTTAGCCGTAACCTATTTCTTCGCAAAATTTAACGAGGGCTTATACTGTTGCTAGTGCCTTGCAAATTTCAAAAAATTCATTTGAAACAATAAATTTCCAATGGCCTCGTAAAATCATCACTAGTCCTCGCAAAAGCTAAAATTTATCTGGGTATATAATATCTGTTGCTAAAATGCCACGGCGAAAAATAAAAGTCATTTTTCTTATAATATAATAATGTATTATTTTTTTATTTATTGATAATACAAAAATATTATATTAATAATAAATTAAATTTAAATTCAATTTTTAACTACTATTAATTTTTACTAATGAAGCATTTTTATTTATTAATAATATAACATATTTTATATTGCAATATATAAAATTTAATCTCAATATATATATATATATATTACGAATAAATTGTTTTATCAGTACGGCTGAGAGCATTAAAATTAAGGAGATAATAATCAGATAATCAGAACTAAAATTCTAGATACCAAGACGGCAAAGAAGGGTTAAAATAATTTTTTAATTAAGCCAATACATTAAAATCTAATGCGGAAAGTGGGGGTTTCTTCTAATTTTCATTATAAAAGGCCCCTTTCTTGAAATACTCGTTGTAGGAAACTTCCTGGAAGCTCCCATGGAGGTACAATCACTTCCTTCACTCCCACCCCATTTAACCCCCCCACCTTCCTCCCTCTTTCCCTTCAACCCTCTCCAATTCTCTCTCCACTGTCCCTTTCTTCTCCTCTGCCTCCTCCGTATTCCCGCTCTCATTATCTCCAATGGGACTCATCAATATCAACTCCAAATACCTCAAACTCAGCCCGAAACGTTTTTTCCGCTTCAAGAAAGAACGCTTCTCCGTATCCAGATCCGACCCGTCATCGTTCAGCTCCGGATCATCGTCGTCTTCTTCCTCTGAGGGATCCGTTGACAAGCAGGCAAATGGCGCCGCCGGCTCAAGAACGCCCACCAGTGTCCTGCCCAAGATATCGGGCGACTGGTCTGAATTCTCGGCTGAAGTTCAGCACGAGTTGGTCCAAGCATTTAAACTCATAGACCGAGATAATGATGGGCTTGTCTCGCGGGCAGAGCTCGGGGCGTTGCTGACCCGGCTTAGCTCTCAGCCGCCGAGCCAGGAGGAGGTGAGCCTGATGCTCAGCGAGGTAGATCAGGAGGGTGACGGGTGTATCAGAGTGGATGCGCTCATGAGCCGGGTCGGGCCAGCTTGCGGTCCGGCCTGCGACACGGATGATTTGAAAGAGGCGTTTGAGGTTTTTGACACGGATCACGATGGGAAAATCTCGGCTGAAGAGTTGTTGCGATTTTTTCAGGTCATCGGGGACGAGCGGTGCACGTTGGAGGAGTGCCAGCGCATGATAGAAGGTGTTGATAGGAACAGAGATGGGTTCGTGTGCTTCGAGGACTTCTCGCGTATGATGGAGCTGCAGAGATGATTATGATATGACGATGATATGATGATCATGTTCATATGAGGATGTAGCCTCCTGATATGATTTGATGAATGCAACTTTTTCTTTAATTCTCAAATTTCTTCTGTTTTTAGTTTTTGGTATCTATATTTTCTTTGTTTATGTTTGGGTGTATAATTGTTAATTAAAGTGGGATGATCAAGTAAGAAAATGTGATCTAAATCTAAAACTAATGATCCATAATGGTGTCGATTCTGAATCGTGGAACTTGAGAAATTGAGAATTCCCAAATCAGCAAATATATGAGAATGTCTACTCTGGCTTTGAGAAATAGATATTTTGACCCATTTATATTGGTTTTGCGGAAGTTGAGGGCTACTTTTTTCCTCCCTCTTTCCGAGCAGCGTCTTTTTCACTTTGATGCTTGTTGTCTGCACTGAACTTAGCCTCTAAGATTTGAAATAACTTTGCTATGCTATGTGTTGTAAAAGATATTATCAATTGATGATGAAGATAAATATAAAATTAATTTTAGGTGAAATTGTGAGTTTTAAGGAAAAAATAGTATATTTCAATGTAAAATTTATGTTTTTATCAAGGCAGAAATGGAGGGAAAATGAAGATAAGTGCTGGGATTCAGGTGTTGATAATGGAGAACGATTGTAAGAATCATTCTGGATCTGTGTATATGTATGAATAACAATTTCAAGAGTTTGTTGCTTCACTCATGGGTCGTGCTTCAATGCGACCGCAAAATTTGGTAGTATGTATATTTTTGTGGGATATTGTATTTTGCCAAATTTATGAACAGATTTTTAGAATTTTATGTTATGTTTGTACGAGATATGGATATAAATATGTTTTGCGAGAGTTATGGACCTTATGGTATAATCTGCGTTATGGTTGTCTTGAATACTGCTAGATTTGCAAGTGAAGTAAAGTATACAAACAATAGCGTATGTTATGATTTTATTGTATATTTTATGATGTATATACATGAAATTATGAATTTAAGGGTTATGGTTTGATGATTAAGATTAGTTTAAGATTTTTGGTATGACTTTATGGCGGTTGTTTTTTACAAGAAGTATGAAAATAATATTGTGTTGTGTATAATTTTGTTGCATGATTCGTGGTAGATTTGTATAAAATACAGGGAGAAATGATGTTATGATAGTATACTATTGATGCAGTGATATATTAATAGAATATTAAAATTTAATATATATTAAAAAAAAATTTTAAAATTAAATTTAATATTTATATAATAAATTAATAATTAGATCTGATAGTATATTAATATATCATTATATTAGTGATGTATTATAAATTTTTTTTATGATATGACTATTATAATGATTGTCTTGAATTACATTATGTTAAATGCATAAAATTTGAGAAGTATTATATTAAAATATAACTTTATTATATGATCTTATGTTAGACGTATGTGATGTTATGGCTTTAGGAGTGGTTTGAAATTTAAGATTTATAAAATTTGAAGTTTTATGTTATGGCTCACATGATAAATCTTTGATTGTCATTGATGTCATATGTCGTGATATAAGTTATTCAAGTATTCAAAAATATTTATATAACTTTTATATAATTTATTGTATAATTGCATAAGCTTATTGGGCCATATCTACACGACTGACAACAAATGTCTATGTTCCTAAATCGTGACCGAAGTCTTAAAACTGTAGGAAATACTGAGAGTACTAAATTGAAGAATAACTTTATTGCATTTTTAATATAAGAAGTTGCAACTATTTTGGAAAAAAAAAAGCATCATTTTATATAATTAAATATTGAATTAAACATCAGATTAAAGCTCAAATAAAAAAATAGAAAGTGTATAATTATGTTACAATATAAATACATCATCTTATGATCTTTTAGGGCATTATATATAATATTTTATATTAAAACAAATATTAAATATAAAATGTTTTAATGTGCACTCACATAACCTCAGTACCAGATCCCATTAGAATATAGCCCCTCGCTCATTATTCCCGCCAGAAATGTAGATTGTGAAGCAGTGAGGCATGCACTTTCCCTTCGCACCACTTTGCAGAGTTTGGGTGAGTCGGGCATGTTTACAATTGTTGCGATGTGATGTGATGTGATGTGATCTCGGATCATTCACGTTGGGTATTTGAATTTTCTACGAGTGATCTGAACTAATCGGATACAGAATAATTTGACTTTTCCTACCAATGGCTTGAAGGAAATACCATCGCAAACGCAAACAGGCGGAGCTTGGCTGAGATTAAGGATGCAAATGGCTGGACCGGATCCAATTTTATTTTAAATAGGTTAGGTTTCTATTATAAAATATTAATTTAAATTTGACTTATTAATTTATATAAAATTTTATTTTAAGTTCGAACCTGATTTATTTTAAAAATTTGACCTTATCTATTAATCTATTTAAAAATTTATTTTTAAATATAAATTTTTAAATAAATCAATAACTTAAGGCTTAAAAAGTCTATTATAGAAAGACTTTAAATAAGCTAATAACTTATATAAGTTTTATATCAATATATTCTTAAGATGCCTCAAATAATATTAAAATTAATATAAATTTTTATATAAGAACTAATTAACAAAAAAATAAATTCATATATTCATAACACAAAATTATTAATTTAAATATTCAATATTTAATTAAAAAATAAAATAATGTTAAGTTATCATAATATTAAAGGTAAAAAATAAAGGTAAATTAGTTCACCATAAATTATATAATAAATATTTAAAATATTTAATCTATATAATGGACTTGAAAGAAAAAAATTATATATCATTACCTTTATAGTAAATAAATTTAAATAAAAAATATTAAATAGATCGGTCCAATAGACCTATAGGCTACGTTTAAAATAAAAAAGTCTGGCCTATTTAATTAAAAAAAATTTATATTTATTTTAACCTGACTCATTTAACTAAATAGGTCGAGTCGGGTTAAGCTTAAATTAGGTTGAATCATAAGCCGAGCCATAGGCTCTCGATAGACCATCCGGCCCATTTACATTCCTAATTGAGGTTTTTTAGCATAGAAATATTTTTAATATATGAAAATTAATGTTATTAAAAATATTATATAACTTTGAGTATTTTTTTTGTGTTGCTAAATATCTCTAGTCAATTTTTCTTACTAACGTGGTGAAGATTATTGATGACCGAAGATAGAAGATACTACTCAAAATGAAGATGGGGCGCCTACAACAAGCCAACATTAAGGGGTTGAAATCCATTTCAATTCTCTAATATCAAAGTTAGTTACCATGAATATATCAATTTCAAGTGGCGAGAAAGTGAGAATTTAGTTCATATCTAGGTGAATGCTACTTTGGAGGTGAAATGGGTTTGGAACCCATAATAGGTGTCAGATTGATAGGTGGACATATGTAAATACTATCAGATATAATGATATTTTATATGTCGAATTTAAAATGGTAAAATTTCAATATAGCCCTATTTTGAGAGGGCTGTTTGAAGTAGTCGTTTGGGGGGAAATTTATTGAGTTAGATTGGCACGCATACTTGGAGGATGCCACGCCAGATCTCCACTTGAAGGATGTCACACATGTCAACAATCAGGCATGACATGTGTGACAACAGTCAGAAGAAATAATAATTTAGAGGAGTAATATAAGTAAGGTAAGATCACAATATTACCTACTAAAAATTAGAAGAGGTTAGGGGAGTTTCATCGCCATTTTCTTTGCATTTCCATCGTAAGACAGCAAAGGCAAACATTGTCATAGAATTTACTACATTCTTAATAAATTTCATCTTGAGTTAGCTTTGTTTGGAGGAAACGATTGCAGTGCGATGTTAGATTTGGTCCCTATGATGTCCATTGATGGATTTTAGACGTGAGAATTGAAGAAGCAAATAGAAGAATGAAACTAACAGAGGTTAGATGTATCTGGATATACATATATATGTTTTATATATTTTTAAAAATTATTTTTAAATTAAAAAATAAATATTAGAAGATATTTGATATTGTAAATAAAAATATTTTATATAATTACAAATTAACATTTAAAGCACAAAAATATATTTAAAAATTATTTTTTATTTTTAAGCTATATATTTTAAAAAATAATTTTTAAATATAAAATTTAAAAATAAATTATAAAATAATTTTTTATTTTTAAAAATTAGTAAACAAATAGATTGCTTATTTTTTATTGCAAGAAGATGGAGTTTGGAAAGAGGAAGCAAAGGGAAATGAAGGCTTGTGTGTGAGTGTAAGTGCATTGATTTTGTAAGTGCAAGTTTCTTAGCATAATTACATTTTTTAATTGTTTCAAGTTAATTATATTTTCTTTGACGTAAATTATTATTTATAATTTTATAAAATTTTTAATTAATTTAATTAAAATATTCCTTATATAATGAAATTTTAAAGAAATGATTTATTAAATTTTTGAAAAGAATAATAATATTTTAATTAGTGTGAGAAAATATGAAGTATCAATTATAAGTATATATACAGCTGCTCTAAGAATAATTTAATGTAAAAAATGATAACATTATAATTATTATAATATTAAGAAATTTTGAAATAATAATATTCCAATACTCTTTAAAAAATAGTAATGATTGTGAATATTGCATTAAAGAATGACTATGAATATTAAGATAATAATTAAAATTAGTTTGATTTGTTGTAGCCTAAGGAAAAAAAATTTTAAACATTTATTTTCACCTCTATTTAAAAAATATTAAAATGTTATTTTAATATTTAAAATATTCAATTTATATTAATTTTATTCTTAAAGTAAAATTTATATTAATTTAATTTATAAAATTTTCAGTTCAAATAAAATTTTTAATCCCTCGAAAGAATTCAATTGATACAAGTGAGTTTAATTTTTTAGAGATTAAATTAATATAGATTTTACTTTAAAAATAAAATTGATATAAATTAATTTAAAAATTAAAATAGAATTTTAGTTAAAAGAACTCATATAAATGGTGTACAGCATCATTTTCATGCAACAAGTAAAAGAAGGGCTGCACACTACCATTTAGACATCACATTTTCAAACCTAGGCTAGCTGGAGCCTTTTTCTTTGGGGTCAATTTTACATTTTTACAATTATTTTGTTACTTGTTAATTTTTCCCTCCAAACAAAATATTTTTTTTAATTGGATGGCTCTGATTTAATCATCTTAATCTAATGACCTAAAAGTTGCTAATTCATCATGGGTTCTAAACCCATATAGGTACAATAAAATGGCCTCATACCTAACATCAAAGTCAGTTTTTATAGGTTTTGAATTAGCTAGATAATGGTGGAGGTATTTTGATCTTTTTTTAAAATAGTAACCTACCATGTAACCATCTTGTAATTGCCTTTTAATTATTATGACGACCTTTCTTGAATTTTAGTTATTTTTCATTGATAGGTAAATTGTAATTAATTATGGGTAAGTCTTTTAGGACTGATCACACTATTAGGTTGTCAGGATTCGATTCTATTTAGGTCTAATAATGTGCGTAAGTGGTTTAAGTTGATTTGGGTATTTATCAATCTTAAACATATTTTTATAATTAATCATTGTTAAAAAAATTTAAAAATAAGTGAATAGTTATTGAATTAGAATATATTAGAATTTACTTTCATTTAAAGTGTATTTTTTCTCTTTTTCAAGGATTTGAAGTCATCAATGATTGAAAAAAATCAAAATTTTTAGCTTTTTTTGTTAAATATTAATTACCATATTTTCTAAAAATTTTCAACTAGGTTACTTCCCTCTTTGTCACTAGTTTTCCTCTAAAAATATCTATCAATTATCTTGTTTTTATTCATTTAAAAATTATTAGTTGTATTTAAACCAAATTAACTCTCATAAATAATAAAGTAAGAAGTAATAATATAACAAAATACAAATAAAAAATCTAAACATTACTATTTGCCATGAGAGTATATAATAAAAGTTGTAATTATTTGTTATTTTCTCATCTCTATTTAAGTAATTTAAAAAAGTTATGATTGTTTTACATTTAACTTTTCAAAATAAGATAATTTAAGATAAAAAGACTACTATACATGTGGATTTTTTAGTTATTTATTATTATTTTTCAAATATTTAGAGTAAAATGGTAAAACATTATTTTATATTTTACTTAATATTATTTTTTTCATTTGCAAGTTTTAAATAAGTTTTAATATAGTATTTTGAGCTTCAAATTTGTAAAACTATTTTATGTTTTTTGAACTACATCTTGTTGAGTTAGCAAAATATTATGGTTATGTATTTTAAACTCTAAAAATTCTAAATGTACAAGGAATGAATATATGTGGGAGGGCAAATAATATGTGCAAAAATTTTTCACACATATTATATAACACTATTATAAAATTAAAATTTTTTTTGGTGGGGGACCGTAGCCATCTTACCCTAATGGCACTTCCTCATGGATTGCAAATAAAGGAATTAATATGCTTAAGTTTTTTCTTTTTATTTTATTTAGTTAAAGTACATTGACCTTTTCTAAACCTTGATTTAATTACACGTAGACCCAAGTGATTTTGGAAAAACACTCTAGCCCTCTTATTAATCATAAAAAGTGATGCCATTAACATGGAGATATGAAAGATGACTATGCCCTTCTACTTTTAAACTACAAGCAAAACCTTCTCAGTTCATCTTTAAATTTAGCTTTTTTTTGCAACTTTAGTCAAGAGAAGCCCTCATCTCCATCTTCTTCCTTTCCAAATGCAATAGTCCTTTACTTCATATTGTATTACATTATAGACAAAGAGATCGATAAGTAAGAGTATGCTTTTTAAACCTTTTTTTTGGTTGAATATTTCTAGCTAATTTTATGGTTTATTTGCTAGGCTTTCTTCTAATGTACTTTATTTTTTTTTGAACTTACACTAAAATTTGTTAGTGGTGTTTTGCATTTTAATGCAATTTTCGAGTTTGTTTTGCATTTGAATGCAATTTGTGACCTTTTAGAATGGAGTGATTTTTACATTTATTTTTAAGAGTTATTAATTCATATGAGAAATTGATTTTTTTTAACATGAGTGATTATTTTGGCTAAAAATTAAAATTTTATTTCCATTTATTACTTTATTGTTATGACTTTGAGGTAAAAGTTATCCATTTTATTACATATTTATTTGTCATTTATTTTTGTCAAGAAACATTGAATGTATTATCCTATTATTTACATTTGTTTTCAAATTTTTTGTGAAAAATTTATTGTTGAAACCTTTTAAAATAAGCTTTTACTTACTAATGTTAAGGTTACATAATTTCATTCTTTTTGGAAAATTTTCAACATTATTAATAAAAAAATAATTATTTAACATTAACAAAGGCCTGTACAACATTCTTTCACATTAACAATAATAACAATGGTTGCATTTATTTCCAATTTGAAGCCTTGATGTTAATAGTTGCACTCCGTCAAATTTAATATTGCATTGTTTGCATTTTTTATATTTATATTTATCTCTATTCTTCATTTTCAAAAGACAATGATGTTATTAAAGTACTTTGACCTCATAGTGCACCATGGAGATAAGATGGTGAGAGTTTTAGATATTGATCTAGACCATTATTCTCATATAGACTTGTTAAATGATGTGTTGAACAAAATACTTAGTAATGATGGTGACATAGGAGTGACTCCTGAATTAGAATACAAAATGTTTGGTAAAGGAATAAGGATACTTATCCAAGGAGATAATGATATTTTTAAGATGTTTAGAGTGAATGAATTAATGATTGAGATTGAAATTAATGCTATGTTAATTCCTTATGAAGTATTATAAGTAAAGGTACTAATTTTTCAAGTAACTTAACTAACATTTGAGATTACTAATATTACTAGCAAAGGAAAAAATGGTCTTGATGTTGTCATTGTCATTAATATCACTACTACTAATTTTAATGTTGATGTCACTAGGAAAGGAAAAAATAAAGCAAGTGAGTGATAGTGAAGGAAATGTACAAGGAAATGATAAAGTTAACTACAATAAGGCTAGGCAATAGGATTAAGAATATTTTAGGGGTTATGACTAAAATCCATTTGATGATGTTAGTGGGTTAGATGAATTTGGTATTGAGGAAAATGTTTGGGATGTAATTTTAGGTCAATCTAATGAGGAATGACAAGTAAGCAATCATGAAGTAGAAAAAATAGTGACATCACGAGTAATTTGCTAATTAATGAAGATAATGCAAAGGCTGTATAATAGAGTGATGGCTTAACTAACTTTAAGTAGAATTGTAAGTTTATGGGGCCATACAATAAGAGTGATAATGATTAGGAGGAAGTTTATCTGATAGGGGGATATAAGGGAGACAATTTGTGTGATATCTGATAGGAAAGTATGGTTAAAGCAAGGGGTACTTTTCAAAGATGTAAAGGAGTTTAGAGTTGTACTAAAGGATTATATGATTTAAGAGGTTTCTAAAATTATTAGAGTAAAAAATGAAAGGTCTAGAGTGACATATGAATGTGAAGCAAAAGGATGTAAATGGCATATATACACATCTCCTATACTAAGTGGGCACACTAATAAGACTATAATCTATAATGATGTGCACAATTACATAAAGGCAATAAAAAAATTTTCATGGTTGCTAAGAGGTCAAGTACTAAATTCCAAAATGGTCTAAATATGAGATATACTAGTATGAAATGAAAATTGAGGGAAAGGCTTGAATTGGAAATGCACCAAATGCAACTTTATGAGCAAGATAAAAAGTGAATGAATATAACAAAGGATTTCATGCTAAGTCTTGTAGTAAGTTATGTTACACTCTTATTAAAATATAGTAAATTAGAATATTATATTGTGAGAAGAATAATTAGATTATCTTGTATGCCTTTAAATTGAAATGAAAATGAGATATGTATAAGAAAAATTTTATGAATAGATATAATGAATTATGAGAAAAATAAAAATTAATATTTTAGTAAATATAGGAATGTAGGTTTTATAAAGAATTGATAAGAAAAGTTTAGTAGAATATTAAAGTATTAGGTTTTAAGTTATTATAAGTGAGTATAGAAGAGATTTATGGAACATTTTCAAAAGCATCCTTGGGTATTGTTCCTCATTTTTATAGCCTAAAATAAGCCTCTCACTATTATTTCTCTCAAAATTTCTTAACCCTTATCCCCAAACTCTCTCTACTTTTTCAATTTCCCTTTTCAATCTAGCAAGGAAAAGTATCAATTTTCATCCAATTCTTTATTCAATCAAGATAAAAATATCATATTTATTAATTATATCCTTATCTTCTTTTGGATTGATAAAGATTTGGGGTTATTTTAATTTCAAAGGGGAATTTGGAAATCCTAATCGAGAAAATTTGATTTTAATATGATTAAGCTTTATAAACATTAAATTCGACCTCATAGTATTCTCTTCCATACGAGGTGAGTAGATGCATTACCCTTTTTTTTATTATATTTCAAGAATTTAAGCTTGAATGTCATATTTTAGGTTTTTATAAAAATATGAATGTAAAAGCTTGATTGATTTGTTGATTGGAGGTTTTAGTTTGATTTGATTATATAAATGTCATTAATGACATGAGGTTAATGTGTATTTATGATTTCATGATATTTAGTTAGGGAACAAATGCATTTGAATGGTTAAATTGTCATAGAAACAATGAAAAATTACAAGGAAATTGATGAAAACCAAGCTATAGTTAACTATAAGCCTTTGTGTGTTTTTTGGGTGCTAATAATTGGCTCTAAAGCTTTATGTTTAACTATATTGGGGCAAGATTATTATGTTAACTTTGAAAAACTATAATTTCATCATCTTACTTCTATTTTTAGCAAATTATATATCATTGTAAAAGTGATTGAGTCTACTTTAGGAACTAATTTCGTGTTAATATCTTATGAATATTTTGAGATATCAATAAAATAGTGGACAAAGGTAAAAAAACTTAGGATTTTGAAATTTTGAATTTGTGAATCTAACTTATAAAGGGGCATAACTTTTTCAAATCTTAACTATTTTAAGCAAAAACTAACCCATGGAAAGCTAAGTGAATTTATTTTCATATAGAACAAGTTTTATTGACAATAAATTTGTAAATTTTGAATTATTCATAAAATATCATTTAGGGGTCAAAATTAAGATCAATTGATGTATATATACATTATTAATAGAATGAATTGCATTGTGTGATCATGCAAAGATGTATAAGATGTTTGAAATTTGAAAATGTGAATGATGATTGACTTGTTTGAGTTATAAAGTATGCCTTTATGAAATATGATGTGAAATAACTTGTGTTATTATTTATGGAATAAAATTCATTATATAGTTATCACAACATGCCTGACGGTAAAATTCATGAAAGGTAAGCAGGTTTTCACGCCTTGTTGAAAATATGATGGTGTAGTATAAATAAAAAAAAGATGAAGTTGCCACTAATTATTTTTTATAGTATAATTGGAATACTAAAAATAATTTACATTCTAAGAGTTCAAATTCAAGAGTTTGCATTCTTACAGTAGAATTCATGGGAGGCAAACAAGTTTCCAGGCTTTATTGAAAATATGATGGTGTAGTGTGAATAAAAAAAAATGAAGTCGCCGCTAATTATTTTTTATGATATGATTGGAATACTAAAAATAGTTTGCATTCCTAAAGTTTAAATTCAAGAGTAGGTTACATGTAGGATAGGTGTTAGTACCCTTAACATCCATTCAAAGAATGATTACCGATTTATTTTAATTCTATCTTATGAATTAAATTATGATGGTCCTTATTATATTATATGTGTATTTTTCTGAGAATATGATTTTAATTTTAAATTTTTTTATTAGTTTGATTACTTAAATTTGCTCAACTTCATGGCAAGACTTAGATAAAATAAATTGCTTTAATAAAGTTAAGTATCGTTATGATTGCATCTGCAATTGGATCAATTAATTTTGATACGTCATAGGCACAAATTTTATTATTTTGAAAGAATTTTTATTTTATTATTTTTAAAAAAATTTCAAAAGATTTATTGATTTAGTTATTGAATCCTTTCAACTTCATGGCGGGATTTGAATTAAATAACATGCTTCAAAAATGTTAAGTACCATTATTATTGCACCTACAATTGAATTACTTAACTCTGATATGTCATAGGTATAAATTTTATTATTTGAACAATTTTTTATTTATTATATTTGAAAATATTTTTAAATGATTTTTATTTTATTATTGATAAATTACTATTTTATCTTTTTATAAAGATTTTTATTTCATTATTTTTGGAATGTTTTTAATAAAATGATTGTAATATATTTTTAAAAAAATATTCTTAGTAATTTTATTTATTCATTTATTTAAAAAGTATTATATTGATGATTTTTATTTAAGATTATCAAATTTATTCAATTTTATGACTAAATCTAAAATAAAAATTTTTAAAAAATAAAATTATAATTTTAATATTATTTCACTATTTTAAAGAATCAAATTTGTCAATTTTATGACTAAATTTCAATACATAATTGTTCAAAAAAATTAAGATCATAATTTAATAATATTTTTTATAATTTTTTAAATATCAAATTTACCCAATTTTATAATCAAATCTGAATAAAGAATTATTTAAAAAAATTAAAATTATATTTATTGCATTTATAATTAATTTTAAAATTATTTTGTCATTATAAAATGTATAAATTATATTTTTAAGTAAAAATACAAAATTATGAGTGCATATGATAAAATAATTTTATATACAATAATATTGAGAAATTTTAATTTTATTAGCTCATCCGATTTAATTTTTAAAAATATCTTTTACCTTGAAAATATTAAATAGTTTGAACTTCCAAACTATTTTATCTTATTCTATCATAGAAATTGCATAAAAATGCTTTTGACATTACATGTTAAATAAATAAAATATTAATTAATTTTTATTAAAAATATAAAAAAATAGATAAATAAATAAATAAAAGAAAGAGGATGGGACCTGTCTTCTAAAAAGGTAGGGGGACTTCCTTCTTTTGAGAAGGATGCCCCTTCCTTTATTTTTTTATATTTTCTTAAATAAATAAAATACAAAATTTATAATAAATTGAAAAAATAAAATAAAGTAAAAACTAAAATAAGAAAGGAGATGAGACGACACAAATAATATATATTTTAAAAAAATCTTCTCTCTTTATTATTCTCTCTTTTTCATATTCTCTTCTTCTTTTTTCTTTTATAAACTCTTTTTCTTCTTATCTTTTTTTCGATTTTTTTATCTTTTCTCTTTCTTATTAAAAAAAATTACTTTTCCTCCTTCTTCCATTTTTTAGAGATTTTCCTATCTTTTTTCGTTTTGCAAGTATCCTCCCTCTTTGAATAACATGCTTCTCCCCTCTGAATTACTCACTTCTTCCTTTTTTTTGAATAACTCCTTCTTTCCTCAATAACTCCCCCTTTCTCCACTCTTTGTATCTCCTTCCCTTCTCTATCCTTTTCTCCTTTTTATGCTTCTCTTTAAATAACACAAGTCTTGTATTTTTCATGTGTGAAGGAGAAAATTTTGTAACAGAAATGATGGAGAATTAAACTCTATGTAGATGAAAATCGATGCTTCCATAATTGAAATTGATAGCCAAGTTTGGTGAGATGTTAGTACTTGAACTTTAAAATTTTTAATTACAAAATCTATGAAAGTAGATTTGTAAACCAGAATGAAGAAAGCTATGGAATACTCGTGTATAACGTGTTCCAACAATAGAATTTGTAAAAGTAGATTTAGAGACACTTTACCTATATGAAAATTTTGTTTATTTTTTATTTATTATTTTTTTAATTTTCAATGTATTTTTATTTTTGTATTATTATCTTGACAAAATTGGGTATAAGAGATAAAAAACTTAACATAAGCACTAAGTAAGAAACCTTCCTTTTTGATGAGCCTACATAGTATTAGGTAATTGGTGCTTTCTTTTTACTGATGGGCCTTGCTCCTTGGCTGCTTTCTTCAATGTTAGCTCTAAAATTGAAGGTATCTTATCGGCTTGCTCGCCTTCTTTCCAAGGACTTTTTACTCATTTTTCTAGAATTAGGAGGTGAATAAAGACGTTGACACATAGTTATATTCAAAACTACACTAGTTTATTGTAACAAATAAAAATAATTATGAAGTCATAGCACTAATTACAATCACTTGGGGGTCCTATCTAGCAGTTACTTCTCCACAACATTGTCCAACAATAGTAGCAGTAGGGTTATACTTGTCACTTCTATTAATATCACTTGATTATTTGTTTTGGGGTCCTACTTGGTAGTTATTTCTTCATAGCAATGGCTAACAGTAGTAGTAGTAGTATGATTACAATTGACATATCAATCAACATTGCCTAATCATTCATAAGATAAAGATTTATAATCCATCTTTGAAAAAAATGATAGAGCATCCCCTGTTGATTCAATCTTAACTACAGGTAACCATTATGTTGCCATAGATCATAAATCATTGCACAAGTTAGAGCTATAGTTTTGAGAATAATAGCTAAAACATATAATTTTCATATCAAACTAATAAGTCTTCAAATTGTTACAACATCTCTATGAAGTAAGTTAATAATAGTATAAAGCAAAAGTAGAGGGAAATAAGAAATTGAAGAGAGGTAAAGAAATTGGGTGATGGAAGTTAACAAAAGTTAAAAGAATGGTGATAGGGAAATCGATAAGAAATTGAAAAGAGATAAATGTTAGAGGCCAACGGAAAGTAATGAATAGTGATGAAGAAGTCAAATTGAAAGAGATGCAAGGGTGAAGGAGCTTGAAATTAAATGGGATAAGGGAATAATAACAGTTAGTGAGAAAAGATAAAAAGTGATTAGGTGGTGGAGATTTTAAAGATAAGGGAATAGGATAAGCTACGATAAGGGAATAGGATAAGCTACGATAAGGGAATTGGGAAAAAGAAGCATTGTGTTGAGAAAAGGGGATTTTTTTTGTATAGGGATTATGGCTTTGAGCAAAATTGAAAGGAGAGAGAATATGATTTGGCCCTACTAACACAAAGTTAAAAAAGGCAAATTCGCTTTACAGGCGCAGCTCGAATTAATTAAATTAATTTTAACATAACAATTGAAATGAGATAAATTTGACCTAAAATGAATAGATTTAAAATAAATGAATCAGATAGATAAAGGCTTGACCTAACTTAGATGCATTCAATATAAAAATGTGTAGAGTTTAACTTAACTTGATTAGCTCAATTAATCAAAACAAGGGAAAATAACTTAGATTGACATATGCTTGACCCCAATTGATTAAGTTTAATTTAACGAAGAAAAATAAAATGACTTGGATTAACATAAATTTGACTTGACTTGATTAAGTTTGATTTAATAATAAAAATGAAAATGACTTGGATTGACATAGGCTCGACTCAACTTGATTGAGTTTGATTTAATGAAATAAAGGAAAATAACTTGGATTGACATAGGTTTAACTTAACTTGATTGAGTTCGATTTAATGATAAAAAGAAAAATGACCTAAATTAACGTAGGCTTGACCTAACTTGATTAAGTTCAATTTAGCAAGATAAAGAAAATGATTTGAATTGATGCAGGCTTAACCCAAAATGATTGGGTTTGATTTAATGATAAAAGTAAAATAACTTAGATTGACACAAGTTTAACCTAATTTAATTGAGTTTGATTTAACAAGATAAAGGAAGTGACTTGAATTGACATAAAGTTAACCCAACTTGATTGGATTTAATTTAATGATAAAAAGTCAAATAACTTCGATTAATGTAGGTTTGACTTAACTTGGTTGAGTTCGACTTAACAATGAAAATGAAAATGACTTGGATTGATACAGGGTTGACCCAACTTAATTGAGTTCAATTTAACGATGAAAAGTAAAATGACCTAGATTGATACAAGCTCAACCTAACTTGATTGAGTTTAATTTAACAGGATAAAGGAAATAACCTATATTAACACAGGCCTGACCAACTTGATTGGATTCGATTTAATGATAAAAAGTAAAATGACTTTAATTGATGCAAGCTTAACCTAACTTAATTGAGTTTGATTTAATAATAAAAATGAAAATGACCTAGATTGACACAAACTCAATCTAACTTAATTAAGTTTAATTTAACGATGAAATCTAAAATGACTTGGATTGATGCAGGCTCGACCCAAATTGATTAGTTTCGATTTAATAATGAAGAGTAAAATAACCTAGATTAACGTAGGTTCGACCTAACTTGACTAGTTTGATTTAATGTTAAAAAGTAAAATGACCTAAATTGATGCAGACTCGACTCAACTTGATTGAATTTGACTTAACAAGATAAAGGAAATGACTTGGATTGACGCAAGCTCGATTCAAATTGATTGGGTTCAATTTAACGATAAAAGTAAAATAACTTGAATTGATGCAAGCTCGACTCAACTTGATTGAGTTCTACTTAACAAGATAAAGGAAATGATCCAGATTGACGTAGACTTAACCTAACTTGATTGAGTTCGATTTAACAAGATAAAAAAAATGACCTAAATTAATATAAGTTTAACTTAACTTGATTGGATTCGATTCAATGATAAAAGTAAAATGACCTAAATTGATGCAAGCTTGACCCAACTTGATTGGGTTTGATTTAACCATAAAAAGTAAAATGACTTAGATCGACGTAAGTTCAACCTGATTGAGTTTAATTTAATCATCACAAATTTCATCATATATGGCAAAAATCTTAAACTTAAAACTATCCTTAAACTACAAATATCAAACAAAATAAACAATTTAGATTAGGATGATTACTCACCTAGTATAGAAGAGTTAGGATGAGGCTAAAGTTGGTGGTCAATGGTTTCTAACCAACCAAAATCATGAAGTTTGAAATTAAGGTTTAGTCTCCCCTTTTGATCTTAATATTTCACTTCTTCCAAATCTAAAAGAAAATTCAAAAGGGGACTTGCCATAAAAGATAATTATTGTCCTTATCTTGATTATATAGAGAAATTGAGGAGAATAAATGACTTCCTTGCTTGATTCTTGGAGGAAACAGAAGAAGATGATGATGAGAAGTATAAGTAATTGTGATTTTGTGAAAATGGGGAAAGTGGAGGAAAGGTTTATGTTGTAA
Organism: Sindora glabra; assembly: GCA_020226215.1. NCBI lineage: Eukaryota > Viridiplantae > Streptophyta > Magnoliopsida > Fabales > Fabaceae > Sindora > Sindora glabra. The sequence goes on from CM035228.1 coordinate 26,718,554, forward strand.
AAAATTGAGGTAGGGGCATTTTTGGAATTACATTCTAAAACTTCTCTATACTTATATACTTACTTTTAAACATTTATAGCTTATAATGTTTCTATTCCACTATACTTCTAAATCCATTTATCTCTAATTTTCTTTTTTCTAATCTTTTTCAAGCTTAATATCACAATTTATTTATTCTCACTTAATTTTCTACTTTTATTACCGATAAAATTATTTCAACCATCCATTTTTATAATAATTAATTTTAAAATTATTAGTAGGGTGTAACACACATACAAGAATGATTAAAATAACATATAATACCATGATAATAGGAAAAATAACTTTCTTTCTAAAATAAATAGTAAATATTTTTCTCTACATGCTTTACATATAATATTAAATTAAATAAATAGAATATTTTTTACTATTTCCGTATTCTATTATTATAATTAAATACAACTTGTTACAAAAAAGTATTTTTCATAAGAGACCTTAAGTTAAATTTAGAATTCCCACAATTAAGGGTGTAGGATCTTCATAAGGACTTCATATGTTATAAAACTAACAAAATGGAAAAATTTAAGGAGCTAAATCAAATTTGCATAATGTTAATAATTTGATAAAAAATACTTATTGAATTGCATTACTTATTAAAAAAAGTGTTTAATTAAGTCGATGTCAACTAAATTCATGTGCGACAATATTAGCTAGAACAGTAGTAAAGGTGTGTGTATATGTAACAAGTTTGTAATGTGAATGTTGTGTAAATTTTTTGTTGCAAGGGGAAGAACAATCATGTTAATTTGTGGAGGCAAAAGTATAAGAATTTGCTCATTAAACTCTGCGTATAATACATTTTGTGTAAATTGTAAATATCGTTGGCATGGTTTAGTTTGTTTTAAGCATAATCTAGCATGATTTATTTAAGTATATTAAGCCATTTTGTGTAAATTGTAAATATCGCTGGCATGGTTTAGTTTATTTTAAGCATAATCCAACATAATTTGTTTAAAGTATATTAAGCCGAGCTTTTATGCCCCATTTAGTAATTTTCTTTTTAATATTTATGTTTAAAAGAAATTAGAATTCGCGTGTGACTTTTTCTTAATCACAATATATTAAAGAAATCAATAGAAATTGAACTCATAAATAGCTATCCAATATAATTAGTTAATAAAATAATCAATCAATTTAAATACCTTGTCATATTTACATTTGATGATTTAATCAGAATCTTATATGGATTATAAATTGACCTATCACTTATACGTGAAAGTTGGATTCGATTTATCAATTCGTCTATTTAATTGTCATTATTTTTATATTATTATATTATATCAATTTAATTGTTATGATTTTTTCATCACTACAACCTCTATTATTACTATTATTTTACTACCACTATTAAAATTTTAAATTATATTTTAACTTATATCTTAAAATTTTAATTCATTTTTGACATAAGTACTCTTTTCTACTTTTTATGAACACAATGGAATGTAAGTTAAGTTTAGACTTAACCTAAAATATGCTTGACATATATATAAAATAGCTAGCCTGCTCCAATATAATGTAGTCTCTAAATTTAGCATGGCCTTATTTGAATATAAATTTTCTAAAATTTGAACTAATCTATTAGTCATTACAGATCTACCAACTATAAACATAGATCAATAGGTTAGATTTTAATTAATATGATTTAATTTATTTTGTAAACTAATTTGAAGATTATACTTAAATTATTTTATTTTATAGATTATATTAGATTAAAAATAGGGTAGGCTGATAAGGACATATAGGACAAGTGACATATTTTTACTCCTCTTGGGAGGAGCATTTTTTTAAATAATATATCATATTTAACATGTCAAAACTTATTCTATATGTTATCAAAAATAGTGATTAATTAAGATATATTATTTCATAGTTAAATAAATAATTCATCAAATTTATATTTACAAGATAATTAATGAGAATGGAATAATTGAGAAAAAATAGTAAGATTTTTAAAATATAATATAGAGTATAGGTGGATTTTTTAATGTGCAGATCTTTAATGACACTTTTTATTAATGAATAAATATTTCTATTTATTTAACCTGTTAAACATTATGTTTGATAAGAATTCTTAGATAGACTTTTTAAACATTATGGATAGGCTTGGATTGAACAAAAATTAAATAGGTTGGATGAATTCTTGGATATCTATCCATTTAATCATCTCTAATCACCCTTTTTTCTTACATAAGAATTCTATTTCTAAAAATTTAGATATCTTCATATTTATATATAAATATTTTAAATTGATCAGTTAAATATTTTAAAACACACAAACATACATATATATAATTTCATAAAATTTTAACACTTTATTTCATCAAATTAAAATTCCAAATTACATATTATAAATCTAAAGGAGAAAAAAGTAAATTTTTTTATAATAGCAGAAATAGCAAATTACTTAACACACATATAAATTTCAAATTTTAAATTCAAACTTATAAGATTGAGAGGAGTTCAACTTGCTCTTATATCATTAGAGAAGTGCTACCTAAAATTAAAGGTATTAAAATTACCTAATAATTACAAATATAAGTTAAATACTTGTAATTTTTCAAAATTTTTAATTAAGATTTGAGTTATGATTAGAATAATACTTATAAATACTTACTTTCTTTTCATTGCGTGTATATGAGATTCAAGAATTATTTGATTCGTAATAGAAGCATGAAAAGTTCTATTTTCTAAGAAATAAAAAAATAATGAATTATTTGATTGACAATTATTTAACAAATTGAAGAAAATTTTTCATAGAATATAAAAAGTTATTTACCCACCTTTCTGTAGGTAAAATTATTCTGATTAAATTATTCCTATAGGATTTTTTGTATTTTTCATAGATATAAAAATAAAATTATTCTCACTAAATTTGATTAATAATAACTAAAATTTATTAATAAGTATTATAATTGTTATATATTGAGTTGTATTTCAAAAGACTAAGTCCTGTATTGGGCCAATTATGCTTCAAGAGAAATATTATATATGAGACTTCTCTTTTATGTAAAGTGACAATGAAAGAAAGTAGTAAACTTGCACATATGAGGTAGGCTAAAGCTAATATAAAATAATATATTTGCCCCCTATACATGAATATCATATGACCCAAGCCTTAATTATTTGTGGGCTTCAAGATAATTTAATTTTTAATTTATATATATCTATTTAATAATTTAATCATTTATCTGACTATGGTAAATAACATGACTCTAATGTATTTCCCGATGTGGGTGGTAATGTTCATGCCAGCTTTTAATGGTTATAGGCACTCCTAACAGAGATTTATGGACTCAAGTAACTAAGTACTTTATTCAATTTTACTCTGACATTAAAATTTTGTTATTATTACTAGTAAGTATATTGGTGTTATACATTTTTTTGCGTTGTTAAATTGTGAATCACAATTTAAAGGAAATGATAATCTATTTATTTATTTATTTATATTTTAATTTTTATTGGGAGTTCTATTATTTAAGAATTTATTCTCATTAGGAAATATTTTTGCTATATATGAACATCACTATCAATTAACTTACTTCACAACTTCCTGCATAACTTAATGTGTTTGGTTTTTATTGTAATATACTATACAAGTGTGGAAAAGAAGATAAAAGTAGCATTTTAGTAGCTCTTGATTTTTTGTTTAACTTCAATCCTTTGTGAGAATTTACATTATACTTTTGAAGTTTGAAATAAATCTAAATTCCTTTTATCTAAAGTTTGTGGATTGCCTGAGAAGCTTTTATTGAGATCCTAAGTGGCATATTTGTGGGATTATAAATATTAACTAATTATGTGTTGTTGAATAGTGAATCACAGTTTAGAGGAAATGATAATTTAATTATTTATTTATATTTTAATTTTTATTGGGAGTTACATTATTTAGGAATTTATTCTCATTAGAAAATATTTTTACTATATACGTGAACATTATTATCCAGTAACCTGCTTCACAACATCCTGTGTAACTTAGCACATTTAGTTTTTATTAGTAATATACTATACAAGCGTGGAAAAAAATAAAGTAGCATTTTAGTAGTTCTTGGTTTCATGTTTAACTTGAATCCTCTATAAGAATTTATATTATACTTTTAAAGTTTGTAATAAATCTAAATTCTTTTTATCTAAAGTTTGTGGATTGCTTAATGAGCTTTTATTGAGATCCTGAATGACATATTTGTTGGATCATAAACATTAACTAATTAGCATTTTTGGATTTAATGAATCTCATTTTTCTAATTTTGAAGGTGAAGATATTTATACATAACAAACAGACTTATGTAAGCATGTGTCAACGTATTTACTTATTATTTTGTTTGCTTAGTATGTTTTAATAGGCCTTATCTCAATTTTATGTATGTCATCAATAAATATGTTAGCCAATATTATTAATATAAATTCATTGTGTATGTCACGTACTAATAGGATACCCTATAAGAAAATAAGGAAAATTCTTTATGAATTATGGAAAGGTTATGTACCTAATTTACAATAGTTGAAAATATAAAGGTATCTATTTAAAGTTTTATTGCTTGAATTTAAGAAAAGAAAAATAAGATTAAAATTTTTTGATTGTATGTTTGTGGGATATACGAGTAATAATTTTGTATATAGAAGTGATGTGCTTAACCACAATACAATAATAAAAATAAAGAATGCTAAGTTCTTTAAATACATTTATCTACTATGTGATAAAATTTCTCATGCAACAAAGACTTTAAATGTACATTTGACTGATTTAGAATTCACTGATGAAGTTTTGAGAAAAAGTAAAAGATAAAGAAAAGAAACCTTTTTTGAAAATTATTTTTATATGTTTATTATTGATAATGATCCTGAAACATACTTTGAAGCATTTTCTTTGTTTAAAGCAAAGCTTTTAGGAGAAAGCAATTAAAATAGAACTCAAATTAATTTTACAAAATCAAACTTGGGAACTAGTGGACTCATTTCCTATAGCAAAGTCAATTGGATGCAAATGAGTTTTTAAAAAAGAAAAAAATTTTAATGGTTCAATTAAAAAATATAAAGCTCGATTGGTTGCAAAAGGTTTTATGCAAAAACAAAATATTAATACTTTTGCATTAATAACAAGGATTTCTTCAATTTATGTTTTTTTTTCTTTAACTTTTATTCTTAAATTAGTTGTATATCAAATGAATGTGAAAACTATCTTTTGAATGGAGATTTAAAGGAAGAAATTTATATGATACAACTTGAAGGTTGTGAGGTCTGAGAACGAGAATAAAAAATTTACAAATTAAGATAATCTTTGCATGGTTTAAAATAGACTTCTAAATAGTGGCATGAAAAATTTGATTAAACTCTTTTACATAATGTTAAAGTGGATAAATGTGTATATATAAAATATGAAAACAATGAATGTGTGATCATTAGCTTATACGTGGATAGTATTCTTATTTTTGACACAAATTTTAATATATCACTAAAACTTTTTTAACCTCAAATTTTGATACAAAGAACATGGGTAAAGCTAATGTTATTTTGGGTATTAAAATCATAAGAAAAGATAGTAGCATTATGTTAACTCAATAACATTATGTACAAAATTTTTTTAAGAAATTTAAAGGCAAAGCTTATTAGTATTCTTTATGATGCTAATGCCCAACTAAAGAAAAATTTAAAGAACTTAATAAATCAATATGGGTATGCTCATATTATTGGGAGTCTGATACATTTAATGAATTTTTCTAGGCCTAACATAGCATATACTATGTGTAGATTAAGTAGGTATACCTATAATCCTAATTTTAAGAAAAAGAAAGGAAACTATTAGTTTGTGGCAAGTTAAGACGTTATACATCTCAATGTAAGAAACGGGTGTGAAATGACAATCCTTGAAAACCCAAATTAAATTTAGTTAGAGATAATAATGGCATAATCGTGACCATTATTTCTTAAGCAAATATTGTGGCCAATGTGAAAGATTAGGTTGTAGACTTAAGTGCTACGAGGTATATTTGTGCTAATAGAAAAGCTTTCACCTTTTATTCATCGATAGGAGATAGAACAGATCTGGTTTACTTTGGAGATTCAATAGTTGCAATGATTTTTGGAAAAGGTAAAATACTTTTGAAATTCACATCTAACAAAGAACCTAACATTAAGTGATGTTCTAGAAATGCCTAGTACAAGAGCAAATTTAATATCTGTGTCTTTATTAGGAAAAGTTAGGATTAAAGTATCTTTTGGATTTGACTAGAATAATGAAATATCTAAGAGGTACCATGAATTATGGTATTTTGTGTAATGGATTTTCTACTATATTAGAATGATACAGTAATTTTAATTAGATCTTTGATTTAGATGAGATCAAATGTACTAGTGATTTTGTATTCACTTTTGCAGGTGGTGCAATGGCTTGGAAATCATCCAAGCAAACAGTTATAGCTAGATCCACCATAGAGTTAAAATTTGTAGCTCTAAAGATAACTGGAAGTGAAATTGAGTGGATAAGAAATTTCTTATTTTATATATCATTAGGTATGGATTTGAAACCTTCGATATCAATGCATTGTGATTGCTAATCGATAATAGCTATTTTAAAGATTAAAGCTTTCAATGATAAAAATTGATATATTAAATTGAGACACAATATTGTAAAGCAATTACTTAAAGATAGAATAATTTTTATAGATCATGTGAAGTTAAAAAGGAATTTGGCCAATCCTTTATCGAAACCTTTGGGTAAAAAACAAATAATTGATACATTGAAAGGAATGAGATTAAAACCATTTTAAGAAATTAACATTGATAGTAACTAACCTATATGATTGACAATCCTATGAAGTAGGTTCATATGGGTAATAAAAAGTCAATATTAGTTTTGAAAGTACTAGAATTAATTTTATGTGTCCTTCCTATGATGTATATGATTAGTTCTTTAAAACTGCAAATTATATATGAGAATAAGCTTGACTCTTAATGAGTTCCATATCCTTTATAGGTGGTATATTTGATTGTAGTGTACACCTGATAGATTCACCTATATGAGTATGGGGTGGGGGCACTCCTATAAGATAATGGTGAGATTTTTAAAGCACTCATAAACTACCAGGTACGCGTATAGTCTATTAGCCTAAAACTACATTGCATAGGAAGATATTTTACAAATATGAATTGATTAATGATACCACTATTTTATAACAAGAGATTATCAATTTATAAAAACTAAATATTTTATCAATAACTTTGTAAATTATGTCTCTCTCTCTTTTTATAGGTTTAGTTAATAATTTATAAGATACCAAATCAATGATTTGCATTTATTGGAGAACCTAACAAAGATTCTTTACCTATTTCACATTTTTTTAAGTCTTTTGAAATATATGAGGGATTATTACATACTGAGTTGTATTTCAAAAGACTAAGTCTCACATTAAATAAGTTAAGCCTCAAAGCCTTCAAAAAAAGCTTATATATGAGACTTCTCTTTTATGTAAAGTAATAAAGAAAGAAAATGTCAAACTCGCGTGTATGAGGTGGGTTAAAACTAGTGTAAAAATGGATTTGCTCCTTTTACACATGAATATCATGTGAGGCTAGGTTTAAGCCCATTTTTATAACACATTTAAATAATTTTTACTTTATAAAATTTGATGCTTATTATTTTATCGACGGCTACATTTTTCAACCTATAAATAATGTATTATTTCTCTTATTTTTTACAACACACACATTTCTAATAATTTTTTCTAAAAACACTCTTCTTCTTTTTATTGGATTACATTGTCTTACTGTTTATTTCTTATTTTGATTGTGCAATTTTAGAATAAACAAGTCTATTGGATCTTAAAGGAATTGTTAGCTTGAGTTTTGCATGAGAGGTTCGGATAATTTATTAAGTACAATAATTTATATCATACCTCACACTGCATATTTATTTTCATTAATAATAATATTGAGAGTATATTAATTATTTTATCAATATTTTTAGAAAAATTTATAATTAAATTAAATAAAATATACAAAAAATATTTTTTTTTGTAAAATATCACTTCTTCAATATTAATTATATAATTTTAAAAATTTTTAAAAAATTTATATATTAAAAAATTTTAATTTTTACAAAAATTTACTTCTCACATCAATCAAATCACTCCTCGTAAACTAAATCTTAAAATTTACGACAAGTGATAAATTGAGAATGTGAAAGGAAGAATTTATGACAGTTCGTGGTAATCCTCAAGAAGGGTTAACTTACATTGGCTGTCTGTTGTGCGAAATTTTGACTTATAATCGGAGGGGACTTTACTTAAACAAAGGGAAAAGACAGATGAAATGAAGGTGGTCGGTGACCATAGTCGATAATTTCTCAATTATGAGGATACACCCGTACGACAGATATATATGTTATGTGGTCGGTTTCGATGAGCCACACGTACGCATGTGGCCAACCATGCAAATTTTAATTAATAAATACTAATTATCTATGTTGTTTCGTGGCGTTATTACGTTGACTTCGTCGAAAATAACAATCCTTATATGCCACAAATAGCATAGGGGGATTATTCCATGATGGCGAAGTAGCAGCAGTGACAGGACTATAAAATTTTCTGTGTGCTTCCTGTTGACCTTATACTAGTTGGAGGGTTCAAAATGCATTTGCACCCGAAAATGGAGATTTGGCTACCTTCTTAGAGAGACAGTATACGACAAAAAATTAAGGTTTAACAACATTTAACATTTGCTAAACGGCGGTGATATGGTATTTCACTATGTATCAAAAGTCCGATATTCAGGTTAAAAAATTTGACATATAAAAAAATTATATTTACCTTTTCTAAAATTTAATTTAATTATATCTTTCTATAAATATACACTTATTTCCTCGTTTAATGTATGTTCAAAATTAAAGGAATGGAGTATGAATGTATACAAAAAGAAAATTTAATAAAAACTTCTAAATGTATAAAATATATAAATGTAATTATATTAAATTAAAAAATGTAATTTACTCTAGAAAGAATATAAAAACAATAAGGAAGGATATTTTACTATTAAGAGTTAAATTAATGTATCAACAGAGTTAAATTAATGTTTAAATTAAACGCATATTTACAATACTTTTTAATAAAATATATGAAATTAAAGTGGGATTTAATTCTTTTTATAGAAGGATGTGAACAAGAAAATAAGAGTATAGTCATAACATTGATATTGATATACTGACAAAGGTTAAGGTATATCAAATTGTCCACTACTTTAAGCTTATAATTTCATATGTGCATCTGCAAAACCAAGTTGTTAGCCGATCCTAAATTCTAAAATTACTTAAACAAAAAGAAATTTATAAAATTATTTTTACACTTTTTGAAAATATTTATACTTAACTTCTAAAAATTAACAAAAAATTCCTATAAATTTTATTCGGTCCTTTCAGTATTTTTGTCCTAAATTTGCCTGCCTTATCCACATGTAACCTTATCCTTGTCATTTCATAGTAGTGTCATTTTCTTCTTTGGTTTGCTGTTATCCATTAAACATTTTTTGAGCAAGAGATTAGGACGATCTCCCTCAATTTTCTCGAGAGGATAATGTTATCGATTAGGGTAAAAAAAAATCAAGATTAAATATATTGATATATCATTAGATTTAATTATATATTATATTTAATTTAATTATATATTATATTTATTTTTTATTAAAATCAAATTTTATGTCACATAAAAATTTATTAATAATTAAATGGAATGATATACTAATATATTACTCTGTTAGTAATATATTATAGAATTTTTAATAACATCATCTAACTTGTGAGAGTTCTGTAATTACTCTTAAGAAATCATTGTCATAAATGCTGGTGTCCTAAAAAAGAAATTTATTTTTTAAATTATCAAATGGAATAATCATCTTAAAAATTAAAATAATATATTTTTTCCCTTCAATTAATGTTATCTTGGAAATTCAAACTTTTACTGATACTTTTTATTGAGTCACCACATTATTCATTATAAAAGCTGGATTTGGTCCTACAGTGTAAAACGAAAATTATCTTTTGACTCTTATAATAATAATTTTAGTTCAGGGATAAATGCTTATATTGCGTGGGGTCAAGGAAGAATTAAGAGGGAGGATTTCATTATTTGTGAATTTTACAAAACAAATAATTGATTATTTTTATTTGATGAATAAAATACATATTAGAATTAGAGTATATTAATATTTCTTAAAAAAATAAGAAGAAAAAGGAAGTTATATTATAATCTACATTTTATTTAGAGATCTGATTAACTAAGGAAGATATTAAATGTTTCTATGCAATTCTTTTGATTTTACAATATTTTTTCATTATTTACTATTTTATATTTCCCCAAGTTTTAAGAATTTTTTTTTAAAAAATCTCAAATATCTAATCTCATTATTTCCTTCAGCTATTATTATTTTCATTGTCTTTATATATATATATATATATATATATATATATATATATATATATATATATATATATATATGTCCTAAATTTGCCTGCCTTATCCACATGTAACCTTATCCTTGTCATTTCATAGTAGTGTCATTTTCTTCTTTGGTTTGCTGTTATCCATTAAACATTTTTTGAGCAAGAGATTAGGACGATCTCCCTCAATCTTCTCGAGAGGATAATGTTAGGGATTAGGGTAAAAAAATCAAGTTTAAATATATTGATATATCATTAGATCTAATTATATATTATATTTATTTTTATTAAAATCAAATTTTATATGTCACATAAAAATATATTAATAATTAAATACAATGATATACTAATATATTACTCTCTCAGTAATATATTATAAAATTTTTAATAAAAGCATCTAACTTGTGAGAGGTCTGTAATTACTCTTAAGAAATCATTATCATAAATGCTGGTGTCCTAAAAAAGCAATTTATTTTTCTAATTATCAAATGGAATAATCACCTTAAAAATTAAAATAATATATTTTCCCCTTCAATTAATGTTGTCTTTGAAATTCAAACTTTTACTAATACTTTTTATTGAGTCACAACATTATTCATTATAAAAGCTGGATTTGGTCCTACAGTGTAAAACGAAAATTATCTTTTGACTCTTATAATAATAATTTTAGCTCAGGGATAAATGCTTATATTGTGTGGGGTCAAGGAAGAATGAAGAGGGAGGATCTCATTATTTGTGAGTTTTACAAAACAAATAATTGATTATTTTTATTTGATGAATAAAATGCATATTAGAATTAGAGTATATTAATATTTCTTAAAAAAATAAGAAGAAAAAGGAAGTTATATAATAATCTACATTTTATTTAGAAGTCTGATTAACTAAGGAAGATATTAAATGTTTATATGCAATTCTTTTGATTTTACAATATTTTTTCATTATTTAATATTTTATATTTCCCTAAATTTTTTTAAAAAAATCTCAAATATCTAATCTCGTTATTTCCTTCATCAGCTATTATTATTTTCATTGTCTTTATATATATATATATATATATATATATATATAAACACTCTCTACAAGTAGGTGTGAGTGGGACGGAAGAGAAAAAATCATAGAAAATGTGTTACTTGTGGGAAAAAGTCTAATTGGCCTTCAATAATTTATTTTGCCTTCATTCATTGTTTGTACAATGTGAACATGCACGGCGGGACTTTGTCTATAACCATGACAAACCGAAAAAGATCTACGGCAATAACTTATATATGCTTTTTTATATTATTTATTAAAATTTAAATTATTTATTACAGCACTTAATTTTTATATATAAATTTTATATAATTCAAATTGTGTCATTATATTATAATTGTACAAAAATTGTGAAAGAAAATAAGCATGAACGAGATATTTTTTTAATAGATCGACTGCTTCTTTCTCTCCAACTGTTGATTTGGTTTAAGAATTTCTCTTGAAACTTGAGTAGGAAATAAATGAAGAAAACCATCAATTTCGGACTGCAACATTATTCATGTTAGGAAAATTCTAACAATAGTTTTTGGGTTGTTATTAAGTATTGAATGCATATTCTTAATTAATGATATTAAGTATTTTATTTATATTTTTAATAATATAATAAATAATACTATATTTAATAATGAAATTATATTTAATATTTTATTTTTATGTTAATAAAATATTTAATATAATATACTAAAAATATATATTTTATATTTAATAACAGTTATAGACTAATATTAACATTTGCCTTTCATTTGCCTTCATATTATAATAGCAAAGTTAGGATTAAAGTATCTTTTGAATTTGACTATGATTATGAAATGCCTAAGAAGTTCCATGAATTATGGTATTTTGTATAATGAATTTCCTTTTGTATTAGAAGGATGTAGTGATGCTAACTAAATCTTTAATTTAGATGAGACCAATGTAAGCAAAAATTATTCATACAGGATATAAACTTACATAGATTAAAACTATAAAATATATGATTTCAGAAAATAGATAGCATACTTGTATTCGCCATAATGAAATATGAATAAATTGATGAATAAATATTTGATCTTCTCTACCTTCTCTACGAACTTGCAATCAATGGAGCACCGGGATTCACAAAATATTTTGTGGTTATGTATAGAGCGTAGAGTAGTTAGAGGGACCTAATCTGTTTAAATAGAAAATCCTATTGGGCTCACCCATCAAAAACCCAGTTGGTCAAAGGTTTATACTTGCTGCAGAATACATCAGCCCGCTAGGCATTTTAAGTCTATAAAAATAATCACAAAAATTGGATTCAAAACTATAACTCTAATATCAGACTCAACTCATTTTAAATAAAATAAAATAAAAAATTCAATTAATGTTAATCCAAAAATTATTTTTACATCCTCCCACTTAGACAACATTAATTGTAATTAATTTATTTTATAAAATATTTTATTTTAAAAAAAATGACTCTTAGGCTGAGGATTAATTTTAAATACATGTGACCACAATTTTAAAAATACATTACCTTAGAGATAAATGCCTGAAAATTTAACTAAGCCTATATAACCAATGATATTGAATCATGGCGGCAATTATATTCTTTAATAATGTAGGACCTTCCATGGTTACAAAATATCATGAACTATACATACTTAATCATTGAATGATAGTATAGCATGAAAGATAACATCAAAAATTGTGATTAAATCATGCTTATCTTTTATGTTAGTCCTCAATGATTTCTCTAATAAATTTGCATAGCACGAAAAATCAACTGGAAACATACAAAGCCAGATTGTTTTACAAATCCCAAAATGGTGTCGATTTTGAGATAAATAATTAAGCTCAAGAACTAACTATTGACACAGAGTCTTAGCCCTCATAAAAAAATTATAACAATATTGGCACATTATAATCAAATGATGGATGCATCAATAAGATAACATAATTCATAATCAATGTACTAACAAGTATATGCGAAGATGAAAAGGAACACATGAAAAATTTCATAAAAGATAGTCATAAAAATAAAAACAACCCCCATTAACCAAAGACTTCAAAAGAACCTACAATTCCCATATTCTCAACATTATTTTTAAAAAATTATAGGTCTAAGTCCTTTAGTCATGGGATCCGCTATGTCCCTTTTCTTCACAAGATCTCTGACTACGAGGTATTTTAACTCCAAATGCTTAGACCTACTAGAACTTTTATTATTTTTGGTGAAGAAAATTGCATCATTATTGTCATAATAAATTTTCAGTGATTTAGCAATAGAATCAACAATCTGTAATCCTAAAATGAAAATTTTCAACCAAATAACTTGTAAAGCAGCACTGTAACAAGCAAGGAATTCTGCTTGCATGGTGGAAGAAGTTATCAATGTTTGCTTAACACTTTTTTAGGATATAACACCTCCAGCTATCATGAAGATGTAACTTGAAGTAGATTTTATATCATCGGAGTATCCAGCAAAATTCGAGTCTGAATACCCAATTACTTCCAAGTTGTTAACCTTCCTATAAATGAGCATATAACTCTTGATTTTCTGCAAGTATCACATAACCTTCTTAGTAGCACACCAATGATCTCTACCAGGGTTAGACAAATACCTACCAAAAATACTAACCACAAAAGCTAAATCTGGTCTTGTGCAAACTTAAGCATATATTAAACTTCCAACGACACTTGCATAAGGAACATTTTGCATTGACTATTTTTTTATCTTATTTGTTGGGCATTACATATTACTAAACTTATCACCTTTTACAATTGGAACATCCCCAAGTTTACATTTCTGCATTTCAAATCTTTCAAGAATCCTATCAATATATGCCTTTTAAGACAATCTCAATAAATTACGGGTTCTGTCCTCATGAATATGAATCCCTGAAATAAATAATGAGTTACCAAGATCCTTCATATCAAAAGCTCTAGATAACACTTGTTTGGTATCATGTAGCAAAGCTAGATTGTTGCTCACCAATAGAATATCATCAACATATAAGACGAGAAAAATAAAGTTGCTCCCACTGACCTTGAGATAAATACACTGGTCAACCTTATTTTCTGTGAAGCCTATAGATGTAATCAACTCATCAAACTTCAAATACTATTATCGGGATGCCTGTTTCAAATCATATATCAATTTTCATAACTTGCACACCAGATGCTCAGATTTATTTATCTGAAAACCTTCAGGTTGTTTCATGTAGATATCTTCCAATCAAATCCACAGTGATTTTGTATTCGCTCTTAATGGTGGTGTAGTGGCGTGGAAATCATCCAAGCAAACCGTTATAACTAGATCTACTATGTAGTTAGAATTTACAACTCTAGAGATGACTTGAAGTGAAATTGAGTGGATAAAATTTTTTTTATCTAATATACCATTAGGTACAGATCTAAAATTTTCAATATCAATGCATTGTAATTGTCAATCGACAATAGCCTTTGCAGAGGATAAAGTTTTCAATAGCAAAAATTGACATATTAAATTGAAACATAATAATGTGAAGTAATTGCTTAAAAATGGAATAATTTTTATAGATTATGTGAAGTCAGAAAAGAATTTTGCCAATCCTTTGATGAAACTCTTGGGTAGAAAATAAATAATTAATACATCGAGAGGAATGAGAATAAAGCAATTTTAAGAAATTAACATTGATAATAACCCAATATATGTGATTGGTGATCCTATGAAGTAGTTCATATAGGTAATAACAAATCAATATTTGTTCTAAAAGTACTAGAATTAATTTTATGTATCCTTCCTATAGTGTATGTGATTAGTGCTTTAAAATTAGAAATTATGTATGAAGATGAGCTTGGTTGTTAATGAATTTCATATCCCTTATGGGTTGTATATTTAATTGCAATGTACACTTAATGGATTTATATATATGAATGTGAAGTAGGGTTGTTCTTATGAAATACTGGCAAGATCTCTAGAACTCTCACAAACTACCAGCATGCGTATAACCTATTAGTGCAAAATCGCTTTGCATAGGAAAATATTTTACAAATGTAAATTCATTAGTGAGACTACTAGTTTACAATAAGAGATTATTAGTTTATAGAAATTAAATGTTTCACTAGTAATTTTATAAATTATGTCTCTCTCTTTCTAGATTTGGTTTAT
The DNA here is from genome assembly GCA_020226215.1 of Sindora glabra. Taxonomy (NCBI): domain Eukaryota; kingdom Viridiplantae; phylum Streptophyta; class Magnoliopsida; order Fabales; family Fabaceae; genus Sindora; species Sindora glabra. Next base: position 26,734,159 of record CM035228.1, read on the forward strand.
AGTTTATAAGACACCAAATTAATGATTTACATTTATTTGAGAACCCAACAAAGATTTTTTACCTATTTTATAATTTTCTTTTATAAGGCTTTGAAAATATATGAAGGATTGTTGCACATTGAGTTGTATTTCAAAAAATTAAGTTCCATATCAGGTAAGTTAGGTTTCAAGAAAATGTTTATGTATGATATCTCTCTTTTATATAAAATGACAAAAAAAGAAAATAGTAGGCTCGTGCGCATAAGGTGGGCCAAAATTAATGTCAAACGGTGGATATGCCTCTTTATACGTGAATATCATGTGAGGTCAAGTCGAAACTCATTTTTGCAAAATAAGAATTAAAATAATTTTTATCTTACAAAATCTAATGCTTATTATTTCCTAACAGCTATATTTATAATGACTATATTTTTCAGCCTATAAATAGTATATTATTTCTCTCATTTTTTACAATATATACATCTCCAATAGCTTTCTCTAAAAATATTCTTCTTCTTACCATGTTACATTTTTTTGTTGCCTGCATCTTATTTTGATCATGCAATTTTGAAATAAACGAGTTTGTTAAATCCTAAGAAAATTACTAATTCAAACTCCACACAAGATATTTAAATAATTTTTTAGGGATAGTAACTTGTGTTATGCCTCAAACTGTACAACCATTTTTATTAACAATAATAATATTGAGAATATAATAATTATTTTATTAATATTTTTTAAAAAATTTAAAATTAAACTAAATGAAATATAAAAAATTACTTCATATGAAATATTACTTCTTTAATACTAATTAAATAATTTTAAAATTTTTTCAAAAAATTCATATAAAAATTATATTTTAAAAAACTTAATTTTTTAAAAAAATTTAATTCTTGTATCAATCAAATCATTCCTTGTAAACTAAATCTTAAACTTGACGATAAGTGATGAAAAGGGAATGTGAAAGGAAGAATTTATGACGGTTCGTGATAATCCTCAAGATGGGTTAGCTTGCATTGGCTGTCTGTTGCGGGAAATTTTGACTTACAATCGGAGGGTACTTTACTTAAACAAAGGGAAAGGACAGATGAAATGAAAGTGGTCGGTGACCATAGTCGATAATTACTCAATTATGAGCATAAACCTGTACGATAGATGTCCATGTTACGTGGTCGGTTTGGATGAGCCACACGTAAGTACATGGCCAACCATGCAAATTTTAATTAATAAATACTAATTATTTACGTTGCTTCGTGGCTTTATTGAGTTGACTTAATCGAAAATGACAATTCCTTTTTGCCACAAATAGCATGGGGGGGATTGTTCGATGATGGCGAAGGAGCAGCAGTGACGAGACTATAAAATCTTCTGTGTGCTTCCTGTTGACCTTGTACTAGTTGGAGGGTTCAAAATGCATTGGCACCCGAAAATGGTGATTTGGCTGCCTTCTTAGAGAGACAGTATACGACAAGCAATTAAGTTACAACATCGAACATTTGCTAAACGGGGGTGATATGGTAATTCACTGTGTCAAAAGTCCGATATTTAGGTTTAAATATTTGACATATAAAAAAAGTATATTTATCTCTTCCAAAATTTGATTTAATTATATTTTTCTAGAAATATACACTTATTTCCTTAATGTATGTTCAAAATTAAAGGAATGGAGTATGAATGCATATAAAAAGAAAATTTAATAAAAATTTTCAAAGATATAAAGTACATAAATGTAATTATATTGAATTAAAAAATAATGTAATTTACTCTACAAAGAATTTAAAAACAATAAGGAAGAATATGCTACTATTAAGAGTTAGATTAATATAGCAACAAAGTTAAATTAACGTTTAAATTGAACGCATATTTACAATACTTTTTAATAAAATATATGAAATTAAAGTGGGATTTAATTTTTTTTTTTTTATAGAAGGATGTGAAAAAGAAAATAAGAATAAGAATATAGTCGTAACATTGCTATTGATATACTGACAAAAGGTTAAGGTATATCAAATTGCCCACTACTTCAAGCTTATAATTTCATATGCATCCGCAAAACGAAGTTGTTAGCCGAGTTAATTACATCCTAAATTCTAAAATTACTTAAATAAAAAGAAGTTTATAAAATTAATTTTACATTTTTTGAAAATATATATATATTTATAAATTAAAAAAATCATATAAATTTTATTGCACTCCTTTTAATATTTTTGTCCTCATTTTGCCCGCCCTATCCACATGTAACCTTATCCTTGTCATTTCATTGTAGTGTCATTTTCTTCTTTAGTTGGCCGTTATGCATTAAACATTTTTTTAGCAAGAGATTAGGATGATTTCCCTCAATTTTTCTGAGAGGATAATCTTAGGGTTTGGGTGAAAAGATTAGGTATAGATATCAATATATTATTAAATCTAAATGTATATTAAATTTATTTTTATTAAAGTTAAATTTTATATGTCATATAAAAATATATCAATAACTAAATTTAATGATATACTGATATATTATTGTATTAATAATATATTATAAATTTTCCTTGTAAGAGGTCTATAATTACTCTTAAAATATCATTATCATAAATGCTGGTGTCCTATGAAAGCAATTTAATTTTTTAAAAATCAAGTGGAATAGTCACCTTAAAAATGAAAATAATATATTTTTTTTCCTTTCAATTAATATTATCTTTGAAATTCAAATTTTTAACTATACTTTTTATTGAGTCACCACATTATTCATTATAAAAGCGGGATCCGGTCCTACAAATGTAAAACGAAAATTATCCTTTGACTCTTATAATAACAATTTTAGCTCAGGGATAAATGCTTATATTGTGTGTGGTCAAGGAAGAATCAAGAGGTAGGATTTCATTATTTGTGAATTTCACAAAACTAATAATTGATTATTTTTATTTGATGAATAAAATACATATTATAATTAGAGTATATTAATATTTCTTAAAAAAATAAGAAGAAAAAGGAAGTTATATTATAATCTACATTTTATTTAGAAGTCTAATTAACTAAGGAAGATATTAATGTTCATATACAATTCTTTTGATTTTACAATATCTTTCATTATTTACTATTTTATATTTTCCTAAAATTTAAGAATTTTTTAAAAAAAATCTCAAATTTCTAATCTCGTTCTTTTCTTTATCATTGATTATATATATATATATATACATGTCCCTTTTAACACGCTCTCTACGAGTAGGTGTGAGTGGGACAGGAGAGAAAAAATTATGGAAAATGTGTTTGGCGTGACTTGTGGGAAGAAGTCTAACTGGCTTTCAATAATTTATTTTGCCTTCGTCCATTGTTTGTAGCATGTGAACATGGATGGCACGGCTTTGTCTATAACCATGACAAACCGAAAAGGATCTGCAGCAATAACTTATATATGCCTCTTTATTTTATTTATTTAAATTTAAATTATTGATAACGGCACTTAATTTTTATACATAAATTTTATATAATTCAAATTGTGTCATTATATTATAATTGTGAAAAAAAAATGTGAAAGAAAATAAGCACGAAAGAGACTTTCTTTTTGATGGATCGACCGTTTATTTCTCTTTCGGTTTGAGAATTTCTTTTGAAATTGAGTAGGAAACAAACGAAGAAAACCATCGATTTCGTATTCCAACATTATTCATGTTAGGAAAATTCTAACAATAGTTTTGGGGTTGTTATTAAGTATTGAATGCGTATTCTTAATTAATGAAATTAAATATTTTATTTATATTTGTAATAATATAATAAATAATAATATATTTAATAACGGAATTATATCTGATATTTTATTTTTATTTTAATAAAATATTTATTATATTCTTATTTATTATATTATTAAAAATAAAAATAAAATATTTAATATAATAAATTAAAAACATATATTTAATATTTAATAACAGTTACGGACTGATATTAGCACCTGCCTTCACATTATAACAGCTGTCTCTCTCCGCCGTCCCCTCTCCTCTGTCCCCTCTTCCGCTTTCTGCTTTCCTCGAAACTTCCTCTGCTGCCGTTCACTATCATTTTGGATCAAAAGGATTAAAGACAAATCTCTGCTAGAAAGAGAGAGAAAAAAAAATTGCATGCTAAAATTTTATTACTTTGATCTTGGTTATGATTATAATTACAAATAAAAATACAGAAGTAAGAAAATTAGATGAAATACCTTGAGTCATAATGTGTGTGTGATAGTTATAACAAATAAAATAAGATATAAAATTAGATAATACATTATTCTTCTCTCTTCTTACTCAATCAGTACTATAATATTTGTGAAATAATGGGAGTCACACAAACTTGTATTCATAAGTGAAGAGAGAGACCAAGAGCCCTATTTATATATAACTTTCATGACTTAACCTATCAAAGAGTCTTGACTCTTTACTTTTTTCTAACATTTATGAATTCAATTAACTCGAATAATTAAGTGGAAGACTTTTCATATGCAAAACTATCAAATGCATTTAAGGGTATATTAATTTGGCATAATGCATATTTAATTTAAATAAATGACATTAATATTTCATAACGAATATTTAAGACATTAATTATGTATAATGAACATTTAATGCATATTTAATTTAGATAACTGATATAACTATCATTAATCATGCATAATGAATATTTAATTTAGATAACTGACATAACTATAATTAATCATGCATAATGAATATTTAATGTATATTTAATTTAGATAAATGACTTTGGCCAAATATCTAAATCTAATTTATGATGATATCTAAATTATTCAATAATATAGACTATGTCTTTTCATGTGGTCATGAAGGCCACGTTAAGTCTATAATAAAATTCATCATAAATCTAACAATCTCATTTATATATTTATTTTTATTATTAATAATATTATATACATAAAAAATAATATTTTAAAATTAAATTATAAATTATAATTAAATATAAAATAATAAAATAAATTTATAAATTTTAATTTAATAAATATAAAAATCTTAAAAATTAATTTTAAAATTTTTTTTTGATATTTATAATATTTTTCTTTTACTATAGATTACTTTCAGTGCATATTGAATAAAATTTAAATTTAAAATGTCCTTACTTATTCACTATTCTATTTATTTAGATGCTGTCAACTATATGACTAAATATTCTTATTCTTAAATATGTGTATATATATATATTTAAAAACATTCATTATTTACTAATTCGGGCTTGTATTTGGAATCATAATCATCGTGCATAGAAACAATTATATATAATTAGATTTTTTTAAAAGCACAAGATGTATTTTAAAGAATAAAATAAAATATTATAATATTTAATAAAAACTGAAGTTTTAAAAAAACTAATAAATGATAATTAATTAAAAATAATTTTAAAATTTATAACTATTCATTTCTTAATTTTCTTATTCCATCAAGTCATCCTCTAAAATATGCCATGCACTTCAAAAGAATTCCATCGGGTTTAAAGAGTAAGGGTTGGTGGCACTAACCGGCCGGCGTGGAGCTTTGTCTCTTTCTCTTATTAGGTAAAAACCAGGTCTACTTAAGTCCATTCATATCTGCTCACCTTACAAGTTGTGGGAAGTTTTTAAAGATTGATATGAAAACTATTGTATGAATTCACTAAGTTATTATTTAGTAATTCAGTTGTCTGGGTCTTAAAAGTTCTTATTATTTAATGAAAAATCTTAAAAGTTCTCACTGATGAGGAAAAGATAATTACTCAAGAATGTGCAAGTAAATATTTATCAAAACAAAAATATAACAAAATAAAGTAAGCAAAATTGATAACAACTAATATTTCAATAAAACGAGAATATTTTAACTCATTTGAATTGTCATAATATTAAATATTGAATAATAATATTTACTCAATAAAAATTCTTCAACCGCTAAAGTTGGAAGACTTCAAACGAAATTAAATCAATTCAAATACGATCAATATAATATTGGTGTTTAATTGAAATTTTGAAACAATTTCTTCACCCCAAGTTTCAATCACACCCTATAGATTATGCTGGAAATAAGCTTTTACGTTACAGGAAGTACTGTAATAGAGTTTAATGCATTATTAGATGTTATATTATCAATGAATAAGAAAATGATATATTATTAACGTTAGTAATTATAATTAATAATTTTTATGAATAGTAAGAATATTTTAATAATTTTTATTAATGCATGATACATGAATGAGTAATAATATAAAAATTAATTTGTATAAACAAATTTAAATTCGATTAGAAAGCAAATAAAATATTATATAAAAATATTCTCAGACAATGATTTAAACATCCTCATGTGAATGATGTACATGTGCAATAATTTAAATATCTCAAAAATATTCAGATAATTTTACTTTTATTAATAAATTTTTTCTTTTTAATTGCTACAACTATCAAATTATTTTTTTTTCTTTGTGCTAACATTTGGCCATATGAATCTTGAGGTATCAACTAATCTCATATTCAAATTATATGGAATTAGTATAATACGAAATGTAGCTTTTGTCTTAATTGAACTCTTATGTTTTGCATTTAATGAATATGGGATTATGTATTGTAATACATAACGTGCATTACTTTTTGTTTCATTTGGGATATATATGTATTTTGAAATTAGAGTATTATATTTCTTTTAGGGCTTTTGTATGCATTTCAGATAAAGAGTAATATAACAAAAGTTGTTTTAAGAAGTTGTACAAAATAGAAAATGTATAAAAGGAATTATTTTTTTTGAAGTTATACAATATTGATTATTTAATAGAACTAATGTGCTATATAACATTTTACATTGAGTTTTTAAAGACTCTAATGTTGAATATTGATTTTCATCAATGATTATATGTTAATAATTAACATCTTTAACTTAATAACTAATATCATATATGGTTGAGTTGTAAGTCCCAAAAGAAATGATGAGAGATTTAATCGATATAAGAATTAATATTATTTTAGTTTTTCATGTTATCTATATAATTGATATCATAATATATTTACAATAATACTCAAATAAATATTAGCAAAAAATTAATATATAATTTACTAAACACTTAACATTTATCAACAATTTTATAACAGTGAAAATTCACTCACAATTGCTTCAATAAATTAACTATGAGATATGTTTATATTAGTAACATTATTGTTATTGTAATTAAAAAAAATCAAGCACACCTTTAGAAAAATTAGAAGCAATTAGAGTTATAATTGCATGTACTTTTAAAGAATTCAAATGTAATAATGATATCATAATACAATATGATGATATTATTGTGATTTTCATTAATCAAGAAGGAAATCCAAAAGAAATCCAAAAGGAAACAAAATCTTTTGTGTGATTGTATGAAAATTGAAATAGTTAAATTTTACTAAAATAAGGCTTTATAACGGAATTTTTTTTAACTTTCTATTGAAAAAACAGAAAATATAAAGGGTTATCAAAATCAAATCAATAAATGATCCAATAATCACTTGTCCTTTTTTGTTTTGTGTAATAATTAAAAAATATACTATGATAATTCTTAATTGATTATGCTCTCGATATCTATTATTGGAATAAATCTTTCATAATTCCATATTTTTCCAAATCGCCAATTGTGTATGATGATATAATGTACAAGCAGGATCAAAAGAAATTAATAAATATGAGTAGAAACAGAGGGATTCAAATTTTACATCTAACTTGATTCTGTATTCATAACTTTCCTTTTCTAATTGTGCTGCTTTTGATATTTAGATATTAATTGAGTTTTTAATTCACGAACAATTTTAATTTTGAAAATATTTTTTGAAAACACCAATACAAAAACAAATGTAAATGAAAATACTCTCTTTACTCAACCTCATACTTTTTGTTCTAAAAGACGAATTTTATTTAACTACTTCTGATGAGATGAATATAATCTATGTACTGAATTAGAGAGGTAAGATCAATTTATTATATTAGTTGAATCATTAATAATGCCCATCATATAATCGACATTCATTATTTATTCAAATTAGACTTAAATACCAATAAAACTCATACTTTTTGTCATTTATTAGATCAATTATATTAACATTAAATTTTTTATTTATAAATTATAATTTGATAGAAAAATGCAAACAATTATTTGATAAATACAAATAAGAATTAAATAATTGTAATTCGTCAAATTTTTTAAGACATGTTTTATAATTAGAATAATATTTATAAATACTTACTTTCTTTCCGATTTCTTTTCTTTCCATTCTTTGTATGTGAGATTTATAACCTAAATTTAAATTTTACAACACATGACAAAGAGTGAATGTGAAAGTTGGTGGATGAATTTATCACTATAGTTGGTGATGATCCTCAAGAAGTGTTAAACTTCCATTCGCGGTCCGTTGCAGGATATTTTGATTTGTCTAACAATCGGGGGGTACTCACTCAAAGGGAAAGGACAGATGGAAGATGACCTTTGAAAGTGGTCGGTGACCAAAGTCGATAAGTAAGAGGATAATAAATTCGTACGACAGATATTTATATGGTCGGTTTCGATGATCCACTCGTCCGCAAATGGCCAACCATGCAAATTTTAATTAGGAAAATTTTAAATATATCGAAATTAGTATACCAAATTGCTCACAATGAAATGCTAGCCTTTCAAATATTTAAGTGAACATGTTTAAGTTTCAAAATTTAATGGATAATATTATTTGGGAATGCTTTCGGTACAAATTTTTTTATGTTCCTAGAATTGCTCTTTAAATTATTTAAGTATTGTATGAAGATTAATAAAAATAATAAATAATTTTAATTTTAAAAGACATGAATCATAATTTATTTATTTTTAAATTAATTAAGGAACATTGAATATTTATTTAGAGTATAGAGATAATATTTGACAAAGATAACAAATATATTTTTAGTTTCTTAAAATGATGAATAAATAAAATAATTTTTTTAAAATAATACTTAAAAAGAAATAAAAAATAAGTACTAAATGTTTCATGGCTCGATTAAGTTGAAGTCATCCAAGATTACAATTGCTATATTTGCCGCAAATAGCATTGGGGGGGGGGGGGGGGGGACTGCAAGTCCATGATGGTGAAGTAGCAGGGCCGAGGCCGTGTAATACTTAAAATCTTAGTGTGCTTGTTGACCTTATTATTAGAGGAATCAAAATGCAGTTGCACTCGAAACTGGTGTTTGGCTACTTTCTCGCACGTGATAAGCATGTAACTCATTCTACACCATTGAGACACAATACACAACAAATTAAGGATTTGCTTGTTTATTATTTTTAGAAGAATTTTTTATTTTTTTATTTTTTTTAAAAACAGAAGAATTTGTTTGATAAATTATTTTCAGAATTTATTTTTAAAAATTATAATTTCAAATATGTAACTTAAAAATAGAAAAATAAAAATAATTTTTAATTATTTTTAAAAAAAATTATTTTGGGTATCAATTATGTAATTAAATAAAATATTTTTTATTTATAACACCAACTACTTTTTATTCATTAATTTCATCCAATTCAATATAATTTTTAAAAATAATTTTTGAGAATAATTTTTAGAAATACAAAAATAAATATATATTCAAACATACTCTAAGTTTTATCAACATTGAAGACGGATTAAACAAGAGTAATGTGGTATTTCTCTTTGTCAAAAGTCCAATATTTAGGTTCAAATCTTTGATGCATAAAAAAAATAATAAATTACATTCACTCCTTCAAGATTTTTTTTTAATATGGAGTATTATGTTTAGCATATACTTGCAAGATTCAGGATTCGAAATCACATTATAAAGAGTAAAAATATTTTTTGGATAAAAATATTCACACTTTTTACTTTTTAGAAATATAAACTTATATATGTTTAAAATAGAATGAAGGGGATGTTTGTGTATATAAAAAGGATAAATTAATAAATATTTTATAAAATAAAAAAGTATAAATATAATTATATTAAATTTTCAAAGAATGAATGTAATTTACCTTTAAAAAATTTAATAACAATTATGAATATTAGGACACTATGAATAGTACCTATAGAGAAATATATTTTTAAGCAAATCATTTAATTGGTCTTTGAATTACATAAAATTTTTCTATCAAATAAATATAATTTATAGTGAAATGTGATATAATATTTATGTTTCAGGGATGTATTTGATGTATAAATTAGAGGTTTATGGACTTATATGATGTAAAACAACTTTAAAAAAAATATATGATGTAACATTTGTCTTTCGAGATCCAATTTAGCAATTTATTCCTTTTTTTTTAAATTGATACAAGAAAATAGAAGCTTATTGAGAATAAAGAAAATTAATGCTAACAAAATTTCAAAGATGTATCACTTTGTGTAGGAATCATTTGATTCATATAGAAAATAAATTTTCATAAAAGTTGAATATTTTAGGAAGTAAATTGCCTTATGTTAGCCTTTGTTTAAAATTTTTCGACTAAGGAAATAACAAGCATAATCGACCCAAGTTAGGTTAGGTTAGGTTAGTTCAATAGGATTATTCCTCAAGCTAAAAGAATCTATGTCTTTGCAAATAACTAGTTAAGTTACAAGGCTTCAAAGAAGTTATTATCAACCACCAAACAAAGTAGTCAAACAATATGTACTTGAAGGAAGGGCCAAGAACATGACTGAATATGTTAACCATAATGCCACCCATCGCATATGAGATGGCTACATTAAGATAAATAGGCAAAGCTTTCCACATAGATGACTAGAAATCACCCATAACTATTACTAGAATGATGACCATTAATAGGGTAATCATTTTATATCCTTGCAATATAAATATGGTTACATTAATAGAGGCTCAATCCAATTTGCCTCGTTTTATACCTCTAACTTTGGTATCATTATACAGAAGCTATTGAACAAATTGATTTTATAAATATTTCAAGAGAATATTTATAATAAAGTTTGAATTATCACCAACTATCGTTACTCTTACAATGCCTAAATCATCTTTATTTATAATTTATTTCTAATTATGACTATTGAACACAAAATATCAAGGAGACTTTTACCCGTGATCTGCCAGTCAATGGAAGTAGAACTTTAAACAAATATATCTAAAAAGAAAGAAAATAATTAAAATAGTGAATTAATGATTTAGTAAATAAATAATTCACTTAATAGAAATAGCCATACATTCTTTCTATTACACACACACACACATATATATATTTCAATGCTTAGCTATAACCATTTTCCTAATTCATATACCACATAATATTCACATTCATTTTAATATAATATCAAGGATAATTAGTAACAAACATTTATTCACCTTATGTCCTTGAATTAACTTTATCCATTCACAAACTTAATTTTATTGCTCTGAACACCTCAAAAGTTCATAAACAATTTTCAACTTCGATACGGTCATGCCATTTTTCCATATCTTTTACCTCAATTTATATTTCCATACAATAGCACATCCTTATTAGGATTCAATATTTTAATCATTAATAGATTCATCCACAGCTAATTGTATCCTTATAGATACCTACATAACTAATTAATAATATGAAGTTTCACTACAAATACTAAATAGGGGAAATTAGCAAGGATACTCAGTTATAATAATTAAATATAAGGTTTTAGGGAGTCCATATTCGACTATTATAGTTAAATAGTTTAGTCTAAAGAGCACTTATTTTTGTTATATTTGATTATAGTAATCGATTATAACCATATATGATTAATCCCTAAAGTCATAATTAGCTATTATAATTGCATATTAGATTCTAAAAGTAAAGTCATTTGGTGGTATTTGACTACGGTAATTAAATATAGGTCTCTTGAGTGGGATTCTCAAGTCTTATTCAACTACTATAGTTGAATACTAGCTAGAATTTTAATTCTGGTTCTTCATTGAATATCTGTAAAATGGTTACTTTTTGTTAACTAAATTCATCTACCATAACATCATAACGTAGAAATTGCAACAATTCAACATACATAACCTTTCTCCAACTTAGCCATAATAAAAATTGTTGGTGTGTGTCCTAGAACCAATCATATAAGATGATTAGAGTTATACACAATGTATTATATTTTATTTTAGGCAATTTAATTATTATATTTTGTTTTTATTATTATTATGCGTAATTTATAACTTAATATAATAATTATCCTTGGAATAGCTTTGCTATTCCTAAAATGCCCCTAGTCAAGTATTATTATGAAAAAAGGATAGTAATAATACATCGAGACTAGCATGTATAGTGACTGATGATTACGAATCATGAATATGTGATATCAAGTCAATACATGAGTACATTGCTAGTGAACAATGTACTGGACTGACCCACTATGAGAATATTGCATGGATAAACGTGTCATAAGTTATTCTCATATGATCACAACTACGCATAAACCTTTGACCTGAAGTCACTACGGTTCCCTACATGAGGAATTACTCACTTTAATATTGTCCTATGTCACCTTTAATCAGGTGACAAGTAGGGCATTGATTGGGTGTGTCATAAATCATGCAGAGGGAAGTGGGTGATGTAAATGGGATTTTGTTACTCTTGTATAAAAGAGAAATATCCTTGGGCCCCTTGATTGAGTGAGACTTAGAAATGCATGGCCATGCTCAGTTGAATTAATATGTGATATTAATTATTTATTTTAAGTCTACTCAGTATCAAGAAATATAAATTGAACATTGACGAGGATGACACATTCCATGCCTCCAGTTCAATTTGGATATTATTACAAAAGGGTTATGATGTAAAACGTTGATCATGTATTAGGTGGATGTCGAATCACAGACATTCTTACTACTTGAGTGGCAGTGATGTATTGCTAGATACCGCTCGCTGTCTATGGCTCAATAATAAGTCATTGTCAACGTAGTAAGAACCTACAGGGTCACACAAAAGGAGTAGGAATAAGACAATAATTAATTGGACTTTAATTATATTAATATCCAATTAATTGGACTTATTTTCGTGCATATATATTATTAAGAATAATAAATTCACGTTTATATATATATATATATATATATATATATATATATTATGTGATATTATTTGATATTAAAGTAATATCAAGTAATTATCTTATCAGATATTAGATAAAAATATTATGAGATAATATTATTTTGATATTTGATAACTATATGCAATTATCTAATATTAAGATATTTATATCATGAGATAATATCATTATCTAATATTAGATAATTAATAGATAAGTCTTATCTCTTCCCATTATCTCTAGAATAAGGATAAGATGAGTTGTTAAATGTGATTAGGATTTTGGAAGCATTATCCTAGTAGGACTAGGATTATGACTTGCCTAAGTTCTATAAAAAGGGACTTGAGGGCAGCACTTAATATAACGTTTTAAGCTTCCATATAAACCCTAAATCACTCAGAAACATCCAATCCTAATTCTTAGAGAGAAAAACGCATCCTAGCAGACGCGTGGAGGGTGAGAGGTCGTTGTTCACTCCGTGTGGATACCGTAGAGACGCTGTACCTTCCGGCCGGCGTTTGATTCATCCGCTCTCAAGTTTTGATCAGTAGAAACACGAGTGCCCAATAGGTAAAACCCTAATCATTGACTCATGCTTTTTGCATGGATCCTAGGTAGAATTCGGATCAAAATTTAAAATTCCGCTGCATGTGATAATCCGAATTCCCAACAGTGGTATCAGAGCTTCTTGCAAAATATATAGTTCTGATTATGTGTTTTACCGTTTTGATGAATATTTATATGATAAATACATGTCAAATCTGTTTCGGTTTAAATCAGAAGTTACACGTTTTGATGAACATTTATGTGATAAATTAATATCAAATCAGTTTCTGTTTATATATGAGATATATGCTGACTCGTGTATGATTCTGATTTCGTAAATATATATATGATATATATGATTTGAATTTTGAATCAGATTATCAATTGATGAGATTAATTGTATGAATATGATTATGCGTTTTTCTGCTTCATATATGCGTAGAATCTGTTCTGAACATATGATGTTCTCTACATTTAAAGCATATAACCTAGTCAACATAGAATTGATGTGATTAATTCTGAATCTGTAAAGACTTGTTTAAATTCGTGTAATATGATTAAGTTGAATCTGGTCTATGAGGTATATGTATGCTTTAAATTATTTGAATATGGCTGGATCTGTTTTGATATGATTAAAATTATTCAAAGTGTTTGGATGTAAATCCTATTTTAAACTATGATTTGAATGTCAATCATATAGTCGAATTGTTCGACTTGGGGTGTGTCAATTGTTGACAAAATGAATCAAAATTTGAATGTAAGATGTATTCAATTTTTGGCCCGGGGGGCTCCGCCCCCCACACCCCCCGGCAAGGGGGCGCTGCCCCCTTGACCCCCGCCCGCTAACCGGCTAGCGGGACCGCCGTGCTAACTCTGCGTAGCGTTCAAAAATTGTTTTTGTTCTTAAGGCGCCGTTTTAAAACATTTTTTTTTATGATAAATATGTTATGAAATATATATATGTCAATCATCCTCTTTATCTTGGTTACATATATTTCTTAGCAATTATTACATATGATGCATGAATGTGTTGCATAGTATGGCCCTTGGAGTTTTTTAATGGATGGATTTTAAAATACGACCTGCGTGTCGTGTCTTCCTCTATTTCTCTAATGTATATTCTCTTCTCATCTCAATTCCCCCCGAATGTAACTCGGGGTTTCTGTTGTAAATTTGTAATTGCAATGGAGTATTCTTTGCTTGGAACAAGGAGAAGCTAAGGAGCTATGAGACAAGAAGAAGCTAAGGAGTTAGTTAGGAATGTCATTAGAAAATAGAATTTTGGGCCATACTATGCGACATTTTGATTTCTTTATTATGTGATGATATTGATGAGCATGCATTTATTATGTGATAGAATGTGTTCCTACTATGTGATAGTTCTATTCATTGCATGATATATGATATATGGTAGTCTATTTTATTCATTTACTTTATATGATATATGAGATATGCTAGATATATTGCATGAATAAATAGGCTAGTTATGGTGAGATCTGATAATAATTAAGTTGAAATCCCTCATTCAAAATATTAAGTCAGTAATAATTAATGATGCCTTCCAATATTTGGCACTCATCAAGGCCTCGATCGACATAAGGTAGGTTTGCCAAAGCAAGGTACCTCGTTTATCTGGGTGAGATGCGACTGGATAATAGTGATATCCGAATGTCAAATATTGGGTCCGACTTAACTAGGATATCTCAATAGGATTGAGACCTAGAGGCATAGAGTTGGGCTTTAGTTCATAAGATGGACTAGGACAAATGTTGTTCACCCAACTATCCAAGAGTTGTATATGATACAATTGGCAAGTGTTGCTTACCTAAATAACTAAGTTTTAAGTGATTAGCCAAAGCTAACTTAAAGCTTGGTGAAATATGGATCTTGGCCCACTAGAAAGCTTAAATACTATGACTTTCCGAATTAATAGTGAGGGCTATTAATTTGAATGAAATAGTGGGAGGTACATTTAATAAAAGACCTTATTAAATGTTTTAAATTTAATACTTACTTTGCATATTTCTGTCGTAGATAACCAATGGCTAATACATCAAATAACTTATCACTGCGATCGGTCCTTGAGAAGGACAAACTGAATGGAACAAACTTCCTGGACTGGTACAGGAATTTGAGGATAGTCCTCAAACATGAACGTAAAATGTATGTCCTAGAGGGACCTGTTCCTCAAGAACCTGAAGCTACTGCCCCTCGAGCTCAAAAGGATGCTTATAAGAAGCATCATGATGACGCATTAGATGTCGGTTGTCTCATGTTGGCTACCATGGACTCTGAGCTTCAGAAGCAACATGAGAACATGGAAGCTTATGACATGCTTGAGCATCTTAAGAAGCTTTATGAAGGCCAAGCTCGGCATGAGAGGTTTGAGGTGACAAAAGCCTTGTTTCAGTGCAAAATGGCAGAAGGAAACCCTGTTGGGCCTCATGTACTCAAAATGATTGGGTATGTTGAGAACCTTGAAAGATTGGGTGCACCACTAGGTCAAGAGTTGGCCACTGACTTAATTCTGCAATCGTTGCCACAGAGTTATGGTCAATTTATCATGAATTACAACATGAATGAAATTGACAAACCACTGCCAGAATTGTTAAGCATGTTAAGAACTGCTGAACAAAATTTGCAAAAGACTAAGCCTAATACCATGATGATGGTTCAAAAGGGCAAAGGAAAAGGAAAAGGCAAGGGCAAAAATAAGAAGGATTCCAAATCCAAAGGCAAGCCCAAGTCTAAATCCTCTGCACTAAAACCAAAAGGGGGTGTGGCTAAGGAAGGGACATGCTTCCATTGCGGTCAAACCGGACATTGGAAAAGAAACTGCAAGGTCTATCTGGAAGATCTGAAAAGGAAGAAGGGAAGTGAGACTTCCGCTTCAGGTATCTATGTTATAGAAATTAATGTTTCAACTTCTACATCTTGGGTATTAGATACCGGATGCGGTTCTCACATTTGTACAAATGTGCAGGAACTACAAAGGAGTAGGACTCTAGCTAAAGGCGAAGTGGACCTACGAGTTGGCAATGGAGCAAGAGTTGCTGCGCTAGCTGTAGGGACATATTATCTATCTTTACCTTCTGGTTTAGTAATAGAATTAGAGGATTGTTATTTTGTGCCTGCTATCAGCAGGAATATTATTTCTGTTTCTTGTTTGGACAAGAAAGGTTTTTCATTTATAATAAAGGACAAAAGTTGTTCAGTTTATTTAAATGAAATGTTTTACTGCAGTGCACAAATGTTCAATGGGCTCTATATTCTTGATCTTGAAATGCCTGTCTATAACATAAACACTAAGCGATTTAAATCAAATGATTTAAATCCAACCTATCTCTGGCATTGTCGTTTGGGCCATATAAATGAGAAGCGCATATCCAAGCTTCATGAGGATGGATTCTTGGATTCATTTGATTTTGAATCATATGAAATATGCGAATCTTGTTTGCTAGGAAAAATGACTAAAACACCATTCACTGGACACAGTGAAAGGGCTAATGATCTATTGGGTCTCATACATACTGATGTATGTGGGCCCATTAGTTCACCTGCTAGAGGAGGTTTTCAGTACTTCATTACATTTACTGATGATTTCAGTAGATATGGATATGTGTATCTTATGAAACACAAATCAGAATCCTTTGAAAAGTTCAAGGAATTCAAGAATGAAGTGCAAAACCAACTTGGTAAAAGTATTAAAACACTTCGATCAGATCGAGGTGGAGAATACTTAAGCCAAGAATTTGATGACTATCTAAAGGAGTGTGGTATAGTATCACAACTCACTCCACCTGGAACGCCACAATGGAATGGTGTTTCAGAAAGGAGAAATCGTACCTTGTTAGACATGGTACGATCTATGATGAGTCATATAGATCTTCCAATCTCCTTTTGGGGGCATTCTCTAGAGACAGCTACTTTTACGCTCAACCGTGTTCCCTCTAAAATGGTTCAAAAGACTCCATATGAGATATGGACTGGGAAACGTCCTAGCTTGTCTTTTATGAAGATTTGGGGTTGCGAGGCTTATGTAAAACGTCAAGTTTCTGATAAGCTTGGACCCAAATCGGATAAGTGCTACTTTGTGGGGTATCCTAAGGAAACTAAGGGATACTATTTCTATAATCCTACTGAAGGCAAAGTGTTTGTCGCACGAACTGGTGTTTTTCTGGAAAGAGAATTTATCTCTAAGAAAAACTGTGGGAGAAAAGTAGAAATCGAAGAAATACGAGACCCACAAAGTAACACTGAACCTATAATAGAGCCTGGAAAAGGACCACAAGATGTTGTGGGTCAGGAACTAGCTCAAGTAACACAAGGCCCACGTAAGTCTGGTAGGATATGCCATGAGCCCGAGAGATATGGATTTCTTGTAACTCAAAATGGCGATGTTTTGCTCATGGATCAAGATGAGCCTACAACTTACCAAGAAGCTATAAAAGGGCCAGACTCTGAGAAGTGGCTTGAGGCCATGAAATCTGAGATGGATTCCATGTATACTAACCAAGTATGGACTTTGGTTGATCCACCTGAAGGGGTAAAACCCATTGGGTGCAAATGGGTTTTCAAGAAGAAAACCGACATGGATGGTAACGTGCAAACCTTTAAGGGACGATTAGTCGCAAAAGGTTACAGGCAAGTTCATGGTATAGACTATGATGAGACCTATTCCCCAGTTGCCATGCTTAAATCCATCCGGATTTTGCTTGCTATTGCAGCTTTTTATGATTACGAAATCTGGCAGATGGATGTCAAAACTGCTTTTCTTAATGGAAAGCTCCTCGAGGATGTGTACATGACACAGCCCGAGGGTTTTGTCATTCCTGAAACTGCTGGAAAGGTATGTAAGCTACAACGATCCATTTATGGATTAAAGCAAGCTTCACGGAGTTGGAATCTTTGTTTTGATGAGGCAATCAAAGAATTTGGTTTCATCAAAAATGAAGATGAATCTTGTGTTTACAAAAGGGTTAGTGGGAGCACAATTATTTTTCTTGTATTGTATGTGGATGACATACTACTCATCGGAAATGATATCCCTACACTGCAAACAGTAAAGACTTGGTTAGGGAATTGTTTCTCGATGAAAGACTTAGGCGAAGCTGCCTATATATTAGGTATTAAGATCTATAGAGATAGATCAAGAAAATTGCTTGGCCTAAGTCAGAGTACATACATAGATAAAGTGTTAAAACGGTTTAACATGCAAGAATCTAAAAGAGGATTTTTGCCTATGTCACATGGCATAAATTTGTCCAAAACTCAGTGTCCTTCGACACAAGATGAGAAGGACCGGATGAATAAGATACCATATGCGTCAGCAATTGGATCTATCATGTATGCCATGATATGTACTCGTCCTGATGTCTCGTATGCTTTAAGCATGACGAGCAGGTACCAGTCAAATCCAGGTGAACCTCACTGGACTGCCGTTAAGAATATCCTTAAGTACTTAAGAAGGACTAAGGATTCATTCTTAATATATGGAGGAGAGGAAGAACTTGTTGTAAAAGGTTACACTGATGCCAGTTTCCAATCCGACAAGGATGACTTTAGATCGCAGTCGGGTTAGTCGGGTTATGTATTTAGCCTGAATGGTGGTGCTGTATGCTGGAAGAGTTCAAAGCAGGAAACAGTTGCCGACTCTACTACAGAGGCTGAGTATATTGCTGCATCTGATGCGTCAAAAGAGGCTGTTTGGATCAAAAAGTTCATTACTGAACTTGGCGTTGTTCCTAGCATTGCAAACCCAGTGGATCTCTATTGTGACAACAATGGAGCCATTGCACAAGCCAAGGAACCCAGATCTCACCAACGATCCAAACATATACTTAGGCGCTTCCATCTCATTCGAGAAATCATCGATAGAGGAGATGTGAAGATATGTAAAGTACCAACAGATGATAATATCGCCGACCCACTGACAAAGCCTTTAGCGCAGAAAAAGCATGATGGTCATACTATGTCACTTGGTATTAGATACATGAGTGATTGGCTCTAGTCCAAGTGGGAGATTGTTGGTGTGTGTCCTAGAACCAATCATATAAGATGATTAGAGTTATACACAATGTATTATATTTTATTTTAGGTAATTTAATTATTATATTTTGTTTTTATTATTATTATGCGTAATTTATAACTTAATATAATAATTATCCTTGGAATAGCTTTGCTATTCCTAAAATGCCCCTAGTCAAGTATTATTATGAAAAAAGGATAGTAATAATACATCGAGACTAGCATGTATAGTGACTGATGATTACGAATCATGAATATGTGATATCAAGTCAATACATGAGTACATTGCTAGTGAACAATGTACTGGACTGACCCACTATGAGAATATTGCATGGATAAACGTGTCATAAGTTATTCTCATATGATCACAACTACGCATAAACCTTTGACCTGAAGTCACTACGGTTCCCTACATGAGGAATTACTCACTTTAATATTGTCCTATGTCACCTTTAATCAGGTGACAAGTAGGGCATTGATTGGGTGTGTCATAAATCATGCAGAGGGAAGTGGGTGATGTAAATGGGATTTTGTTACTCTTGTATAAAAGAGAAATATCATTGGGCCCCTTGATTGAGTGAGACTTAGAAATGCATGGCCATGCTCAGTTGAATTAATATGTGATATTAATTATTTATTTTAAGTCTACTCAGTATCAAGAAATATAAATTGAACATTGACGAGGATGACACATTCCATGCCTCCAGTTCAATTTGGATATTATTACAAAAGGGTTATGATGTAAAACGTTGATCATGTATTAGGTGGATGTCGAATCACAGACATTCTTACTACTTGAGTGGCAGTGATGTATTGCTAGATACCGCTCGCTGTCTATGGCTCAATAATAAGTCATTGTCAACGTAGTAAGAACCTACAGGGTCACACAAAAGGAGTAGGAATAAGACAATAATTAATTGGACTTTAATTATATTAATATCCAATTAATTGGACTTATTTTCGTGCATATATATTATTAAGAATAATAAATTCACGTTTATATATATATATATATATATATATTATGTGATATTATTTGATATTAAAGTAATATCAAGTAATTATCTTATCAGATATTAGATAAAAATATTATGAGATAATATTATTTTGATATTTGATAACTATATGCAATTATCTAATATTAAGATATTTATATCATGAGATAATATCATTATCTAATATTAGATAATTAATAGATAAGTCTTATCTCTTCCCATTATCTCTAGAATAAGGATAAGATGAGTTGTTAAGTGTGATTAGGATTTTGGAAGCATTATCCTAGTAGGACTAGGATTATGACTTGCCTAAGTTCTATAAAAAGGGACTTGAGGGCAGCACTTAATATAACGTTTTAAGCTTCCATATAAACCCTAAATCACTCAGAAACATCCAATCCTAATTCTTAGAGAGAAAAACGCATCCTAGCAGACGCGTGGAGGGTGAGAGGTCGTTGTTCACTCCGTGTGGATACCGTAGAGACGCTGTACCTTCCGGCCGGCGTTTGATTCATCCGCTCTCAAGTTTTGATCAGTAGAAACACGAGTGCCCAATAGGTAAAACCCTAATCATTGACTCATGCTTTTTGCATGGATCCTAGGTAGAATTCGGATCAAAATTTAAAATTCCGCTGCATGTGATAATCCGAATTCCCAACAAAAATATCATTACAAGTCACACATTATAGATCTAAACATATATTGCTGCACATAATCCACACTTAGGTGGTGTTTGGTTCACAGAATATTTTTAACAATCCCAAGAATGTTACAGGAAAATATTATATTCTCATATTTAGTTCAAAATTTGAGAAAAAAATGTTCAGGAATGTCACATTCTCGAAAATATTTTTAACCCAATTTTCCCCTAAAATATTCCCATTGGGGGAGATGAAAATCTCAAATTCCCATGACATGGGAATGCTGATATCAAAATAAAATGATAAAATTATCGTCACATTTAATTATTTTTTTTATTTATTACTTTATCAAATAATTTTTAATTTAAATTAGAAAATAATTATTACTTTATTTTAAAATATTTTTTATTATTAAAAAATATAATAATATTAATTTTTTAACTATAATTTCTTTTTTATTATTGTTCTTAATATTTGAAAATTTTTTAAATATAATTATATATACATATGAGTTTTTTATTAAAAAATAATACGATAGGCTTAGAGTTTTTTTTTAAAATGCATATTATATATAAAAGTATAAAATAATAATATTCTTATATTATAAAAAAAATAATATAAAATTTAATATGAATATGAAATATAATTATAAAAATAATTTAACTGTAAATTTATAATTTCATAAAAAAATAAATACCAAGTATATTTAATATTATGATAATAAATTGAATAAATTACGTTCACTTCATTTTAAAAATTAATTTAATAATAGTAATACTAATAATTATAATAATAAAGTATAAAATATTAAAATATAACAAAGTATAATATATAAAAATATAATACATTAAATATTAAAATATAATAAAGTGTAAACTACTTATATATATATTAATAAATTTTTATATGTGAAATTTAACTTATTAGGCATTAAATTTTTATTATTATTTATGTAATTTTAAATAAAAATATGATTTATTATATTATATTTGATAATAAAAAATTTGATAAGGGTATTTTTGAAACAATCTCAAGATTTTCAAGAATATCAAATATGAACTAAACATAGTAATATAATATATTTAGGAATCTAATAAAATATTCTCAAGAAAGTTTATAGTGAACCAAACATAGGAATGTTATATTCCTATTAATTAAATTATCAAGAATCACATTCCCAAGAATATATACTTTCTTGAGAATGTAAAATTCTGCGAACCAAACGCCATCTTAATTCCAATAACATTAAAATCCTCTAGCATTAAATATTTAAATAGATTATTAACTTACTTGGAGAGTTGGAGGAAACTAAAAGAGAGTAGGAAGATGATTATTTAATCTTATTTAATACAAAAAATAAAATCATCAATTTAAATTCTTAACTATTCTATTCCAACCCAAATCCTGGTAAAACTTTAACCAAAGCTAGAAATAAATAGAATTACCTTATTTAAGAAGTATTTATTGTTGAATTGAAAATGAAAACTTGGTTTTACTAGTAAAATTGAAGACGGATGGAGTAGAAGAGAAAGGAGGAAATCAACTAGTTAATTGTAGAAAAATAGGAAAAATGATGAGTTTAGGATTTTTAAAATCAAAAGGGGCATTTTATAATTTTAGGGCATCCAAAGAACATTTGAAAAAAATAACTCCTAAATCTCTTCCAAAAATATGCACTGAAATCTAATTTCATTTTAATATCTTATCAACTAAACTCTTTCTATTTTAATCATAAAATTCTATTTTCCTTTAATTAATTCTCATCCTAAACATATTCTCAATATTAATTTCTATGCATACGTAAATATTAATAAGATACATAAAATAAATTTTAATTTTTCTCAAAAGGTGTAACAATACTTCTTTCTATTTGTTAGGTTACACTTTCTTACTTCCTGCTTTACTTGTACATACTAAAGCAAAAGAGTTCGTTAAATTTTGGGGAAGTTTCCAAGAAAACCTTTGCATAAAAGAATGGATAATTCCTTAAAAACAATGGAATATCTAATGCCTCAAACTACTTATTATAGTTATAGTTAATACTTTGCGAGGATCTTTGCAAAACTTTACTAGCACTTTTCACCTTTTCAAACAACTTTTTTGTAATTTTTGTTTGGGAGTAAAGTTATGGGTTTCCAAAAACCAAATTTTGTAATTTGCATTGTTAAAGCACCATTACACTAGCATCTTCAAGCAACAATAAAACTAATTACATCTAGTTGCTTTATGTTGTTATAAAACATTTTTGTGCATATTTGCCAATTATTGCTTGCATTTAATATATATATATATATATATATATATATATATATATATATATATATATATATTTACTTATTTATGTTACTTCTTGACCTGCTTACTAAAAATTTTATTAAAAATTCCATTAGTATACTGGGAGAGAACACGTTGTTTTTAAAAGAAACTGAATTGATATACAACTATTTTTTACTACAAATACCCTATAAACTTTTTGAAAATTGCTTAAAATTATTAAGTTGATACTTAGGAATTAATATTTCCCCAAAATTACCTTCTTATTTTTATTTAGTTTAACCTTAAATATTTTACAAAATATTATCAAAATAACTAATATATCCTTGAAATTTATAATATAAAAATAAAAAATATCAATAAATTTTAATTATCTTTAACTATCTTTTTTATAAATTACATTTCTAATTTTTATTTTCATCATAATTTTTCTAAATTGGTAATTTCTTATTTTTTAATTGATAAGAAATAGACAATTTTTATTTTTAGAATTTAATTTTAAAATTTTAAATAATAAAGACAACAAATATAAAATAATAATTAATATAATATATATAATAAATATAAGTCTATCTAGAATTAAAATTCTATTATAATCATAATTATGATTATATCTATAATTTATATTTATGATGTAAAATTCACTATTTTATTTTTATTTTATATAACAATCATTATATTTATTATATAATTAATAAAATAATGAAATTTAAATAATTATAAATTATATTTATCGTTAATAAATGATATTTATTATAATGCTTAAATAATAAGGAAAAAAGATTAAAGTTATTATTAGTTAAATTAAGTAAATGTAGTTTTGTATTTTTATTTACAAGTAAAATTAGAAATTTTTTTATCAAAGGGGTAAAGGTAAGCAACTTTCTATGATTTTTAAAAGGTAGAACTTCTTAAAAAGTTTTATTTCTTTTATTTGGCAATAAATAACTAATTAAACAACTCAAAAATATCTTATTTCATGGGAGGTGCACTTCTGATACTATTTCTACTAACCAAATAACCATAAGTCTACATTTTAAATTGTTTTATTTGAGTGGTCCAATCCAATTTTAAAATGGATTAGTTTAGTCCATTTTCCATTTTAAAATGGTTTGGATTAGTTCACAGATTCACCTATTTTTTTAAAAAAATTATTTTTATATTTTATTTTTATTATTTGTTATGTATTTTATATTTTTATATTTATTATTTTATTTTTTTTAATTTATTATTTATTTTTATTTTTGTTATAAGTAATTATGTTTAATTTTTTGGCAATTAAATTAAGTTTTATATTAAGTTGTGATGTAAGAATAATTAACAAGTTACTTTCTTTTTTTAAAAAAAAATAAATGCTATTTAAATAATTGAATAGAATTTATTTTTTAAAAAAAGTAATGCTGGCTTGTTTAGGCTCGCAAATCAACCTAATTCATTTTGGTTCGTCATCCACTGGACCAAACTTATTTAAACTAATTTTTGAACAAACTTATTTTCTCTTAATTTGATTCACATAAAACTAGGGTTGTCTAAATTTTATTCAACCAGTCTAAACCGACCGGTTGATAATCAAATATGTGACTTGGGTCGGTTGAAAAGTGTTTAATAAATTTTTACAGTTGAAATAAGTCTTAAAATCTGATTTGTAATGGATTAGCCGAGCTTGAAATTTAAACTCACTATAAATCACATCCAATCGGCTTATATTACAAAGATAAAAGAAGATTTAGCCTTACGAAGACAGAAAGCAAGGAGTCAAGGACTACGGGATCAACAAGATAGCAATTAAAACGTCATCGTCTCATATAGCAGGCAAGCCAATATAGAAAAAAATCTCTGACAAAGAAAAGACTTAGCACACAGAGAGCAGACATTAGCTTACTTTCTTCCTCGCAGAACAATGCGTCAAAACTAAAAGCAGAGTTCTGAAAATCCAACGTTTCCTCTTTGAGAGCCATCTTCCATAAAGATGTGAACTCCTTTTCATTATTCCTTGAAAAAATCTACAATCATTTTCATTCTAAATAGTAAACATGTATTTTCTCTCCCCCAGTGTCTAGAGAGAGTGGGAGAGTGAGAGACATTAGCTTACTGCACTGACTTGCTTCAAACCCATCTCCATTTGGATCTAGCATGCCTACTCTCACTTGTTGGTCACCACGAAAGCGAAGATTGTGAAGGCAAAGATGAGGATGATGAGCAAAAACATGACCACAAGGTAAAACTAGAGGAAACATGAGACTTTGCAGCAAGCACCAAATAAACCAACCAAGGAAACCACCAGAAGGAACGCACCCAACAATATAATGGGCTTTTTGAGCCATCCTTCGCACGTGGTATCGGATTGTTCGCTGAGCCAAAGACCCGTGACAAGTATGGGAATTGAGAGGAGCAGAGAAAGGAAATTGAGGATCCCAATCAAACTATTACTCAGATGACACATTATGATTCGCAGAAAGAAACCTCGAGGTAGAGGGAGAAATGCGATTCAAGAAACAGAGGAGCTCGTATGTTTCATATACATATCGGGAGCTTTGGGAAGGACAGATGGCCGTGTAGCGCTAGTGGTACGCAACAGTGTGATGACAATGGTACAAGGACACCGGTTTATGAGTAATGGGCAAAAAGTTATTGTAAGTATAAGTTTTAAGTTGAATATTTTTTTAATCTGTTGTTAAGGGATTTGTTATAAAATTTGACATTGCATTGCATTATTGATGGAGCTTTAAGAAAGATGCAAATTCTTCTGCCGTTATAACCGATATAAATTACTTGAACTAGTTTCAAACCGATGCCTTTGATTCTGAATGATCAGGCTAGTATGAGAAGTTAAAGGCGGATGAATCAAATCGAAAAATTCAGTTTGATTAAAAAAATTAATTTAACTTCCTTATAACCGACCATGGACAGCCCTATATAAAACTTATGAATTGATCCATTTGACTTGCAAACTACAAGTTCGTTAAGCACCCCTAGTAAAATACTAAAATAAGGGTTAACGAGTATATAGCAACTTAGAAAAGCCATCCAACCCATTTTAGCTATATGTTAACAACCTTATTATTCTCTCTACAATTTTGAGACAACCATCTGTCAATCTCTTACCAACATATTGGTAATGGTATTAACCAATTCCACGTTAGGGTGAAAAAAAAATCCACAGCCATGTTCAATTCAAGATAAAGTATTAATGGAATCTGATTCCAAAATAACTCTTTTATATCTAAGATTCCAAACTAGCATTAAACCAGAAAAAACACTAAATAACTTAGAAGATAACATATCACCTTTACCATTGAACTAATTGAATCCTTAAATTTATTATCCATTCCAATTTTGAATAGTTCCTCCACTTGACATAAATTTGCCACCATGAAAGCAAGCTTTATCTGAATTAAACTTAACCTAATCATAATTTAAAGGTTACTTATTAGCATACAAGTCATTCAAAGCTATAGATTCTAAACTAGTAGATTTTAGAGTATACATTGAATAGATGTATTCATTAACTTGTCTAGCTACCTTTATAATCACATCTTGGTCATTATCAATACCTTGTTCCTTCCTTATCAAATCACCTAACAAACAAAGCCATACCAAAACTTCTAAATATTATCCTACCTTGAGAAACATAATTTTTCATATTAAAATAGAATTACTACTCTGGTGTACTAAAAATAAATTAATCCAGAAGTAGGGATGCATAATCCACAACTAAATATAACTGACTATAGGGCAATCTCAAAAATCAAGTAAATTGTCTTTGCATTGTGATTACATCTTGGACATATATTATTATCAAATAAAAGTTAAGCAATTTTATTTATATTAGTGAAGAGTTTTCCATGGATAAGCAACCAAAGAAGGAATTTTATCCATTTTAGACCTTCCTATTTCTAGATAAATTTCCATACAAAGTTGGTAGTATTTAAATGATTAATAACAAGAAAAAAAATAAACCAATTTAATTGAAAATTCACTATTAGTCAATTGTAGCCAAGTGATTCTCATTTAATCCAAAGTTTAAGACACTTCAACACTAGAAAGCATATGATTCTAAATCTTATTAATCCTTTTCCAAAAATTTGAAAAACTTTTTTTCTTTACCACTATAGGAATTAGTTAATCTCCACATTTGTCCTTACTTTGGATGACTTGTGCCTATAAAGAAATTTGATAAGTAATTAGCTTACATCCACTTTTCATAAGGAAAGCCTTATCCATTTTCATAAAATGTTTGAATCTTAGATCTTTACAATGCTTCACCTTACAAATTGTATCCTAATTAACAAGAAAGGGCTTCTTAGTATCAGAAGAATGCTCCCTAAATAAAATCATAAATTTAGCTTTTAGTAGTGTCACAAACTCTTTAAAAAGTAAGTTTAATTACATAAAATAAAGAGTAATACTTGCTAATATTGATTTAGATAGAGTAATTCTCCCAGTAAAAGCCAAAGTCCAAGTATTCCATGAGTAAAGCCTCTGTTGGGTTAAAATACCAAAATACGTTTATTTCATAAACTATTTTTCGCTTTACCGCAGTTTCGAAACTATTTACCAAAATACGCAGGGCGCCAGACTGTATGGCGTCATCGGCCGCGCTGAAGGCGCCTTTCAACATGGCGCCTTCGCTGCAGCGAATTGCGAAATTCGCTGCAGGAAATCGATTGCGCGGGCTGGGAGCCCCAGCACTTCAAACTTAAGTTTATAATTTAAGGGGCTGGGAGGCGCCAAATGAAATGGCACCTCCAACCCCATTTTATAAATTAATTGAATTTTATATATTTATATATTTATTTTTTATTTTATTATTATTTATAATAAAATTATAATTTTTAAAATATAATTAATTATATTTTATGATATTATTTATATATATTATAATTTAAAATTAAGATATAATTATATTAAAATTAAATTAATTATATTTTATAAAAAATATTTAGATTTATATTATAAATAGTGTAGATTGTAAATTAATAAAAATATAAGGATAAATTTGAAAAAAAATTATATATTTTAAAATTTATATATAAAAAAATTACTTTATTAATAATTTGAAAAGATAGTAATCCTTATATAAAAAATTTGAAAAAAATTTATATATTTTAAAATTTATATAAATAAATTTGTTTCAAATTTTAAATTTATATAAATTTAAATTTGTTTCAAATTTATATAAATAAATTTGTTTCAAATTTTAAATTTATATAAATTTAAATTTGTTTCAAATTTATTTATATAAATTTTAAAATATATAAATTTTTTTCAAATTTTTTATAAGGATTACTATCTTTTCAAATTATTAATAAAGTAATTTTTTATATATAAATTTTAAAATATATAAATTTTTTTCAAATTTATCCTTATATTTTTATTAATTTACAATCTACACTATTTATAATATAAATTTATATATTTTTTATAAAATATAATTAATTTAATTTTAATATAATTATATCTTAATTTTAAATTATAATATATATAAATAATATCATAAAATATAATTAATTATATTTTAAAAATTATAATTTTATTATAAATAATAATAAAATAAAAATTATATAAATAAATATATAAATATATAAAATTTAATTAATTTATAAAATGGGGCTGGAGGTGCCATTTCATTTGGCGCCTCCCAGCCCCTTAAGCTTTATACTTAAGTTTGAAGTGCTGGGGAGGCGCCAAGTCACTTGGCGCCTCCCAGCCCGCGCAATCAAATTCCTGCAGCGAATTTCGCAATTCGCTGCAGCGAAGGCGCCATGTTGAAAGGCGCCTTCAGCGCGACCGATGGCGCCGTACAGTCTGGCACCCTGCGTATTTTGGTAAATAGTTTCGAAACTGCGATAAAGCGGAAAATAATTTATGAAATAAACGTATTTTGGTATTTTAACCCCTCTGTTGCATTCTTTCTACAAAATGTGTATAAGTATAGTTCTTAATTCTTTTATGATAAAAAAGAAATCCTAAATATTTCCCCAATTAAATGTAGAAGCAAAACTCAGTTTCTCGCTTATTTCCTTTGCTTGGACATAATTAACATTTCTAGAAAAATAAACCTTAATCTTATCTATACTAACTTTTTAACTAGATAAGTTGTAAAAAGTGCGAAAACATGAGTTAATCATTTCAACTTGGTACATAGTGGCTTCAACAAACAACATTAGATCATTCAAAATTAATTCTTAACTACATAATTAATGCAATGTGTAAGACATTCTATGAAGAGGAAAAAAAGATTTGGAGAGAGAGAATTGACTTTGATGAATTCCCCTATAAGGATTAAATTTATCAATTAAAGACTATTCCATAAAATATGCATAAAGTTTGTAGACACATAAGCCATTATAAGGAAAATAATATTGCTTCAAAACCTTATTATTATTTCCCTTATGGTTTATTTGGTTGAATGGAAATGAAAAGGAGGAAAAGGAAATGGAAGGTTATGAAATATCCTTTTCTTTATTTGGAAGTTTTGCGTAAAGAGGAGGAAGAAATGAAAATCTAGCTAACTCTCCTACTTTTCGATATTTTGAATTTCTTGAAATTAGAGGATTTTAGAAAATAATCTACTTAATTTACAATTTTAACTCTATTTTAATCTTAAATTTAGATTTATATGTGCATTCTGAATATTTCATTATATACATTTAAATTTTTTTCATTTTTTGAAAGCTATTTGACATGTGAAAAATATCTATTTTAATTGTGAAATTTTTTCTAATAAAAATAAAATTATCTTTTTTTTCCTTATTGATAGTTATTAGACCTAATAATTATGAACAATATTTATTTATTCATACTTATTCATTCTTTTTTTAATTCATCCATATTAGCTTTAAGGTGAATATGAATTGAGTCATTATTGACCTTGTTAAATAAAGGATAAACCTTAATAATTATAACATTATCACATATTGACTTACTATATTATTTTTTAGAAAAAGAAAATATCTTATAGAAAATTTTGGATAAATATTTTTTTGAATTTTTAATTGTAAAAAAATTCATTAATAAATTAACTTTTTAAAAAGGTAAAATTGTGAAATTACATGCTATTTAATTATATACTTTAGTTTGATCTTCCATTATCCTTTCCAATATAATTTTAGACATCTAAACAAGAAGAAAGAAAGTTATGACTTAACCCTTCATTCTCTCCCATTGTCTTCTCTCCCTTTCCCCTCCTAATTGCCAAACATACCATTAGAGTGTCATGCATGAAATCCAAATCAAGACGATCATAAACTTTTCCTAGATCAACCTTTCTTGCCATCAAGCCTTTAAACTCCTTTTTCATTCTTATAAGTGGCATTTGGTTTGTCAAAATTTTCTCACATTTTTAAAAATATTTTAAGGAAATGTGAGATTTCCATATTTAATTCAAATTTTGAAAAAAAAATTTTCAAAAATGTAAAAATTTTTAAAAGCATTTTTAGCCAAGTATACCCCTAAAATTTTTTTATACCTACAAATGGGTATCCAATATTCTCATAAAATAAAAATATTTAATTAATATAAAAAAAATATTTTATCCACCCTTTTATTAAAGCCTTAATACCTTATTTCATTACTACTTATTATTGTTGATCATCAGTCACTAAGATTAACCATTGTCCACCATCACCGAATGTTTATTTAATGCTAGTGACTATCATCCATTACCACCCATCATTAATAATTATTCTTGATTATTATCTATTAACAATGACTATTATTAACTACTATCTATCATTAACAATTATTATTTATCATTATGCATTATTGGTAATCATTATCTACTACTACTTATTATCCATGATCATCTTTAACTACCATCCATTATTGTCGATAATCATTACTAACTATAATTTATTGTTAGTGATCACTATTGACCACCATTAATGGTTAGTGACCATTTCCCATTATATTTGATCTCTATTTATTATCACCTATTATTAATAATCACTATTTATCGTTATTTATCATTGATGACTATCATGTACTACTACACATCTTTGGTGATCACTATTAACTATCATGCATTCCTAATAACTACAACCAACCATCACTCATAATTAATAATCATCGTTTATCACCATTATTGCCGTCACTTACTACTAGTGACCACTATCAATCATTTCTTACCATCATTAACAATTTAATTTTTAATGAAAATATTTTTGTAATTGAACAACATTTTTAAAAGTATTTAAAATAATTAAAACATAATATTATAAAATTCTTATAAATATTTCTAATTAAACAAATATGATAATGAAATACTCCCAATAATTAAATTTCGGACAATCATATTTCCAATAATGTTTGATTTTACGAAGCAAACCACCATCGTAGAGTGAATTACTTCCCGGGTTTGTGGCTTTTTTTAATGTATAATAGGGTTTTGTTTTTTCTTACACTCTTTCTCTTTTGCGAAGTTGTATAAAAATTTATAATTTATAATTTTTTGGCAAAACTTTTCATTCTTTTTATAATTTTATTAAAAATGCTATAATTATGAATGAATTTTGTACGTAAAAATGGATACGAAATTGTAATTTCATTAGTCAGAATTATAACAATTTTTTTGAAATCTTATCTTTTTATGAAAGAATATTACAATTTATTATTATGTAATTTTTTAATAGAACTAACAATTTTTGTATGCATAAAAACTTTTGTCGAGTGTGCAGGGCGTAAAACGCAAATAGAGTGATGGACTACAAAATTTATTGATTATTGTAATTAGTTTTATGGGTTTTGCATCTTTCATCTAGCTAATCAAAAGTTAATTATTAATTATGGCTCTAGCTGGGGAGATGTGCGATGAGTTAATTAATGATTTTCACATTCACTTCACCAACCTCAATGTTTAATTGACTAAATAATGTCAACCATAATTTTTTTTCCTCAATCCAACGGTTGCAATTACATGTCATAATCAATGTGAATTTTTCATTAATTTAAATATTGGTTCTTCTATTAGCGTAAAACTCTATAATTGGAAAATTAAGATTCCTGGCCGGACACGTCATCATAATAAAGTGTGATTACAATTGATTACGTGGATAATATAAACCGTTCTTTGCGGGTTTAGTTGAATACAATTAATTATGTTTATATATTATTATATTTAGGATACGAGAAAGTACCAAAAAAACGAATGTCTTGTTTTGACAGTAACACTTTTTATGCCAAATACAACTGACAATAATAATAATAATAATAATAATAATAATAATAATAATAATAATAATAATAATAAGTCAAGCGTGTGAATCCGATGCTTCGTACATGTAGTAACGGGGAAGGGGCTTCTCTCCAAATATTCAAGTAGATAAAAAATGTAGAAATTATATTAATAAATAGAAAAACTAAATTAATATTCAAATTGAATGTAAATTTATCACATCTCTTAATAAAGAATATAAAAATAGAATGAAATTTAACTATTTAACGGAATATATACTGATATTAAACAGACTTGATTTGTTAACGCGTAAAGATTTAAATTTCAAAAAGGATACTTATTATAAAAGAAAAAATTTATTAATTCTTTAATTTTTAGAATGATTATTCAGGTGATTTACCAAAAAAAAAAATCCAATGCTTCATATATGTATTATGGAGTAATGAGCAAGGATGATTCTTCCTAAATATTTAGGCAAATTTAAAAAATATTGGATTGATATTAATATATAAAATTCAAATCAAATTTTAAATTAAACATAAATTCATTACACTTTAAATAAGGGATATAAAATTAAAGTGGGATTTAATTTTTTTTTTCCCCTTATATATGGAAGGATATGAACGAAAAAGTAAGAATCAGAGTATAATCATAACATTGCTATAGCTATTAATATAATTACAAAGGCTAAGGTATCAAATTGCCTACTACTTTAGGCATACAATTTTATATACTTTCGTAAATAGCCGGATAAGTTTGATTCTAAACTCTAAATTTTAAAATTACTTAAATTAAAAAATTAAATTTTTATTTTACATTTTTTAAAATATACGTTTATCCTCTGACAATTAAAATTTTTCATATCAATTTCATTTCAATCTACTCGGTATTTTCGTCCTTAATTTGCTCTCCTCATCCACGCGTAACCTTATCCTTGTCATTTCATAGTAGTGTCATTTTCTTCTTCTGTTTGCTGTTATCTATTAAACATTTTTTTCAGCAAAAGATTAGGACGGTTTCCCTCATTTTTTAGAGAGGATAATGGTAGTCCTCGTGGGAGATCACTAATTACTCTTTAAAAATCATACCAAATGGGGGGCAGGGTGGATTTTAATCTTACCGTAGTATTGAAATTTTAATATTTCAATACTACTTTCATATATATTTTAATGAGTAAGTTATTTTGATATCATTAAATAAATATTTTTTAAAATATAAAAAATAATTTATTTATTTATTTAATATATTATAAATAAAATTAATACTGAAGTTGTTGATAGTATAAGAGGTATAACAGTATTTCGCAAATGTTGATGCACATTCATAATACCTATAAAAGCAGGATTTGGTCATACTTATGTAAACAGAAAATTATCCTTGGATGAATTATTATTATTATTATTATTATTATTATTATTATTATTATTATTATTGTTGTTGTTGTTCGTCGTCGTCGCTGCTACTGCTGCTGTTAACTTAAGGTTTTATTTGTTTCGTCGAAAAGATTTTTTTATAGGAAAATATTATTTTATATATATATATATATATATATATATATATATATATATATTAATAAATGAGTGATATATTATTTATATTAATATTTAAGAAAATAATAATGAAAAAAAGTAAATTTTTTTTTGAAATAGGAGAAGTTATTTCTTTCAAAATTTTCATATTTAACATTAAACAAGTAAAATATTTTTCTTTTATTTTAATATTTTATAGTAAATGATTTTCGATAAAACAAATGAATATGTTGTTTATGAACAAGGAAGAATAAAAAGGAAAGTTTTTATTATTTATGAATTCCATAAAATTAATAATTAATTATTTTTTATTAGTTGAAAATGAAGATCACATATTATAGTTAGAATATGCAAATATTTTTTAAAGAATGAAAAAAAAGTTATATTATAATCTATGTTTTATTTAGAAGTTTGATTAATTAGGGAAGAAATTAAATGTTTATATACTAATCTTTTGATTTTACGATATCTATTATTATTTACTAATTTATATATTTCCCTAATTTTAAGGGATTTTCTACAAAAAAATTCCTTTATATTAAGAGTAATGTTATATGTATTGAAAATGAAATTTAAAATCAAGTTTTGAATAGAAATTAAAGATTATAACATTTCAATTTCAAAACTCATTTTCCATTTAGGAGTTGTTTAGTTTGCAGCAACAATAACAAATTAAGAAAGGTGAGATTTCTCATAAATATGAAAAGTTGCTTATCTATTTTTTCTTAAATAAGTTTTATTTTTTGTGTTCTTTAAGGATGTAAAAGCAAAGTTATCTTTACTAAATTTAATTAATAACAATTAAAATTTTTTAATTTATATTATAATAATATTAAGGATATAATATTTATTTTATTGATATTTTTTAAAAAATTCAAAATTAAATAGAACAAAATATAAAATATTATTTTTTGAAAAGTATCATTTTTTTAGGATCAATAATTTTGAATAATTTGAAAGAAGTTGATATAAATTTTTTTTTTTGAAAAATTCAACATTCTCGAAAGAACTCATTTCATATATAATCTACACCACTCTTCATAATATTCTCGAAAGAAGTTGATATAATATTTTCCCTTTCACACGCTCTTTTCGTGAAGGTGGGAGTGGGGAGGACGAGAAAGGTCATAGAAAATGTGTTTGGCGTGACTTGTGGGAAGAAGTCTAACCAGCTGTCCATAATTTATCTTGCCTTCATTCATTGTTTGTATCATGTGAACGTGCATACCTCGGCATTTTCTATAACCACGACAAACCGAAAAAGAGCAACAGCAATACTTATATTTTTATATATAAATTTTATATTATATAATTCAAATTGTGTTATTATATCATAAGTTTAAAATAATTGCGAGAGAAAATAAGTATGAAGGAGACTTTTTTTTAATAAAATGATTATTTATTTCTCTCTCCTGCTGTCGTTGGGTTTACTAATTTCTCTTGGACTTTG
This sequence comes from Sindora glabra, assembly GCA_020226215.1. Lineage (NCBI taxonomy): Eukaryota > Viridiplantae > Streptophyta > Magnoliopsida > Fabales > Fabaceae > Sindora > Sindora glabra. Next base: position 26,769,763 of record CM035228.1, read on the forward strand.
GCGCAGAAGTCCTATAAATTTGAGTACGAAATAAACAAAGAAAATAATCAATCTCCGATTCCAACGTTATTATTTAAGAAAAAAAATGTAAAATATTTCCTTCAACATTAAAATTATTGAATTTTGTCCTATTTACTTTAAAATTTTAAAAATTATCCTCTTAAATTATATAAAACTTGAAATTAACACTTATCATTAACTTATTTTATTATTTTATCAAATTATATAATTTTTAATAATATTTTTAAATAAAAATTATAATATTATAGTATTTTAGTTTATTTTATTATTTTTTCACAAATAATTTTTATGTTATATAATTAATAGGAATTAAATTAGATATATAAAGTTTTAATTAAATAATAAAAAAATAAATTACAGAATTATATATAAGAAAATGATAAAATAAATCAATATATTATAATATTATGATTGTTGTTAAAAAAATTAAAAAATTATATAATTTAATAAAATAATTAATTAAGTTAATAATGGGTGTTAAATCCAAATTTTGTGAAGCTTAAAGGGGTAATTTTTAAATTTTTAAAATAAAAGAAACGAAATTAAACTATTCTAAGAGAGAATATTTTATATTTTTTTAATTATTTATTCTTCTTCTTATAATGGCTGTCCCTGTCCTTTGTCCACTTTTCCTCCTTCTGTTTTCCTCGAAACTTCCTCGTCTACCTTTCATTATCATCTTGGATCAAAACTATTAATCTCATATTTATTTCTTCATTTTTCTATAGATTACTATCAGTGCACATTTAATGAAATTTAAATTTAGAATGAGCTTACTTATTGACTATTCTATTTATTTAGATGCTGTCAACCATATACTTAAATATATTTAATTACATATTTAGGTGTATATATATTTAAAAAATTCATTATTTGCTAATTAGGGTTCATATTTGGTATCATAATCATAGTGCATAGAAAAAACCTTCACATATAATTGGACTTTATTTTAAAATACGAGAGGTATTTTAAAGTATAAAATGAAACAATACAATATTTGTGAGGAAATTGATAGATTAAAATTTAATAAATAGTAATTAATTAAAAATAATTTTTAAATTTATAATTATCTTTTTTTTTAAATTTCTTTTTGAGAACTGTAATATTTTATTTCACCTTCTAAAATGTAATTTTTATAAAAAAAAATTTGATCCATTTTATTGTAAAGATGTCAAATAGGTCGCAGACCGATCCATCACAAGTTTTTACAAATTTAAACTTTAAAAATAAATCTTGTTTTCAAATGTGGGTAATATAAATTAGGCTATTATGGACCCAGTCTGCAACCGATTAGCTTATATTTATTAAATCAGTGGCTCTCAATTAAAATCTATGAACAAACCTGCATCCGTCATAAATTTTAGTAAATTTAAACTTTCTAAAATTAAATCCATTTTGAATATGAGTAATACAAACTAACCCATTACAATTCTTGCCCCATCGCCAATCAACTCATAACCACACTAAATAACTCATTTAACAAGCTTACTTTATTAATAGGGGGTGCTCATCTTTAAGGAGGAACAGGTGGAGCTTTGTCTCTCTCTTATCAAGTAAAAATTAGGTCTACTTAAATTCATTCATATCTTTGTTCACGCTTAAAATTGTGGGAAATTTTTAGGGATTGACATGAAAAATCTTACATGAATTCATTAAGTTATTAATAGTTCTCTTAATGATGAAAAAATAATTACTCAAAAACTTGCAAGTAAAGATTTATCAAAATAAAAAGATGACAAAATAAAGTAAGGAAAATTGATAACAACTGATATTTTAATAAAAGGAGAATAGTTTAATGACATGTTTTATTAAGCGGTAATTGATGTGAATCTTATTTTTAGTATTTACAAGCTTATCTATACCTAATTTGATATCATCCCATAATGATTAATAAGTTGATTATAATTAAATAACTCATGTCATTATCAAAAGAATATTTGCATAAAGTTATAAGGTTAAGTATTTAAGATTTATATAGATTTCTACTACTAATTACCATGATTCCTCTAACCTAATTTCCTATCTAATTTCTATGATTGCTTCCAACATAACACTATTCTTGAATTATTAGTGCTGGTTAAGAATCTTCAACTTAAATATTTGAAAAACATTTAAAATAAAATAGTGAGACCTTAAATTTCAATAAATAGATAATTTATTTATTTAATGCTTCGCATTGTAATGTCATATATAATTTCATAAATCTACAAATTCTTTAACCAAATTTGATATTTGCAAATGGAAAGCCCTCAATTAGCGATTGTAAAAGGCTACTTAGAACTAGAAATAAAATTTAAGACCTAATTATAAAGAATATGAAAATAAAATATCATTTGAAACAAATTAAGGGATTCAAAAGTATGATTTAATACATATTTGTTACTCTAATTGTTAAAAAGTTTTTTATAGCATTATTTGTCAGCATATTTAATTTGTCTCTCATAAAGTGCATTTGTCAAATAAAGAAACATATATACCATATATAATAGAATAGAATAATATATAATTAGATATTATGAAAGATTTTTATTTAAATTAAGTGTATCTAATTGTACATATTAAGTCTTATCAAGCAAAAAAAATCATGGCCGGGCCAAGGATCAACTCTTAAAAAATTAGGCTTATGAATTTCGGCTTTGATCACGTAGTTTAGCTTACTTTCCCTCATCTTGTAATTTAAGATTACATGTAACTTCACGTTCTGATATTCCGTGGAGATGTAAAATTAAGGATGGGAGTTGCAGATAATAAACTCCGATACTTTTAAATATCGAATTTAAAAATCTTTAATAGAATGCTTTGAGACTTAGTTTGTTCCCACTAATTCAATTAATGGTATTAAGTAAATTTTCAAAACTGAGCATGAATGGTGTAATTTAGGATTACTTGACAAGGGGATTTAATGGATAACCACAAATTAATTTGAACATTCGATTAGTGCTAAAATAATGATCTTGGGAAGAAAATATCAATTATTACACTAATAAATGTTAGCTGCAAAACGATAACTTCTTTTACGATTACATATAAGGCAAAATACGAATTAAATTGATTCGTTTGTTTGAAAAATAGTTAATAAGATTAATATAACTTAAATTATATGTAGTTATGTTTTATAATATTAAAAATAATAATAATTCATTTAATACATACATTTAAAATCCTAAGTTTGAATTCTAATTATAACAGGAAGTAAAATTCCTAAAAAATGACACTGCATTACAAAAGTGTCCGATAAATTATCCATAGTTATTATTATTATTATTATTATTGAGCATATAAATGGTAGAAACAGCCGTAATTTACTTGGAGTGGAATTTTCAGGGGTTTGGATGAGCAAGATTCTTCTTGTTGACAGGCCCAAATTTGAGCCCAAATGATCCATTGCCCATGTTCAAGAGCTTCACGAATGCCTAAAGCCCACGGACCTCGAAAAATACAGAAGGAAGGAAGAAGCCATGTACCAACAGGATGAAGTGCAAAAACCTCGGCTTCTTTGTCCGATTTTTCTCTCTCGCAATCGCATGAAGTGGCCGAAGTCTGACCTCTGCTGTTTCTGCCTTCCATGCTCAGATTCTTGGACATCAGAAGAATCGCCTTCTGTAATTTCAGAATCCGTCATTCTACTCTCACATTTCAGTCAACTTTGGCACTTCAGCTTCAACCAAACCACGAAACTGCAAAGCAAACTCAAGTAGAATCCCTTACAAAAACACAACTCAAGAACCTTGTTCTCAATCAATACAAGAATGGAAAATTCTTCAATCTCATCCCAAATGTCGTTGCTTTGCCTAGCGTTCTCTTTACTGCATGCCAGAACCTCAGTACCCCACGAACCAACAATGAAACTACCTTCCCTGGTTCATACTCCCTTATTGATTCTGTCTTCAGGAGATTTTCCATTGAAGAAATGGGCCGAGAACTCCGGGAGAATAGGTTCAATGTTGAAGCTTGTTGCGCCAAAGTGCTGCCTTTGAGGAAAAATGGGAGCCTTTTGGTTATGCCCAATTTGAAATTGAAGGTTTTGATTGAGGCTATTAGGATGGTGTTGGAAGTTGTGTATGATGAACGGTTCATGACCTTTGCTTATGGTGGGCGTGTTGGAATGGGACGGCATACGGCTGTCAGGTACTTGAAAAACTCTGTTGAAAATCCTAGCTGGTGGTTTACTGTGAGCTTTAATCGTCACAAGTTTGGTAATAGGCATGTAGAGAAGTTATGTTTTTTTATTGAACAGAAGATAAAGGATAGTATATTGGTTGATTTGATACAGAGGTTGTTTGAATCTCAGGTTTTGCAAATTGAGTTGGGTGGTGATTATTTAGGAAGAGGGTTTCCTCAGGAATGTGGTTTGTGTCCAATTTTGATAAACATATATTTTGATGGGTTTGATAAAGAAATTCAAAAGATTCGTCTTCAAAATAGTCAGGAGAATCCTATGTTGGATCCAAAGCTGATTGTTTCAGCATCTGATGTCTTTTATAAACCAGTGAAGATATATGCAGTGAGGTACCTGGATGAGATACTGATTATAACATCAGGTTCAAAGATTTTGACGATGGACTTAAAGAAACAAGTTGTGAATCATTTGGAAACAAATTTAGAATTGCAGGTAGATAGAGTGAATACAGCTATTCATAGTGCTGTGTCAGAGAAGATTGAATTTCTTGGAATGGAATTACAGGCTGTTCTACCTTCAGTTTTGCACCCTCCTATGTCAGAGAAAGCAATCAGGGCACGGAAGAAGTACCTAAGACAGAAGGAAGTTAGGGCTCTTGAACTGAAAAATGCTAGGGAGAGGAACAGAAAGAAATTAGGGCAGAAGATATTTAATCATGTATATAAGAAACTGAAGCGAAGTGTTGGATTCAAATTTGAATATCAAATAGAAAACGAAGTTGGAGAAATTTTCAAATCCTGGGCTGATGAAGTGGTGCAACAGTTCTTAAGGTCCATAGAAGAATGTGAAGAGTGGCATAGAAAGCTATCAGCTGGTGATTTTCTTTCTTTAAGACACATTAGAAATCAACTGCCACCAGAGCTTGTTGATGCGTATGACAAGTTCCAAGAGCAGGTAGATAAACATTTTAACCCTATAAAAGCTAGGAAAGAAAAAGAGGAAGAAGAAAGGAGAGAAAGGGAAGAGGAGGAACAAAGATATGCTAAGAGGACAGTTGATGATTTGACAAGGCTCTGTATGAAAGTTGAGGCACCAATAATACTCATAAGAAAGGCTGTGAAAATGGTTGGGTTTACAAATCATATGGGTCGTCCTAGGCCAATTGATTCCCTTGTTGCTCTTGATGATGCTGATATTATCAAGTGGTACGCTGGCATAGCAAGAAGGTGGCTTGATTTCTTCTGCTGTTGCCACAACTTCAAGATGGTCAAAACTGTTGTAACTTATCATTTGAGGTTCTCTTGTATCCTAACATTGGCAGAGAAGCACGAATCAACCAAACGCGAAGCTATGAAGCATTATAGCAAAGATTTGAAAGTTTATGATATGGATGGAAATGAAGAAGTACATTTTCCCACAGAAAGGGAGGTTAAGATGATGGGAGATAGAAACCTTTCAGATCCAAAACCTGTTGATGGTGCTTTATCTTTGGCCTTAATAAGATTGGCATCTGATGAGCCCCCATGTTGCTGTAGTGCTCATTTTTGTGATAATGCAACCACAATCTTGTATCGGGTCCGGTTGCTGCAAAACTGTTTAAATGTAAACCCATTGAACAAGGAGAAATGGGTTCCAGGGATGGGGGCAATTCATGAAAACCTGCACCAAAAGTGCCTTCCTCTCTGTATTGATCACATAAGTGATTTCTATATGGGGAAAATTTCCTTTCAAGATATTGACTGTACTTCTTGTGTGGATGTGGACTGACTTTGCTTGCTACTAAAATTTATGCAATTGGCACTGCAACAAGAGAGTAAGTATCTTGTACTTCTTTGCTTGCTCGTTAATTTTCCCCAACATTTATATTTCAAAAAGTAGACATACTATATTTGGCATGTTTAAATTGACATGGAAGCTTACCAATTATTATTAATTAGCTGTCCAAGATGTACTGATATCACAAGGGTTTTCTATTGTTAGATATAAAACTTGCACAACGATTTCAGTTTTTCATCTGTGGAACATCCTGATTAGTTTTCAAATTTTGGAAAATGATTTCTCATTTTTTCGCTGTCCAAATGATTTTTCTCAGACCTTTAACTGATTAAACCTTCGTGCTTGTCGTATTTACTGGTTACTTCTTTCTCCCCTTGAGCAATATATTCTTTTCCTGTTTTCCTTGACCTTCTTTAACTGTTAAACCACATGGGCTTACTAAATGTTTGTTAAATTCCATTTAACTTCACTGCTTCAGACTGCAATTTTATTTTGAGCTGTGTTTGATATAAATTGAGACCCTAACCTGCCTTGCAGCTTTGTGATTGATATAAAAAATTCCTTTTGTTGCAGGCTGTCCAGATCTACCTGCAAAGTTTCTCTGGCTTACTGTAAAGTACTTCCTTATTCCAAAGACTGGGATGGGCATGTGTATGCCCTTTGATGTTTAATGGGTACATTCCCCACCATAATAGATGGGAAGATATCACTCCAAAGTCCATAGTCCATACTTTCATCTCCTAAAAAGAAAGGGAGAGGCACTGCCATCCATTTGTAGAGTGGTTATTTTGCTCAATTTCACGACAAAAGGATTTTCAATACCTATCAGGTGTTGGGGTAATGCAAGTGGAAAACCATCATGTTTAAGTCAGAGGAGGCCAAAATTGGGTACACGAGAGGGATCAGCTCCAGTGTTGCCGGAGTAAGCATGGAGTTCTGAGAAGGATGATCTCTGCTGGAAATTTGTTTATGCGGTATTTGAGGAAATAATTCCTCAGAGGTACATTTGTTGTAAATAATTTCTTCTGACTAGTAGCCACAATGTTTCCTTCTCGGCCAGCATCAGTTACTTGAAAATTTTATGGAGACGATGATATACCGATTTGATCATTGATATATCAGCGTATGATGTGCAAGATCTAACCTTTAGAAAAGGAAAAAAAAAACTGATGTGCAGTTATATTCAATGGTGTGCTGATACATTACCACAATAGTGTTATATTGAAGTCTTTTCCTGACTGGGAAGGGTGCATCTACACAAGTTGACGTACTTGCAAGCTGGCTTTGATGCAATTGGTTTACATCTTTGTACTCTGACTTCTTTCATATTTTTTTTTTCTCTCTTTTTAGTCTAAAATGTAAACTGGATTTGTGTGAACAATGAGGTGAAAAAATGAGATATGATGTAGCCATATGTACTGCAAGTGGAGTCAATTTGTTAATTTTTTACGCTTTCCATTATTGCGGTGCGTACCATAGAAGATTCAACAAAGCTTTACAAGATGTAATTATTGCATGCATACACCACAATTGAGAAAAGAATAATGCAAAAAATGATGTCTATTTCAATAGACCTATCAAATGGATAAACTAAATTGATCTGGATCAAATTTATGCTTATTTCAGTTTATACAATTCTTTTTTTTATGGAAGAAATGAATCTGGTTTTATGGGTTTCATTGTTGCAGTTCCAAGGCTAAACGGTGTCATATCAGGTCCTTCGTCGGAACAAGAACGAAATCCTATGCTGACCTCTTCGGTTGCTAAAATTTGATGGGATGCATTTTTTTTTTCCTATTGAAATTTAAGTTAAAATAGTTTTGTAATAATATCACTCACTACATTTTAATTTTTTATTTTTGGTCTTCAAAGTTTTTCTTTATATATTAAAAATAGTATTATTTTCATTCTTTTGCACTTACTTTTAACTAATAATCCACAATTTTATAAATTTCACTATTTATTAAAAAGTAGAAACTCATTTTTAAGAGGTGCAACTAATGTTTTCAAATCCGACTTGGGCATTGACCTAGCAAGATAAATGAATGAAAGTCAAATCAGTTTAATCGGGTGATCGAATCGATTAATATATATATTTTTATATATAAATTATATATTATGTATATAAAAAACTAAATTCATTTAAATTTTATAAGTGTATTTTTGAAAGAAGATAAAATAAATATTAATTTTACTACAATCATAATTATTTGACAAAAATTTAATATTATTTTATAATATTAAAATTATACTCTATTTAAGTTTTAAAAAAATTAAATTAAATATTTAATATATATTACTGATAAAAAAATTTAAATAAAATAAATTAAAAAAAAATAAATCACAGTATATGTTATATATAATGAAAGCGCTTTATATCACAAGAACGAAATCTATTCCAGTGGTCAGACAGCATGACGGGATACATGCCAATTAAATCTGTACATGGGCCGGGGGCTTCAATTTTATATGATTTGATCCGATGGCCCAACTCGACCTGATTAAGTTTTAAAAAAATTTAATCAGGCTTAAATTTTAAATTAAAAAGCTTGAAGTCCAGTCCAAAAGTTCAAAAAATATAATTTTTTTATTTTGTAATAAAAATAAATTTTTAAAATAAAAAATATATATATTTAAAAAGATAATATGATATTTAAATATATAAAATATTTAATATGTTAAATTAATATTTTTATAATCGGATCGGATCAGGCCGGACCTATCGAATTTTTTTATCTTAGTCCGAACCTGACCAAGGGCCATAAAAAAAGTTTCATCGGCCTTATCAGATAAAAAAAAAGAGTTCAAATATTTTATTTTTCGAGTGAAGCTCATCGGGTCGGCGGGTCGCCCGACTCATGTATACCTCTAATGCCAATCTTCTATTTTTGTGAATTGAACACATTCAAACCCGTTGGGGTCGGTTTATGCCGAGTCAACGGGTTTTTGGATAAATACCTATTTAGGCCCAACCAAAGTAGTTTAACTAGATTACCGGGTTCCTATCATTACTCGGACTGGATTGGAGTCTGATTTCCGATCTATTTTGGATTTTAAAATATTGGGTGCAACAAGCATCTCCCATTTATTAATAGTTGTAAACTGGCTCTTGTTAAGTTGGGCATTGGACGTGGCCGCGAATTGCCTATGCTCCTTCCATCTTTACGCCAACAAGGTGAGAGGTTGCCGGGAGTCTGACAGTAGCTCTTGGTATATTATCAATGATAATGATGATCTTACGCACAATCTTTGATTATTTTTGGAAGTTTTTATGGAATGTTATATACATTTTATTATTGTTTTTATAAATTTTTATAAGTTTTATAAGGTCTTTAAATATGAGAAGTAAACAAAAAAATTTAGCTTTATAATCAAAGATGTAACACAAAAAAATTAAGCATTTTTTTATAAAAATCATGCAAAAAATAACAAATTTTCATACAATTTGAAACTCCGTGTGCATACTCATTATTTCTGTATTTCAAATGCACACAAGGAAATCAAAATTTTCAATCTTCATTGTAGACCCAAAAAGAAGGAAGAAAAGAAAGGTCATGTAAGATTTGTTATCTTCATTTCTGCAGTCTTATATATATATATATATATATATATTTGGAAAGTTTGTAAGATTTGTTATCATTTTATTATAAAAGAATCAAATTTTATTCATCCTAAATAATAATAATAATAATAATAATAATAATAATAATAATAATGGACCATTGTATTATTTATGAAATAATTTTTTTATCAATATTTATTATATTTTTTTATATATTTCTACATTACTTTTTAATAACAAATAATAAAATAGTATTTTCTTTTCAATATTTTTATATTTAAATATTTTTATAAGTATATTTTTAATAATAAAATTCAAAATGAGGTTTTTATTTTTTATAAAAATTATTTAATATTAGGTTTTTTATTTTTTATAAGAATCATTTAAAATGAGGTTTTTATTTTTTATAAAAATTAATTACAGGTAATATAGTTATTTTATGAAATATGTGAAAAAATATAGTCATTTTATGAAACAGTAATTTCAAAATGTTGTCCCTACATTTTGAAATCAACTTATTTAAAGGTAATCAACAAACATAAAAAATGACTTATTGGAGTAAGTCAATCAATAAATTTGGTCAAACTAACCAAAAGCCACCTAATAAACTATTTGTCAAACACCTTTTGAGGAGTCATTTGGTTTATACAAAATAATTTCTTATAAAAAATTAAACTTTCAAGAAAATAATTTTTTTTATGAATTTCTTGAGAAATATTTAAAATTATTTGGTTGACACAAAGGAAGTAATATTTTTTAGAAAATAATTTTTTATATTTTTTTAATTTAATTTTAAATATCTTAAGAAGTATTAATAAAATGACTACTATATTCTTAATATTATTATGATAAAAAGTAATAAATTTTTGTTACCATTAATTAAATTTAATAAGAATAATTTTATTATTATATTTATAAATAACAAAGGAAATAGAACTTAATTAAGGAGAGGTGAGTAAGTTATTTTTCATATTTTGTGAAAAATAGAATTTTCTAAGAAGTCTTATTTACTTCAATTTATTAGATAATTATCCGTCAAATAATTTACATCTTTCGTATTCTTAGGAAAATAGAACTTTATATATTATTGAAGTGAATCAAACGAGCTCTTAATTTAAAAATATTAAAAAATATTTTCTTTGATTTAATGTGGAAGGTATATTGGTTCTAAATAAATTTTATCTATCAATAAATAAAAATTTAAATTTCAAAAATGATATTTATAAAGAAATTAAAAATTTATTAATATTTTAATATTCAAAATAATTATCCATCCATTGCATGATTAAAAAAAAATACTCTGCCAAAACCACGCATCCTGCGTTCAAACTTCAAACGAGTTATAAAATTGAATCAGAGAAAAGAAACGGAAACAAAAAAAGTAATAATTTTATTTTTCCACTATTATTTTTTAGACAATTCCAACATATTCAATATAAAATTATGAGTGTAGAAAGCAAATAAAACTTCCTATCTATTGAGGCGTCCCAAATGACTTTTTAATTTGAAAACATTAAAAATAATTTTTTCGATTTAATATGGAAGGTATATTGGTCTTAAATAAATTTTAACTATTAATAAATAAAAATTTAAATTTCAAAAATGACATTTATACAGAAATTAAAAATTTATTAATATTTTAATATTCAAAATAATTATCCATTCATTGCTTGATTTAAAAAAGAAAAAAAAAACTCTGCCAAAACTACACATCATGGGTTCAAACTTCAAACGAGTTATAAAATTGAAAAAGAGAAACGAAACGGAAATAAATAAAGTAATAATTTTATTCTTCCACTATTATTTTTTAGACGTTTCCAACATATTCAACATAAAATTGTGAGTGTAGAAAGCAAATCCAATCTTGATCGTTGAAAATAAACGTTTTCATCAAAACCGTTTATTCACAACTACTTGGGAGGAATCCCACTGATTGAGTAAACGGTCAAGTTTACCCTTATTATTTTTGAAGGAAATTGAACTGGATTTGTTTGGGAATAAATTAATTATAGTTATAAAATATAATTATAACTAAAATTATTTAACATGACTCTCAGATTATAAATTCATTGTTTTAGTGTTGCAAGTTAAAAGATATAAATAAATACATTTTTCATGTTTTTAAAATTTTTAAAATAGAAAAATTATTATCAATTATAAATTTTATTTAAATTTTTGTTTATAGTTGATAGAAAATATAGGCATGTGTGTTATTAATTTAATTGAATCATATATAATACATAATTATTTAATTATATATTTTTCATTAAAATATTTAAAAATCAAAATCAAATTAATTTTTCACAAACTGAAAAATGTTTATTTAATTTTTATATTAAGTATTTAAATTTAAAACAAATAAAAACCAAAATAAAATATTAATTACATTTTTTATTTATTTTATTTTTTATAAAAATGTTTTAAAATTAAATAAATTAAATTTACATTGAATTTAAAAGACATCATTTAATTTTCATATTTATTATTTTGATTAACATTAAATTCAATTCAAATATAGATATTATATAAAATTAAAATATCATAACTTTTCACAAAGTGAAAAGGACAATCTATCCAAATTAAATAATGTTAATTTTAGTAAAAATGTAAATTTTTTATATAAAAAATATGAGTATGTGATTACTTAATTTCATTAAAAATAAATATATTAAAATTTGATGAATATTTGATTTGAAATATGGATTCTAAAAATTGGTAAAAGAAAAATACTTACAATATTAAAATAAATAAATTCAATTTTAATTTTCAAATATTTTAATTAAAAAATTATAATATATAATTAATTAATTAAATCAACACTTTCTATATGAAAATTGTAATGTATTTGAAATATTATTATATAAAAATAAAATATATCATGATATATTTATATTACTTAATAATATTGATATCCCAACTATAAATAATAGAAATAGACATAAAAAGTATAATAAAATAAATGGAAAGAACTAGTGCATAAATTATAAAATAATAAGAATTAAAAATTGAATATATATTAAATAATTTAATTAAATTAAAATTTTGAATTATTTAAAATATATTTATAATAAAATAAATTATATTGTACATATTATATATATTTTTTGCTTAATTATATTAAAGCTTGAGTCGCAAACAATAAAATTTAACGCTTATTTATGGCAAGATACAGCCAAAAGGATTTGACGTGGGTATCTTATTTTTAGATTCATTATGTTTAAATAGTGTTACAAAGCTTCTATATATATATATATATATACAGACACACACATATACAAGGATGACAATTCATATATGTTATAAACTCTCACTCTCATTTGCTAAGAATGAGTGTAAAATATAGAAAGAGAATAAAATCTCATATTTGATTAAAAAATGCTTATCTCTGTATTCAACAAATAAATTTAAGAAAATTATCAAAATTAAATTAGTTTGTCACAAAACAAAAAGGTATTATTTAATTTTTTACTAATTATTAAAATTTAAATTAAACAAAAATTAAGTTAAAATATTTATTACATTTGTTATTTTAACTATAGGATTCTTTTATTTAGGTAAAAAAACTATGTTGCTAATTTAATAATAATAAAATAATAAAAAATATTATATTATTATAGTCAATTTGTCATCACTATTAATTACTCTCATTAATAAATATATTTATTGTATAGATAAGAGAATATGTGAAGTTAATTAAATTAATAGTATAATTTTTTTATAAATAAAAAAGTATAAGTTGTTAGCCTTTGTATATAGATATGAATGTGGATGTTAAAATTTTTCTTTAATTATAAATATATTTTTGGATAAAAGTATTTAAAAATTAAATAAATTAATTTTTCATTGAATTTAAAAAATATTTTATTTTCATATTTATTACTTTGATTAAAATTAAATTAAATTCAAATAGAGATTACAATTCGTTTTCAATCAAAGCGTTGTCAATAGTCGATGCATGAATTCAAGCTCGTGAAGAAAAGTTTAAACTTGAACGTGTCACGCAGCAGTTCACTACTTACTACGAGTATTGAAGGGTATTGTAAGGAATTAGTACCGTAGAAACCTCTTTTCTCTCTCTCTCTCTCTCTTTTCATATATTCTCAAACAAATCACATTCCTTTATTACTGTTATTTATTAAACATTTATGTATCAATTGCTTTTAAAGAGTAGTTATATATCCATTTCTTTTTAAATATTTTTTTAAGATTGACATATAAGGATTCAAAAAATAATAAATAATTTTAATTTTAAAAAAGATGAAATATCATTTATTAATATATTTTTATTAAAAAGTAATTAACAAATAAATTTGTGAATATTTATTTAAATAAGAGAAGTAATATTTGAAAGAATATAATAAATTTAATCTTAATTTAAAAAATAAAAATAAAAATAATTTTTTATTTCTTTAAAATCATTTTTAAAAAGAAATTAAGGAAATAATTCTTCATGCAAGAGATGAATTTCCAGAAGCCAATTAAGGAAAACAAAACCATAAATGAAAGTTAGCATAAATATGTGTGTGTATCTATATGTATAAGGTACAGAGTTTAGGATTTAGAAAGTAAATATATATATATATATAGAGAGAGAGAGAGAGAGAGAGAGAGGAGAGGTTTCCATGCTACAAAATACAAATTGAAGTTTGGCATACAACATTAAATGAGGGTTCTGAGTTTGGACGCGTGTACTGTATTTTTCTTCATCCGATGGACACCACAGGACAGGAAAAAAATTTTAAAAGACGTTCGTTTGGCATATAATTTTTTTAAAATTAATTTCATTTCATCTCAATAAAAATAATTTTAATTTATTTATAAATAAATTTTATTATTTAAAAATTTATCAAAAATAATAATTTTAATTTATTTATAAATTAATTATTTTATATAAAATGTATTGAAAGATATATAAAATTTAATTAAAAAATAGATTTTGATCGTATTATAATAAATATAATATTAAAAAGAAAGTAAAATTTTTACATAAAATATTTATTTGGTCAAATGAAATAAAATTTAATAACATTTTTATTAAATTAGATGGATTTTATAATAGTATAAATATAATTAAAATAAGAATTATAAATAAAATAATTTTTTTAAAATTTTTTTATCTAGAGCTAAATATATTTTTTTTAAAATTTTATTTAAAAATAAAATGAAATCTTATTTTTAATCTTTTCTGGTTATTTCATTTTTATTATATGACCCAATGCAATAAAACCAAAACACGGAACTCCTTGAACTTATTTTTAAAGAATTTTTATGTAAAGCATGTAAACTATAAATACATTTAAACTTTTTAGTCGTAGTTAAATAAAAAAGAATAATTAATTTGTATAACTACTCACATTAAACTACAAACATTAACCTTCTAATTAGCATTTTTAGAAAAGATAAATATAAAAAGAATTCAATTACTTATATATTATTATTTTTAAATTATAATATTTAACAAAAAAATGCTTACAAGTAGTCTTCCACCAGACTTAATTATATTACAGAAAAAATTATTAAAGAAAAGCAAGAAAAGTTACATAAAAAAATTCCCATCATATTTTCAAAAAGTAAGAAAAGCCATAAAAAAGGAATTTTCTATTATTATATATTATTTTAGACATTACAGTAAAAAAATTGAAGGAGATAAAAGAAAAATAAAAATATTATAAATACTAAAAATAAAATTTAAAATTGGATTCCAAGTCTTTTATATCTATTAAATTAAAATTTACAAATTTTTCCACTATTCTTGTTATAGTAACAATTATTGATTTGTATTTAAAATTTGAATTTCATTTTTTGGTGTATATAATATTTTTGAAAAAAAATTATAGTCTCATAAATTTTTATATTTACATGAAAATGAATTCATCCAATATGAATAAAAGATGAATTTTTTTTATCATAATGGTCATGTGAGAATTTTGTTACAATTTTTTATAGTTTGACTTTATAGTAAATACAACATTAATTTTTATATTAATATACATTTTAAAAATATTTTACTTACAAATATTATTTTTTATAATCCAAATTAAAAGATACGTTAATAAGCACTATATAAAAAGTAATAATTTTAATATTTTTTTACTATACAATTGCCTTAATTTATCAAACATCTGACGTGGTGGCAAGGAAGGAAAAAAAACAAAACAAAAAAGAGATGAAGAGTGTGTTTATTTGTGTTTTCAGTTTTTTTTCTCAAAACAGTTTTGTAAAACATGTTTTAAAAATAATTTTCAAAAATAAGCAAAGAAAAGAATGTATTTGGCAAATTATTTTTAAAACAATCTTAAATTATAAAAATATCATTAATAAAGTGTGTTTTAGAAACAAAAAAATAAAAATAACTTAAAGTTATTCTTATTTTCTTGTTTTTAAAACAAATGTTCTAAAAATAATTTTTAAAACTGAAGAGAGAAAACACTTAAATAAATAATTTTTTTTATTTTTTTGTTTTTAAAAATACAAAACTATTTTTAAAGGTGGTGTCTATGGTGTCTTTGGACAAAATAAGGGTTTGGAACCTAGGTGACTTGGCAACTATTAATTGGTCCATGTGTTGCTAGTAACAAATGTCATATTTGATATGTAACCCAATAATTTTCAAAATCATAAATTATGCCTAATGTGATGCAGCAAACCTTAAGTGAATAAACATCTATTACTCTCCTACCTAGTTGAAACTAGGTAGAAGGTTGGCCAGAACTATGTACAGTTAGCTTGTGATAAAAAAAATGGAGTGAGAGTGGTCGGGCCACTAAGTGAACAATTTTTTGTGTGCAAATTGCTTTGAAAAGAATTCTTTACAATCGCTTTCTCTCTCCCTCATCATTTGAAATAGCACAAGGTCTTTCTCCCTCATCATTTTAATTTTTATCTCAAGCTTGTTGATGGAATTTCTCTGTCAAACTTAGGCGACAACGACATGGAATCTAGGTGAAGCTCTACCTTTTCCCCTGATTCGAAGAATCGAGGATTTGTGGAGGGGACAGCTCCTAAATATGTAAAGTTGATGGGAGAGAACAAGAAGCTGAGAAAGGACAATGAAATGCTAACCTCAGAGCTAGCACAAGCAAAAAAGCAGTGTGATGAATTGGTGGCATTTCTGATGGATTATCTAAAGCTAGGACCTGAACAAATCAATGGGATCATGCGATAAGGAAGTTACGGGTCTAGCCGCAATGGATTGATCAATACTATGCATATTGATGATGATGCTGTTGTTGATGATGACGAAGATGATGACAAAAACACAATAGGTGAAGAAAAACTAAAACTATTTGGGTTTGCTGCATCACGTTGGGCATAATTTATGATTTTAGAAATTATTGGGTCACATTATCAAATATAACATTTGCTGCCAACAAAAACTTGTGGACCGATTAATAGTTACCAACTCATCTAGGGTTCCAAACCTTTATTTTGTCCAAAGACACCGTAGACACCACCATTTTTAAAAATACTAATCAAACACACTCGAAGTCTTTGTGGGCAGGAGTTTCCAAGAAGCTTCTGGAGGCAAAAGGAAAGGATATAATCGGGAATTGGGAGAGGAAAAAACTATAAGTGAAGATAAAGAAAAAAAAATATTTGGGAAAAAACTATAATTTTAATATTTTTTTACTATACAATTGCATTAATTTATCAAACATCAGACATGGTGGCAAGGAAGGAAAAAAAAAAAAGAGATGAAGTTTTTGTGGGCAAGAGTTTTCAAGAAGCTTCTGGAGGCAAAGGGAAAGGATATCAACGGGAATTGGGAGAGGAAAAAACTATAAGCAAAGATAAAGAGAAAAAAATTATTTGGGAAGATAAGTAAAGATTCTATTTCGCGTAATAAATAAATTAGTTTATAATTTATTAATTTGATCAATAAGTTTTAATTTAAAAAATTATGTAAAGTAATTTATAATCTTATTTAATAATTAATTAATAGTTGTAGTAATTTATTAATTTAATTAATTGTTAACTAATAATTGATTGTATTAACTAATTTGATCAATTGATTGTCTTAGTTATTTGAATAAAAATATTTTATAAAATTAATTATTTATAATTAACTGTTTGTATATAAAATGACAAATAAAAATAAAATATATTTTATGAGTTATTTGAATATTTTTATTTAAATATTTTATATTCTATATTTTATTTAGTAGATTAATTTTTTTCTAAATAATATATCATCATAAATTATTATATATTAAATATTTTTAAAATTAAATTAATATAATTTTTATCATTTTTAATTTTTTAAAAAATATGTAAAAATAATATTATAATTTTTTATAAAAAATAAAATTAGAAATATAAAAATTAATTAGGGGTAATATAATTATTTTATGAAATAGTTAGGGGTAATATGATAATTTTATAAAATAACTGTTTTAAAATGTTGTCCCTAAGTAGCATTTTGAAATCAATTTATTTAAAAATAATTAGTCAATTTAATTAATTGATTATTAAATATAAAAAAATGGCTCATTAGGGGTAAGTTAATCAGCTGATTTAATCAAATCAGCCAAAAGTCACCCAATAAGTCATTTACCAAACACTTTTTATAACTTATTGCTTTTTCTTCAAATTCATTTAAATTTATTATTATTTTTTTATTAATTTACAATACATGTCCTTTATAACATAAATATAAATATTTTTATAAAATATAATTAACTTAATTTTAATATAATTATATCCTAATTTTAAATTATAAATAATATAAAATAAAAAATATGTGAGTAAATAAATATATAAGTTCATAAAATATATTTAATTAAATATTAAATATTATATTTTTATTTTGAACTTCTTAATTATATTAATATAATTTAATTTTTAAATAAATATAAATTATTTTAATTATATATCTATTTCTATTAATATATCCTTTTATGTCATTAAATAATTTTAACTAGTTTAATAGTTAATTTTATAAAATACTTTTTAAATAATTAGTTAGTTTATCAACTATTAATTATTAGCTATCAATTAACTTATTAGTTAACAACTAATTTATCAGTTATTTGTGTAAAACAGAGCTTAAGTCTAAAATTTACAAAGCAAATTTAATCCATATTAAATTAAATAAAAACAAATATAGTTAGTTTACATGAATCAATTATAAAAAATTATTAAATTATTTAAAATTTTTTTAATAGAAGTAATTAAATCATTAGATATGCATATATAAAAATCAGAGATTAAATCAAATTATTCCTTAAAAAATTTTGTAGACATCAGATAAGAATTTTTTAAATATCAATTTAATATTAATTTTAAAATTTTGATATTAATTTGATGTTCACCATTTTTTTAATACTAAATCAATGTAAAAAAATTTTCATTACCAATTTGGATATGAAATTGATACTTAATCAATATAGAAAAACTTTTAATACTAATTTGATATTCATTGGACTTACTATTTTTTTTGTCCTTATTTTGTTATGATCAATAAGAAAATTAGTTAAAATAATATATAGCAAATACATTCAAAATTAATGGGATTTAGTTATAAGACTAATTGTGTAAATTTTTAATTGTGTAGCTTTACTTTTTTATGTGATTATAATATAAATTTGTTTGGTATGAATAATTGATAAGTTAGTTAATAATTAAAAATTAAAAGTTCATAATTAATAGTTGGTAAGTTAATTATTCATATTAAAAATATTTAATAATAATAGTTATTGAATTAGTTAAAAATATAAAATAACATAAAATAATATGTTAATATAAATAGATATATAAATTAAATTAATTTATATTTATTTTTAGATTAAATTATATTAATATAATTAAAATATTTAAAATAAGTGAAGACAATTTTTTCAAATAACCTAGTACCCCAAACACTAATAAAAATTAACTTATAATTTATTGATCAATTTAATAAGTTATAAATTAATTTATTTATTGTATCAAACATACATAGGATAAACAAAGAAATTTACATTTAATGAAGATCGCAAAAAGAGTAAATTAATTGATCACTTAATTACCTTCATTAAAAAAGATATATTTAACATGATATATAATTAATTGAATATATGATAATTTTAAAATATGAAATTATATTAAAGATAATTGTATCCTGTAATTATGTTTTTTTAGAATTATAATACGTTCACAAAAAAGTTTTTAAATTGATCTAGAAAAGATCGACTTAACCACGTAATTTTTTTCTTGATAAGATGATGATTTGTAATTTTCTAACTTTCAAATTCAAATATAAGATATAAGTTTGTATATTATTTATTTTGTATATTTTTTCTTTTTAATTTTCTGAACAACCAAGCCTTGCTAGAAAAGATAAAAAATGAACGGTGGAAGGACTTAGTAGTTAATTCGAAGGGGCATCTAAATAAAATGGTACAAAAACAATAACTAAATAAGAAAAGCTGACTCATCAAGTTTCCAATTGTTTCATTTAAGGGTTTAGATTTTACGGATAATAATCTAAGGGTCAGGATAACTAAAATGGTACATTACAACGTAAAGTGGTATTTGTACCACAGAATTGCCCATATATAATATGTATGTATGTATACGTCGGTGTGTGTGTTTGCATATGAACTCTCATCGTTGAACGGTTTTCATGTAAATATTCTACAAAATTTTCTTACATTTTAAAGATATTTTTGACATACAAAAGTGAGCATCAATTAATACCAACGCAAGCCTTAAACATTTGGAAAGATCCTTTATTACACTTTAAATATTTAGCTATAAAAATTATTAACCTCCACGTTTTTACATGAAGAATAACAACTTTTATTTTTTTAAATTTTTTAGTTGATCAAAAATTATTTTTAATTAAAAATAAAATATTTAAATAATTTTAATAAAATATAAATTTAAATATTTAAATTAACTTTATTTATTTTTTATTTTTAAAATATATTAATTTAAAATATTATCAATAACAATATATTAATTTTAATATTTTTATTATTATTATTATTAAATTAATAGTACTATTTTTTTCATTTAATTGACATAGACAATATTACTAATCATCACATAACAACCTAAAAGTTAACAGTCGCTTAGTTATATATATATATATATATATATATATATATATATTAAATTCTTTTCATATATCAATGCATAGTCTCTTTTCTACGTAATGTTGTGCTATCACTTGCTGCTTATGATTGAAATGTATTGAATGCAATTAAAAGTATTTCCTGCTCCCCTTAAATTTACATCAGTTATTATCTTTATTTATTGATTAATTCAAGAGTAAGATACTTTAGTAAAAAGGAGGAATTATTATTTGATTCATTTAATAACAATCTTCTCCTAATGATAATTCCATTTTTCTCCTGTTGAAAAGAGTAACGAGCTATAACAACTTAATCAGTAAGTTTGTTACGCTTAAATTTTTATACTTTTCATGGCAAATTGTTACAATTTATTAAACTAATTTAATTTAAATTCATTCAAAATATAAATTAATTTTAGTATTATTAAAAGCTGTTAAGTTAGCTTTTTTAATTGCAGTTTGGCATATTCTTTCAACAATAATGTAGATAGTTTCCAGATTGAAACTCTTTATAAAAGCTTAAAAAAAAAAAACAATTTTTATGCACGCAATTTATTAGGAGATGTAAGCTGTGGCAGCGAATCCAATATAGAAAGTCATAAAAATTCTTTTTGCGCTAAAAAATCATAAAAATTTATACTTGAAGTAGAGTACTTTCCCAGCTTAAGCAGTTTTCTGTCGGCTTTCTCCCCATTTATAGACCCAAGATCTCAACTTTTCATCTCCATTATGCTGCAATGAGTTTTCTCCCCAATTCGAAGAAACCCAGTTGAGCCGAAGCTTCTGCAGCTGCAGCAGTGCGTACAGAGCAGGGAACAATGGGTAGATTTTCTCTGCAATCGGCATTTGATTCCAAATCTGGGCAGATGATAATGGCGGCTCTATTGTTGATGGTGGTGTCCTTTTATGTGGGCACCCTCTTCGGCAACAATGCTCCTCTTTATGTTTCTCAGCTTCCCTCCAATTATTCTTATTCTTCTTCTTCGACTTCTCCTGGTATTCTCCTGAGTTCATCTCAAGTTCAATCCTGAATAAAGTTCAATTTTTGTTTATGGGTTTTGATTTTGGACTATCACTTTGCTTTTCTGTTTCTGGATTTGGGCTCTGTGAGGCTGGCATGCTTTTTATAATCAATTATAGAAATGGCATGTCAATTTGTTTCAGAAACAATCTTCAAATCAAGTAGGATTACTAACTCGTCTAACTGAAGTTTGAAACTTTCTGCTATTCTTTTGATTGGGATACTTTCTATGTATGGTAAAATTTTTTGGAATGACAACATGCGCTGCAAATAGCCCACTGCAAATTTTGGTATCTAGATAGCCCTTCTTTCTTAGCGACATCTTTGGGGCAAGTTAATACTGAGATTGGCCGATTTTGGTTACTTTAAATGATTTTGAAGCCTTCTAAACCTCAATATGTGGAACGATTCTATTCCTAAAATCTCATAATAGATTACTTATGTACTTCACGTTGTGGCCAAATTTGGTGGGAGTCCATACCAGCATCCCATGTCATCAAGAGCATCTGATTTGTAAATTCAAGTAAAAGAGTAGGAGTATGCATGGATAAGCATTTTATTGCTTTCAGATTGGTCACTGCACAACCTGTTTAAAGAATAATCCTAAGTTTATTTTATTTCATGGAAAATGGTTTTTTTTTTGCCTTGAATCTGATCAAATTAGACGAGTGTGGATGGCTTTTTTAAAACCATCTAAGTTTCTTGTTTGGTGCAGCATTTGTGTTTATGCTAAAGTATGACTAGCCCTTTGCTTACATTTTCACTTCCGGGGACAATATATAATGAAACATAACTTGGTAGTATGATCTCTCTGTCATCAAATTGATCAATAGGATTGGGGATATATGATAAGAATCCGTTTTGAGCTGTGAATATATGAGCACAATATAGCAGTACAGGTGATGTGCAAAGTTTAAGCACCACTCATGTCTTTTCCCTATTCCATTGATCTTCTTATAACTGTGAACACTGGAGGCTAGCTTAATCTTTGATATTTGATAACTTCCTTTAAACTTCTCTGCATTTAAATGCAAATTCTTTTTCTGTTTTTGGACTACTTTAAAAATGTTCCTTATTCTTGCAGGCAATTCCAGATTTACTAACCAAGTTGCTCTGACTTATCGCAAAACACCCCTACTGATTCCTGAAACTGGGGTGAATGTATGTCCTCTGATGTTCAATGAATACATTCCCTGCCACGATGTTCGATATGTGAATACGTTGCTCTCAAACTTTGACCTTTCTAGAAAAGAAGAATTGGAGAGGCATTGTCCTCCTCTTGGAAAGCGCTTATTCTGCTTGATTCCTCCACCAAAAGATTATAAATTACCAATCAGATGGCCTACTAGCAGGGATTATGTTTGGCGAAGCAATGTGAATCATACACTGCTTGCAGAAGTTAAAGGAGGCCAAAATTGGGTGCATGAAAAGGGTCAGCTGTGGTGGTTTCCTGGTGGTGGCACCCATTTCAAGCACGGGGCACCTGAGTACATTCAAAGGTAACTGCAATTGATTTCTTTTGGTTCTGTGCTTTGGTTCCTCCACTGAAAGTTTGTTTCTTGTGATGCTTATGGAAATATTTTGTCAATGATGCATCAATTCTTATTAACTTTTTCTGGACACTTCACAGCTATAGCAATGATATTTCTTTCTGGAATGGTATAAATTAGGGCTATAGAGGTGCTTCAGTGCAAATTGTTAGTAATTGTTCTTTTTCCACTAAACAAATTATTGAGGCAACCTGTATCACGACCAGATTGAGGATCACCACCTGAGGGGAACAGGGGAAAAGATATGACCAATTGAAATAGTCATGATGTCAATTTCAACATTGTCTTAATGCTGTTAAACCTTGCAGTAATGATCTTGTGGGAATTCCTTACCTGGTAGTAGCTTTTTCTTTGAAATGTTAATACTCAGAAAATATGTTTCTCGATTTTAGAATTTTTATATTTGTAGGAATTGTACTGTAGTTCTTCTATGAAGGGGGAAAAAAAGGCTGGAGGTACTTATTATATTGATTGGTTTCATGCATGCAGGTTGGGAAATATGATAACTAATGATACTGGAGATTTGCGTTCAGCAGGTGTATTTCAAGTTTTGGATGTTGGTTGTGGCGTGGCCAGTTTTGCAGCTTATCTTCTTCCATTAGGTATACAGACAATGTCATTTGCTCCCAAGGATAATCATGAGAACCAAATTCAGTTTGCTTTAGAGCGAGGGATTGGTGCAATGATTGCTGCCTTGTCCACCAAACAACTACCATATCCTACTAGCTCATTTGACATGATTCATTGTTCACGATGCCGTATAGACTGGCATGAACATGGTAATTGGTCTTCCTTATTATGTTTACATAAGCACTAGCAAGCAATTTGGGATACCAGATGCTTTTCTTGTTTTGTTCTTGTTTGATATTGGCATTAGAATATTTTGTGTACATACTGGCTGCCGTACGTGATATCTAGTGGATATAGACAACATAGACATTTTATTCTATATATCCCATGCTTTAATATCGTATTTGTTTTCCTCCTTTTTATTATTTAATGTTACAATAATAAAAATTTACTCATTAGGTTATTTTTTATTTATGAAAGGGTACTGTCTCTTATTGTTGTGATAGTCTTTGAACCTCTTATAAATCTATATTTGTGAAATATGCCTTACGCATAAAGATATAAATCTCTGTTCTGTTTATTTGGCCAGCTTCTACACTTGCATTAATCATGTAGCTTTGAAGAATGTGACATTCTGACATCTGTGCAACCCAACTTGTAGAAAAAGTTTTAATATATGAAATATATGATCCTTTTAAATGTGTTGTAGATTATTAACAATTCATTTCAGAATTACTAACCCAAAGGAAGTAAAAAAATGAAAAATATATGTTGATTCAATCATTAGCATATAAATTTTAGTTGTGTCATTGGATCTTCAATTTATCAAATTGGGCAGAACTAATCATAATGTGGTTTCAATTGTAGGGTTGATATATTCTCATCATCATTGTTAATTTTAGCTGATGAATGTTAGAATAGGCGCAATGCTTTCTTGTTGACTGCTGTTAGTAACAGTGGCATGGTTCATGTCTTGTGTAATAGGATCCATCTATCAGTTATGTTATTCTTTTATTCTGGATGACTAGTACAAGAGTTGCAAATTAATATTTGCTGAAGGTAAAACAAAAATTGGTCAAATTCATTTGTTTTTGTTGTTAAATTATTGTGTTTTCTGCAGATGGGATTTTGCTAAAAGAGTTGAATCGCCTTCTTCGTCCTGATGGGTATTTTGTCTATTCAGCTCCACCTGCTTATAAAAAAGATAAAGAATTTCCTATGATATGGGATAAGGTAGTGAATCTGACTACAGCAATGTGCTGGAGACTCATTGCAAGAAAAGTTCAGACAGCGATATGGATTAAAGAAAATGATCAGTCATGCCTTCTACACAATGTCGAACAAAAGCTTATAAATGTTTGTGATGCCAATGATGATTCTAAGAACTCATGGAATATCGCTCTAAGCAATTGTGTACGAGTTGGAAATTCTGAAATAGATTCTTATAAGCTTCCCCCAAGACCTGAGCGCCTTTCAGTGTTTTCCAAAAGCCTCAGCAAGATAGGTCTGTCCATTATCTAATTTGAGTTCATGACACTACATTCCAATCTCTCAATGTTTTAAAATTTATGCTGTTTGACCTCCCTACTAGCATGCCTAATCAAACATTCACACGTCCTTGTGACATGGAGCTTATACATCCATGAAGATCCTTGGTTTGGCTGGTCATAACATTATTTAAATATTTCTCATAGTAATAGTTATAAATTACCATGACATTGATTCGGAAGTTTTTGCATCTTCATGTGTATGCTTGTCTACCATCAAAGAATGCTTTCCTATGTACCATAGGTATTCAGGTCCAAGCTTTTGCATTAATGCCTGATCTGCACAAGAGCTAAAATTAACCATAACATCATCCTTTAGATGTATTGTGGCAACTTTTAGCAGTTGAAGCTACATTATTTTTATTCAGTTTTCCTTAGAGCTTGAATAATTTTATTAAAAAGATTTAGTTATATGAGAAACATCTGATTTGTATGAGGGGTATACTGATGGAAAAATGAAAATATAATTTCAAGATATGAATAGGATCATTATAACAAGAACCTGCTCCTGATATTTGTCCTGAATTTGATTAATCTTCGATTTGTCAGAGAACTATGTAGCTTAGAACTTTTTCCAATTTTATGATTATGTTTCCTTGAGGATGCACTAGTTGACGTGTTGTATTGAAATACAAAGTCATTAGTTCTCTCTTCTGTACCTTGCATAGTTGGCATGTAATACACCATACTAGAAAGCACAACTAGTATTTAACTATTCGACTGAGGACTAATAGAAAGTCATAAATAAATGGGCACCATGCCTCGCATTCAAGTGTCTTTCAGTCTTATGCAATGATCCTGTAACCTTTTTTACAACAGGTATAACTGAAGATGAATTTACATCAGACACTCTCTTTTGGGAAGATCAAATTCACCATTACTGGCGATTGATGAATATCAATGAGACAACAATACGCAATGTGATGGATATGAATGCTTTGTATGGTGGATTTGCTGTGGCATTAAATGACTTTCCTGTCTGGGTAATGAATGTAGTTCCTGCAAGCATGAAGAATACCTTATCCGGAATTTATGACCGGGGACTCGTCGGAGCCCTTCATGATTGGTAAGATTTTATGGTTGATATCCTAAATATTTCTGTTGACACACCCACATATTATATTTTTATTATTACTTGTAGCAGCAGCTAATTCAACCACTTCTACATCAGGTGTGAATCATTCTCAAGTTATCCTCGATCATATGATCTGTTGCATGCCAATTATCTTTTCTCCCACTACAAAAACCAAGGAGATGGTTGTTTGCTTGAGGATATCATGCTAGAGATGGATCGCTTAATACGCCCACAGGTAGCCATATTTATGGAAAGTCTATCTATCATGGTGATTTGTGCATGACACCTGAATGAAATAAATTTATGATATTTTTGGATCTAATAAATGCTTTTACACACATGCAAGTGTGTTTATGCTTGCTGGGTTTTAAGTGTAAATTTGTACTTGGAGTTATGTCTAATGCTGAAGGCTGACAACCTCACCCCCAAGCATCCTTTAATTGGAGATATGAATACAACTGAGAACCAAAGTGCTGATAGAATGCTTGATATTGCTTAGTTGAAATAAAAGTGAAACGATAAAAAATTATTATAATTCCCATCAATTCACCCTTAACACATGAGGTGAAAACGTGAATGTGACTGTGTAGTATTTAAGAGGCCAAACATGTAGTTTTTGACTGTGAATTGTCACCTATAGGAATAAAATGATAACTGCATTTTCCCTTCACTTCAACTATGCTTGTGGCAGCCTTGTTATGCCTGTACTCACCGTTTGATCACGTCAACTTGCAGGGGTTTGTTATCATTAGGGATGAAGAACAAATTGTGTCAAGAATCCAAGATATTGCGCCAAAGTTTCTGTGGGACGTTCAGTCGCATTTGTTAGAAACCAAAGATAAAAGAATGGAAACCGTATTAATTTGCAGAAAAAGGTTTTGGGCAATCCTCTAAGGTGGATTGTCCATATAATTTTTTTGTTTTTTTTATCAAGGGTAATTTTTTTTTTTAATAGCTTATTTATAGATATTTTATCATTGTTCAATGAACATGTGTAGATACATGTGGATGATATAGAACCTGTACGTTGCATGGCTTCGACTTTTACTTTAACACTGGAAATAGAAATGTGAATCTCTTTCCATGTATTTTCACCTTTGTCTTCAAGTTGTAACTTATCATGAATTGGACTCAGATTTTCTACTCAAGTTGTCTAGTAGCTTTCAAGCGCATAGCTGAAGAACTTGATGAGAAAATTCTGAGATTCATTTTTAAGAATCCAGTTGACCTCAAGAACATGAGGTAATTCTCATGGAAACTGTCCATACCCCTCCACCTATCCAAATGATTGCAAGCCTGATCTTATGCTATTTGTGATTGGATTAAGAATTTCCATGCACTAATTCTATTCATCAAATTAAGTTGCTAGTAATCACATTGTTCTCACTTAGGGAAAAAGGTGAATCAGAATGATCTTCTTTTTTTTTTTTTGTGGGGGCTTGTTTAATGAAGCCCAGCTCTGTTAGGTAATAATGTTCTTCTTTACGGGCTGAGAAACATTTGCATCTGGGCCTAGTGTGATTAGAAATTATAGGCTCATATTTTCCCTCTTTCTATTCATAAAATTTAACAATTTCCTTTCTGAAATTATAAAATATTGATAAAAATATTTTTAAATTATATAAAATTATAATTTTATTTTTAGATAATAGTTTGTATATACAATTTGATTCCTTTGCACAGTAATTAAGGGATAAAATTATATATATGAATATGTAGGGTTGGTGGGATGAATTTATATGTATAAATCATTATTTAAGAATGAAATTAAAGATCATTTTACTGGAATCTTATTATTTTATGGATTAAATTTTCAATTCTATATATGAAAAATATTTCTAATATTACTGTAATATTAAAACTTTAATATTATTATTTTTTCTATGTTTTAACATTATGGTTTGAGCCAATGTTATCACTTTTGTAAAAGGACGTGTAAGTGAAAATGAAGATAGAATGAGAGAATTACACTTTTTAATGTAATTATGATAATTTTATCCCGGGAAAAAGGAAAGTGATTTAGAGTTGCAGTTATTTTCTTATGGAAAAAGAACTGTTGCACTAAATTATTTACAGAAATATAACATGAGCAAGTACCAAACAAGCGATCCCATTCTATTTTGTCTTTGGGTTGGCTAAAAGGATTTCTGAAGAAAAATTTTAAATACCTAGAGGGTGAGAAGAAACCTTTACTTTAAGATAATAATTAAAAATAATAAAATTATCATAAATTTAAAGTAATGCATATAAAATATGAAAATATTTCAAGCATTATCAAATAATTTTAAAATTTTATAAGTTTATAATTTAGATTATCATAAAAAATTAACATTGAACTAAAATTTTTTGTTATATAGAGAGAAGATAATTTTTTATTACTTGAACTTTAAACTTTAAATATGCAAATAATATTAGTAAAAAATAATAATATTTTTTTAAATAGTAATATTTTTCAAAAAATTGAAGTGTGAAAATCATGATGGATTTGCACGATTTAATTGATTTATCAGTAGTTTTTTTATTTTTTTAAAAATTAATTTTAAGGTTTAATTGAATTAGTCATATCATCATTCACAATTTTTTCAATTAAATTGGCAGATTCAATCCCATTTTTAAAATCTTAATTTTAATTAATTTCATATCTTTCTCTTTTATTTAGAAATAAAAAAGAAATTTCTAATTCTGTCTTTTGAAGGTAAGGGATAAATAAATAAGAAGAAAAAAAATTATTTGTACATTATGTATATCTTTCACTTTTACATTTGTATGTACATTCAATTCCCGTCAGGTAAAAAATGGGAAGAGTGGAAGTGCAGAATTTCTCCGGTAAAAAATGGGAACAGAGTCATTAGCTGTAGATAAGTAGGGTGGTATCTAACAAGTGGGCGATGTGCGCCTGGCGGATCGGTCAAAGCTTGCACGGATCAAACTGGTTTAAGTTTGGTTCGTTATCGCATTTAAAACAGTTTGCGAGAAGTTAGTTTGATTTGCAAAAAATAAATTCACAAAGCCTGCGGATTTGGATTCATAAATGAATTTGGCCCGTGACTTGATTTGCATCTTACGTGAATTCGGTCTGTACGGACTGAGCTCGTTTAAATTTATATTTTTGCAAGTTTGTTTTTGGTAAACCGATCACCTCTGCTAATAACGCTGCAAACTCACTAATTGATAAATATGAAAATTATTTCCTCACCGGGCTCGTATATTTAACAACCATTCTTTAATTTTCATGATCAACAATTAAAATTATATATAAATTTTATTCTTCATAAACAATTTAATAAAAAAAATTATTATTATTTGATATTTATAAAATCAAATCGGCACTTTACAAAGTTTAAGTTACCTTATAAAATTATTTTCACGTTGCTTTCTTATTTAAAATCAACATGTGACATAAAATAAAACTTCAACTTTTGTTAAACAAATCCAAGTTTAGTTAAAAAATGGGTGTGAAATAATTAATATATAATATAGTTTATAATGTAGAATAATCAGCATGTAATTATATTTTATTGACATCCGCTTAAAATTGGATAGGGGGAAGCTGTATTTTTCCCAATTATGGCCTTATTGTCTACTGATATGACAAGACAACCTCACGCCTTGTCCCCCCCACTCCCTGCACCCTGTCATTTGTTTAAATTCCATTGATCGTTTCCCTCGTTGCTCCCGTACCCAGTATAATTCTAGCGTGGTACAAGTCTAAGTCATAGTACATCCCAAGAAAAATATATATAAAATAACAAATATATATTTTATCTCAATTAATAAGTTTGACAAATATTTAGATTTGTCTCTATTAAAATTGTACTAGAATCTTATCTTCGATTTCAGTTTTGAAAAATTTGAAAGTGCAACTTTAACCCCTTGTTTAATTGAAAAAAAGTTAGCAGTGAAAGAAAAGAAAATTTTTAAATTTGAATTGAAAAGAAAATAATTTTTTTAAATTAATTGATTAAAAATAATAATTGTAAATTTGATATCTAATATTTTTCTGCTTTCTTTATTCCTTTTATCCAAATAAAAGAAGAGAAAAAATTTAAAACATTTTTCTTTTTCAATTTTTTTCTCTTCTATCAAACAAAGCGTAAATCCGTGTGTTTCACAAATTTGATAATCTCCTAGCGTTTTGAGGACACAAATTAGCTGGATTGGAGAAGAAACTGTTAGTGTTTTGCTGGATTTTCATTGAGGAATATGATATTGTCTAATTTCATGAGATTTATATCATTTTTCCGTCAATATTTTTAATTTTTAAGAAATAAAATATAAATTTTATTTTTTAAATTTTACTTTTTTTTATTAAAATTCATTATTTCAAATAAACAAATTTTGTATTTTTTTCCCTCATGAAATTCACTACATATTAAGAAACGGATGGCATCCATTTTCAATTTCATAATTATTACTAGGTTTCTTTGTACTGTAGCAAATGCAATTTTTCACGTAGACATACAAGATTGTCCCCCATATTATATGCATGCAGGAAGTGCCAGATTCTAGAACATCTGACATGAAATATCCGGGACCCATAATTGTTGAGACAAATTCTATGCTACATCACTAATTAAATAATATATTGATATATAATTAAATTTAAATATTTATATATTATTATAAAATATATAAGATCTCACTTGTAAAAAAATAAATTTAATATATAATTAAAATATATTAATATACTATTTAATTAATAATGTATCATGACTTCTCCTTTGAAAAGAATTTGAAATAGTAACTAAATATACATCGAAAGAATAACAAAATTAATCAAATCATGAACTCATAATATTTATATAATAATAATAGAGATTTTGGGGTACCGATTGCTTTAGTATTTTATTGATTTAAATTGTTAAATTTTATTTATTTTACGTAATATTATTCAAATAAATAAAATTTAATAGTTTAAATCAATCATTGATATATCATAATCATAAATTAGAGATGAAAATAATTGTTTTGATCAAATATGGTTATATCTTTTGTAATCACGATTTTATAATATTATGGTCATATTTATTTATAATTTTGTTAATTATATAGTAAAATTTCAATCATAATTGTTTTAATAATAATTGGAGTAACAAATCATGATCATTTAACATGTATGCATGATCTCAAATTGAATTGCAAGACATTAAAAGGTAAAACCTCAAACCAGGGGTTATGAGTTACCAACATTTTTGTTTTTCGATTGTTGTATCGGAATATATTTTTTTTATATAATTTTATTTATTCATATGAAAGAGTAATATTTTGCTTTAATACATTGTAATTAAAAAGCATATAAAATTATAATGATAAAAGAAAATAATTTTAATTAAATTTCTTATATTTAATTTTAAATATATAAAATATTTTCTATCATTTTATTATTTTATAACTATATTCTTATACATAGTGATATAGCCAAGATCCTATAGTCAGTTGGTTGAAACAACCCATACTGATTAAGCTTATCATATAAATTTGTTTAGTTTTAATCTCATGTCTTTCCAACGATAATTTTGATTATTCAATTTTAAAAATAGATTTTTTTTATGCCATGATCAAGAAGGTGGTTATAATTCTAGTAATCATAGATAACATAGCAATTTTCGGAACCAAAATTACAATTTTTAAGAATAAAAAATTAAAATGTTATCTTTTTTTAATTGAAATTATAGTTATGCTTATGCTATTATTTAAAAATACAATACAAATTTAATTACAATCATTAGATTGTAAAAGAAATTACATTTTACAAATTTTCACAATGTAATTTCATATCTCAAATTGTTGAACAATTATTAAATCATAAATATCGGCAATTATATCTAATAGTTTTATATGCCTTCCATGCATTAGCATCAATTATGAAGTGTTGTATTTTTTTTATATATAAAATATGTTATTTTGTTGGTGATCATGCCAATGTTAGATGACTTTTAATTTCTAGTAACTTTTAAATCCATCATTGAATCTTTAAAAATAAATCTCATAATCACCAAAACCATTTAAGATTGACTTACAATCTAAATTATTATTGTTGCTTTCTTTAATTATGTTGAGACCAATTGTGAGTCATATCAACGTTGAGCAGCTTACATCTAAGTATTGGGTTCATGCAAGTACATGCGGAGACAATGGTACAATAGAGTGAGTGCATATTAAATAAGATAGATTATATTGATCTCTCTCATGGTTTAACTTAATTATATTTGAAACCTCTCATTTTTCAATATTATATACAATAACTTTCTATTTATTTTTTTATTATTATGAAATATAGTGATTTTAACTATTTAACAACAATTCCATTCCTAATATTGTTTTTAATGATTGAAAGACAAGTTTTTTAAATTTTTATACACAAATATACCCTTTTAAAATAAAAATATAGTAAATTTATATTTTTCTAAAGAGAATATAGATTTGTACCTAAAAATGTAAAAAAAAAATCAATCATTAAAAATAATATTAGAGAAGGAACTGTAATAAAAAAATTAAAATTATTGTATTTCATAATAATAATGAACAAGAGGTAGATGTGTATAATTTAAAAAAAAAATGAAAAGTGTCGAATGTGATTAAGTCAAACCTCAAGAATAGTCTATATAATTTGTCCTCTTAAATATGGATTACATTTTATGGATTTAAATTAACGGGTCGATGGATTCATTTGGTCACATTGCGCGTGGCTCCAATTTTGCATATAAAAATATTTTTTATCAAAATAAACAAAATAAACAAAATATAATGACTTCAAATTCAAAAGTCATGTAGTTCACATGAGAAGTAAGTTTTTGTAAGAAGTTAAATTTTTTAAGAAATAATTTTTTATATGAATTTATATGAAATGCTCAAAATTGTTTGATTGATATTGAAGAAGCATATTTCTTAAAAATTAATTTTTTATATTTTATTTGATTTAATTTTAAACTTTTTAAAATGTGTTAATATAATGATTATTATACCCTTGAGATAATGAGATACAATAAAAGAAATTCATACCACCAAGATAGCTCTTACCTTAGAAGAGTTTCATTCATGCAAAGCTTACTTCTTTTTAACTCTAAAAGCTCTTTGGCAAGCCTATAATGGATAATGAATTTTTTTTTTCAAAAAAATAAAAAAAAACACAAGACCCTAAACAATATATTCATATTAACAATAATATTATATGCTTTACAAATGAGATTTAAAATTAGGTTCCAAATAAAAATTAAAGGTGGTCATTAAATATAAAATGGTAGAGCAAACTTATAAAATTTAATCTAATGAATTTAAAAAATTTGAAACTTAAATTTGGAATTTTTTTTATACCTATAGTATTTTCCCCATAATAAATGTTATCCAAAACAATAAAAATAAATAAATGGCCTATACTTTAAACGAAACACATTACAAACATACTACACATATATAGTCACTTGAGTAAAGTTGTCATAAATTAAATTTAGTGAATATAATTTGATTTTTATATTCATAAAGAATATAAAAAGTAGAACTTATCTAATGGAAAGTGGTAAGTAAATTTTGGTGTGTTATGGAAAGTTAAATTTCTTAATAAGATCTAATTCTCTCAATTTATTAGATAATGATCAATTAAATGATTAATTTTTTTCTATTTCTCAAAAATAAGATCTCTTATTCTATTGTTATAAATCAAATGACTCCTCAATATTTTACATATATGTATTAAATGACTTGTCACTATTAATATTGCTTAAAATGGGAAAAAAAATCCTAAAAACTATTGAGGTATTAATTAGGAATGTCAAATGGATCATAACTTGTGAATCAATCCAAGCCAATTGTGAGTTTTAGTACGATTGAATCCTAAAAAATTGGATTTATTCTGAATGTAAATAATATCAAATGATTCAGATTAATATTCACCCAATTCGTGAACTTATAATTAGAGTTTATAAGGTAATTTGTGTTCATTATGAATTTTAACAAATTTAAATTTTTCAAAATCAAATTTGTTGTAGAAATAAATAATACAAATTGATATTTTAGAAAAAAAATTTGGTATAAGGGAAGTACATTAAATATAGAGGGGAGTAAAGGGGGGATTGAACTCCTGCCCCCCTGGATGTCACGACCTTAGCTGCGCCAAGGGAGGACCAGCTGAACTAACCCTCAGTGACATATTTTAGAAATTGATCCGTGCAAATTTGTCACGAATCAATCATATCCACATAGATTAACTTGTTTAACAAGCTTAATATTGATAGTAATTATTCAAGCGTGACTTCAACATAGCACTTACTTGAAGAGAGACCTAAACTGTGCATTGGGGATCTATCGCCGTAAGTAATATCGCTCTCCTTTCCAACTTGAGATTCGCGAGTACTATAGATACGGCTTTCCTTGCCAGCAACAAAACAAGAAAAAGCTAAACTAATGGAAGATGGAAGATCCTCCACTGTTAATGTACCAACTTCGGTGAGAAAAGGGAGCCTTCTTCGCTGATCGGTCCAATCAACAAAAGGAGACGATGCTTTTACATTCCATTTTCATGCAAACATTTATTGTATGCTTGTTCCTCCCACCCGCCGTTCTTCTCCAACCAATTCAGCTGAAGCCGCCGCTTAGTGCGTTTGGTTCGATTGCCACGTCATATTTTTGTTGGAAGAAAATATTGAAGAGAACATTCAAATTTACTTTATTAAAAAATTAAATATAAAAGAGTATTTATAAATATAAAGACATAATTTTAGAGTTATATTCATTTAATAATTTATATAAAGAGACTTTTTTGGAAAGATTCTTGACTCCGTTTACTTTAACGAAAAATATTTTTCATAAAATATAATTATAAAATTTTAAAATAAAAAATATTTTATTTATTTAATATTAAATAATTTTTTTTTAAAAATAAATTTCTTTTTTTAAAAAAAAATTACTTTTCTCTATTAAGTATTGACTATTAATATAAGTGATATATCATTCTTTCATTAATATGCATATAAATTATTTTTTTTAAAAGTATTTTCTAACAAAACAATTGAAATCATAGATTTCATAACTAATGAATTATTAATTATGATTTCTAAATTCTACTAGAAAATTTAAAGAAATGCATGAAAATTACAAAATTATTAACTTTAATAGTTTCTCAAAAAATTTATACCTTTTTTATATCTAATATTCTGGCTAATCTTTCCATTATCAAAGTGGTTTATGGTTCAAAGATTGGTATAGGAAAGAACAACAATATTCGATTTTTGGTTTTTGCTACAATGTATCCGTCAAATGATTTAATGGCTTTTATGATTAAAAATAAAAATTCCCGTTCAACCCACATATACTTTCTATGACGGAACAGAAGATTGAATACAATTTCACAGAGAAAAGAAAAAAATACACTGCCAATGACATTGCATAGAAAGATTTGCTGCTCTCTGGAATCAATGTAGTAGCTTAATTTTCCTATTTATAAATTTTTTATGTAAAAAAATGCAGTGCATTATTGATGGAAATTCACATGCTTAGTGTGTTTTTATAAAGGTTTTGAACCCTTTATAACTAATTTTAAATCCTAATATCGAATTTGATTCTTAAACCAACTTGTTTGATTGTTTAAATATTAATCTTCTAAATGACCAAACCAGTTCAATGAAAAAGTTCCAGAGTATAACTTTTGCTTTAATAATGATTTTTTTTAATAATGCTGTTGAATGCAAAATGAATTCACCAATGATCAATTTTGTTAAAATCAAATTTTTATAATTAATTATAATCGGTTCTCTCACCTCTGTTAATCGTGCATTACAGTTTATTTTTAATTCTACTTGGGGAAAAAAAAATAACAGAATCACATTTTACGAGGCATTATCAAAGACCCTTCCTTTGATAGCTTCCCATAACGTGTTATATCAATTTTGCACATGAAAGGAGGTGTCGTAAAAGTATCTATTTTTTTTTTTTTTTTGGTTACGGAGAAATTGATATATAGTTGGAGCTCCATTAATTGTAACGAAAAATATTATTCGAAAAATATAATTATAAAGTGATAAAATAATAAAAAATAATTTATAAATTTAATATTAAATGTAAAAAATTATAAATAATAATTTATTAAAAGAATTTTTTTATTATTATAATTTTAAATATAATTCTTTAAACATAATGTATAAATAAATATAATTTTTTATTTATGCATAAAATAAATTTTTTATAAAAAACATCTTTAGAAAAAATTAACTGAGTGTAAGAGTAAACAAACTCTACCAATTGGAAGGAGGAAAACGTTTATTTTATGAAAGATTATGAATTTGACTCTATTTCACATAAGTAATTGATAAATTAGTTAATAGTTAATAAATTAATTAATTATTTAATTTTATAAAATTAATTATTGCACTAGTTAAAATTATAAAATGACATAAAATGATATATTAATAGAAATAGATATATAATTAAAATGATTTATATTTATGTAAAAATTAAATTATATTAACGTAATTAAGAAGTTTAAATTAAAAATATAATATTTAATATTTAATTAAATTTATTTTATGATTTTATATATTTATTTACTTACATACTTTTTATTTTATTATTATTTATAAAAAATATAATTAATTAAAATATAATTAATTATATTTTATGATATTATTTATTTATTTACATATAAATTTTCATATATTTATAATTTAAAATTAAGATATAATTATGTTAAAATTAAGTTAATTATACTTTATAAAAATATTTAGACTTATGTTATAAATGGCATTAGTTGTAAATTAATAAAAAGAATAAAGATATATTTGAAAAAAAATTGAAGATACAACAGCTCATAAGTTATAACTTACTTTAGGTAATTTATTAAATCATAATTTATTTTTCTAATAAGTTATTATAAGAAATACCTCTAGAAGTTAACTTATGACTTATTAATTAAATTAATAAATTATAAATTAATTTATTTATTGTGTAAAATGGAACTTTTATAATACACTAGTGCATTAATGATCTTATCAATTAAAGTACACAAAAAGTGAAAATTTCTAGGCAATTATATAGAAACATTTGGTTTTTGGAGCATTTAAGATGTTTTACTGTAATCCTGTATTACTAGATTGATAGTTTAAATTTATTAATTTATATAATATTACAAAAGTTAAATAAAATTTAATAATTTAAATTTATTGATACATCATAAGAAGTATACTTTAATTTTTTCTTTGATGTTTTAATCTAAAGTTTAGAAATATTAATACATAGGATGCCAATCTCATCAAGGATGATCCATAAAAGCATTTATATGTTGGGAATCCTTGATTTTAAAAACCTTCTGAGGCATGCAGGGGAATATTATGTACCATTCTTTTTTTCTTTTTCCTTTTTCCTTATGTACCATTCTTTTTCCTCATCTATGAAGAGCAGAGAATAAGATTTTATTCCATTTATAAATGATTTTTTAATAATGTTTGGATTTAGATAAAAGCATTTTATTTTATTTTATTTGTAATTCTTGTTTAAATTGCACTTATGTGATTATTATAA
Organism: Sindora glabra; assembly: GCA_020226215.1. NCBI lineage: Eukaryota > Viridiplantae > Streptophyta > Magnoliopsida > Fabales > Fabaceae > Sindora > Sindora glabra. The sequence goes on from CM035228.1 coordinate 26,807,569, forward strand.
AATTTATTAAAATTATCAAAGATTTCACTAGAATTTATTTCATTCACTCAAAACATATGTCATAAAATATTTTATTCTATCTTAATAATTTATTTATTATAATATGATCAAATTTTCCTTTTTTAATTAAATTGTATGTATTTTCAATATACATTAAACAAAAGAATTCATTTAAAAAATAAAATTATTATTTTTAACATAATTTATAAAAAAAAGAATTTATTTAAAAGTGAATTGAAATTATTTTTATTAAAATAAAATTAGATCAATTATATAGAAATTTGATTCCAAACTGACCCTTTATGATTTTTCTTATCTTCTTACGTTCAATGTGTGTTGCACATTTCAATGTACTCAAAAGTATCTTAATATTTGTTTTTGAGCACATTAACTCTTAATCTGTATTGAGGAGTTTGAAATGTGACCCCTTGATAACAATTTACATTTTAATCTGTGTTTGATTCAAGCGGTAATCTCTTCTAATTTTCCATTTAGCTACCAATTCACAAATATACACAACTTAATCATGATTTTAAACTACAGTACAATATTATTATATATAATATTGCTGATAAAAACTATATTATAATCATAATTTTTTATAATTTTATTTTGGAACAATTATATACATATATCTATTATTTTACTAATAATAACATGATTATAATCCGAAATTGCAATGGCAATCACAACGTAAGACTATATTTTTAACAATGATAATGAAAATGTAGCACTGAAGAATAAAGATCAAATTTTAACGAGCAGTCTCTCTTGATTTGCTAGTTTTTTCTTTCTACAAATAAAAAACTATTATTTTGGTAATTATTGATATATTCTCTCTCTCTCTCCCTCTCTCTCCCTTTTATAACTATTTCCTAGTGTTCCTCCAAAGGTATGTGGCCAATATTTTGCCCTACATTTTACTTCTGGTAAAAGTTAACGATGTTTCTAAAGCTCAAGACAGGCTTCAATATCAAAGATTTGTCCCTTTCAACTTTCCAAATTCAATAATCTCGGGTGTCCTTAGGCCATCATTATGACTGTTAAGTTGGTCTTAAGCTTCTATTTTGAGGCATAAAACTGTTTTAAAAAAGGAATCAAAGGATGCCGTGAAGTTGTTAACTAATGCCCACCTATCTTTGGTGAATAATTATGTCCAGTTACTATAGGAGCAAAGTAGCGTTGACCTTTCCTTTGCTTAAGCTTTGTTCGATTGCATTTAAAATCTTCCATTTTATTGGAATTATACATTTTCATTCTTCCAAGGCACTTCTATCATTATAAAATATAATAATATTAATTTTTTTAACTTTAATTCTTTTTTTAATTAATATCATCTCCCATGGTTATAGAAATAGTTTTTGATATTTTATATATAAACATTGCATTATAATTATATGTAAAAAGGAAATATTTCCTTTTTTTAAAAAAAAGAACACATGTATATGAGAATTATACATTCAAAGAAAAATAATCTTTCGTGCAAAAATAAAAAATGGATTACAATTAAGAATTTTAACATCTTCGCATTTTATAATAATAGAAATGTTTGTAGAAAATAAATGCATATATTTTAAAAACAATAAAAAATATTGAGTACAATTAAATCAAACTTTAAAGAAAGTAAATGTAATTTGCTCTTATTATAAATAACGATAGAATATAATTAATGACATTTTATTAAGTACATCACTTTTGTTAATAATATAAATAATTAAAAATTGTAATAGATGGTTATATTATTTTATTCAATTAATGAATTTAATAAATAGATTATAGATACAACGTGGAATTATTTTCCTTTTCATGCTTATCAGCTTTCCAAAAGAGTGAGTGTAACAAAAGTTATGGTTTAAAACATCTATCAAAGTAAATTTCCAATCCAAGTTAAAAAGCCTCTTAATTTGTTTCCTTTTCATCAATTATATTTCTTCATGAATCTTGATGTTCGGATTGAGTACTATTTTCACATCAGATCACCCTGTTACTTCTATACAAATCGTGTGCGTTTTACTATTTAAAGAAAATATCACTAAAACCTTCGTATCATATGTTCTTTTGTTTGGTGAATTGACAAATTAAACCTTCACATCAGATCACCCTGTTACTTCCATCATATGTTCTTTTGTTTTGTGAATTGACAAATTAAACCTCCGTAGTTTATGCAAGAACACTGAGTAGACCCAAACAGACGGAGAACTGGCAGAGAAAAGTGAGGGGAAGACGGATCAACTCAATGACAATCCTTGATAAAGCAAAAGGCAAAAGGTACCAGAGACACATGAAAGAGTTTAGAGGAACGAGGGCCTCACTGCTATCCTCTCTTGTTTGCTGCTATCAGTTTTTAAAGTGATGTTAAACTTAAAGACTGTAGATTAATATTATTATTATTAATGTGAATAACATAATAATCATATTATAATTTTACTTCATAATTATAGTAATTACTACCACTTCTTTTAATTCTTGATGAACCAATCAAATTCATATAAAGTAATTAAAGTAATCTCGATAAAAAAAAATATTTTTAAATTTATAAAAAGTTTTTACTTATTTTCCATTTTGACAAGTATTACAAATTCTATTTTTATTAAATTTAAGTTTTGGCAAATCATTAACTAACTCATTTCTAAAAGGTTTTCTAATAAGATCCATATTTATATGAGTCAGTTTTTTATGCCAAAGCTATCCTCATTCAAGCTAACTATACATCTAAGATCAAAATTTAGCTCATTGTCAATATTTATGATTTAGATATTGTTATATCTCTTTTCAACAAATTTAACTTGCATATTATTATGATTCTCAACAATGCAATAAGTAAAATCAAAGATAACTTTGTTTTCCTTGTCACAAAGTTAACTAATATTGAATAAATTATGTTTGAACCCTTAAACTAATGAAACATCTTTAATGCAAGATTGGCACTCATACCAACATTACGTATACCTATCACTTTGTCTTTTGCATTGTCACCAAAGGCTATATATTTCCTCTATTTTTGAGTGTCAAGCAAAAGAATTTGAATTTGTCTTTGGTTATATGCCTTGAACACTTATAATCCGAGTACCACACACCATATTATGACCTCATGCACAACTACAAAAGGAACATCACTATTGATTTTTGGTACCTAAATTGCCATGGGTTCATTTAAGTTGGTCCCAATATAAGTTCTCTTTGGAACCAAATTTTTTTCACTCCAATATAAATGTTTCTTTTATAAGTACAAGAGTGAATTCTACGACTTTTCCTTTTACAATAGAAACAAATAATGTTAAGTTGCCTTCTCATTGTTTCTTTAACAAAATTTTTTTTGTAAAAAGCATATTTTCTATTTGGTGTATAATTAGGGCCTTCTTTATTAAAGCTAGTTCTTTTACTAAGCAAAGCATCAAGAGTATCTTTTTCTTTTGTGAATTTCTAAATTGTTTTAATTAAATTATTTAACTTTTTTTTAAGACTTTCACAAGAGATATAATTTTGTAAGATTTTCTTCAGACTTTCAATTTCCTTAGTCAATTCATCATTTTTTTTTCTAAATTCTCAATGTCCTCTTTCAAAGAAGATATGATTTTTTTAAAAGTTTAACATTCTTTTGAGCCTTAAGTATATTCTTTCAATGATTGGTAAGTACAAAGCTAGAAGAATATTTAGAATTGGTAATAGATACCACATTACATCATTGTCTCCAAGAACCATCAAACATAGGAGTGCCTTTTCATCTTTGTCATTTCCACTACTTGAGTCAACATTATCATCCCCTTTAAGTTGTAAGGTAGGGTCTTTACTTTGAACTCTTGTTCTTCTTCCTTTCATGCTCTAATTACTTCCGAAGATATATGGGGCAATTAAATTTGATGTGTCATGCCTTTTTACATTCATAGCATTTTAGAGTTGCTTGATTACTTTCCTTTCTTTTGCTTGCATACTTATTGTAAGGGGTAGTTCTTCTTCTTTTTCTACCCATTCTCTTAATTGCTTTTTGATATTTCTTAGTGTGATAAGCTAGATCATCTCCAATGGAAGTACCAAAATTGTTATCTTGACTTTCCTTCTTAATATCCTTCTCATCAGTGTTGCTTTGGCTTTGAGGGCACTGACTTCTTTTTCTTATCCTTATCATTGGCAATCCTTTTGAGCTCCATTTCATGTTTTTGTAAGTTTCTGAAAAGGTCTTGCACTGTTGCAATTCTTATCCTCACGACCTTTTTAATTGGAATGATTTTTGCTTATTAATTGTCACATTTAAAGTATTTTAGACTTTTATTTAATAATTACATAAATGTGTTAGCAATTAAAATTTTTATGGATAAACTTAATGTAATATTTAAATTAGGAAAGTTGAGGTTTTACGTTGAATATAAGTATAATTAAGTTAGTTATAGGACTGTGTAAAATTAGGTTTTACTTATTTAGTAATTTCATTGATACTTTATATATTTGATAGTTAATAAATCATTGTGGGTAAGTTGAAGGTAAAGATTTAATTAAAAAAAAATAGGGTATTACATTATAAATAAGAAGAATAAAATTAAATATTAGTTAGAATATAGTTAGATTGGGATAAGGGTTTGTAGGATAAAAATTGCCCATTTACCTTTAAAGATGTTCCATATTACAAAAAATGCCTTTACAACATTTATAAAGCCCATTTCCCAAATTTTCTTCTCTATTTTTCCTAGCTAAGCCACTAACCCCTTTTCTTTTACTTTTTTTTATTCTATTTCTCTTAACTAGGATTTTGAGCTTTATAAGAAAATTAACCTATCTTTTTCAGGAAACTCCTTGACATTCTCAAGTTAGACAAGGTTGAATAAGTAAGTTAACTACTTTTCTACTATTTCTTTCTCTCTTTCATATGAAAGGTAAGTAGATAATCTTTTTAATCAAAATATTTTATCTTTAATTGATTAATATTAAGCTTAAAATGTTTTAAGTTAGGTATTGAATGAATAATGATGATTATAGTATGTTATAATTTATGTTAATTGTTAATTGCTATTGTTTAAGTATGGGAATATTTGTATAATAGCTAAAAAACTATGTTAGGAAATGCTCTATGGTTGAGTAGATGAAGATTGGTTATTATTATAGTCAAATCATAGAGTTTCTAGAAATTTCAAATCACTATTCAAGTATAATATTCAAATACTAGGCCTCAAAAGCTTGTATTTAGATATTATATATGAATACCAAAACTTGAATTCATTTTTCAGATGTAAGTAGTCCACTATTATAATTGATTAATTTCTCTTTGTAAAATTAAATAATTGAATATCGTATTCAATTATATCTTAATTGTAAAACCAAGATAGTTGAATACTATAGTTGATTACTTCTTGTTTGCAACATTAAGTAGTGAGATATAGTTGTAGAAAACTTCACAATTATAAACTTGGTCAAAGATACAGTAGTAGAATACTTTGTAGTTATGAACTAAGTAATTAGATATAGTAGTAGAATACTTCATTATTATAAATTAAGTAATGGAATACTTTAATAGAATATTTCATTATTATGAACCAAGTAATAGATTACCATAGTAGAATGTTTCATATTTATGAATTGGGTAATATGTTACAATTATAAATTACTTTTAACTTATAAACCTAAGTAATGGATAGTTATAGTGGATTACCTTAACATATGTTGGGATACGATAAAAGATTATACAAGTATATAATTAATTACCATAAGAGGTTATGTAGGCACATATTTAATTTCAATAATCAAATATAGGCCTCAGAATCCACTTATAAAACATCATATTTGATTATTGTAATTGAATACTCTAAATTAATGTATATACAATTATATTTAGTTAATACTAGGAAAGTATACATATATAGGTATATCTATTTGTGTGGCTTAGTTATATATATATGTGTGTGTGTGTGTGTGTGTGTTTTATTGTGATATAAACAAGGAAAGGATAGCTTTTATTGGTAATATTAATGTAATAGAAATACATGATTATGGTTGATTAAATTATTGAATTGTGACTTGTGATTAAAATGAAATTATGGAATACCGATGATGGAATTCCAATAGAAATGTGGCTAATAAGTTAGTCATGTTACATCTATGATGAAGGTGTAGGATTGGCAACTTGGTTCTATAAATTATATGAATTTCTGGAATTCCCATAATCATATTTAAATATGGTATTTCAATATAAACATTCTAGAAGGCTATGTTTGGATACCATAATTGAATATCAAAGCATAAGTTTACCTCTATCTAGTAACATTTGAATATAGTATTCAAATATGACTTTAAGCCTTGTGCACTTGATGCCATATTTGAATATCTTATTCGAGTACTATAAGATCAAGTAGTCATTAAATGGCTATACTTGAATGTGGTAATATTTGAGTATGGGCCTTATACTTTGGTTTTGAAGTTTCATATTCGAATAGGGCATTCGAATACCACCTTATTACTAAGAATAATTATATATACTAATAAATTAAACTTATTTAAGGTATCTAGGTGGTAAGCATGAGTGAACTAAAAGGATTTTATCTTATTAAGTAAAATATACGATAATGGATTTGAGATATTAATGTATTATACGATATAGCTAAAAATAAAGTATTGACTTTTGATAATTTTTAATATGTGCTTGTATACTTGGTAGTGAAAGAATATAAGATGCATGATAGATATATGTGGATATGTTTAGTAAATACATATGTGATAATTTACTATGGTAACCTTATTGAGGACATTTGATTATCTATGAATTACTATATAACTATAGATAAATGTTTATTAATTTTAAGTATGTAATTGAACTGTTTAGTAATATTTTGTATAACAAGTTATTGATATAGATGGTTATAAAATATAATGGTATTATTATATTTCTTGAATTTAATTGTGCGTGTATGAGTATATGGTATGTTGATGTTGAATTCATGTATGTGAATAGTATGAATTGATGATTTATGATGAGTATTAATAATGAATTACAAGTAGAGATCAGATGATATTGTAAAGTTATACTCGATCTATAAAACACTAGGAGGAGATAATGCGAGATGTGAAAAATATAAAGTAAATATATTGATATTATTGATTTGTGTGTGTGCTATCAAAACCTAGTTTTCTTTGTACAAGCATAAAAAATCAGGCAATTAGAGCTCTCGTACATAAAGAATGTTAAAGTATGACTCTTTATCTAAGTGCTCTTTCTTATGAAAGTTAGATTGATTCTAGTAGGTGCTAAGAGTTATCACCTTATATTCCATGACCATGCGCTTGTATCACATCACACATCATATCTCGCTCAAACGCTCATGGGGAGTAAGTAAGGGGAAGAGTAGGTAGGTTGGCTAAGTAAACAAGATAGGAGTAACTCCTGACATTAGAGTTAGATGATATATATTTTTCATTTGTGCATTTTTATAAATGTGATTTTGGCTCATTATTTGCTATCTAATATTACATTATTATGTTCTATTATGATTGTGTTTGATGATAATTAGTAATAAAAATTAGATAAAGTAAATAATATATGTATCATCCTATAATTCCTTATTGAATATTGCATATTGTTATTAGTAGATAATAATATTATGTTATATGTAAGTTAGGGGTCGTTTGGTTCATACAGGAAGTAACTTCCCATGGGAAGTTGAATTTCCTAGGAAGTTATTTACTGTGTACACTTCCTAGGAAATCCTTAAATGTTGTTTGGTTGACATAAATGAAGTCACATATCCCAAGAAATAAATTCCTATGTTTTGTTTGGTTCAACTTTGAATTTCCTAGGAAATAACAATGAAATGACTACAATATCCTCAATAATAACTTAATATATATTAACAGATATTAATTGATTTTAAAAAGGTGATAGCGCCAGATTTTTTTTAAAATAAGTTTCAATTTTATGATTTATGAATATTATATACTGAAATTATTCTTTTTTTAACTGTGTGAATGCGGTGATAAATTAAAAATTTTTAAAAGTCATAAATTCTTTATTAGTTAACCAATGTTTGCATGACCACTTATTTTTAATCTTTTTCATTTGCTCTTTCAACAGAAAATAAGAAAATATGGGTTTGACGAAGTCTACTTAGTTAAAAACGTATAAATTGAGTTCAAAACTTTGAATGATCATAACTTTGTGCTCGATTATCCGTTTTAAGTAAATTTTTTTTTGATTTCATGTAACTTTTCGAGATCTACGTGCTTGCAAAAACCAAAGGTGTTTTGCCCACTTTAATTTGGCAAAAAAGGCCTTTTTTAATGATTTTTTTAATTTTTCTTTAATTTTTTGTTACTTTTTTTAACTTTGATTTTATTTTTATCAATTTAAATTCATATTAAAATTTTTATTCCTAACTCTTTTGGTATCTAGTAGTGTTATAATAATTTTTTTAACAAATAAAATTACTAAAAAATAATTTATTACTATTTGTAAACTAAATAGTAATATATTACTGTTTCGTTCCAAGACAGTAACATGTTACTGTTTCGTTCCAAAATAGTAACATCAACTAAAAACCTCAAATAAATGAATAAATCATGTCTAATTAACAACCAAACTGCCAAATAATAGCACGTTACTGTTTCATTCCAAGACAGTAACATGTTACTGTTTCATTCCAAGACAGTAACATGTTACTGTTTCATTTCAAGACAGTAACATGTTACTGTTTCATTCGAAAATAGTAACACTAACTAAAAACCTCAAATAAATGAATAAATTATGTCTAATTAACAATCAAACTGTCAAATAATAGCATGTTACTGTTTCGTTCCAAGACAGTAATATGTTACTGTTTCGTTTAAAAATAGTAATACTAACTAAAAACCTCAAATAAATGAATAAATTATGTCTAATTAATAATCAAACTGTCAAATAATAGCATGTTACTGTTTCGTTCCAAGACAGTAAAACAGTAACATGTTACTGTTTCGTTCGAAAATAGTAACACCAACTAAAAATCTCAAATAAATGAATAAATCATGTCTAATTAACAATCAAACTGCTAAATAATAGCATGTTACTGTTTCGTTCTAAGACAGTAACATGTTATTGTTTCGTTCGAAAACAGACAGTAACACCAACTAAAAACCTTAAATAAATGAATAAATCATGTCTAATTAACAATCAAACTGCTAAATAATAGCATGTTACTGTTTCGTTTCAAGATAGTAACATGTTACTGTTTACTGTTTACTGTTTCGTTTCAAGACAGTAACATGTTACTGTTTCGTTTCAAGACAGTAACATGTTACTGTTTCGTTTCAAGACAGTAACATGTTACTGTTTCGTTTCAAAACAGTAACACCAACTAAAAACCTCAAATAAATGAATAAATTATGTCTAATTAACAACCAAACTGCCAAATAATAGCATGTTACTGTTTCGTTCCAAGACAGTAACATGTTACTGTTTTGTTCGAAAACAGTAACACTAACCAAAAACCTCAATTAAATGAATAAATTATGTCTAATTCACAACCAAACTATCAAATAATAGCATGTTACTATTTCGTTCTAAGACAGTAACATGTTACTGTTTCGTTCCAAAACAGTAACACTAACTAAAAATCTCAAATAAATGAATAAATCATGTCTAATTAACAACCAAACTGCCAAATAATAGTATGTTACTGTTTCGTTCCAAGACAGTAACACCAACTAAAAATCTCAAATAAATAAATAAATAATGTCTAATTAATAATCAAATTGCTAAATAATAGTGTGTTACTATTTTTTCTTTAGATAGTAATATGTTATTGTTACGTTCCAAGACAGTAACATCAATTAAAAATCTCAAATAAATAGATAATAGCATATTACTATTTTTTCTCTAGACAGTAACATGTTACTGTTACGTTCCAAGACAGTAACATCAATTGAAAACTTCAAATAAATATATAAATTAAGTTTAATTAAAAATTAAATTATCAAATAATAGCATATTACTATTTGTTCTCTAAACAGTAACTAATTAAAAAAATTTTAATTCTAATTAATGTGTGTGTGTGTGTGTGTATATATATTTAATTTGAATTATAGGGCTTGAAATTTAATATTAAAAAATATTTATAAAATTTAAAGAAAATTTGATTTTAATATTGAAATAATTTCAATCAACAAATAGAATATATAATTATATAATGCAATTAATATAATATATATTAAAATTTTAATTTATTCAAAATATTTATATAATCAAATTAAATATATCATATTATATTTATATTATTTAATAATTATAATCTAACTTTCAAATAATAGCAATAGATAAAATAAAAAAGAAGTAAAAGAAAATTATGTAATAAAATAAATAAAAAAATAAAATAATAAGTGGGTTATAAAATAACGTAGGAATTAAATAAAAATATATTGTTAATTAATTTATTTAAATTAAATATTTAAATTTTTTTATAAAATAATAATAATAAAATATGTCATGTAATATATATATAAGCAAACTGTAAAATAACGGTAACACTAATTAAAATGGACATTCACAAAGTAAAATCTGATAATCAATTAAAATGGTAAAATTGGTATTAATTAATTTTAGTAAGGATATTTTTGTCTATGAATTAGTTAAACATACAGGAAATAGAACTTACCTAGGGGGGAGTGGGTAAGTGATTTCCCGTATTTTATGGGAAACACAAGTTCCCAGGAAGATTTATTTCCTCTCATTTGTGCAAACCAAACAACTTTACGGTAGTTTATATCCTGGGAAATACAATTTCCTATATTTTTGCTGCAAACCAAACGACCCCTTAGAATTATTGATACAATTATGAATTATTATAATTGTATATATGGATAATATATCATGAATGATAGTGCAAATGTTATGATTATTAGGTACATTATCTACTTATAGTCTATAACTCATTATTGTTTTACTTAAAAATATTTTACAAATTTGTTTATTGTAGCTCCCTAGCCACCTCAATCAACTTAGGAGTAAATATCTCTTAGATTTCTTTTTGAAGCTAGCTATAATTTTTTTAAAGGATAAGTTAAAGATAGTATGGACTTATATAAAAAGTATAGCAAAAGCTACAATTTAAACTTTATTTATAAATATTTATTTAATATATAAAAATGAAATTAACTAATTTAATTACTTAGTCTATTAGTAACTATGTGATGATGCCATATAGGATTAGATAGGCTTGTGAAAATTAGAAAATGGGTTCTACATTGATCATAGCTAGGTGAGTCATGACATTAATCAATGTTTAATAAGCATAGCACTTTGTGAACTAAATTAATATCTATAAATGTCTTACAAAGAATACTTAATTGATTAACAAGAGCAGTAAATCTTTGTTTCATATCCTTGATATACTTAACATCATTCATTTTAAAAAGTTCATATTGATAAACAAAAGTATAAACTTTACTCTTTTTTTTTTTTTTAAGTTGTAAGGCTCTTAAATACATAACTTTAAGTACATCACACATTTCATTTATGGTTAAGCAATTGGATACTCTTTCATACTCATTAGACAATAGGAAATTTTTTGGTTTAGAACTTATTTATTATTTTCTCTTTAGGTAGGTGGATTGTATCCATTCTTTTTCAAAAAATTCTTAAACTTTTCTTTCTAATATGTATAATATTGTCCATTTAAACAAGGATATTTATTCAATAAAAGACATTTGCGTAAAATGTTAGAACCACTTGAATCTATAGGATCCTCTTAAGATTGCAAAATCTTAATACAATAACCAAGCTTAGATACTAATTAAAGTTAAGGATTCTACTTAAGAAAAGGTGAATTGAGTTTTATAATTTTACACACTTTTAAAAATAACTTCATATTTTTCAATGATAAAACACTTGAAAAAATAAGATGAGCATTTAGCCTTGAAAAATAATCAATTTCAATCACATACAAATCAAATAATCAACACACCATAATAATAATAACAATTATAGTGATTTGGCCTTGAATTTAATAGAGATAAGGAAGAGAAAAGCAAACACAATTTTATAGGCCTTGAAGATCCAACATTCCAAGGATTATTTCTATTACTAAGACTACTTACCTTTGATTTTACTAATTTACTATCTCTTCAAGATGACTTGGGCATTTGAAAAAGCCTTTTGCAATGTTCTTCTTGAATATAGCAAAATCCTTTTGAGTTTCCTTACTTAAAGTAGTCACTAACTAAGAGATATATCATTCTTAAAATTTTTAAGGATACCTCACCCTAAAATATAGAGAAAGTGAGTTTAAGGAAGTTTCTAGAATTGGCTATATATTAAAGAGCTAGAAGAGCAAGTTTAAAACTTTCTAGAATTGAATATATTTGATTTTGATCATTAGAGTGCAAAGAAATATGTTTTCTATGTCAATGGAATAGTAAAGCTCTTAAAATTTGTATTTTGCTTGTGTTTTTTAACTTTATATAGGAGTTAGGTATCTTAAATGTGTGTTAGACAATGAAAAATACCATCATTACCCTATCAAACTATGATGAATCAATTCATTGTGTTGAAAAAAATTGAATTCTCACATGATGGATTAATTCTCCAATCAATTCACCAAGCATGAATTTGCTTTTAGGCATGCTAGACTAATTGTAGAATCGATTTAGTAGGGGTTTTTGCTCCTAACTAAAACAGGTGTTTGAATCGATTTAGGCCATTTATTAGCTCCCTGGAAATGGCAAATCAATTCACCTTATTCCAAAATTCTTTTAGAAGACTAAATCAATTGTAGAATTAATTAGTGACCCTTAAAACTTAATTTCTAATTCAAAATATTTTTAAAGTTAATTTTAAATATTTCACATTACTCCAAAATTGCAATTTTGTGTTAGTTGATAAACATTAGTCATAGGTTAAACTGATGTCTGTATAAATATGGTAACATTTTCAAAATTTAAATGAAAATTTAAAATAATGGTTAACTTACGAAATTGTTGTCCAAAAGATATTTCAAAGGTTAAACAGGAAGATCAAAATACTTATATGTTAGTTTTGTTCTCAATTGATGTATAAAGATATTTCAAAAGTCTCCTTAGGCAATACAATTGCCATTGGGGAAGCCTATAACATTGGTTTTGATTTAATAATTGACTCTATAGTTTTGTTTGTTATCTATTTATTTCACGTTCACTCTTCGTTTGAAAACATATTGGTTATAACTTAACCTTTATTGTTTAACTCTAGTGTGTATTTGAGGAGGAGGAACATTGCTACTCTACCATTTCATTTTACACCTTTAGAAATATTATAGAATCTAATTATAGCTATTTATGGGGATTATAATTTAAATATGTCAAATAAGATAGTATGGAGTTATTTTTCTCCTCTTTAAACACAAGTAGGCGTTAATAATTAAAAGAAATGTATTGCTTATATCTATAATTTACTAATATCAAAATTAAATGGATATTGCAAGTGATTTTTGGATGATGATTACAAGAATCAGCACTAAGGCTGGTAGCAAGAGTGGAAGGCCAAAGTCCATTTTTTCTTGTATAATATTGTTATAAAATTACATTTATTAATGTGAAGATGTATAGCAAGAATAAAATTATTTATTTCTTATATTAATGTCTTTTTTCTCATTTTTTTATATATTCATATTCAATATATTGATGTTTGCATTGTTATAAGAAAAATATATAAAAAGAACATATAATTTATCATGAATTTATGTTATTTAAAAAAATTAAAAAAAATTATTTATTAATTTTGAAATTAACCTTCTTGTTCATTAAACTTACAAAAATTAATATCTTAAAATGGAATAAATCTCTTATCTTATTTATACAACTTTCCAACTTTCCAACTTTCTCACACTTAATCTATCTCCTAAATAGTTTCTAGAATGATCAGTTTGTTTTCCATTAATTGATGTAATCCTCTGAAACTCAATATGATATTTAAGTTACATTAAAATATATGGGCAATTTGTTACTATTTGTTTCTAATTATTTGTATAAAAGAATGTCATCAAGCAAGAAAATAATTTAATGTTGTTGATTTGTAAAATTATAAAATTTTTGCTTGAAAAATATTGAAAAAATAAAAGATTTTAATTTATGATATTGATTTTTCACTTAATAATTGACATTTATAATTCCATAATTGAATGATATTATTTTATTATACATATAAATTTTTTATTACCAACTGATGTGTAAAAATTAAACAATACAAACAAGAAGGCGTAAGATGAAAATAAAAAGAGTAAAGTCATGATGTCATTTATAAATTTCATTTATCTTTCTAACAAGATATGCTTTCTTTCCAATTTTAAAATGATTCTTTTCAATTTTATATTTGTACTCACTAGTTATTTTATAGGATTAAAGCTTCAATAGCCTATAGCTAACAATGTGAGATTTAACACTCATTAAAAAAATATAAAATATAAATGTAAAAATTTGATTTATATTTTATGTTTGATTTTACAATTTAGTGTCTAATTTAATCATATTTTATTTCCTTTTAGTTTAATGTACCTTTTATAGGTTTTTATAGATAAAAAAATTTGATTTCATTTATCTTATTTGGTATTATTTATAATATCATACAAGAAATTTTAATAAATGTTACTTATTACATTTCTAGGTATTGGATTTAAGAATACTTTTCTAGTGAATGCTAATCTCATATATTAAGTAATGGGTACTGTAGTGAAACACTCTCTTTAATTGAGGTAATTTTTCGTCATTTTCAAACTTTTTTTACTTTAGATATGTAGATTGAAATTGCAATGGAGATGTTGGGTGTGAGAAATAAAAGGAATAAGGATATTCATGACAAATTATGAGGTAACTTTTCTTTCGCCATGATAAAATTTTCTTTATAATTGTTGCACATCCAAATTTTCATTTCTTTACTTTGTTCCCTTGCAATTTGAAAATGCTTTGGATATATGCCATTTAATAATACAAATCATTAAGTATTTCTTAATCCTATATATTCAAATTGTATTATAACATTGGAGTATTATGTTTCTTGTGACTCTAAATATATTTCAAATTAGCAATAGGTTACATTTGATTTGCGGAATGCTTTTAACATTCTTGAGAAAGTTTTAAGGGAATATTACATTCCTATGTTTGGTTCAAAGTTTAAAAAAAAATGCTCGGGAATATCATATTCCTGAAAATCTTTTTAGCTCAACATTCCCCCAAAATATTCTCATGGAAGGAGATGGGTATCTCAGATTCTCATATAATGGGAATGTGATATTAAAATATTCTCAGGAAAGTTTATAGTGAACCAAACATAGGAATGTTACATTTTCGTTAATTAAATTCCCAAGAATCACATTCTTGGAATTGTATACTTTCTTGGAAATGTAAGATCCCGTGAACCAAACGCTACCATAGTGTAGTAGAAAGTGTTTTGAGACACTATATAAAATGGAAAGACTATAAAGAAAGTTTTTTTTTAAATTTTTTATAAGAGAAAGTAATATAATGTCAATTATGTGAATCACTAATGTAATATATGATACATTCTACATTGGTTATTAAAATAATCTAATGTTAAATTTCAAATTTCAACATTGGTTACTTAAAAAAAATTGACATATCTAAATATAACCAATTATCGAGTTATATATCTTACAAGAAAGGACTACAATTTAATCGTTATAGGAATCAACATAATACTTGTTTTTTATGATATTTTTATAATCAATGTTATAAAATATTTACAATAATGCTTGATAAAATGATGGTAAAAATTGACATTAAATTCATGAAACAATTGACATCGATTTGCTTTTTTGCAATAGTGTCAAAATAATGTTTTGCCATAAATTTGCATAGACTCTTATAAAACACACTTTGACACAAGATTTTAATTTTGAAAAATAATTTCTCCAATATTTGAAACCTTTTTAAGAATAATTTCCTCTTTTAGAATTGAAACTAATTAAATAAAAATTGATAAACTAATGTCTTCAGATACTCTTTAAGCTCTAAAAATGTTCAATGCAATTAGTGTTCTTTAACAACAAGTAAGCACATCAAAATGCTTTGTTATTGTTAAAATTGACATTTAAATGGAGTTAAAGTTAACAAAAATTTATTTTTAAATACAACTTGTGATGTTAGAAGTTAAAAAACTAATGTAATAAGTTGAAATTTTATATCCATGCCAATTTTTATTAAATAATTAATATGATATACATTTTTTAACTAGATTTATTACAAATAATAGAGAAAGTTATATAATGAAATATTTAAAACTTTTGATAATGATATCATTATATAGAAAAGATAAAAAATAACAACAATAAAAAATTAAACATAATTAAAAATTCATAAATGAAAGTAAAAATCAAATGAAGATTACAATTAAAGTAGATCATTACATGAAGAAACTACAAATGAAAGTACATTAAAGATCATTTATCACAATAAATTCAAATCTTTGTCATTGATCTTGTTATGAATCTCATCCATTCTATGAGATTGTTAAAGACATCTGAAAATGGATGAGATGCTTCAATAAAATTCCCCTTAAGATTGTATTTCATTAGATACATCCTATAAAGAGGTTTCAAAGCATAATTCTAACTTTAAATTTTGTGAAAGCACCTTACCTATTTTGTTGGAGACTTTAGAGAATGGATAAGGCGCTGCCATAGAATTTTAAACTGGAATTTCATTATGATGTAAATCTTATTGAAACATCTTATCCATTATATGACATTTAAAGAAGGAAAATGAATGAGTTTCTTCAACAAATTCCCAATAAGAGATTTTCTCAAAGATTGTTTTATTAAAAATAGAGAGTCAAAGTGTAGAATGTGAAATTTAAAGGCCCTCTGATACATTAATAATGTCGGTTATTAATATAAAATTGATGTATTAAGATATATATATATATATATATATATATATATATATATATATATATATATATATATATATATTACTTTAAATGGCAGTTATATAAAAAAATTGACATGGTAATTTCTTCTCATTTTGCAAATTAATTCTTCACATTTTTTCTAATAATTAATATAAAATGATATTATGATTTTACAAAGTTGATTTTTAATTAGAGTTAGAATATTTAGTTGCTCATATTTTAAAAAATAATATTGTATTATTATATATATTAATTTTCACTTTAATTGATATTAAGGTATCAATATTGTATTATGGTAATGCTGTTAGAAGAAAGAGTATGATATACTTCTTAAAAACATGTATCAAATATTTCCCTTTATTGTATTATGTGTAGAAATTTAATTTTAATTAAAAAAATTTAGTATATTACTAATATAATAATATATTATGAACACAATAATATTTTAATGTATTATCAAATATGATCCCATATCATATTTACTTTTTTATTTAGGGTTAGACTTCACATCTCATATAATGACATAGACTTATCAATGTATTCATATATTGTATTAATCGTGTATAAAAAGTGTGAGACTCATTAGAATGAATGTAATGAATGTAGATGCCAGATGGCTAACATGCGCCCACAAAAAATAATCAAAAGGGGGGGGGGGAACATGTGCACTGCTGAAATAGCACGTGAGAGTCGGTGCCATGCATGAGACAGCAAACCTTATTTTTTATTTTTTTGAAAAAAAGGACATTACAATACAGACAACATAAATGCCTGCCATTCCTTAGAAACAGTACTAAATTGTCGGTAATAGAAGCAATGGGGTGATGTATGATAGAAGACAAAGCAAGGGGGAGATTAGAGGGCCAATTGCCAAGGAGAGGGAACTCGTGGGTTATTGACACGTGTCCTGGATCCGTTGAAGGGACCCTTTCCTGAGGAGAATGGTACGGGCTCTTCGGCCGTTCTCCGGGCGAAAAGGCTAAGACGAGGGCAGTGTCCCTCTGATTGTGGGACTGTGATCATGAAAGGTCAGCTCAACTTCAATTGTCTGATCATTTCCTTCCCTTCACATGCTATCATCGTCTTGTCAAATCGTTGAAACTATCTCATTTAACGGCTTCATCAAATCCATGTACGTGACTCGATTCATATACAAGAATGAGCCACGTATTTAGATGGACAGGAAAAGGAAATAAAAGAAATAAATTTTTGAGATATATATATTTTTAAAAATTTAGATGAAAAGGATTGAGAAATGAATATTAAAGATAAAATTTATGCTTATAATTATTTAATTATTTAAAATTTTTAATTTTTTTATTTTTTCTCAATCCAAAATTAAAAATTTTATCTTTTTTCTGATTTTCTCTCCAATTTAGTAAAGGGTAAATAAATTCTAAAAAATGGGTTATATTAATATTTTAAAAATTAATTTACCCAAATTAATTGAAATTTAAAGTAAAATTTAATATAATATTTAATTTTCAATTATAAATTTAATAAAAAATTTGACATTTGCATATTTATATAATATAAAACAAATTTTTAAAAGAATGAACCAATTTGATGGTTTATTTACTTCAATGATACTATTGAGAGATAAAATAAAAATGAAAGAAACGAAAGAATAAAATGAATGATTAAGGAAAATATTTTTTCTCCTTATTTAAATATATTGAAATTTTTATAAAATTTATTAATTTAAAAAATATAAAATAATAAGTAATGGAAGTTATTGGAAAAGGGATTGATTATAAATCTTGGAACTCTTTCTTTTTCTTTAAGATCGAAATTATTAAACAAAAGGTTATACAATAATATAATATGTACTAGAAATGCAATTTAAAATTTGATTCAAAACTTAATTTTAAATTTTATTTTTTATATTTATAACACTTTTGAAAGCAGTAATGTTTTGAAATTTGATTTCCCATTAAATACAAACCAATAAAATAAATATTAAAAACTTAAATTTTAGTTTTAAATTTTATTTT
This sequence comes from Sindora glabra, assembly GCA_020226215.1. Classification (NCBI taxonomy): domain Eukaryota; kingdom Viridiplantae; phylum Streptophyta; class Magnoliopsida; order Fabales; family Fabaceae; genus Sindora; species Sindora glabra. Next base: position 26,826,412 of record CM035228.1, read on the forward strand.
TAATACACATAATACTTTTAAAAATAATAATATTATATACATATGTCTAAAAATAGTATCTATAATTAAAATTTAATTTCCAATCCCATTTATAAGATATAATACTATAATATATTTTGAAAGTTATGATATAAATTCATATTTCCTCTCTTTTCTCTCCTCTTCCCTGTTAAAAAATAGTCTTAGGCCTCAGCTTAGGATGTCCGCTTTTTAATTCTTAATTTTACTGTTACAGTTACGTCCTTTAACTAATAACGTGGAAATAGTGTTCAGTTATTATATTCTTGCTGTGTTTAACTAATAAACATCTAGCATGTATGATACTGATAGTGACTAGAAACTACGGTAGATAAAGTCATAATTATAATGAACTTCTGTATGTGTTACAATTCTTAATAAATAATATTTATCTGTCTAAATAATAACCGTTGATTTATACGGTAATTTTGACGTGTCCTACTTATAATATCATAATATAATAAAGCTATACCATGGTACCCTCATAAAAATATTTTACGTACCTATGCTTTATAATAAACTATTCATTTTGAATTCTTAACTTCTTTCTTTTACTTCCATCCTCTACCTTCTTTTTATGTAAACAAATAATAATAATTTCAAATATATATATATATATATATATATATATATATATATATATATATATATATATATATATATTCTTATACTATATTTTATATTTATCATATTTAAAATTAGGAAATTATAGATAGAGTTATATTTATTATTTTAGCAAGCCTTTTCTCTTTATTTTATTTTTTTACTGAATTTATTTCATGAAATATGGGTAGCATCTAATGCTTTCTTAATTTTTCGTTTTGAATTTTTTGAAAATTTTCTCAAATTTATCCATTCCGTAGGGATATAAGTGTTTTTTTTAAGGTTAATGTAAGATTTTTACTTTCTTTTTGTATTTTTATATTTATTATAATAATAAAAATCAATAATAAAATATTATATTATATAAATATTTTTAGATTACATTATATTTATTTATGTATATAAGACTAGGAAATTTTAGATAGATTTACGCTCATGACATAGTGTATTTTTTCCTCTTTATTTTTTATTTTTTATTTTATATTAATTTTCCTTTTTATTTAATTTCATAGTAATTTTATTATTTATAATTTCATAAAAGTACCAACTTACAATATCAAATTAAAATAAGAAAGTTATATAATGATACTCACATAATATCATCTTATCTATGCTTTATAATAAATTATATTTTTTTAATAGTAGAAGTAATAAATCTATTTAACACATACAAATTCCAAGATTTGAACCCTAAACATAGTAGGGAGTAAAAATTTTAAAATAATATCAAATGTCCTCATAACATTAAATTGAAGTGAGGATTAATTTTTTTTTTCAATAATATATGCAGGTTTTTAATCCCATATATTCAAATTTAGCCATTTTTATTTATTTTGCTATAAATTATATATTTTATTTTAAATTTTTATTTTTTGTGGTATTTAATTTCAAATTTTATTTTATTATAGATTATATATTTTAATTTAAAATTTTATTTATTTATATTTAATTTCAAATTCCAACCTCTATCCCGTGCATTGCACAGGAATAATGCTGGTCTATCTAAATATTAATTCTGGGTTTGTACTGCATTGCTGAGCTGTCTTTAGTTTATCTATTTTTATTATTTTATTCCATTCTATTGTTTGCTCTTTTTTTTTCTCATTTTTAATTTATCTATCCTGGTTTTGTACGAAATTCATCACATGTTTACTGCTGTAATTTTCATCTTATTTACTTTACTCCTCTTCTTCCTTTGTACTTCCCTTTTCATTCTGCATACTCCATTCAATTTATTTTTTTATTTTTCTTCCTTTTCACTTCCACTTTCATTTTATGTCACTTACCTTTTTCTTTCCTTTTTTTTTCCTTTGTTTATATAAACAAATATATAAATAATAATATTTATACAAATATAAATAATATAATATAATAATAATTTATAGAAAATAATAAAAATAAATAATGATATATATTTTTAATATCAAATAGATTTTCATATTATATATATTGTTACATTATATTTCATTATTTATATATAAAATTAAAAATACATAAATAGATTTAAACTATATTTCTCATATTAGCATTAATTTTAAGGTTAAAAAAAGATATTGACTTTCTTTTTATATTGTTATTCTTTTTTTTATTTGGATAAGTTGGAGTGAGGATTTTTTTTAATATATGTGGGTTTTTAATATTATATATATATATATATATATGTATGTATATTTTTATTTTGAATTTTTTATTTTTTATTTTCAAAGTTCTGATTTTTTAATACCATTTTGGCACAATTTATCTATCTAAATCTATCTTTCATATATCAATACTAGATTTGTACTATTTTTAATTTTACAATAATAATTTTCATGTGATCATTTCATAACTACTTTATTTCCATTTTTAATTCATTTACCTATTCTATTTTAATTTATATCTTATTGTTGAAAAGAGTGAGCAAGGGTGAGGGTGAAGATGAGGGAGAGAGGTGTGAGAGGGTTCTTTTGGGTTTTACTTTTTCTTAGCATATTATTTTTTTATATTTTTATTTTGATTGTTTATATTTTAAACTTCTATTTCTTGAATTCAATAATTTATATATCTTTATTTTAATTAATTATTATTATGATCATTTATTTATCTAAATATTAATCCCAAATTATGTAATGCATAATGTCCAATTGTTGTCTCACTTTTTTCCTTTTATATTTTTTAGTTTATTTTTTTTTACTTCCTCTTATCATACATTTTTATTTATTTTTATATAAAAATAAATAATTAGATAAATAATATGTTAATAATAATAATTATAATAATTTATATATAATAAAAATAAATAATTATAATATAATTTAATATATAAAATTAAGAAAATTTAGATAAATTTGTATGCATGATTTCAATGTATTTTTCTCTTTATTTTCTATATGTTAACTAATTATATTTTAATATATTCATTTTTGTTATATATTTTAATATATAAAATTAAGAAAATTTGGATAAGTATTTTTCTTTAAAGTTAATAAAAGTCTTTTATTTTATTTTTTGCATTTTTCCTATTTTCTCCATAAATTGGAGTGGTGATTAATTTGTAATAATATATGTGAATTTTTATTTTCATATATTTAAATTTTTTAATATTTCTTATTTTTATTTTTAAAACTAATAATTAAAAGTAAACAAGTGTTAGAGTATTTATTTATAATAGATTAAAAGTGAATTTTATTTAGTTTTTATAAAAAACTATATAAATTTGTTTTTGTAACAGAATTAAAATTATAATAAATAATATCATTATTTATTACATAAAAGCTTTCTGAATTAAAGAAAATATTGAACTAAAATTAAAAATATAGTTAATAATGTCATTATTTATTATATTTTAATTTTTTAAATAAAGTATAAAATTAAATATTAAAATCAAATAAATTATATATTGAATATGTAGGTACATATTAATGTATTTATTTATAATAAATTAATTTTATTTAGGAAATTTTAAATAGATTTATATTTTTGATTTTAATCTTACAAGCAAAGCTCTACAAGTGCATATTTTTTAATTACATTAAAATTTATTTATTGCTTATTTTTTTATATATGGTATTTTTTTTCATTCCTATATTTTACGGTTTGGATGCTAATATTATTAAGAAATATAGATGTAATATGTTAAATTTTAATTTTATTATAAAAATATTTCAAATAAATTAATTTTTTTATTCAATCAAATTAATTAATTAAATATCATATTCTTGGTTCTTATATTACTATACAAATCATATATTTTTTATTTGCATAATTTCATTTTTTTCACATCATTATATTAATTATTATTTATAATTTCATAAAATTTGAAGGTTTAATTTAATTGAATTAATTAACTATAATTTTTAAATTTTTATGTTATTTTACAACTCACCCATTGTTTTCACATCATTATATATATTAATTATTAAATATTAATTAAATTAAATAATATAAACATAACTTAAATATTAGTTATTAAATAATATAAATATAACATGATATAATTAATTTAATTATAAAAATATTTTAATAAATTAAAATTTTAATAAAAATTATATTAATTGAATTATATGATTAGATGTTCTATTTTTAAATGAAATTATTTGAATATTGAAATCAAATTTTATTTAGATTTTGTTACTATTGCTATTTGATTGTATATTTGTTCTATTCACTTTTATAATTTGTAATTTAAATATTAATATTAATAAGTTGTATAAATATAATATGGAATATTTTTTATTATTAATAAGTCAAACATCTAACTTAATTATATTACTTAATTATATATTTTATTCATATTCCTTTTATTTAATTTTAAAAATTTTCTATTTATAAGTATAAATATACAATTTTAAAATAATTACATTAAAATAAATTTTAATATTTTTATAAAATTTTTTGTATTATATATATTATCTTTTTATTAATAAAAATAATCAACACCTGTGCGAAGCACGGGATTGAATTCTAGTTTTCATAATCGAATAGAATATGCTATTTTATTTTTTAATTACAACATGTCACGGATTTCTTTAGGTGCTTATTATAGTAGGTTTAACCCTCGGGACGGGTTTACTATCATGTTTCTGTTATATAGTAAAAAAAAAAAAGGAATATCTATAGTGTACTAGTCGGACCGATCACTATCAAATCCAAAGTCCGAAATTTTTTATTTGTAGAATTCTCCCAAAAAGAAAAAAAATCGGAGTCAACCACCTATGTATAGGTTTGCCTACCAAGCAGTTACGGGACTTAGCGGAATTCATACAACTAAGCCTATGTACTTGTTTTTACTGTGTACAGCTGAGGTTATTGGTATTGATTCGGATTTTCCATATGAGCTAGTGACAGAATGAGATGCTGGTTTTGAGTGGAATGTATTTGTTAATGGATACGAATTTAAATTTTGGAGACTACTTTTATTAAAAGGAGGGAAACTCGTTAATACTTCAATTTAATTTATCTAATTCCCTCACCTAATGTCTCAAAAGAAAAATAGAAATATTATTTACCAACAAATATAAATCGTCTGTAAAAAGCAGCTTCCATGGGGCCCTTTGAAGAATTCTAACGTAGTCCACTTAAAACCTAGTCAGTTTTCCATATATAATTTTAGCGTTGAGAACTAGGCTAGTTAAATGCTTGAATTAGCTTAGACAGTAATGTTTTACTACCTTCCATCATGTTTTAGGCATAAATCTCATTGCTAAAAATGCCAAGAGTTACATAATTTATAAGTATCACTATAATCATAAATGTTCGATATCGTCAAAATTTTACCACTTTCTTTAACCATTCAAAGGTGACTCTCGTTGTCGCCTGTACGTCCGCTGCCAATCCCTCGACCAAGTGGTAGCCTGCACAATCTGCTTGGTTTACGCGCCAAAAACCGAGATGCTTCCACTATCCCACCTTCCATCCACTGTATCATTATATATGTCAATTTTCTCCTTAATTAATATCAATTGGCCGTTGTTTCACATTTTTGTAATAGTGTTTCCACAAACAATTCCTGACAATAGAATAGTACTACCCAACAATTGCATTAATACCATCTTCCATCTTGTAATGTAAGAGCCCATCTAATCGCCGGCCATGCAGCCTAGTCGTTCTTGGACTACTCAACCCCTTATTGTATGGCTAAGACCACCAAATATGAACCATAGACCCGAGTTTTTTCAAGTTTCTTTTGCCCGCACTTTGCTCTCATGGTGACCTGAATATTGGAGAGACTCTTCAAGCAAATCGCCCTCCGTCGTCATCGGTATTTGTTCACAATAAACAGAACACTTACCAATTGTTGTAGCATACTTTGCATCCTCACTAGCACAAACCAGTTCAAGGGAATAAATACGGGTTGAGACTAGAGTTGTTCAAATTTGGCCTATATAACAATTTGGGGCTAAAACTTACGAAATGAGACGAGTGGCTTCACAAACTCAAACCTAAAGCCTAAGTAACATTTCTTAGGTGCAATTTTCTTGTCTTCCCCCCTACCATCCCTTTATTGAACTTAGATTTTGAAATATTTTAGATTTAGACTAGAATAGATTACATTCTTCTAGATATATTTGGAAGAAGGTTCCTAGTACGTATATGTTGTGGAAGTAAAAATGCAGTTTTGACTTTTACTGCAATTGTATTTCGATCGTCCTCGTTATATTATATTAAATATTTTGTGCTTTTTCTTCTACTACAAGCCTATCATAATTGTAGTTTAAATTTGTAACTTCTCCCCTGAAAATCAAAAGAACTCATATAGTTACTGAAAATGCCGCACTTCTACAAGCATCAAGTTTCACTATTATGTAAATGTCATACAATGTGTAACATTAATGTTGAATAAAGTAAAAATTAATGTATATAATAATATAATGATAGTTTAAACAATATGAGCAACATTTCACGTCAATGCTGATAAATAGTAGAGGTTGAAAAATCATAATATCTTTTCTACATTATTTATTAGATGAAAGTGTAAGAGTGGAGTCGAGTCGAAAAATGGGTTAAAAAAGTAATTTTTTCTGGTCAATTGTTTAAAAATTGACTTCAAAGATAAAGATGAATGATTAGATTTAAAGTGATGTGAAACATTAAATATTAATTCTTGTATACAATGGATATTGAAACTTTGGTGGGAGTGACATTGATTTTAATGATAAACAACGTAGAAATATATAAATATCATTGCTTATCAATAATCAACGTGAAAACTATTGCTTGTAACATATACAACATCTTTATTTTTTAGAATTGTAGATAGAACTATAGACAAACTTGTTTCATGGAACGATTTTCTCTATATTTTTTATTGCTTTCTACTTAATTCTTTGTGACATTTGTTTAATGATTGTGTGATGTTAGCTTTTTACTATCTTTGGGCATCTATTATTGTCCATCTAAGGTATTTTTCCTGATTTTCTTATGTTTTGTAAATATTTTGTATTTTAATTGTGGCCTTCCATATTAAATAGATAGCATTGTCGTATATTGTTAAAAAAAAATTTTTTTCTTTAAAATTACTCTTTAATCATTATGTATAAGGCTTGAAAGCATTATTTAACATATAGAGTTGATGTACCTGAATAGATGTCTTGTATTGTGTTTATATTTTTGAAAATGGCATTTTTACTTGGATGCTATATTATTGGAGTAACCTTCTACATTATTTTGACTTTATTGCTTAAGTGCTATTTTTAAAAATGTCAATTTAATGTGCTTAGATTTTTATTCTATAATAAAATCGAATGTGATAAAATGATATGAAATCGTTCTTTGTTATTTAAGTTATCATATGTATGTGTTAAATTGTTATTAGATGTTGCTTAGCACATAAGTTAAATATTTGTTTTACTTTTGTTAAAACTTTTTAAATAGAAGTAACATGGACTTAGTTGGTTCCATTAAAAATGATAAAAAAATGAAGAGAACTAGGGGTCCTACAAATATGAGGGACATTATACTTAAGTACGCCAAAGGGGAGAAGCAAAGAATAAACATCAATGATAAATGCTAGACATACGAGCCTAGTGAAACTACATTTAGTAGCTACATAGCATCAAGGTGCCTATTATTACTAGAAAATGGCACCAAGTGCAACAAGATGTCAATAACACCCTTTAGGATGATATATTGTTCGGGAACTTTAATATTCATCTCTATTTTAATTTTTATATGTATATAACAATCTTTCTAGATTATTAATCATATTTGTAATTCATTTTTGGGTTTCCTTGTAAGCTACCTCTCATATGCCTAAGGAGGATAGAGACCACATCTTGATGGTGGTAGGCAAAAGGTGGAAGGATTTAAGCATAAATTGTTAAATGAGTACATCGACCTGGTAGGGATGCAAAACCTTCCTTAAAAAATATTACTAGATTAATACCTAGACATGGGAGCTATATGTGTAGATATGCCATTTCGAGGGCTTCTAGGTAAATGTGATTGTCTTAATATTGTTGTCTTTCTTCCACTATTAATAATGAAGAACATCTTCTCATGACTTTTTTTTTAATCAATAGGTCTTAAGTGTAGAGAATGAGATGAACTAAATAAAAAGCATATATAATCACAAGTAATCTCGGTAGAGTCATTAAAATAGGTCAAACCCCACTGGTTAGCCTACTAGTCTACAAGCTTCAAAGGACTTGGATTGCCAAAATGGTAGCTTTAAAATATGTAAGCTGCATTTAGCAAAGCTCTTAACTCATGCAGATCGAATTAGCCTACATATATTTTTTTTTTACATTTTTAAGTTTTATATAGGTCTACACTCTGAACTTATATAAAATTATACTCAATTTTTTTATTTTTTGTTATTTAGGGATGTGTTATTAATAATTTATACATGATATTTTTATTTTAGAGATATTTTATAACTTATATTTTATATATAGTATTTTTTAAAGTTATATATAAATTTAAATTTTATGAATTTAAATTTTTTAATTATTTAAAATTTGAAAAAAAAAACCCTCAAGCTAGCTCATGACCTATAAGGATTAGATTAGGGTCTCCAATATGGAGACTCATGTATGATGTAAACAAGCTCGACCTAACCTATTTAGTAGCTAACCCACATAAATCGATTCATGAGCCAATCAAGCTTTTTTACTTACCAATTCTAATCTTAAGGCATATATAGGAAGTTTGATAAGGAGCTCATTACCATAGAATTGCAATTTTACACCAATCAATAGACATCAATCATAGGATACACCAATGTTTATATAAACATGATAGCATTTTTGAAATTATTAAGATAAATAAAATTATAATTTTAAATAAATCGATGCCTATAGTTAATTGATAATATTTTTTAAATTTAAGTGGAAACTTAAGATGGGGCTTAATTTAATAAATTATTATCTAAAAGGCACTTAAAAAATTATGCAGGGAGAAGATAATATTATATGTTAGTTTTGTTATTAACTATTATGTAAAAGCATTTAAAAAGTTTCTTTAAGTAATGAATCGACACTTAATTATAATAAAACAAACCTAATATGGTAGTTTTGATTTAATAACTAATATCTATAGTTTAGTTAATTAACTATATATAAAGTTCATTATCTAACTTCAGCTTATGTTGAAGAAGAGGAACACAACTACCCCTCGATTTCATATAATACTTTTAGAGATGTTATAAAATTTGATTATTGCTATGTCAAATGTGATGGCGGGGGAGCTATTTCCTCTTTCTCAAGCACAAATTGAAATTGGTAATGAAGATAAATATATTGTCTAGATCCTCTATTTACCAATATTGAAATTTCATACATAACTATAAGAACTAGCACCAAGTTTTGCAATGACAATAGATGAGCGAAGTCCTCTTTTTTTTTCCTTGTGTAAGATTGTTATAAATTTATATTTATTGATATAATAATATATATAATGAATAAAATTACAAAATAAATTTTCTTATATTGATGTTTTCTTTCTCATATTTTGATATATTGACATTCAATGTATTGATATTTATATCATTATAAGAAAAATATGTAAAAAAATATATAACTTATCCCAAATTTTTGATATTTAATAAAATTTGTTAAACATTTTTTGTTAATTTTAAACTAACCTCTTATTTTATTTATTTAACTTTTAGACTTTTTCATATTTGATTCATCTTCTAGGTATTTTGTAAAATGATTGTTTATTTTTCAATAGTCGAAGTAATTGTCTAAAACTTAATATATTATGCAAGTTGATTATAAATATATGAGAGAAAGGATGTTGATTTTTTAAAACAACCAAGGTTAATTTTCTTATACAAGTTAATTTTCCTATATAACAATGATTTTTTTTTGTCATAATTGACATCTAATATGCAATAAGCCTCGAATAAATATCTATCAATATAATAAATGATGTTTAAAATTCTATAATTAAATAAAGTCATTTATTTAAAATGTCAATCTTTCAATTAGCAACAAATGTAAAATATCCTGTATTACATATAAATTGCATCTAGATACTATTTTCTTTTCCATTCCTTTTTTCATTTTGGGTTTCACTCCATAGTTTCTCTTTCATCCCATTTATTTATGTAGTTTAAAAAGACAATATATGGTCAATGTTGCAAGTTGCATCTCCTTGACATAATTATTTGTAAGTTTAGCATAATTCATGTGAGGGTACTAGTATCAAGAAAAAAGTAGAAATATGGGTGATCATTAGTAAATAAATTTTATTTGCAAGTCTTACATCATTTACATGAAGGCATACTTTATTAAAATTTCTTATGGACATGAAAGTTAAGGGAAAGGATTACTTTATGGATACCATGTAGATATTAATTATTACTTTTCTTTAAAATTATGAGATTAAATGATCAATTACAATATTATTATACAATGTTTACTAGTTAATTTTAATAATATTGTTAGAATACTAGTTTGTTATTGTATTTATTTTTAGATAAATTTAAAGATGTAAAAGTTTAAAAAATTAGACCATATCAATTGCTTACTATAAAATTAATGTGATTATAATTAGATGATCACACATTGTTTATTTGATTAAATCAAAGTATAAAGGTATAACATTGCCACCTGACTCTAATTAGTGGTGGCAGTAAGCATTCATCAAGATTAGCAACATATAAGATAATAGGTTTACAATTGACATATCAAAGATGATATATGATATTGTATTTTGATTAAAAATGGATATCTAAAGTTTAGTAATCAATTTCAATTGTCATGATAGTTCATTTACATGCCATAAAGGTTCATTGACAGTTTACGCATCGTAATGGTTCATCATCGATTTGCTCATGTGTAGAAACAAGGCTCTCATTGCATATTTGAAATAATTATTAAGATAACTTTCCTTGTGGTGCTTGATTGCTTCATTTGCTATAAACATTTAATTATTCCAATGTTTCAATATGAGAATTGACTTGCTAATTGCTTTATGTGGTGTATCAAACTTTGATACATATAACGCAAGTAGCACTATTCTCAAATTAAAATATAGGAACATTCAAATATTCACTGTAAATGATAAATCAAGCTTTAAGGTTAATAGATACAAAATTATTGTGTCAAACTTTAATGGGTTACAAAGCAATGAAAATTTGTTGTGAGAAGAAGCATTATCTCTAATATTGTATTAGTAAGCTTGAGTATAATACAAGATTCTTAATATTTTTTAACTATAATTTATCACAATTTGTAACCATTTTCATCATCCAACTCAAAAGCCATTTATTATTAAAAATTGTTATTTAAACCTCTATTATTGAATAATGTTATTTTACTATACTCATCAATTTTTTATTAGGAATCAATGTTTAATATTAAAATAGTTCAAATTACAAAGTGTGAGATAAAATAAAAAAGGGTGAAGTTATAATACAATTTGTAAATTTCATTATAAAACTCTTTCTGACTTACAAATAATTATTTTTTTAATAAGATATGCTCACATTCTAACTTTAAAATGATTCTTTTTAGTTTTTTTTTATATATGAACATTAATTGCTTTATAGTATTAAAGATCTGTTAACCCATTAATAAATCTGAAGAGTTATGTGTTCACTGAAAAAGTGCAAAATATAAATATAAATATAAAAATTTTCTTAACTTTTGTATTTTACTCTTGCAACTTAATCTCTTTTTTTTAAAATTATTCTTACATACACAATTGTTTAATCCTTAGCTTATATAGTATGTTAAAATATTTAGATAATGTAAGTCCTATTTAAGAGATGTACATGAATAATGAATTAAACATACTCAAATAGAATAATATTCACAACAAATTAGAAAGTAATTTTTCTTTCACCATGATAAACTTTTCCTTTGTAGTTATTACAACACTCATATTCTTATTTATTTATTTACTTTATTCTCTTGTAATTTGAAAATTCTCTGAACATATGACATTCAACAATACAAATCTTTAAGTATTCCTTAATCCTATATTCAAATTATATGAAATTATTGTAAAGGAAAAATAAGATTATTCTATTTGTTACTAATTACACATGTTGAATTTAGCATTGTATACTATAATTAAGATGAAATATATATTGCTTTCTATGCAATATGGCATCTGTATGTATTATAAAGTTGTAATATTGTTATTTTGAAGGTTTTAAATCTCTTTTAAGTTGGAACAGTGCAGTAAGAAGTGTCATGAAATACCATACAAAAAGGAAAGGGTGAAAAGAACTATTTTTTTTGGTATGGGGAATATAACAAATATTAATTGCGTGAATCATTGAAATAGTAAATTAAATACTCCATGTTAATTAATAATATAACGTAACATTTAATTATAATTTTCAATAATAGTTATAGAGATAAAATTAACGTCATTAAATATAACTGCTTAGTAAGTGGTGTGACCTAAAAGAAATGATGATGGTTAGTTGTTAAGAAACTAATGTATTATTCATTTTCTATGATGATTTTTTAACAAAAATTTTAAAATATTTACTACTTGCTCAATAAAAGAATGATTCAGATTCAATAACTAATCCTCTAAATAGTTGACGTATAATTATTATTCTTAGTAATGGCTCATCAAGGAAAAGATTTGATCTATTGAGGAGATTGTTGATCAAGCATCTACTCTGTCACCTCTATCCTAAGACATTAGTTTTGGGTAAGAAACAAAGTCAATAAAAAGGGTAAATATGTAATAAAAAAGAATTGAAAAATTGCCTAGGAATAGTAAGTGAGCTTATTATTTTATTTGCCAAATATAGAATGTGTTATTTATTTACCAACACATGCTTGTCATGTTTGATTACATTATTTCAAGATAATCCATGTAGAAAGCTACCCATAGAAAGTTCTAGCTAGAAGGAATGATGAACATCTTTATTGCTACTTGAGGAATTTAAAAGTATTCTAAATATATGTAAAGGGCATTGGAGGATCAATAAACCTTAACACTTACTCTGGGGGGAGCTTAAAAAACATCTTTGCAATAGAGAACTATTCAATAAAGATATCATAAAGCTCATAATTAAGATGAGGGAGAATTTGAAAAGTAACATTCTACGATATGTAATAACCATGCTTAAGGAAAAGGGCAGGACATTAGTTTCTAGACTGATAAAGAAAAATAAGGTATAAATGGTGAACCTTACGCCATAATAGGGTACCTGTTACCCTATTAACCCTAACCATTCAATGACAAGTATTACCAATATATATTTTTGGGTAGGTTTGGCACCATATTTTTTTGGAAACTTTACATTGACAATAATGTCATCAATGTAAAATGAAAAAAAAAAGAAATATAACTTTTTACTAACAACATTGATATATGGTAAGAAAATAACCATAAAAATTGAAATGTTTACTTATATGTCAAAGATACTTATATTAATGACTATATTGTCACTATAGGTTATCTTATAAACTAAAAGGCCATAAACTGGTGTTAATTAATCAAGAACATTATTCATAACTTGGTCATTGATGTAGAAAATTTTTAAAAATTTAAAAATTAAAAATTTATCCTATACTAGTGATGATGTTGTCATTATAGGATTTTCGAGAAACTAAAAAAACATAAGTTGATGTAAATTTCTTAGGAACTCTTTACCAACAATCAAATTTTAACTATACTAATGACTGAAAAAATGTTATCAATATAAACTTGGAACATGAAATTTGGTAAAATGCCATTTCCACCTATAAAAAGAATGTTGTCACTATGAGATTCTTAAGACATTAAGGAAACACAAGTTGTTGCTAATTTTTTTGGGAACCTTTTACCAACAATTAAATTTTAACTATACTAATGATTGAAAAAATATTGTTAATATAAACTTGGAACATGAAATTTGATAGAATGCCATTTCCACCATTATCACACATGAAAAGTTTCCACCAAGAGAGATAAACTATCTTAGGTATATTTCTCAATGTTTTCTTTATCATTTTTAACTTTTTTTTTCACTCTTTCTCATATTTTGCTATATTGGTTTTGTAATAATACATAAAAATATTGAATACATGGTATTACAATTAGACTTAGAGTTGAATATAATAATTACTAGAACATGCAAGGAAGAAGAAAAATATTAAATAATAAAAATACATTAATTTAAAAATTAAAGTAGTAAAAATATAAAAAATTAAATGATAAAAATATTAAATAATTAAAACTTAAACATAAATTAGAAAAATAAAATATCAAATAATGAAAATTTAGAGTTGATTTTAAATAAAACATTGAATAAGATGAAATTATTGCAAGTAACATTTACTCATAATACTAAATGTGTATTAATTAAATTTATGTTAATTTAATAAAGAAGAAGATATTAAATAATGGAAAGAAATAAACTTTGAACACTACAAGAAAATTTGCATTTAGCAATAAACTTTTAGTGACATATTTTGCGATGAAATAATCATTAGTAAATAGGACCTTAGGAGTCCAATTTAATTGTGAAGTTAGCAAATGAATTAGTGATAGTTACTATATGATCTGTCGATAATTCCATTGCTAATTTGTAACAATTCTAAAATTATCTATCTTAAAATCATATCCATTTCTAAATCCATTACAAATTTTACTAATAGAATTAGTGCTAGAATTAAAATTTTTAAATTTTGAATTACAAACGGACTTAGCTACAAACTTATGCATAAAAATTTTAAAAATTTGTTTTGTAGCACAATGAAATTTTTTTTCATTTAGTGATAGGATTATTGATAAAACTATTAATATCCATTACTAATAAAAACACATTATTTTATTACAAGAGCTTAACACTAAATCCCTAATTTACCTTTTCCCTTCCCTCCTTTATTTCTCTCTTCTTTGCTATTTGTTGCAGTTGCTTTCTCCATTTTGCACATATCTTCACCACATTCATCACCTACCATCGTTACTATAGGCTTTGTCATTGGCCATACTCTATTCCAACCAACAAATAAGCTCTAATTGTTAATATTTTGGATAACTAATTTCATTTTTCCATTTTTTATTAGTTTTTGGGGTTTAGGGAAAAAATGTTAGTGTTTGATATCTATTTGCTTGATGTGGTGGGTTTTTTTTTTTATATATATATATACTACAACTTTTGAAGAGATTTTATAGCTTAATTTCTTATTAAAAGCAAACACAATGTAATATCTCTTAATCTCCACTATTATAGACTCAATTAATCCTTAACTATATGTCTATGAATTGAATAAGCACGATGTTATGTATAAATTTAATTATGTATTGGAAAACATACTAGTATATTTTCTCTAAATATTTTTTAAAAATGGCATATATTTCATTAAAAAAAATTTAAAGCTTGTTTTTTGCATGTTTATATGAATAAGATTAAAGACTTGAGACAATAAAAATTAATAAAAGAGAAAATAAATAAATGAAAAGCATATTATTCCCATTTTAAGTAAAACATAAGTTGGTTTCTTATAAATATAATAAGAAGGTTATATTAGAATAGATGATAAATGTGTAAGTGAATATGTGGCATTATATGTTTTAAAGAAAGTGATAGAATGGAGAGCAAAAAAAAAAAGATAAGATAAAATAAAGTAATAATAACAACGATATTAGATTGACTTTTGTAGTAAAAATATACCAAAGATACACTACATTATTAATGTTAAGATATGCCTTGATGTTTATAGTGTCCTTCATAATACTTATAAGTAATTTGGTACGATGAAATGAATTATGGCGTGAACCTAATGTGAAAAACATTTTAAAGTTAGTAGCACAAATAAATCGCTCATAAGTAAGAAACTTATCAAGGAAAATGATAGGAAATACTTGGTGTCCAATGAAGGAAAACTATAATCACTTTCCATAGTTGATAAAAGTATTTGTTAGGTAGTAGTATGAGCGATTCCATAAGTCTTTGGCAATCGTACTTAAAGAACGAAGATTACATGTTATTTGGGGTTCGAGGTACATACCAATTTATTTTTTTATTAATTTACATTTAATATTACCATAGTTTTACACTCATATTTAATTGTTACATATTTTTCAATGCAACAATATTTTGACACAATTGGAGTTGCCTTATGTGATTAAAGGTATTGAGCATACTGGAATTGATTGATATAAAGATTGGAGACATGAGTTGCATGCACATTTTGTCAAGAAGGGGGGATGACATTGATATTTGTCAATTAAGAGTACAAGGTAAGAATGATTTAAATAATATATATTATAATTTTTTTATTTAACGATTATTGCTCTTGTAATTGTATATGTTTTGCTTTGAATTTATAGGAAAAGTCTAAGAGAATTGCATAGAATAGATTATAGAAGAAGTATAATGATTGCCACAAATTGAAGACCATTGCTTTGCAAATATATATTTTTCTTGTAATGAAAACCCCAATACAAGACATGTGGGTAAGAGTACAAGAAAGATACATTTAATTTCACTTTCTATGCATCTTAATTATTTCATTTTCTCAAAAAATATGATTAAACATTACAATGATATGATGTGGAACTTGTACATTATATAAAAGTTTGCTTTTGACTCCATGAAGCAAAGGTACAAGCCATCTCTTAATGACATGAACATGGATTATATAAGTGCCTTTTTTTTATTAAAATGTTGAATTATATATTATTATCCATGAAAGTATGAACATGTAATTATTGCAAATATTCCAATTTTGTTATAAGGATTGTTTCTAGCCTAACAACAAATGGAAGGCATATCTTATTTATCTTATTATGTATATTGTTCTAATGAAAAGTAATTATTATTGTCTAACCTTGATGCTTGTGATGTTTGAATTTTGAAATAACCCTAGTACAATTATATGATACCTAAACTTAATATGTAGTGATTTGCATTGTTGATTATAATTAATTATAGATATGGATTATATAAGTGCCTTTTTTTTATTAAAATGTTAAATTATATATTATTATCCATGAAAGTATGAACATGTAATTATTGCAAATATTTCAATTTTGTTATAAGGATTGTTTCCAACCTAACAACAAATGGAAGGCATATCTTATTTATCTTATTATGTATATTGTTCTAATGAAAAGTAATTATTATTGTCTAACCTTGATGCTTGTGATGTTTGAATTTTGAAATAACCCTAGTACAATTATATGATACCTAAACTTAATATGTAGTGATTTGTATTGTTGATTATAATTAATTATAGATTATGGAATATTGATTGCTTACTTCATAATGGTGGTAATGTCATATGTTAGGTTTAACCTAAATTCTAATTGTCATCAATTTATGATTATTTTTTATTGTGGCTTGACTTCCTATTTAAGTCAAGATTTTATTTTAAAGTAGTATTAGGATTCCTTGCTAAATAAATATTTTTAGAATATAAATATTTGTATTAGCTAAAGATTTGATGTATAAAAAAGATGTAATGTGAGTACCTATAGGGGTTATGTGGGAACTCATATAAAGATTTGAGAGAAATATAAGGATAATGACTACGAAGTTATGGGGTTCTAGTTAAGAACCTTCACATATATTATCTCATAATCTTTTGATATTCATGATTTTTTTTCATAGATTTTAGGGTATTCAATATTAAATTCTTCGTATGCTTTATTGCATTATTTTGATTGATTTAATTATTTGATACTTGTTTGTCTAAAAAGGGAATATTTTTCCCAACAACTAGTATTTGACCAAACTCAATCTCATGGGAGAGTAGTAATCTAAGAGAGTAAGAGCTATATTGAATAATATGCATGAAATGAAGACAATGGATAAAGTTAATAGTGATTGGAATGATGATAATGGTTGATGATGAAAATAAAGATGCAAAAAGTTTATGCCG
Organism: Sindora glabra; assembly: GCA_020226215.1. Taxonomy (NCBI): domain Eukaryota; kingdom Viridiplantae; phylum Streptophyta; class Magnoliopsida; order Fabales; family Fabaceae; genus Sindora; species Sindora glabra. The sequence goes on from CM035228.1 coordinate 26,844,297, forward strand.
GTTCATGAAAGTATTTACAAGTTTAGTGTTCTTACAAATCTTACAGATGAGAAGGTCTTGAATAGACTTTGGTAAAACTTGTAACACTTGATTAAGATAAAATTACTTGATATGAAGATAATTATTGTAATTTAAAGAAATTATTATGATGGAGGACTTTTATGATTGGCATCCTATGATTACTCTCATTTAGCAATAAGTTAAGCATGATGATTGATAAAGACAATAAAATTTGTGTCAAGGTAAAGATTATTAAGTTTGACCCAAGTTCTAATTGTCATCGATTTATAATTATTCCTATTGTGGATTGTCTTCATATTCAAGATAGTATTTTGTGTTAAAGTAGGATTGAGATTTCTTCTTAAATAAGTACTTTTGTATTATAAATATTTATATTAGTTAATGGTTTAATAATGTGAAATATATAATGTGAGTATTTATGGATGCTATGTAAGAATTCACATAAGAGTTTGATACAAGTAGTGGTTAAGAAGTAATGAAGTTATGATTGAAAATATTTATATGTATTATCTTGTAATTTTTTAATAATATAATAGATATTATCTCATTTGTAATTTTTTTCATAAAGTTTAGAGTTTTTCATATTAAATTATTCATATGTGTTATTGCGCTATTCTAATTGACTTAATTATTTTATGCTTATTTGTTTGAAGTTGGGATATTTTTCTTAACATCATATGCTATAGATCATTTTATATTTGAAAAATTACTTGCCCATTTGTGACTAAAATTTGCTCTGCATGTAAACATAATGTGTACATGTGTGACAAAAGACAGTACAATACACAATGTGCATATTTCTGGTGACCATATATTGAATAGCCCATTTTATTCGCATTGGAACTTTATAGCACAAAGGAATTTATCTTTGACCCCTATCCAATGAAGATGGGTTTTGCATCATTCCATACTTCGGCTTAGTGGCTGACGTTTAGCGTCGGTGGGCCTGATCCTGTGGTCCAATTGAAAGTAGGAAAGAGTTACGAGTAATTTTGGATATATTTAAATATGTTTCTATTTTTATATTTTTTTAAAAATTATCATAAAAAATTATTTTTAAAATTTATTTTATAATTCTTAAAAAAATTTGGAATGAAGCAAAACAAAGATTATAGAGTGATTGACATTGCAAATAAAAAAATATTTCAATTAATTATAAAATTGACATCTAGTATAAGAAAATAAATTCAAAAAACAATTAAAATTATTTTTATTTTTCTGTTTTTAAGTCATATACTTACAGAATAGTTTTAAAAAATAAATTATAAAAACAAAATGCCAAACAAAATTTTCTATTTTGAAAAATAAAAAAATAAAGAACTATTTTTAAAAATAGAAAACAAATAAACCTTTTATTTTTTTAAGAAGTCCAATATTTTTATTATTGAATTATTTTTGATATTTTAATATTTATATTTTTAATTTTAATTTACTTATTTTAAAATTATAAAAAAACAATTTAATGAAAAATATTTAATATTTTAGAAAATAGAACTCCTCAAAATATTATATCATAGTTATTATGATAAGAGATATATTTGCTCTTTTTATACAGAATGGGTGAGAGAGAGCAAATTTAAAGAGAAAAATATAAATTATTTCCTTTAATTTTGAAGTAATTAGATATTATTTCTTTCAATTTTAAAATTTTAAAAATCACTTATTAAACTTTACAAAATTTCAAATTAATATTCATTATGAGCTTAATTAATCATTTTAATAAATTATATAATTTTTTCATGAAATTTTTAAACAATAATCAAAATGTTATAATATGTTGACTTTTTTATTATTTTTAATACATGATTTTTATATTATATAATTAATAAAAATTAAATTATATATAAAGAATTTCAATTAAATAATTGCATATAAGATGTGAAATTATTATTTAAAATAATAAAATGAATTAATATTTTATAATATTTTAATTTTTATTTAAATATTTTATAAAAAAGTATATAATTTGATAAAATTGTTAATTAAGTGAAAATAAGTGCTATTTTTAGCTTTTGTAAAATTTAAAAGAATGATTTTAAAATTTTTAAAGTTGAAAGAAGCAAAGACGGATCACCCCAAAATTAAAGAAAATAATTTACATTTTTTCCGAATTCCAATTTTAAGAGCCACTATAACCATACGGGATCTGTGTTAATACATGCTACTGATGAAATCGTCGAATAGTGAACCGAAGTCGTAATTTGAAGTAAATAAAAGTAAACAGTGGATTTTTTTTGTTACACAACAACCCCCCCCCCAAAAAAAATAGAAAAACGTAAATAGTGGTTTGCCATTATAGTTTGGTAGAATTTAATGGTATACCTCCTTAAACAGCATTCTAGTCCAGGAAATATCAAAATTTTGTAAACTTGATTTTATTCCATTTTAATTGGAATGATTTCATTTTATTTGTAAATAAATTTTATTGTTTATAAATTTTATCAAAAATTATAATTTCAATTCATTTGAAATTATACTTTTTTGCTTAGAACATATTAAAAATATATAAAATTTAATTAAAAAATATATTTTAATGATATCATGATAAAAATAATATTAATAAAAGAATAAGTTTTTTATATAATATATATTTTAGGCTAAATAAAATTAATTCTAATAAAAGCCTTATTAAATTTAATAGATTTTATAATAGTACAAATATAATTAAAATAGGAATTATAAATAAAATAAAATGAATTGAAATTATATTTTATTTAAATCCAAATACCATTCTAAAAAAACTTATTTAAAATAAAACGAAAATTTGTTTTTAACTACTCCAAACAAGGAATAAATTTCAAAAGAAGTAAGAAAAATGATTCCCATTGCAATTAGTAATTAAGGTTTTATTTGGTATTACAATAATGTAAAATTTATTTTATTTTATTTTAATAAAAATTATTTCAATTCATTTACCAGTAAATTTCTATTGTTTAAAAATTTTATAAAAAATAATGATTTTAATTCATTTGTAAATGAATTCTTTTATTTGAAATGTATTAAAAGAGGCATGAAATTCAATAAAAAAGTGTATTTTAATGATATCATTATACATAATACTATAAAGATGTTAAATATTTTCAGTTAAATAAAATAAATTTTAATGAAATTCTTACAAAATTTAATAGATTTCATAATGATTGAAATATAATTAAAATAGGAACTGTTAATGAAATAAAAATTTTCACTTAATTCAAATACTATTTTTTAAAGAAATTAAAAAAATAATTTTATAAAATTATTTAAAAATATAAATAAAAACTTATTTTTTTTATCATATTAAGCAAGGGGTAAATTCTGAGAAGTGGTTTCCACTTCGCACAACACTACATTGATAAGGCTAAGAGCTCGACCCACTAATTAAAGAAGAGTCCGTATAGTATATGTGGGCCATAAGCCCATTGGGATTAGGAAACATTAATGATGGCTGAGACTCGCCTCGTAAGTTTAAGTTATTATGAATTTTACCAAAAAAAAAAAACAAAAGAAGAAGAAAAAATTTAAGCTATTATGAAAAGCAATTTCCCCAGATGCACGTCGAAAATATTAAAATTCTAGAGTATTCTTAAGGAAAAAAAATAGTAGTCCTGATAAGCATCGGTCGAGAGCTCAAAAGATTAATGATCAATTTAGAGTTGCAAAATGTAAGTCAAAGATTTGAAGTACAATTGATAAAATAAACCAAAGAGCAGAACCCAATTAACAATGGAGAGATTGTAATAATAAAAAAGGCTACAATTCATGAGAATTTTGTACTTCAATTCATTGATGGGTTCTCGATATTTATTGGAATATCCTCGGTTGAATTACTTAGCCAGGAATTGCATCGAATCTCTCCAACAATATTTAATTGTTCCTAACATTTATTTTTTTTCAAATGATTATTTAAATTAATCTCTTATTCTTAATTTTGATCTAAGAATTATTCGAAATCGTTGCATTAACTCTTCTATCTATATGCCTGCCTAAGGTTGGATCAATAATTCACAATCACAAACCTTAAATTCTGTTTTTCCGCATGTATTAAATGAAAAATTATCACAAAATGATTAAAACTTAGTTGCTTCTATTACAATAATTAATCATAACAATTCATAATCATAATTAATTATAATTGATTAGTGTTATTGACCATTCAATTTTTAATAAAAATAATTTTTATAATTTAATAATATTTTAAAATTTTATAAATTGATTAAAATATAATATTATAATATTTTTAAAAATATTTTTAATTAAATCGAATATATTAATATCATATTTCTAAAAATATATAGTTATGTGAACCCAACACCACCAGAATATTATGTTAATTGAGGTTTCTAAAACCTATTTTTATCTATGACAACAGAAATTGCACCCTTTTACAAAAATGTATTAAATATAATATTTTAAAAATTGAACTGAATATTGAACTATAATGATTCTTGATACATAATTTGATTAATTTAATGAATTAAATTAATAATTGAATTGAGTGAATATTATAATTAACATATAATATAAAATTTTATAAATAAATTATATAATCACCCTCAAAATTGGAGACATAATCTACTTAACACAGCAAATTGAACAAATAAAACTATCATAAAAATAAGAATTTGGGATTATATATGTTTTGTTTCAATTGTTTCTAAAATTTCTAACGAGTTTTTTTATATCAAAAACTTTGTTGTGGACTAGGTTGACCCAATTACATTAAAAAAATGAAATAAACAAAAAATAATCTTTTTGGCGCAAAACGAATTTATTTAATCGAATTGGTTTTTCGATCCACGTCAAGTCAAACTGATTTAATCATCAAAATAATTTTGGAGAGTAATTCGAATCATGTGAAGTGACAGCTGATGGTCGGACCAATCCGACCTCCCGATTTGGCAAACAGTGTAAAATATACAGTAAGATTTTCTTATTAGAATTTAATGTAAAAATAAAAGTATAAAGTAGATGCGAAAAAATAATAATGTGAAATGACTGTTTTAGACCAGAAGATCATGTTGACAGGTGGCTGACACCCAATTTATAGAAGGCCAACCGCGGAAACAAGATCATTGGAGGCTGGCCCACTGGCCGATTGGGGTTTGATTGCAAATAATTCATGGGAACCTAGTTACCAGTTTGGCGATCATCGCCTAATTTCTTCCCAAAAGTTCAAAGGCAGATTTTCTGGCTGCCTACTCATAAGAGTCAGTATGGAAATACTCCTTAGTCCTTATATTATCGTTATTTATTTATAAGTTTAATTTTAATAAATTCGCAATAAGTTCGAACCTTTATCATAATAGAAGTAAAAAAATTGACAAAGAAAATTTGTGTAAATAGCTTTCTTACACTTAATTCGTAAATATAAAAATTTACCTTTCAGGCAAAATTTTTAAGGAATATGAATTTTTTATCAATTAACTTAAAAAAGAGCAAATTCTTTTTTGCCTTGTGAAATCCCTTTTTTCACTTTTATCTTTATATAATATTTTATATTAATTTATTTAATTTCATTTATATGGGATGATATCGGATGCATTAATATTTCATTGAAGCAAAATTGATGTAAAATATTTTACACAATAAAAGTAAGAAAAATAAGATAAAATTTATAATTATTATTAAAATATTTTATGATACACCACAAATATAATAATATATTTGTACACCATCAAATCTAATTATTAATATATTATCGTATGGTGTACAAAATCTAATTTTAGTAAAAAAGTAAATTTGATATACAATCAAATTTAGTTAAAAGTAGTAATTTCTAACATAACATAATAATTCAATACAAATACGATACACTTATATAAATTCAAATTGACATACCAACCCATATTGAGAAATAATTCATAATTAAAGTATAAATAAGTATATATAATAAAAATATAAAATTTTTATTATAATAAAATAATAATAATTTTAAATAATATTTTAATAATAATTAAAAATATTTTTTTATAAAAATAATAAATAATTATATTTAATAAATAATTTTATAATACAAATTTTATTAATTAAAATTATTAAATAAATTAGATGAATGATTTGTTTTATTAGGCTTAATGAATGTATTGATTTAAATAATACAAATTATTACTCTCAAATTTTATGATGCATCAGTACATTATTATACTCATTTAATTTTCTAACTTTGAACTCAAAAGATTGTGCGACAAATGCATTGGCATTTTTGTCATTAAAAAAATAAAAACCCATTAATTACTTGAGTGAAAATTAATATCCCTTTTTTCTTGGTAATCATATCAGGGTGTCCATCACTTAGTGTGTCATGTCCCTTTCCTACAGTGAACATGTTTTAACCCACGAAACTAAATCAAGAACCCATAAAAAGTAAGTATTGATTTTAGTTTTGGCTAATAAACCTTTCCATTTGTAGAAGCAATTCCGACACTAAAATTAACTATTGTGGGGTATCTTACTGTTGATTATGCCAGTCATAATCAGCCTTTTTAGCTGCTAATCACATTATTTTAACTAAGGAAAATAACACTAATGATGACAGTGGATCAGTCGCAATTAAATTGATTGAGTTTAACTCATTATGGCCATAATTAAATCTGACATATTTGCTTTATTTGTGTCGTTTTCAATCTAACTTCAACAGCTTCGGTCGCTAATTTTTAACTAAAATTAATTCAAATGATGTTGTTCATATGCTACTGCATGAAGACAAAAATGTGTAATTAAACTGGGGATCGCATAATAAACTCGAGTATTTTCTAAATTACTATAATTATGCTCTTTGCTGATGAACCAAACTCCATTAATCAAATAGAATGATTATTTTTAAATTCTCATTATGGATAGCTGATCCATGGTTAAGTGACTAGGTTGTCGATAGGATCGACTAAAGAAAATGCAGAAAAATTAAAATTTCTTTTACATGCAGAAATGATTAAATCATTATATACATGCTTGTATAAATTGAATATTGAATTCTGAAAGTAAAGAAAGATGCATACATATGTAAATATTAAAAAATTAAATTTTAAATATAAAGAAAGACGTAAAACATTTAAAAAATATCAAATATTACTTAAATTAAATATTTTTTAAAATTAAAAAAAAAACTAGATAAGTAAAGAGCATATTTGTCAATTATGTTCACCTCCTTCTTTAATACTAATCGTTCTTAATGACCTGTTATCTTAACAAGGACCTTTTCTCTTGGCATTTATTTGCATATGTATGTTTCTTTCTGCCATTTGATTATACATAAAACTAAAATTTTAGTATTATTATTTATTATATTTTGATAAATTAAATATTTTAACGCTATGATGGAGTCAATATTAAAATTAAAGATGTAATTTTCAAATTTAGAAAAATACAATAGATAATAATGTTAAGAGTTTCATGTAAAATTATTTTCCCATCATCCAGTCCAAGACAAAAATTCTTCCTATTTTTTATTATAATTTCTCTTATCAACGTATGTACGATAAACATATTCAATTACTATAAAATCAAAGTAAACATTGGCAGCATTTTGGACAATTCTTCCGGCATAGATTACACAAAATTACATAAGCTTATGAATTTAAATTACGGATCCCGTCATGCATCATGAATTGCGGTTGTTGTTATAGGATTCAAAGTCGTATCAATCATTACTTCTTTATTTATCTGTATTTATTTATTTATTTCACTACACAGAAACAATTACATAGAAAGAGGACATTAGGGGCCTTAAGAAAAGTAGGGAAGTGTTTGAAGAATGCGACTGAATTTTTCACTGAGCGTGATGATCTATATTTCGAATTGAAGTTCATCGTCTGTTTCACTGTAATTTTTTTGTCCATCAATAACGGTTAAAATTTGTTGTATATACTCAAATAATTGTTGCTCCTAGCTATGATCTTAGCATCCGTTATCAACTATTTTAAGAAATGTTTTTTTTTCTTTTTTTCAAGATTTTTGCCATGACTTCATTGAGTGATGTATTTTAGCCATTATAATAAAAATAACTAACATTTTATCTATCGTTATCGTAGTTTATCAAAATAGTAATCAACTAAGATGGTGGAAGATCACAAATCACTAAGATCGATTATTTGATCGGCCGTTTGAAAGGTCTCATATTGCACAACATGTTTGGTCTCTTGCAATAAAATCTCATTGTGATCATTATTATCTTAGAACTCTTTGAGACTCAAGTTAGAGGTATTTTAGGAGAAATATAGACAATAAAGAGAATTTTGAACTGTTGCAAAAGCATGTTTGATCACCTTATATAAAGGTTATTTTAGAATGGATATACTGTTTCTTTTGATAAAAGATAGATCAATCATTCAACTGTATAAAAAATTTTTAAAATCAATTTATACTAACTCAATACTCTATCAATCATAATCATTTGGTTAGGTCAGTTAACGCACTCATAATATAATAATCGATCCACTTATTCATGAGGTTAATTAGGTATTATTTAATGACTTATTTCATATTATTCTTTGATGGGCCAACCAAAAGCCTCTTTTCAATGGACCAAATGATAATGTCTATCCATGATATAAATTCATATTTCTTTTTTTTTTTTAACAGTACCAAATATGTGAAATTAGCTACTAATAGTAGAGCCATTTAAATGGGTTAAAATTCATAGGTTGGCCTCTTAACCCTTAAACTTTGGATGACTTGAGCCTTCATTTTAAAGGTCTCAAGAGAAGTAGGCAGCAACCAACCTGACTCACAAATTCATTTTTTGTATTTTTTTAAATTTTATATAAGTCAATTTTTTATTTATATAAAATTACACTTCTATTTTTCATCTTTAGTTATGTAGAGTTATATTATAAATAATTTATAAATAATATTTTTATTTTATAGATATTTTATAACTTATATTTTGTATATATAATATCTTTAGGATTATATATAAATTTAAGATGTATTATGATTAGTTTATAAATGAATATGTGATATTTTAAGTAATTTTACTTTTTTTATCATTTAAAAGTGAAAATTTTTTAAAAATAAAAAAGATCGCGCAAATTAATTTGTGGTCCGCAAGATGGAATTAAGACCTCTAATATGTAATGAGTTCAGTATTTAACTTTTGGCCACTCCTTTGTTGATAAATGGTATCTTGTATATTTTACTTGGGAACATTTCAACATGCAAGGCAATTTGAGAATTGTGTGTGGTCGTTGGATTTAGGCTCAGATGCGTCAAAGGCTAATAATTTTTTTCAAGAACAAACTCAATCTATGGCCAACCACATTATATATATTGTCAATTGTCAATTCCAAGTGTTTGTCATCTTCACTTCAGTTTATGGGTCTATCATTTTACAAAGTCAAAACTGCCCAACCCTCCATTGGAAAATTTTTAAGATTAAAATTGTGTCCCCAGCCCAAGCAAGTGAGGGTGTTATCGTCAAAAAATAACAGAAAGAGGAAACTTTTAGCGTTTTTCCCCCCTTTTTTTTCTAAATAAGAGAGAATGTTGGGCAAGAAGAGGAAAATTTTCCAAGGAGGACACTGTATATCGACATAAATTATGGATCACTGATGAAAGATATAACAACTCAGTTTTTTTATTGGTTCTACTCTTGTGATTAATTATGATTCAATAATGTTATATATATCAAAATTATATGACACTCAAAATTAAATTTCAATATAAATTCAAAGTTATTAATTGAATATAGGATAGTGAGTAAATTTATAAAATTTAATCTAATAAATATAAAGAATTTAAAATTTAATTTTTGGGTGCATATAACATTTTTTTATTATAATTACATCTAACACATTATGTATTTAACAAGGGTGAGTATTGCGCTGAAAATTTTAGATTTGAGCTTCCTCTCCATCAGTATAAAAAAAATGTTAGAAGAGTGGATTCGGCGGTGGAATGTGCTATGGAATTTTCTTATGGTTAGGAAGGCTTTGAGATGACTCCAATAATATTCCACCACCACATGGCATATATATGTATGAATGGCAGATTTGAAATTTCTTTGTGGAATTTTTGACTCTACATCATCCACAAATCTCCCATTTCCTTTTCAACCACTTCACAAATATGGGATTCTAATAGTTTCCCAATAACATGAGATCTAATCAAACATATCTTATAACTAAATATAAAATATCAAATTTCTGTGAGATTTGCTTTTCTGATTTCTATTAATATGCTTTCCTCTCCTTAAATATCAATATTAGTAGTGCTATAAGATTCTGAAAATTCAGAAGGAAAATCTCGAGAATTATAATGGAAACCAACAATGTAGAGTCAGAGTCAAAGGTCAGCCATATCATGCCATTGCAACCATCCAAACCAAATGCAAGTATAGTCAGACAACCAACCTGCATTTCCAAAATCATTTGCCTCTTAACTCAGAGCAGAAGGTACTAGAAGACAGACTTCATTCATTATTTTCCAAGATCGATCACTTCCCTTATCATCAATTGCATCCGAGCAACGTTTTACATTGTATTTTCTTAATATTACGTGTAATATTATTTTTAAATATTATATTATAAATATAATTTTAAGGATAAAACATAATTTACCTCGTGAATTATGAGATATGTGCAAAAAATTTCCTAATTTCAAATTAAGGATAATTTAATACCTAAATTATGATTAGTATTCAACTAAAGTTGTGATCTAAATTGATAAGAGTATTATTCTAATCCCCTTTTCTTTTCCTTTCATCCACATTCTTTCCATTCTTTTCCTTTCACTAATATTGACTTGGGCCAAAAAATATCTTAATTTTTTTTTCACTAGTTCACAATCTTTCTTTCTTTCTTTTTTTAACTATAAAATTCTAGGATCTATATTTTTAATTTGCTTATTTTCTTTTGCTTTTTTGTAAAATTTTGGGTGATTAATTAATTATATTTCAAACCAATAGTTATTGTATTTTTATATAGTAATTTTATGGATTGAAAGAATTTGTATCAATATACAAGGAACAAACTCTTGTCCAAACATGTAGACATTCTTTTACTACATATGTAATAGGTATTCTTTAGATAGAAAATTTAACTGTATTCAAATCTCTTCAAAATAATTAGTGTAGAAGTTAATAAAGAATACCAAAAAAATACATGGTATACTTGCATCCAAAAATTAATTGTTATATATAAGAAAATACAATTAGGTATGATATGAACTAAAGAGTTGACCAAAAAATTTATATTCTAAACCATGTGCCACTACATTGAACAACAAATATAGTGAGCACAATATCATTATATTGTATATTTAATTCTTAAGAAAAAAATAAGTTTAATATTCGAGTAGGTCACAATTGTGGCAAATGGCAATATTAGGGTTTTTTTATTGCATAATGACCTAATCTTTTATAGTAAAAAAAACTAAAAAATAGATCTCAGAATTTTATGATAAAAAAGAAAAGAAAAGAAGCAAATTGAAAATGAAAATCTTATACTTTTATGATTAAAAAATATTATAAATTAATGGAAGAAAAAATGAGAGATTTTTTTTTCAAACCAAGACAGTGATGTCTTGAAAAAATAATATACAAGGAACAAACTCTTTTATTAATATGTAAACATTTTTTTTACTACATATATAATAAGCATTCTTTAGAAAGAAAATTCAGCTGTATTCAAATTCTTTCAAAATAATTGTTATAGAAGTTAATAAAGAATACCCAAACATACATGATATAATTGTATCCAAAAATTAATTTTTATACATAAGAAAATACAATTAGGTAAGATATAAACTAAAGAGTTAAGAAAGAAATTATATTCTAAATCATGTGCCATTGTATTGAATCAAAAAATATAGCAAGCACAATATCATTATATTGTATGTTCAATTCTTAAGAATAAATAAATAAGTTTAGTGCTCAAGTAGGTCACAATTGTGACAAATTGTAATATTAGGATTTTTTTTACATAATGACCTAATATTTTACAATAAAAAAATAAAGATGGAAATCTTACAATTTTACAATAAAAGAAAAGAAAACAAGTAAACCAAAAATGAAAATCTTAAAATTTTACAATTGAAAAAGGGATTGTGAATTAGTAAAAGAAGAAATAAGAGTTTTTTTTTTTAAAAAAAATCAAGACAATCATATCTTGAAAAAATAGAATGAAAAGAACATCAATAAAAGAAAAGAAAAAGATAATTAGGGTGCTACTTTCATTAATGTGAATCACAACTTAATATTAAAGAGTTAATTACACATTAATCATAATTTAGGCATTAAATTATCCTCAATTTGAGATTAAGGAGTTTTTTTTTTGGCATATATTATATAGTTTAGGGGGTAATTATATTTTACCCTAATTTTTATAATTTTACATTACAACTATGCTATTCTTTTCAACATTTAGTTGTAATTTAACTAATTATAACATGCTCATAATTATAACTACAACTATAATTTAAGAGCGTGTAAAAGTGTGTGAATCTTCTCCTTTTTCTAAGAAAAAGGATGGATTGATTTTTTAGAGAAACAAATATCTAATTTTACTTTATTTGAAATTATGAATTTTAGTAAAAAAAATAAGTTCTAGAATAAAAATTATAATTTCCTATTTTAAAAAATGAAGAAAAAAAAGGAAGGTAAATATCCTGTGCGAGAGCAATTTACAGAAATATGGATGTGAATTAGAGTCAACTTCATTAGACAATGGCCAGCTTGGATAGGGGTTTTTGATTGATTGATAGGCCTTCTATTTGCTTATGATGGTCATTCTAATGAAGGAAGACAGACGTATATAAGAAGACAATATGCCATAAGCTTCAACACGTGAAAACCTAGTCCACACCACTAACTAAACAATAATTGCTCACTGTATTCATGCTGCCTTGACTTTAATTCAGGTCCTTCGAACTAACTTTGCTCTCAGTTAGGTTTATGTCGTATTCTAGTATTCTAGCTTTAACATGAAGAATTCGATGGTCAAATACAGATTCAAAACCATATCCCATATCAAAGTGTCCTTTTATAAGGATGCTACTTACAAAACTTGCAACATATTTCTCATTTTCACATTAGTTTATAATATAAACTATATAAGCAACAAATTATATCTTAAGACTTGATAATTAATAATATATTAGTACCTTCTTTCTCGCTTATGATTTATTTTACACAGTAATAATCATGTAAGATATTATTATCATTATTATTTGCAATTATGATTTTTGTAATGTAAGTGTAATTGCTATGTCAACTGCAATTCAAAATTATATTATGGTATGATTTGAGATATAACTTTAAATATTTGATATATTCAATTTAATCAGTCTAATTTACAACTAATCCAACTCACCTTGGATTGAATTTTTACAAGGTAACTTAATATTGTTCCTACCAGGTAAAATCATATCAAAAGTATGATGTTCCACTAATTGAAAAATGTATGTCAAAGTGAAAATCTCACAATTTCTTCTTTACATATACACTTTCCCTTACCTCAAAAATCATATTAAATATCATACCTTAACCTATAAATATATGGAGGTATATTTACTTTAATTCATCTACCCTCTCATTTTGTTATTGTCTTATTAAAATATTGATTTGAACGTAAGAGGCTACCAAGCGAACAACTTCTGTTATGTATTGCTGATGATTCGTTCCTTGTACCGATTGGCTATTTCAAAAGGCATAGACCTATTTTGTGAGTGAAGAGAAAAATTAGGGGTACAAAGGCAAAATATCAAATTAAAAGAGTTTGTTTACTTTACTCGATTGTTGATTCCATAACTTTCTCTGTGTGTTTCAGCATCTTTATTCCATAATAACTGATACGTTACATCACTTAGTAAAAGAATTCCATTGATGAAAATAGTGTTTCAGGTAAAGAAAAATAGAAAAAGGTAGTTTAAGAAAGGACTGGTCAGCAGACAAAAAGGGGGAAGGGCCAACTCCTTTACGTGATGCCTGCGATAATTTTCCCCAACTTATCTCAAAGAACCTAATACTTTTGAAAGTCATATATTTATGTTGAGATTTTTTTTTTTTTGGGTGAAAATTTATGTTGAGATTTTCAATATCAAGCAGATACATCCAATTCTTCCCAAGCCAGCCAAGTTCAAGTCTCTGATAGCTCAGTTCAGACATGCACGTGAAGTAAATTAGGCCATATTTAATCTAACGGAATTAATTCTTACTTGCACTCAATGTCATGTGTAAACTTTGACCGATCACTATTGAAATTTATGACGTATTTGTGATTGTATCGTAGAAATTTGCGGATTGATATGGAAAGAACATATGATTAACTAATGCAATCTGGATTCAATCAGAAACTCACATCCTATGATGTGATGGATAATTTAAAATCTTCCTGCGGAGTGGAGTACGGACAGGGTAATTTGATCAAACACCAAGTTTTCACATAAATGACATATAATTAATAGAATTGATAAATAATTGCTTTTTATTACATGAGGGTAAGAACATAAATTATATCTGTATTATGTAAGTATTTTTCTTGAGGAATATTGATTTCAAATTGCAGATGTGATTTTGTTGAATTAAGAACACTCATGATTCATAATCAATTTAATTAACTATTTTATCATATTATATATTTTTTCTTAAGTGTTTTAAACACAAATTACTATATTATTTTATGTTGCTATATAAAGCAATTTTTTCACACTTAATCTTCTTGTTGTATAAATTAATATACAAAAATTAAATTAAATATATAGAATTTAGTTTAAGTACATGAAAATGAGTTTAAATTATGCGTGAAAAATGTTTTGCTAGGTAAGTTAAAATACAATAATATTATAACTTTAGCTTAAAAAGTTCATGAAAGAACTATGCAATTTAATAAAAGGATTAGTTAAATAAATGATGAGTGTTATATATATATATATATATATATATATATATATATATATATATATATATATAGAATACAAATGCTATTGGTATTGAAAATGAGATTTGAAATTAAACTACGAATCTTTTATATTCATCGAATTAAACTTTATAAATTTATTATATTATTTTATATTTAATGGCAATATTTGATCTGGGTTTGAAATTTAATTTTGAATCTCATTTTAAATGCATATAACAATGTTAATATGAGATTTATTATCATGATATATTGATATATCACTAAAATCTTATTATTAATATATTATTGTATAATGTATTAAATTTAATTTTAAAATAAAATAAATTTGATATACAAATTTAATAATATGAAAATACTCTAACAATGATATGCATAATCTCTCTTGCTAATAATAGAATGTAGGCATGTACGTAAGCACAAGGGAGGGTCTAGGACGGTGCCATGCACCACTTAATTCAATGCATTTAAATCAGATTTTAACCGTTGCACACATATCCAATTAAATAATAACTCGGGGACCATAAAACGTGTGTTTGGGAATGGTCTTGAAACCGGGCTTTGGTAGGCAAAAGGATTTTCATATGGTACACTCAACCTTAAAACGTGCATGATTTGTCAAAGTCCGAAAGTTCCGCAGCAATAAATCTATCATCTCTGATTAAAAGGAAACCACCAGCTGGGTTTTCTTTGGTATCTGCTGCAAATAAACGACTCAAAAAAACTCATGCTTGAAAGGCTTCTTAACTCGAACCTACTTTTTATCCAAAAACGTCGGCATGTTCTGATTGTCTAATTCAATCACGCCATGTTGGACGAGATTATGGGCATGGTTTTTGTTGATGAACTATATTAATTAAATGATTATTAGCAAAAATATCACAAACTTTAGAAAGTGAAAATTTGATACTATGTTTCTTTGCCAAAGAATTAGACTAGATTGAAACCTACTATATATATATATATAACGTATTTAGAAGATCTTATATGTATCGAAAATGATATTTGAATTTTAAATTTTTTATATTCATTAAATTAAATTTTATAAATTTATTTAATTATCTTATATTTAATAAGAATTTTTAATGCATATATCATTGTTGAATCTATTTTGTTTGATTCCAAACATAATGTCATGATTTTCAAACTTAGACGCACGAGAAATTGATGGAGGGCAAGAGTTTGATTATTCAACAAGATACATCATAAGAATACTGCAAGATTAATTATTTGATATGATATGTTTGACATGAACGTTGCAAAATATATCATATCAGATTATTGCAAGATTAATTGTTTGATACGAATAACCCTTACCCCCTCACTTTCACTTTCTTATCTATATTTGAATTCTTTGGGGAAAAACATTTAACTCTTCTCTCACTCTCACCCTATACCTTTTACTAAAAAATGTGATAAATTCAAATCCAAATTGAATGTAAATTTGACATTTTTTTTATGAAGCAAATGTTTCATTACATGCAAGGGTGTGATACACTTAATTGAATTGATAGGTTAAGTTTCAACGCTGGCTTAAAAAAGGTCTTTTAATTAAATATTATAAATTTTTTATAAAAATTCAAAATCTCCCTGTTATAACTTTAAATAATGAAATTATAATTTTTTAAATATTTATTGTACATATAATTTGGATATGTACAATTA
This sequence comes from Sindora glabra, assembly GCA_020226215.1. Taxonomy (NCBI): domain Eukaryota; kingdom Viridiplantae; phylum Streptophyta; class Magnoliopsida; order Fabales; family Fabaceae; genus Sindora; species Sindora glabra. The sequence continues at coordinate 26,860,814 of CM035228.1, forward strand.
TGAATTATAAAATACTACAAATTTTATAATTTAGAAATTAAATTTTTTTCAACCTGCTCGGTGGTATCCTAGCAAAATCTTGAATTGAAAATAGCTATATATCCTTGTCTTACCCTTCGTTTGTATATTTACTTACTCACGGGACTTTTTCTTTATTTTTTTTTATTTTTAAAGACACTTCAATTCGTTGTTCACGTAGTGATATATCAATATATAATTAAATTTAATTATATATTAATTTTTTAAAATTAAATTTTATATATTATATAATAATATATTAATAATTATACTTAATAATATATTAATATATAATTATATTAATATTGTACTATTGAATTTTTCTTTCACAAATGATAAACCAAAGAACTCAACATGCTTGGGAAATTATGCACTCATCCTTGTTAGGTTCCAAATTTTAAATTATAATTGGTGATCGCAGTTATATATATATGTAATTAGAACACGATTTATAACAATGATATTGCTTAAGTTTTTTATTACATATCACAATTTAATATCAAAATTTTCAAAGGTAGTAATTAACAAGTGTGGAATCATTGATTAAACAACGGTAGCCCAGAAAAGAAAAGGCTGCTAAAATTGAAATGTGAAAAAGGGAAATAAGGGAGTATGGAGTGGGCAGACAGAAGGAGAGAGGGTGGCTGGTTAGGAGGGTGAATGAAAAGACAAGTCGGACGTCAAATCCACGGTCTTTTGAAATCATATGACAGTCAGTAGCATGTGCTGTCAATCCATCGGATTTTCTCTTTTTTAACTTCTTCTCAGTCCCTCCTCAACCCTCAGTTTTAATTTCAATTTTAAAAATAAAAAATTTCATAAAATTTTAATTTCAAATTTGTAATTTTATACGAATTTATTATATTTATTAAAATAACATAACTTCCTTTGGAATTTTTCATTTTACATTAAAATTTAATAAAAATTAAAAGTTTGTGATTTTTTATTATTTCTGACAATTAAAGAAATTGATTAATTAGCACTGCTTTTTCGACTATAAACCGGGGGCAAACCAATAATAAATTTGGGAGAATTATACTCTCACCTCAAATTTTTGTCAAAGCACCCACCGTTACTAACAAGAAAGGGGTTAGAGGGAGGACAATGATTAAAAAAATATATTCCGACCTGCTAACTTGCGGTTAGCATTTGCATTTGGTAACAATGACCAACAGGATGCACTTCAGTAAATTCTTTTATATAAGTCCCAATAATAAATATTAATTTTTTAGTGGATATAAGAATAATAAAAAGTACTTAATTCACGCTTGATTTTAAAAAGTGATATTATATAATTTGGGTGTGATTTCCTACATCTTTTAAGTAAAACAGTGTAAAATTTAAAGCAAAAGTTAATTCATTTTACGATGAGAAAGCGGAATATAAAAGAGGCGAAGTAATTTAGTTAAAAATAAATATAAGGCAAACCCCCCCCCCCTCCCTCCCCCCGGGGAGCCACTGCAGCAGCAAAAGGGAAAATAGCAGAATCCTTTGTTTATTAATTTTCTCCCTCTTGTGTTCCGGGGAACTCCCCAATTTTGTTGTTTCTGAATTGATTTTTTTTTTTCGCGTGGCAACTGCTAAAATGTTATTTTTTACATTCCACAACTAATTTAATTTATATAAAATAAGTTTTTGTTATAAATTAATTTTTTTAAAAAAATATTTGCTTAATAATTTTTAAAATTATTTAAATTTATTTAATTAATATTAAAAAATAAAATTTTTAAATATTAACATCTTATTATTTTTCATGGTAAGTGATCTTATATCACTCAAAAACATTATACCAAATGGGTGCCGATGCAAACAATAAAAAGAAATTGGAAAAGAAAGAAAAGGGGGGAGAAATTGTTTTTCCTAAATTTGTTTGGTTGTAACAGAAAGAAATTGGAAAAAAAAGAAAAAGGGGGAGAAATTGTATTTCCTAAATTTGTTTAGTTGTAAAAGAAAATAGAAGAAAAAATAAGAGAGAAAATACAAAATAAAAAAATCTCAAGAAATTTTTTTTTGGAGTCGAGTTGGTGACCCTATAAATTAGGCCATGGATCTAAGTCAAATCTAATCAACTCGAGTTATAGGTCACACAGACTCATGACTCCAAATCGATCCAAGACAATGTTACGTGCGGCCTTTAACTTATAGATCAGACCACCTAATTGCCAAAGAGGATAAGGGTAATCGGTTTATTACATCTGCTAACACCAATAATATGAGGTGGCCATTGTATTTCTACAACACCAACTAAAGGCACATAGGTTCCTACCCATAACTTCATCTGCAAATGGGTAATAAGTAACCAATGATATAGACAACGTAGTGGGAGAGAGGAAAAGGATAATGGGCTTACCAAAACGTTTGTCCACTGGAGGTGAAATGGTTGCTTCTTAGTACTGTCCACGAGTTTTATGCTAGCTATGGGGTTTGGTTTGTATTCGTGCAGTTTTCTTTCCATTTCTACTTATTTCTCCCTATATTTGAAAAGAAGTTTTTGGTGTGGGGCCCACATGTAGTTTTCTATGCAAATTTTTCTTTTCTTGCAATTTCCTCTATAACCAGAAAGAAGAAAATAATAACTTTTACCCTCTTTTCTCCCTACTTTTCATCACATCCAAATAGGCCATTAGAATCAAAAGCGGCAAAAAAAATAACTTAAAAAAAAGGAAAACTTATGTTAAATAGCTTATTAGATCTCTTTTCGAAACATATCATCGGACTATTTGTCATTTTCCTTTATTTGACTTAATTTCATATTTTTTTATAAAATATTATCAAAATAATTAATAAAACTTTTAAAATTATAATATAAAAATAATAAAAATTGATAAATTTTAATTATTTTTAATTATTTTTTAAATTATATTTCTAATATCTCTTTTTATTATTTTTTTTAAATTAGGGATTTCTTATTTTTCATTTATTATAAAAAATAAAATAAATTTATGCAAACAAAAAATAAGATACCTTTTATATATTTTAAGTTATCTTAATATAATTAAAATAGAATATAATATAAATAAATAAAAATATTAGTTTAAAAATTAATTATATCAAATTTACATAAAATAGATAAAATATATAATTTATATTTTATTAAAATATTGAAATGATAAATAATATAATATAATATATATATATAATAAATGTAATTTTATTTAGAATTAAATTTCTATTATAATTATATTTGTTATTATATTTATGATATAAAATTTAATATTTATTTTACATAATACTCATTTTATTTATTATATAATTAATAAAATAACTATATTTTGTATAATTAATAATTATATTTAAATGATCATATTTATATTTTACAATTTATAAATTATATTTATTATAGTATTCAAATGATTATGATAAAATGTTAAAGTAATTATTAGTTAAATTAAATAAGGATAATTTTGTATTTTTATTTATAAAAGATATGAAAAGTTCTTCTTACTGAAAAATATGGGTAAACAACTTTTTATGATTTATGAGAAATAAAACTTTATAAAATTTCTTGAAAAGTTTTACTTCTTTTATTTTAACAATTAACAACTAATCAAATAATTGAAGGATTTATTACTTTTTACAAAGTTTTATTTCTCATGTTACTTCTGCGAATCAAATAATATTTAAATTAGAAATTCATTTTTGAGTTATACTAAAAAATAATTTATTTATATGCCATAACTTTCAAATATAGAGTAACTAGATTGTAAACTCATTGAATGCATCAATTATAAATTAGCTTTCATCTAAATTCAAAATAATTGATATAAATAAATTTTAAATGAATTTTATATAAAAAAGTATTTGTTATAAAAACTTTGAAATCTAATTTATCTTATTTATTTTCTAATCATAAGTTTAGATTTATATATTATAATTGTCTAAGATGTACATTACTTTTCACTAAATAAATGTATGAAAAATAAATTAATTTTTATTATCAAGTTTAAGTTCTTCATGATTTAAACCCTTAACTAAGTGAAAATCTTCAATACAAAAAGAGATATAACAAAGAATAAATAGAAAATCTTACAATTTGTTATATGCCTCATTTATTATTTGTGAATCATATTTAAAGAAGAATTTGATTTAAAGAATTTTCTTCCAATAAATGTAGAAAGGCAATATATAATAATGATATATATGCTTTTAATAAATTAATCCTTTAAGAAAAAAATATGTATACAATGAAAGATTACCATAGTTTCAAGCTATTGAAATCCCATTTAGAAGAAATATTTGTTTTACAAAAATAATTATTTTTTATAAGAATCCAAGTAGAAAATCAAATTTAATTACAATTTGCAATTATATTCTTTATATTCTTGAGTTAACTTATTTATATTCAAATATAAAAGTACTCTAATGGAAAGTATGTTAGTTTTGTGCAAAATTTACCTACTAATAGACAAAAGTTTGAATTTAGGAGATAACCTTTATTAGGAAGGGAAATATTTGTCAAGGATCTAATACCCAAAGTGATTCTTTCATTTGTCGGCTCACCAAAACAATGTCATTACTATAGAATTAGAGTTCTACAATGGTCAATAGACATCGATCATAGTAAAGATTAATGTCTATATAAATGTAGTGTTATTTTTAAAATTGTTACAAAAAATGAGATGATGATTTTTAAAATTAATACCTATAATTATGTGGTGGTATCTTTAAAATTTAAAATAAAATATAAGATGAAGGTTGAATTAAACATTGATGTGTAATGTTAATGTAAATGGAACTCCAAATTTTATCAAAAATTATGATATTGATTATTTACATAACTATCATTCAAAAGGCATTTTAATGGTCATATCAAAAGACGTTTAACATTTACACATCAATTTTCTTTTATAAATCGACGTATAAAAGTATTTAAAAGTCTTATTGACAATATACCAGATACTTATTTAAAATCCATGCATATCTTAGATGTTAGTATTGAATTAATAACCAATATCTTTAGTTTTTTCGATATTGTATATATGTTACATTGCATCTCCATTTGAAGCATCTCAATGATGTCTTAACCTCTATTATCTAATTTTAAAATTTTCTTGAAAATGAGAAAAATAGGTCCTTCAACTTTTAATTTATACTTTTTCTTTAATCATAGAATTTAATTATTATTACTTTATCTATTGTCATCTATATATGTGTCAAATGAAATAGAGAAAAACTATTTTCCTCCTTCTTAAATACATATTGGCGTTAATAATAGAGATAAATGTATTTCTTAAATCAATAATTTACTAATATCTAACTCGAAGAAGTATTAGATGATGAATATGAGAATTGACATTGAGTTTGGTAATAAGATTGAAAGAGCAAAGTCCTTTTTTTCCTCTTTATGTAATATTATTGTAAATTTATATTTATTAATATAACAATATATTAAATGAATAAAATTATAAAATAAGTTTTTTTACATCAATATCTTATTTTTCATATTTTTTTTTATATTTAGGTTCAATGCACTAATATTTATATCCTTGTGAGAATAATATGCAAAAAGAAAAATATAATTTATAACTAATCATCGATGTTTAATGAAATTACGGAAACATTACTTTATTAATTTTAAAACTAACCTTCTTCTTTAAACTTAGGAAAATTAAAGTCTTAAAACATAGTAATAATCTCATACAAAATGATATTGATTGTTTAAAAATAAATGATGCATAAAAGTGAGATGATGGTTTCTAGATTACAACTGATGTGGTACATTTTAATTAGAGTGATATTACTTTAATATAAATGATGGTTGTTGTAACTAAATTGATGTGTAATAACCACCTTGGTTTAACATGTATCTATTCCCATATCATTTGTTATTATAAATTGATGTGAAAAGTGATAAAAAAATCACAAAAACATTGGTGGTGGGAGTGCAAAATACAAGACCATATCACTTTAGTGCTATTTGCAAACTTAATATTCCTTCAACATGAAACTTTGTCTTACAAACTTTAGTAAAATTACAAAGCATAAGTTGATTTTCTACTCTTTTATACAAATAAAGTACATATATCAAATATTTTTAGATTTTCATACTTTATGTATCTTAACTTGATATTTTGGTGCAGATATATGAGTTTGTTTTTCTTGAGTTTGTTTTAATATATTCAAGTTAGGATATTGAGTGTTAAGGTTATGATATCTTACTAAAATGTATCTGATTCTTTATTGATTTATAAACATGCTTCATAACTTAAGCTACAAAATACATTTCATATAAAATGTTTCCTATGTATGGAAATGTTTTGCCTTTAGGTATGTCCAACTCTAAAAAATATTCCTTTTTAGATGAGTTGGTTGCATTATAAAAATGTATAAAGGTTTATGTCTTTTATGATTTATTTGAAAATATATATAAATTCAAGTGATATAAGGTTCGGTTAATGTTTTTGTGTGTATAACTCTCACTAAATTGATTAATCATGGGTTGAAAATGGATGGGGGTTAATTGGCTCAACACTAAATTAAAGGATGAATTATTGGAGAAATCTTTTTTAAGGATGAATATATTAAAGATAATAAATTAAGGCAAGGAGTGGTATCGCTGTATTTCGCCCTCTCGGAATGAAAAAGTGTATATGAACTTGCTTTACTTTCGAACAACTTAATCTAATATTAGTGCTATTATAATATTAGGAGGACATCAATGCCAATGTCTCAGCCAGGTATGATTTAATATTATTTATAGAAAATCCTGACTTTTTTTTTGAGGTCGCAATCGATTTTACATTTCTCTTAACAAACTGAAGACTAAAGATAAAGATCAGCTTTTGTTTATACTTTAGGTGGAAGAGGGGATTGGAGGCGAGAGGAACGTACTAGAAATAAATTAGAATATTGAAGTCAAATCAAATTATGATTAATAAGAGTGTACATAATTTATACGGATAATTTTCATTAGGTTTCAATGAAAATTTAATAAAGGTAAGTAATAATATTATAAATTACAAATTGGTTTTTTAGAGTTTTAAATCATATATAAATAGACTATAAATAAGATCATAATATAAGCGAATAATGTATATTTTTATTTTTTATAATATTGAAAAACTGCATGCATATTATAATTTAGGTTAAAAAAATATCCCCCTCTGAACAAACAAGTATTGATCAATAAAAAATATAAATATTCATAATAAAGCATATCAATAATTTGAAATAGAAAAACCTAAACTTTATGGAGAAAAAAAAAGTAGGATTAGAAGAGATTTGTTATAAATTATGGTTATAGGTGTTTATAGGATTAAACAATCCCATGAATATAATATTTTCATATTTAGTTTGATTAAAAATATTTTTTAAAATATTATTTAATTATAAAAGATATTCTTATTAAAAATTAAATGATTACCAATGATAAGTGATAATGAATTATGATCATAGATGGTGATCAAGGATAATCATTAATGATAAGTGATAGTTAACATAGTTATCGATAATGAGTGATGACTAATGACCATCATTGAAAAAGGGTAGTGGTGGTGGTCGGCAATGATGATTAATAATGGCAATAGTTGCCAATAATATGTTATGATTCATGGCAGTTACTGACGATAAGTAATAGTGGTTAGTGATGGGTGGTGTGGCCCACAGTGATTATCGATGAGTGATAATCGATAATGATTACTAATAATATGTGATAATCGATGGTAATCATTAGTGATGAATAACGATAGATGATAATCACTAATAATGAATGGTGACAGTCGGTAACAGTCGGTAACAGTCATTGGTGATGAGTAATGATAAGCGATAATCACTAATAGTAAATGATGGTGAACGGTGGTCACTAACGATAAATGATGACAAACAATAGTCATTGAAAATGGATGGTACCCAATGATATTCAGCAATAATAAGTGGTGATCACTGGCAATAGGTGGTGGCAATGATGATTGATCATAGTAAGTAGTGGGATGCGCGAAATGATTTTTTTTATATCAATTAAATATTCTCATGGCAAGAGAATAGAGGATGCCCACCTTTCCAATGAAAATATTTTGAAAAAATGTTGAATTAAAATTATTTCGAAAATACATTCATAGGAATATCTTACTAAAACATTTGAATGAAATATGAGAATTTTATATTTTTATAAAATATTTTTAAGAATGTAAAAAAAAATTCACAAATCAAATGTCACCTATAGGATAAAGTATGTTAAAATTTTCAACTATTTGCATAAAGCTTCCTAATTATTTAACATCTCTTCTAACCCTAATTTTCACTGAACCTTCATAAACACTCACAATAATTTTTTTTGATACATCAAATTATTGTTTAATATAAATATTTATAGTTCAAAATATTTGTTTAACAAGTATTTATAATCCTACTATGACATAAAACATAAATTTAAATGGGAGGTACCCACAATGAGAAACTAATACTAACTAATAAGAATTAGAATATGAGTAATCAAATAATACACATTAGGTTTGTAAAGTGGATTGAAGTATCTAAATTGGAGTGGCTTAATTTTAAATTTAAGATGAGTCAATTAAATTATTTAAAATTTAATTCATTTTAATTATAAATTTATATAAATTGATCTATATGAATTGAAGTTCAGATAAATCAATTTGAATTGAATCATTCATAGATTTTATAATTAAAGTTGGTAAATTAACAGGTTAAAATATGAATCTAATTAACTTTTAATGTTGGCTTATATATAAGGATTCCTTCATACTGAAATCCACATGGACTTGATCTTATTCGTGTCGATCCAATTGTTTTTTAAGTATAATATACACGCACAAGACACATTATATATTGTATATTGGAAGGTCACTCACTCTGAAAAATTAATGATATACTTATGAAAGGAAGCTTCCCAGCTCATAATTAAAAATAAAGAGAAGTAAGCAAATATTACCATTAAGGCGAAAAGGATAATCAATAGAGTTATAAGATCAGAAAATTATTTATCATTTTTAAAACATCTGATTTTCATAAAATAAGAGATTTAACACTAGAATGTTATTTTATGGAAAAAAAAATTTATATACACCCCAATCATTTTTAAAAATAAATAAGAAATGAAGTGAGTTTAAATAAAAACAGAAATTAGTGTATATTATTAAAAAATAAAAAGATATATATACAATTATATTAAATATTAAAGAAAGTAAGTTTAATTTTCATTTTTTTTAAATAATCGGTGTATTACAAAACCAAAATGTTCAAATTTACGACTCGCAATGGCATCCATGACTTCCATTTTCCTTTTTTCACTCATCTATGGAAGAATTTGGGAGTGAGGGAATTAACAATCTCATTCTTAAAATCGTAGAACATTGATAAAATAAATTTTAAATTGTATAAAATTATAATTTTATTTTTAAATTATAGTTTATATATAATATAACTCTTCCTACAAATAATTTTATTATTAAATAATATGATTAAGGAATAAAATTGTCTCTATAAATTATTATTAAAAATAAAATTATAATTATAATTTTATATAATTAAAGAATTATTATATTAGCCTCTTGAAAAATTGCTCACTTTATCTTGAGAACACAATTACGTCAAACCCCCCTGTAGGCCAAGATGATTCTTTTCCTATGGTATATGTACGTAAAGAGCGTTTGTTTGAAATACAAGGATTTACTCGTATTTTTTTTTTCTTGGGGCAGTCTGTAAATTTTCTAAAAGAAATTGACAAATTTTTTTTAGAATATATTGTCACAAATGAAAATTTTCACAGGTATGCATAATTATAATATTTTGTGAAAAATTATAAAACTTATGAAAAATATTACAAAAATGATTTTTTTACAAAACTTTAAAAAAATCTTGCCAAAAAAATGGGTGCATACCGTAGCATTATTACTAAATATAACGTTCTTATAACTAACGTCATTTGGGGGAAACAAAAGAATATGATAAATTTTTTATTAAATATAATGTTATTTTTTTACGAGGGCATGATGATGTTAAGGATTCCATTCTATTACTTATTTTTCTCAATTTTTCAGTTCTTCACATTTTTTAATAATAAAAATTTGTAAGTACTGATTTTTAAGTAAAAATTAACCACTGTGAAAGTTCAAAAAAAAAAAAAAACTTTTTGAACATGGCATGTAAACATATTACAAATTAAAAGAAAAACACGTTTGAAAATAAAATACTAAAAATTTACTTTAATCTCTACAAAATTAAATTTTTACCAATTTCATTCTTAATTAAAATGTATATCAATTCTTATAAAATTAAAAATTTTCAAATTCTAATCTTTTTGTATATGAGATGAAATACTAAATTATTATATAAAAAATAAAAATTTTTAAATTTATAAAATTAAATTAATATATTTTTTAATTAAAAAATAAAATTAATAAAAAATCAATTTTACAAAAATTATAATAATTTTTAGTTAAAATAAAACCAACCAGCAGCTTATATTTGTTTTTATTGAGGCGCAGTACTCATTAAGAGAAAACGACAAGGCCCAAGGTAAAGAAAATAAATCTAAATATAGAAAATCCAAATTGTGTGGGACACAAAGTACTTGTCAACATAATCCAAACTGTGACTCTGTCATGGTACGCAACTAATTTTTTTCATTTTTCTTTTTACATTAAGTAATTTTGTTTGGATAGAGTGTAAGAGGATGGAGGACACTCTTTTTTTTTTCTCTTAATTTTCTTTCTTCTCTTATTTAAATGAATAAAATATTAAAAATAAAATTTATAATTATTATTTTTAAATTAATTTAAATTTAAAAATATTTATTTTCTTTTCAATTTAAATTTAAAATTTTTTCTTCTTTCTTTCCCAATTTCTTTCGTCCAAGATAAGAGATTGGAATATAAATCTTTCAACAAATCTTGTATTACTAAATTACATTCAGTTGTTTTGCTACTAGCTTATTTTGCAACTTATAATTGTACTAACAAAATGCATGAAACATGATAACTAGTAATTATTGACATGAACTTTAAGATATAAGTAATTAAATATAATAAAATTTATTAATGTAGTCAATTCAAAAGATTATATAAAAATTTTAAATTCGGGAAGAGTTGCAAGCTGAATTAATAATGGATTGAACTCAACCAAGCTAGTTCTATCACAAGTTTATATTTTTTAGTTAATTTATGCTACTTAAATTCGGTTGGAATTAAAGTTACAAGCGGTTTGATTCAACTCAATAAGCTTAAATCTATTTTAATGATAGAATATTTTGTTTTCAATTTGATACCTTAAAATGAAATTTTGAAAGAAAATATATTTAGCAAGTTATTAGAATAAATAAGGAAAAAACATATGACTGATAAAAAAGACTATACTATAATACTATTACTCATATTATAAGAATGTTTTATGCAACATAAATATCAATTTTGTCTCAAAATAAAAAGTTATATTATCACCACAACTATTTATATAAAAATAAAGTGACCGTAAAATACTAGTAATGGAAATGTATTATATTTTATGATAAATTCTGTTAAATATTTTATTTAAATATATTATATATTATAAGATATGTTTATAAATATACTTATTCATAGTTCTATACATCAAATCAATTCAAAATATAAATGAGCCGAATTTCTGATTACTTAATCTTAGATTATTTATAATCTAAATCACATAATTCAATTTATATATTACTCAAGTGATTCATAAAATTAACTTATTCGAACCAATATTTATATCGAATTAAAGTGATAGTTTGTTTAACTTGTTGCTGGGCCTACCTGCAAGAACCCAAAAGACAATGAATTATTAGCATATAAACACGAATTAATTATAAGCAACCTTTTTTAATCAAAATTTATGTACAAATTCCAAGAAATTAACTTAGCATATTCCATTCTTACATTACAGGTTATGTTTTAGATCCAAATTCCTAAAATTTAGTATTTCAAAATCTTGTAGAAAATATTTCTTTCATTCTTTTTTAAGTGGGGTTTAGAATTAATATGTAAAGATTAAAGAAGAAAATAAATAATTTTAATTTTAGGATATATATGTTATAATTTATTAATATATCCTGTACTAAAAACTAACTAATAAGTCATTAGGTATTTATATAGATAGTAAAAATGCTATTTAAAAATAATAAATATAATTTTAATTTTTTAAAATAGTAAATAAATTGGAATGTTTTTTAAATGATAATTAAGAAAAATGAAGGCGTAATTGTCTCTCATGATTCATTAACAAGATTGACCAATGGAGATGTAGAAAATTAATATAAAAGTTAACTAGTAAGTAAAATTATTAAGTATTTATTTAGATAATAAAAATAATATCTAAAAAATACTAAATATGATTTTAGCTTTTTTAAAATAATAAATAAATTGGGATATTTTTTTAAAATGGCAATTAAAAAGAAATGAAGGCGTAATTGTCTCTCATGATTCATTAACAAGATTGACTAACTGAGATGTGGAAAATTGATATAAAAGATGTTTAACCACGTCTAAATTGGATGTAAAGTTTTGATATCCTCTAACAGAGGAGCAGGGGCGTAAAAAGAGTGTTTTTGACTTATACTGAGGCTCAATTTCGTTTTTTATTTTTATTTTTATAAAAAAGTGTGAGTGAAGAAATAAAAATTAGGGATAGCATTATTAAAAAAAACTGTAACCTATCAAAAACGACTTTGCTTTCGCATTTCACTCGTGCCCATTTTTCTAAAAATCTTTTTAATAATAAATTTATTTATCATCGTTTTCTTTAATGATCAGAATGATTAAATTGTTAAACTTTTTATACAGTTATTTATATCAATTTTTGAAAAATTTAAATATATTTTACTTGTAATAAGTATAAATATGTATTTTTGAAAAGTACAAATTAATGTTACAACAAAAAGAGATTTTTGAAAATATTTTTAATTTTTATAAAAATTATAAATTATTAAAAATTTATGAAAAATATAATATCTTTTTAAAATATACAAATTATATAAATATATAATTTTATTAAATATATATAAAAACAAAAAAATGGCTAAATAGACTAAGGAGCCTTTTGGTTCAAATTAGGGAAAGGGAATGAGATCAGGAAAGAGAATTAAGGGGAAAAGAAAGGAATGACTCTTAATTATTCAATTTATTTGATTCAAACAGGAAATAGAATCAAATATTTTTAATTTATTTTATTAATAATTACTACACTAAAAAATAATTTGCCTATAATTATTATTAAAATAATTACTATCTTATTATTTTTATTTTATTTATTAATATTATAATTTTTATAATTATTTAATATTAATTATTAAAATATTATTAATATTATTTTTATTATTACTCATATTGTTTCAATTATTATTAATTAATAATAATTAATATTAACATAATAATATTAATTATTATTTATTTAATTATTATTTATAATATTTATTATTTTATTAATATTATTAATTATTAACTAAATTAAAAATAATAATTATTAAAAATATTATAATATTATTAATACAATTAAATAATATTATAATATTTATCATTTATTTAATATTTAAGAATATTATTTATTTATTAAATAAATATTATTAATATATAATAATTATTATTTATTTAATTATTAATAAATTTAAAATATTATAATATTAAAAATAATAATTATTAAAAATATTATAATATTATTAATATAATTAAATAATATTATAATATTTATCATTTATTTAATATTTCAGAATATTATTTAATTATATTATAATTATTATTAAAAATAAAATTATTATTTATTTAATTATTAATTTTTTATTATATTTATTATATTAATTATCATATTAAAGATAGGAAAAGAGAACGAAATTTTCTAAGGATTTGAGAAAAATTATCATTCCCTTAAATGAATTAATCTGATTAAGAAAAAATAAAAAAATAAATTTTTTCTGATCTAAATAAAAATAAAGATAATAAAATTTTGTAATTTTCTTTCTCTTTTCTAATTAGACTTCTAATGGATCAACTGTTAGGTGGTCCGTTGTGACGGTTGGAATTAAATAACTCTGTCTTCACAACTATGGATTAAAAAAAAAACGTGTTAATCTTAATTTGTTTTTTATTCTCATAACTCTCCATCGTTTTCAAACCCTTGTACTAGCTAGTAGCTACTCTATATTTCATTTTTTTTTTGTATTTACTTTGTATTTCTTATTTCTTTTGTATGTATGTTATGTACGTATGGCATTGCCAACTACACATAATATAATAAATTCTAATTTAATTAAACATTTCTTTATTTTTATTTTAATATTTATAAACCCCAGCCGCCCAGAATAGCCACTCAAATTGCTCACTTTGTCCCCTTCCTCTCTCTCTCCTTTTGCTTTCTCTCTCTAAGATATCTTCGTTCACTCATCAGAGAGAAGAATCCCATAAAAACAATTACAGTACAATCATCACCATCATCAAACGCAAACAAAGAACTAAAATGAACCCTTTCTTCCTTTCTCTCTCATTCTCCCTCTCACTATTTCATTTCACTCACTGATTCTCTCTCCTCTGCCCTTTCTCTCTCCTCCAACCCTAAAAAACCTCCTCCATCGCCATGTCCCTCGAAGACTCTCTAAGATCTCTCTCCCTGGACTACCTCAACCTCCTCATCAATGGCCAAGCCTTCAGCGACGTCACCTTCAGCGTCGAAGGCCGCCTGGTCCACGCCCACCGCTGCATCCTTGCCGCTCGGAGCCTCTTCTTCCGGAAGTTCTTCTGTGGTCCGGACCCCCCTGTCGGGCTTGACCCGGCAAGCTCCCGAGTCAATACGGCGGCGAATTCAAGGTCGGTGGTTATTCCGGTGAACTCAGTGGGCTACGAAGTGTTCTTACTGCTTCTGCAGTTCTTGTACAGTGGTCAAGTTTCTATCGTGCCTCAGAAACACGAACCCAGGCCTAATTGTGGAGAGAGAGGCTGCTGGCACACGCATTGCACCTCCGCCGTTGATCTTGCCCTTGACACTCTCGCCGCCGCCAGATATTTCGGCGTTGAACAGCTTGCATTACTCACTCAGGTTTTTTTGCTCACAGTCAAAGATATTTCTAAGAAGAGTTGCACAGTATTTTCTCTTAAAATTTACTTACTCGATATTCATATAAAAAATTAATATTTTTTATTAATTATTGATTTCTCTTTAAAAATTTGAATAAAGATATAACTTTTATAATAAATAAGGAATTTCATTATATATATATATACACACTTTAGTAAAATTAACTAGCTTGCTTGTTTGACAGTTGCTACCTGTTGTTGCCTTGTTGGTTGTTGTAATTGTGAGCTGTGATAGGAATAAAAACGGACACTGTTTGTCTCTGCCAATCTGCAATCTCTCGTCTCTTTGATTAGAGTGACCAGTCGTATGTTTCGTGGTCTTGGGAATTTGGACAATTACTGAGGGAAGTCTGGTTTTTGGGATGTGGGAAAGAGTATTTTTGAGCTCAATATTTTATTCATGAAATAACAAAATCTTGGGTCAATTTAATTATCTCATAATGAATTGGGTCAGATTTTGGCTCCAAATTGTGTCTAACTTCGCTTTTCTGATATCCATCTTCTCTATTAATGTTTTTGTCTGTAAAGAACTGAACACTCTGCTATTTTCTTGTGAACATTAATCTCAATGTTCTTTTTACCTCATTTCACTTTCTCGGCATATCCAGGTTGTAGGCTTTCTTAATTTCTTCTGGGTAAAAAACCAAAGCTGCTTATGTTAACGTGACTTGTCTAGATTTCACGTACCATGTGGTGTTTCTGGAATTAATGTTTGTTTACTTGGTGTGATGCAAAGCTGTGAGTTTCTAAATTTAGATGATAACATATTGAGTCATGTCTTCCACAGTGAGCACACCAAATCTTATCTTTCCCCGAACATTCACTTTCCTTATTTGAGCTTTGAATGGAAAAAGAGAACCATCCGTTGCAAAAAAGGCTCCTTCTTCACACTTATTTTAGCAGACATCCCATCAATTTTGTTATCTTCCCCTTCCTCTTTCTCTTTTATCTTTATATAGCCCTTTTAAGTAATTCTCAGTATATTTCCATTACATGTATGCATAGGAGAAATATAAGGAGTGCCACACGGATATAACATCAGAGTAAAGGTTCATATGTCATCGCCAAAGTGTTCGTTGGAAAATTATCAATTAATATGCAGTTAGATTTAACAATATATCAATCTACCATTATATTAATAGTGTATCACAGAGTCTCTTGCTTACATTAGTTAATATTTTAATTTTTTATGATTGGAAATTTTCTTACCCCTTCAATTTTTTTCGTTTCCTTTTCCCCTCCTCTTTATCTAATTAGTTGTTTTTACTTATCCCTCCCTTTGAAGTTTTAAGTCAACTTTCAAATGTATTACTTAAAGTTTAAATTTTCAAATTTTTATGGAAGTAAATTTTCTTGCCTCCCCTTCTCCCACTTTGATAAATTCATTTCTCTTTCAATTTTCCCTCTTAAGTTTTAATCAATTCTCGTATATACTTGCTTTAATGATATTATTACTTAAATTTTTCAAATTTTTATTAATGAAAAAATTACTTACCGGTATAATTTTTTTTATTTTGGGTTTCACAGAAGCAATTAGCCAGCATGGTAGAGAAGGCCTCCATTGAAGACGTGATGAAAGTACTTCTTGCTTCAAGAAAGCAAGACATGCACCAGCTATGGACAACTTGTTCTCACCTTGTTGCAAAGTCCGGTCTGCCCCCAGAAATCCTCGCCAAACACCTTCCCTTCGACCTCGTTGCCAAGATCGAGGAGCTCCGTATCAAAACCTCCCTCGCCCGCCGTTCCTTAATCGCCCACCATCACTCTCACCACCACGATCTCAGTGCAGCCGCCGACCTCGAGGACCAGAAAATCCGCCGCATGAAGCGGGCCCTCGAGTCCTCCGATGTGGAGCTGGTCAAGCTCATGGTAATGGGGGAAGGCTTAAATCTAGACGAAGCATTGGCATTACACTTCGCCGTAGAGAATTGCAGCCGGGAAGTCGTGAAAGCCTTGCTCGAACTCGGCGCCGCCGACGTCAACTACCCTGCCGGACCGGCCGGGAAGACCCCTCTTCACATTGCCTCCGAGATGGTCTCGCCGGACATGGTGGCGGTCCTCCTCGACCACCACGCCGACCCCAACGTCCGGACCGTTGATGGAATTACACCGCTGGACATCCTCCGAACCCTAACCTCTGATTTCCTCTTCAAAGGAGCCGTCCCTGGATTAACGCACATTGAACCTAACAAGCTCAGACTGTGCTTAGAGCTTGTTCAATCAGCGGCTCTTGTGATTTCTCGCGAAGAAGGAAATAACGCAAATAATCCGCCGTCTTCGACGGCTATTTATCCTCCGATGAGCGAAGAACATAGCAGCGGAAGCAGCGGGAACAACATTGGAAACATCAATTTGGATTCGAGGTTGGTTTATCTGAATCTGGGTGCGGCTGGTTCGGCTCAGATGGGTTCGAGGTTGGACGGAGAAGATGACGGCAGCCATAATAGCCAGAGGGAAACCATGAACCGTCATGGATGTAACCCCACAACGTACCACCACCATCACTGCCGCGACTTCTAAGATCATATCAGAATTAATTATCTGCTTTATCAATTAATGTTAGATTGCTAGTATTATATTATATTTAATTGCCATGGATTATGAAAAAAAAAATGAGATGAGAAGTAGGAAGCCGTAGAAAAAGGTTCATGAGAAAACCAGCCATGGGCGCTCTTTTATTTCCGATTCATTAATATGCTCACTGCTAGTTAGTCGTTTATATCATTTATCCCTGCCCCTTTTTTTTTTCCTTTTTTGGGGATATTGTTTTGTTGTAGGCATTTTGCGTTAAGGATGGGCATTTGAAGTGCAAGTTTCATGGGATGAAAGACAAGGAGAGTCTAATCAGTAATTTTTTGTTTCTGTGAAAGAAAGGTAAAAGGAGGGGCATGAATGAATGAAGGAGACGCAGGTCAATCTTTTCAAATTCATTCAGCCGTCAACTCCCTGAATTTGTATTTACTGATCCATAGCTAATATGACGGCCTACTCACTTACCGTAACCCTTTTAATTTTCTTGTCTCCCGCCCACCTTTTCATTTGCCCTATTATCATTCATTTCGTATTTAGATATTTTGCTATCTTAATAACTATTTTACGTTTTTGTCAGAAATATTTTCTGTTTTACCTTAGCAAATGTCAATATTACTTCGATTTATAATTCAATAAGTTCTATTTTAACACCATAATAGTTATAGAAATATTTCTAATGACTTGTTAGTAATTATGATCATGCATTTATGCTTTAAAAAATCATATCTCGCGCCAGACTTATTAAAAATCAAGAGATAATTAAAGTCATTGAATAATTAAAATTAAATTTAATTAAACTTTGTGGATTGTTTAATGAACAAAACTTAGCAAACCTAATAAGTGAGTAGGATGTCACTAATATTTGAATTTAGTTTAAATAATATATGAAGCTTTTTAAAAATTTTATCTCTTTGTATTTTTGCTCGATTTTGAGATCTTGCATATATCTTTAATATTTGATTACTCTTATTATTAAAAAATAAATAAATAAGCAGATTAGTACATTTGTGTTAGGCAAATTACTTCATATTCTAGCAAGGGAAGGGAAATGAGCTGTTTCGTCTCCTACCACCCAATTGTATAATGCTTTTATTTTTCTTCCGGCATTACAGGCCTCTATAGGGAATACATTGGCTAATGTTCTGGGTTGATTAATTTAGTAAAATGTTGTGGCTGAGGACAAATTGATCGGTTGTCTTGCATGAATGGAACAATGAGTGTGACCACACATGTCAAGTTAAAATATATTGGTACCATGCAATCCTCTTTTTGTCCCCCCTTGCCCTTTTCAGGCCTCTTCCAGAGAAGAACTCTCTGCTTAAACCTTATTATATACATTTAATCATTTTTTATTACTATTATTTTGTCTAAGTTCATAGGATGTTAGTCAGTGAAGATTCTTGCCCAGTTACTCTATTTATATATTTTTCATGCTATGGAAGCATTATTGTCCCAAACTTTTTAATATGCAAAATTATATCCAAAGGTGTCTTTTGAATTTATTATGTAACTTACCCAGTACTTGAATTATTCCTTAGTGAAGCATGTGAAATCATTTTTTATGTTAATCAGATCAGTGTAAACCATTCACTTTGTCATCGTCACTTGATTCTAATCTTTCTGCCATGTTTCACTTTGCAGCCTTTTAAGTAAAATTGTGCAAAAATATTTTAACAGAAGAATACTAAAAATGTCTTTTTCTTTTGATAAATTAATTTCATCAGTACTTTACTCAGTAATCTTTATTTGCATTGTACAGTTTGCGACGAGTGTTTTCATCTCCACTTCTCTTGTTTGTCCAACAGAAATTGGTGTGTGTGGATACTTTGGCTTTGATTGCCTAGACGAATAAGAGAGGATAGGCCTTTGACATAACCCAGAGTATACCAAGAGTAAACCCGGTTTTGTTCTATGTAAAATGCAGTTTTTTTTTTAGTTTTCCATATGAAATATCTTTTATTAATTTCATCTCTATAAAATATTAACTTGTCTAATTTTATTTTTAGGAGGTGAAATTAAATAAATCAATCTTCTTACAAACATTAACAGAAGGATGAAATTAAATAAATTAATATTTTAGAGAAATAAAATTAATAAAAAATATTTCACATGAACAAAATTGAAAAATTTTACATTTGAAGAAAATGAAAATAAGGGTTTATATTTTTAGAATCAATTTGCTCCATAAATTCTAATATAGAATAGTTATTTTACATTAGCGGACTTTAAGTTTTTTTTTTTTCTTTTTTATTACAGTTTCCCCTTTAGCTTGTAAATTAATAAGCAGGTTTAAGAGATATTATAACTTGTGCTCTTGTTCAGTGCTTAAGTTGGAAAATAGCAACGAACAAGGGTTTTGTGTATTCTATTTTTTATATATAGTAGAAGTGATAAATGACTAAATACATACGTAAAATTTTGAATTCAAACTTAAAACATGAAGAAGCAAACATTTAAAAATAATATTTGATATCATTACACCATTAAAATTTTGGTAGGGTTGAACATCATTTTAACCCTTTGGAAAGGGTTTGTATAAAAGTAATAGGCTTTTGGAAACAATAATGCTATATACCTTGAAAATAAAATTTAAAATTAAATTTTAAATAAAAATTAAAAAATATTATTAAATATAAAATAATAAAATAAATTTATAAAATTTAATTTGATAAATATAAAAGATTTAATTGAATCTATTGTATTTTTCCTTTAGAAATTGGGAAGTTCAGGGAAGTGACTCTTCATTAAGATACATTAAAACATAAAGGTTTTAGCTGTGATTTGTTTCCAAATGCGCAAACATTGCAGCTAAATGTTTCAGACCAATATCCAAAAGGTTAAGAAACTTCCTTGCTTTAAATGTAAGATAATAAATAAGATTTATTCTTTTATTTATAAAAGTGATAATTATTATATTTCTTAAATTTTATAACTAATATTATTTATCTTTATTTTTATTTTTATTATAATTATTTCTCCTTACCTTTACTGTTAATACTAAAATAAATGTGAAAAACAAAGAATATAATTAAAAAGTAATCATATATTTAATATTGTTGAAGTGAAATTTATTAATCTACTTCAATATTTTTCATTTATTTTAATATTACAAGTAAAAGAAAGGACAAGTTATTATAATAAATATAAAATTAAAGAACTATTAGTATTGTTTACTCGAATGACTTAATCTTAGGGTAAAACTCATAATGATCCAACATTTCATCAAGAGATTTTACTTCATTTCTTCCCATACAAATGCTCGTGTTCCGAAATCTTTTTAATTTTATGAAATAAATGTCCAATATTTTCCCGTGTTAATCTTAAATACTTGATTAGAACTTTGACCATATTCTTTCCTGAAAAAATGATTTTTGCACTCTTTGCAGAGGAAATCATCATTCATACCGTCTTAATAAATAATGAAATTCTCAAATGAATTATGAATCCCACAATTTATAAAGAAAGAATGAGTTGGAAATAAGTAGGCGTAATATTACACTTTCAATATGGGGCTCATATTATCCATGGATTTAATAAAGTTGTGATTCTTTATAACGTACAACGCCCTATAATATTTTCATTTCACCCGATAAATAGATTAATTTATAATTTAATGACTTCGTTAATGAATTATAAACTAATTTTTAAATGTGTTTCATACACTAATTTATTAAAAAAAAAGAAATTCTAATTTGATAAACTACCTTAAGTAATTTACAATTTATAAGTTATTTCATCTTAATTTTTTTTTCAAATATATATTTAATTTTTTAATTTATAACTCATGTCCTTTATTAATATAAATTATTTTAATTCATTAATATATCTTTTTATATCATTTTATAATTTAAGTAACTTTAATAACTAATTTTATGAAATACTTTTTATATAATTAATTAATTTATTAATTATTAATTAATTTATTAGTTACTTATACGAAATAAATCGAATATCATGCAAATGTTTTTCCTAAGACAGGCAAGGATAATTGCCACAAAAGGTAAAGATGATTGATTTTTTTATAATGTTTAATATTGTTATTAATGTAGTTTAACGGTAGCTAGCGTAGCCAATTAATTATCCATTTTATTAACCCAGTGAAAGGAAAATGTTCTTCATTTTACTCTAATACTAAAATTTTATTGTTGTTATCTTTTCTTTTTTGACAAGTTAGTTTGAAACCATAATATTTAAGTGGATCATAAAATTAAGATGATAGTTTTCTGATTTGTCAAATAATCGGAAAATTACAATAGTAGGTAATACTAAAATTAATTTTAGAACTGGGTTAAAACTAGTAGAGTTTCCCCTAGCTAATAAAAGGTTAGTTCTGCATAATATTATGCTTTCTTCTCGAGTAATAACCCATTACTAGTTTACTACACATAGTAATGGAGATTTTTCTGTCATTATCTTTTCAATGGATCAAAATTGTCACCGTAATTTAATCATTTGAGTAGTATTAGTTGTATATCTTCTGTCTGTCTGTTTACAGTATATTTAACACAGGCCTTGCACATATAATTTAATCAATGAAATTACAAACGAGTTGCATGTGATAACATTTTTCTTTATTAAAATTAAGTTAGCATATGCCACATGGATGATGATAATGTGATGATGTCGATCAAATGGGATGGACAATTATTTTAAAAGTTAAAATATTAATAATTCTTTTTCAATAAATATCATACTCAAATTTTAAAATCTGTTTCATTAACAAATAAAATTCCTTTGAAACTAATATACCTTCCATTGATTTATCGATTTATTTATTAGCATAGCACGGGATTATTATATCTAAAATTATGCAGTTTGCACATAGCTAGTTTTCGAAAAAGATTTGTTAGGACACAAGCACCTAGAAAAACTCTCTTATCAGCTAGCATCATAGGCACTGCCTGGATCTTTGGTTTTATGTCTTCTAGGTCTTGACTAGTCACCCAAAGTGAAAGCATATAATCGCAACATCTATTCTACCTTTTTGCATCTTTTTCCTGCTCACCAAAGCAAAACATGTGGTTTTCCAAACTTCACGGCTCATCCCTTCATCATGTGGGAGTTGCTTAGTTATACGCGTTATATTGGTGCTGTAGCTTCATATATTTAATACTAGCATGAACTGTGTTGACAATTTTAATGATGCAGCAGCGTTTTTTTTTTTTTTTTTAAGTTAGAGTAATAATGAATTCTATTTTTAATTAAGGTTATATTCAAGATTTAAATTCTTATCATTCAATAAATAAAATTAAAATAAGTCTAGAGTTAATTTCTTTTTCACTGGATTAATATCTTGTTAGTCAGTGTAACTTTTTATACCATAATATATGTTATATTAAATAATAAGTAAGGCTCACAAAAATATTTAAGAATTCTTTTATTTTTTATGGAAAAATATTTTTTATAAAAATAATAAAATATGTTATTTGTTTAATACCATATGTGGAGAATATGATGAAAAATTATCCCACTAATTTCATGAAGAAATTATTTTCTCTTATTTGAGATTTTATTTATCACAAAGAATACCAACAATGTAAAAATTCATTATTTATATACGAAGAAATATATTTGTTTAAAAAATATCTTTCAAAACAAAAAGGAAAAAAACCTAAAAAATTATGGCATTATGTTATTATATTAGATACTTAAATTAAAAATAATAAGAAACGAAAATGAAATATGAGGGTTACCCTTGGACGGAAAAGTCAAATAGATATTTGAATATGTGGAAAATGATGAGTGAAAAAGATCATGACAATTAATGGTTACTTTTCTCGCTTGCATTATTTTCTGCCATTCAGCACTAGGGAAAAAACAAGAGTGCGAGACAAAATCAGTAATTGCTATTGCGAGTGTTCTTTTGTAAATCGAGTAACATGTCTATTTACAAGAGCAATGCTCGGTGTATGCAAACTATGCAGTAACTTGTGTGAAAAATTTATAATTTTCTGGCCTTCTAATTTATATATAATTCACAAAAGTTAATAATTATCTTACAGATTATATGACAAAAGTACCGAAAAATCCATAATTTTGTGTATCAAAATTGTAAAAATATAAATTATTTAATTTTAATCTATTATTAGTATAAATAAATTTTATACTATTATTTATTTATATATTATTATATCAATAAAAATTATTAAAAATTTTTAATTAGTATTATTTTTTAATAACATGTCTCATTTATTAATAATATAAAATATTTTACACTCAAATGTAAATTAATCCATGAAAGGCATAAAAAAGACATCTATTAAAGATTTTATTTTGCATAACTAATAAATAAATTCATAATTTATTAACTTATTCATGAGTTAGCATTTACAAGTATTTCATGCACTTACTTATTATAAAAAATAAGTTTTAATCTAATAAGTTATTTTGAATAATTTATAAATTATTATCTCTTTAAATTTTTTTAAACTTATTCTTTTCTTTTAATTTACAACTTATACTTTTTATTAATTTAAATTATTTTAATTTATATATTTATTTTTAATATATTTTTTAAATTATTTTATAATTTTAATTAACTTAATAATTAATTTTATAAAATATTTTTATATAATTAATTTATTAATTATTAATCATTTGTACGAAGTAGAACCATTAAAGTGCCCGCTTTACATAAAAATTTATGAGTGATACTATTTTCGCTTCTGAAAGAAGACTGTAGAATGAGACGCATGCACGTCAGGGATCGCGAAAAGATGCAGAAAACTCCTCGTTTGATTCGTTTATGATATGGGCACCAAATGAAACAAGAAACTGTAATCCCCGACCACAAAAGAAGAAGGGGAAATTTCGTTTACTTCCCTTGATATCCACATAAAAATCATTCACCTCCCCTTTATTGATGAAAATTCTTCAAACCTCCCCTATCAATTGATACTGGTGGAACTCCGTATCGGAGGCATAAAATGGGACAAGCAAGCCGGGTAGAGTGAGACGGGTTAACACACATGGATTTGGATTTATATGGATTTGTTTGCATAAATTTGTAAAAAGGATGGGAAAAAATGACTGAACTCTTAGGTAGCCCATTTTTTTTAGTATTAAAAATGATTAAATGATTAAATAATTAAACATGTACATGTAAAGATAAAAAATTAAACTTTGGATACGAAGGAAGAAATATATTTTTAAAAGATATTGAATCGGATTACATTAAAAAACTTATTTTTTTAAATTATAATAAAATAATTAGATTTTTTTCTTGTGTAATAGGTTAGGCTATTGGATATTGAATTGAATTAAAAAAACCTCCAAGCACTCAAAGGATTATTAAAAATCTTAATATATAAAAATAAGGCGAACCAATGGGCAAGTCCACACTCCCATGAATAAATCTAGGTCCATGCATGTTTGTAGGAATGTAAAATGGATCAAAGTCTATGAATCGGTCCATAAACTTCATAAGTTCTAACGGATTTGAACCATTTAAAATTTAATTCATTTTATTTTTGGGTAATATAAACTGATCCGAGTGAATACAAATTGATCTATGGATTTAAGGATACGGATCAAATATAGTTTTCTTAACATTTAATTTATTTTTTTCATGAATAATGTAGATCAAGCATAAATGGATTAGTTCATATCCGATTTAATTTATCTATGTTACATCCCTACACGCTTGCATGTATAAACTCATAAGAAATATGAATTTCAAATAGGGAGTCCAATTCACCTTGTGACTGCAAGCTGCCTCCATTACCTGTTGGTTTTTAGCATGTTTTATATGCCTAATTCTTCCTTTCATCTCAATTAATAGTATAATAATCAGAGACAATAATACCGTCAATCATTTAATATTAGAGGAAAAAGAAACCAATATTGACATTAAAAACAATGGAATCCAAAACACTATTTCTATGACGTGAATTAATGGCAATAGTTGTCTTCCTAAAAGAATTTTCCATTCAAAATTTAAATGGAGTTATGAAAGTAATTGATTAATTGAGGCATATATTGATTAGACTAGAAATTAGTGAAAATTAAAAAGAAAGTAATGCTTTGATTATGATAGCCAATTTGTAAAAATTAGTATTTTTCATTCACCTCACCTAAATATCAAGGTAGATAATTTATATTATTTTAGTTAAATAATTTAATTATTAATTAATTTAGGTGAGATATAAGATGGAAAAATCACTCAAAAGATTAGAATATTAATAAATTTTTTCCTCTTAACAAAAGTTATCTTTGAAATTTGAAAACATGTTCTTTCACAAGTAAAATTCATCCGAGGCCAACATGTTTTTCATTAAATTAACATATTTATAAACAAATTTTTAATTAAATTTATTTATATTAAATTTATATTCATTTTTATAATTATAATAAAATAAAAACATTTATTTTAATCATACAAAAAAAAGAAGTAACAATTTTGTTTAATTATGAAACTATTTTAAATCTAAAGTTATCAAACTATTTTGACTATAAAATTTATTCATTTAAAATGGAAAGGTTACAAATCTATTATTATTATTATTATTATTATTATTATTATTATTATTATTATTATTATTATTATTTTCAATAATGGATTTTTATACATTTAATTTTAAAAATTATAATTGACATTAATTCATTGACCCAAAGGAATTGAAGAATTAGAATGATAATAAATTCAATTAAGATGAAGAATTAAGATGATATTCAATTACTTGTGTTCAACAAACATATAAATTATATAGTATGAAGAGCTTTTAGAGCTATTGATATTAACTAGGTGATACCAAATTAATATATACATAAAAATATTAAAATGAATTATAATAGATTTATGTAAAAAATTATATTGAATTACTTTTTAATTGAGAATTATTAATTAGTTGAAATAAATTTGGAGATCGTAAAAAATATACATACAAAAAAAATTGCATTCTAACTACTTACTTAAAGGATAAAATTGGCAAAAAGATTATTACAAACGAAGTTAATTATCATTTACTAATAACAGAAGTTTGCGAAATATTCTAGACTAGAGGGAAAGTGAATGGTTGTTAGATTTTTTATTGTAAATCTATTAATTTAATAATAAAATAAAATGTAAAAATATTTAATCCAAAATTAAAGTGATTAAATAGTTTGAACCTAATAGTATTCTAACATAACTAATGTGATAATGAGTAATTCTTAATGATAGGTCAACCAACTAATGTTATTAATATAAATAAGATCTTTATAATTAATTTTGAATGCTTCCCATCGCTATCAAAAAAAATTTTCAATTAAGTTCTTATCTAGAATTGATAGGAGCAGCAAATTCTTATTGGAGTTCATGATCAAGACTGATTGTGAATAGTTTGTGACCAACAACAAATCATAACTTCATACTTATCTCACAATGAATTTATCAAGAAATAATAAATTATTTTTTCATGTTTATTATTATTATTATTATTATTCTTTTTACATAATTTAATTTGAAATATTATTTTATAAAATTTAATTTTAACAATTGGTATCAAAGCCTATAAATCATGTGGACTAAGCATATTATTATATGGATTCAATAATAAAATTTTATAGTTTTATATCATGTGATGAATATATTCTAAATAGAATTTTGGTATGAATTTCAAAAATATCATAGCTCTTCATATGTATTATTTCATTTTTTATAAATGTTATGCATATTATATGTGAAGAAAATTTATATATTTATGTTTAACTCATGATTAATTTTTATATATGTTTTGGATGAATTTATTTGGATGTTAAATATTATAATTTTATATGTAAATATGCATTTTGTTAACAAATCATGATGCAATTATATATATATATATATATATATATATATATATATATATATATATATATATTGACTGATTTTTTTATTCATAAAAATTACAGATTTATTAATTTTTTGTTATTTTTTATTTATAAAAAAATGGCTACATCCCCAGCGCCTATATACAGAGCGCGTTAGATGCCGAGTTTCTGATATAATTTAATAGTAATTAAAATCAAACGGTAAACACTTGATTGTTTCCAGATTTGTCTTTTTAAAAGGTGTGAAATGTATATTTCGAGATTTTAAAAGACGAGACTTGATTTTTGGCATTTTGCAGTATAGATTATTTCGGCTTTTTTTTTAAGCTAAACCATGATTTACAATTTTCCTTTTGGGAGAAATTTTAGCCATGGAAGGTTCTCGCTGCCAACCCTCGAGCTTAGGTTGCAGAGGCTAAAGAACTAGACACTTCGACGCTAGGAAGATTGGCTTTAGCCATGGAAAGTTGACCTAAAAAAATTATTTTTATTTTTTTTTAACCGAGAGTCTTTGTACCATATTTTGTTTTGATTGGGAATTTATGATTGGAACTCAAGATGGTCAATTTTGGAATCTTTTTCGATTTAAAAAAAAATAAAAATAAAATTGTATTATTTTGAGCTTCACTCTGAATTTTTTTATTGGACATTTTTTCATATTTTTTAAAATTAAAATTATTTTAATATTTAATTTGAATGACAAATTAATATTATTTTGAGTTAAAAATTTTATTGTTATATTTTTGTACATCGGGTTTCCACATATGTTTTTTTGAAATTTTTTTCCATTAATTATTTTTCTATATATATGTATGTATAAAAAAAATAATTTTAGAAAATTGCTTAGGCTTATATTATACTATAAAATTTTGTGTAATTGTGAATCTACTTTTCGTGGATCCAATTACATAAAATTTTACTTATTTTTTTAATAAAATTATAGTTGGGCTAAGGAGAGTATCATATTAATAATATTTTAATACCTTATCAATATAATATTATTAATAATATTTTAACACTCTATCAATATAATATTATTAATGTGATTTATTAGTGATAACATAAGTATAGGAATGAGTGTCATGTTTTTAAAATTTTCATCACCTATCCATATTAAAATTTTAGGAATATAATATTTAATCATTATATTATATTATAAGGCTTAAATGCCTCATTAATATTGGGTTTTATAGTATAATACTAGGTTCGATTGCATAGTTCACTAAAGGAAATTTTCTAGTATTATTAAGGTTAAACATGCATTGACATTTTTAAAATTTATTTCCTTAACTCCTTTACTTATGCGATTAAGTGCGATTAAGATACTTAGTGGGACCAATCATGAAAATTAGGCTAAATCACTAAAACTATATCTAGCAGTCTTTAACCTTGACTTGACAATTAGGAAAACAGAACCTCAAATAAATATTGATTCTATAGTAGATCAAAAGAATCATTATAAAAAGTGGACTCACTCTAATAGAGTGTACTTAATGGTAATAAAATACATGATGATAATAAAGATCAGTGTTGAGTCTATAGTAGATCAAAAGAATTATCATGAAAAGTGGACTCACTCTAATAAAGTGTACTTGATGGTAATAAAGTACATGATGGACAAAAGAATAAGAAAGAGCATTCTTGAAACAATAAATGAAAAGAGTTATTGGATTCTATAGTTGAAAAGTATAAAAGTTCAATAAGGCTGAGAAGGAATGCTATCACTATGGAAGGAAGAAGGATGAAAAAGGTGAATCTAATAGAGAATAATGTTATAAATCCAATAAAGCCTAATTTTTAGATAACTATAGACTTTGCAAGAAATATAGGTATAAGAAAGTGCATTACTTTAAATACAAGAAATGGGTTGAAAAGGAAAAGAAAGGTACCCATCTAGCTTTAGTTTATTTTAAGTCAAATATTGTTGATGTACTATCAAACTCTTGATGGTTAGATATTGGTGTGACTATTCGTATGACTAATTATTTTCAAATGCTGACAAATATGAGGAAATGAAATGAAGGAGAGCTAATTGTAAGACTTGGAAATAGAGATTGAGTTAAAGTAGAACATATGGGATTAATGAAGTTGAAATTGAAGAATGAACATGAGCTTTTATTGAATAATATAGTTTATGTATCTTCTACGAGAAGGAATTTAATTTTAATTGTTGCTTTGGATTCTATTAGATACTCTTATCATTTTAAAAATAGAAAAGTTGAATTATTTTATAAATCTTCTATTGTTAGTACTGATTCTATGTGTAATGGTTTATATAGAGTTAATTTGAATCCTAATTTTGTGCACTTAATAAACTCGGTTATGGGCAAGAAAATGTGTTGAATTAATGAAAGATTCTCAATGTTATGGCACAGACAATGAAGATACATCTTTGAAGAAAGAATTTAAAGACTTACAAAAGGAAAAGTACTTCGTGATCTAGACTTCTTAGATTTTGGTATATGTGTAGATTGTATTAAAGAAAAACTTATAATTAAAGCTAGAAAGGGAAAGAGAAGTAAAAACAAGAATGTTCTAGAATTAATCCACATTTACATTACTAGGCCTATCACACCTAATACTATAGGTGACTATAAATACTTTATCACATTCATTAATGATTACTCTAGATTTAGTTAGGTGGAGCTACTTAGTGATAAATTAGAATCATTAGAAGCCTTTAAGTCATTTAAGGTGGCAATTAAATTGAAACTCAGGAAACAAATAAAATGCGTTAATTCTGATAGAGATGGTGAGTATTATAGTAGGTATGATAAAATAGGAAGAAACTTTATCCTTTTTGCAAGATACCTATAAGATTATAGAATTGAAGTAAGTTATACCATGCTTGGCATATTGGAGCAAAATGGAATTATAAAAAGGAGGAATAGAACTTTTATGGACATGGTAAGATGCAGTTAGCCCATACTTTGTTATCAAAATTCTTATAGAATAATGCATTGAGAATAACAACATACATTCTAAATCAAGTTCTTAATAAGTCAACCTCTAAGACCATTTATGAACTATTATATAGGAAAAAGCTTAGTTAGAGGCACTTTCGAGTTTAAAGTTGTCAAGTTGAAGTAAAGTTATACATTCTATCCACAAGGAAACTTAATCTGAAAACTATTAGTAAATATGTCATTAAATACTATAGTGGCTTAAGGGGAAGCAAATCTTATTATTCAATGCATTAGACTAGAGTAATTGAGTCTAACTAAGCTATCTTTTTTTAGGATGAGTATCATGGATTTCTCTGAAGATACAAAAATATTCTATTAGCACCAACATTGAGAGAATTATCTTCCATTACTCCACCAGTTGATCCAGTACAATCAGTGACAGAAGATGTTGAACTAAATGAAGTAAATGAAGAAATTTCATTAAGAAGATCCCATAGAGTTCACATCTTAGTAATTTCTAATGATTATCTTGTATATTTGCAGGAGCATGAATATAATATTAATGATGATCTTGATCTTACAACCTTTTCTTAAGCCATGTTTAGTTCAAATTATTTTGATTGGATAAATGCTATAAAGATGAGTTAGCTTCAATGCATAAAAATTAAGTGTGGGATCTAATAGACCTTCTTGTAGGTTGTAAGCTAGTTAAATGCAAATGGATTTTTAAGACCAACGGGGTGCTTAAGGTGAAGTTGAAAGGTACAAGGCTAGATTAGTAGTAAAAGGTTACATCCAAAGGGAAGATATATATTATAAAGAAACTTTTTCACTAATTTTAACCAAAGACTTATTCCATGTTATTATGGCTCTAATTGCTCATTTTGATTTAGAGTTGTATTAGATGGATGTAAAATAACTTTTTTGAATAATGATCTAATAGAGACTATTTATATGAATAAGCCACATGGTTTCCAAGAAAAGGGAAATGAGCACCTTAGTTCTAACTTAAAAAGTTTATTTATGGCTTAAAACAAGCTTCAAAACAATGGTACCTTAAGTTTAATAAGGTAGTGACTTCTCTTGGGTTCAATGAAAATGTAGTTAACTAGTTTATTTATATATTGATAAGTGCAAGTAATTTTGTTTTTCTGGTAGTATACATAGATGATATTTTCCACATAGATGATATTTTCCTTGCAAGCATTAACGTGAACTTGTTGACTAAGATAAAACAAATGCTATCCAAATATTTTTATATGAAAAATCTTGGAATTGTCTCTTATATTCTAAAGATAAAGATTCATTATGATAAATTTTGAGGTTTGCTTGGTTTATCTCAATTGGCTTACATTGAGAAAATATTGAAAAGGTTTAACATGTTAACCTGCTTTCAAGTTTCCACACCCATTTCAAAAAAGGAAATTTTCTTTAAATGCCAATGTTTTCAAAATGATGTTAAAATAGAAAGAATGAAAAATATCAAACATGCGTCAGTTGTTGATAACCTAATATATGCTCAAGTATATACACGTCCTAATATAGCTTTTACTATTAGTGTACTAGCGAGATGCTTAAGTAATCCCAATAAAAAATATTAGATTGTTGTGAAGAGAGTCATGAGGTACCTTCAGGGTACAAAAAATTATATACTGACTTATATGAGATTAAAAGATCTCACAGTTATAGGCTACTTTAATTTAGACTTTACTGATTGTCCAAATGATCACAAATTTATATTTAGATACATCTTTATAATGGTAAGAGAAGTTGTGTTGAGGAAAAGTGTTAAGCAGTCTTTATCAGCAACCTCCTTATAGACGTAAAACATGTCATGTGTTATGAACCCACTTATACTATTGTATAATTAAGGAATTTTATTGCTAATTTCGAGATGATTGAGAGCATTTCAAGATCCTTAACTAGCTATTGTGATAATATTGTTGTTGTAAGCCTTTCTTATAATAATAAAAGTTTTGCTCATATAAAGTATTTTGATACAAAATGTTAATTTATATGAGAGAATGTACGTGAGCATATTACATGTATTGAACATATTTCCATTGATCATATGCTCGCGAATCCATTGACCAAAGGCTTAACTAACTATTGTGATAATATTGTTGTTATAAGCTTTTCTTATAACAATAAAAGTTCTGCTCATACAAAGTACTTTGATATAAAGTATCAATTTATATGAGAGAAGGTACATGAGCATATTACATGTATTGAACATATTTCCATGGATCTTATGCTTACAAATCCACTGACCAAAGGCTTAGCGGTAGGAGTATATCATGCTCATGCAATCAATATAGGATTACTTAAGTCTTTTAATGTTTTGAGTTAATGGAAGTTTTATAATGTAAACTATTTTCTCGAGATGTACATAAATGAAATATTCATGTTTTGCCATATATTATGCACATTTTTGTTATGAGATATTTATAGATATGCTTATACCCTATCTCAATACTTTGTTAAGAATTATGATTCTCATTTAGCATCTTAGGTGGATGCTTCGATCTAGTGTATAAAGATTTACATAAGACTATCACAATTTTATTATATAAATCTTATTAAGCACAAACTTGTTATGTATATCCTTATCAAATATTGTATATGGTCAATAAGGTATAAGTGTATAGAGCATATATTTCATTAATATCTTTATCAGATATTATGTTTTATATTATTGGACATTTACATATTAATTTAGACCAATGGGTATAAAGATGTCATAATTTTTTTTTACATTTTATTAAAGTGACTATTGTTATTGAATTACATGGTCCAAATGGGAGATTGTTAGATTTTCTATTAGGAGTTTATTAATTCAATAATAAAATAAAATATAAAAAAGTTTAACTTAATATTAAACTGACTGAATAGTTTGGGCCTGATGATAATCTAATCTAACTAATGTGATAATAGGTAATTTTTTACGATGACTCAACTTACTAATGTTATTAATATAAATAAGGATAACTACTCTTAAATCCTATGATTGATTCTGAACACTCCTTATCAGTGTCAGAAAGTCTCCTTATAAGTTCTCATTTAAGGTTAATGGGAGTAACAAATCCTTATTGGAGTTTGTAATCAAGACCGATCGTGAATAGTTCATGAAATGTAGCGAATTTTAATTTCATACTCGCCTTACAATAGATTTATCAAATAACTATAAATTATATTTTCACATTTATTATTAGTCTTTTTACATGATTCAATTTGGGATATTGTTTTATAAAATTTGATTTCAACATGGTTTTCACCTAAAGAAAAAACTTGGCAACTATAAGAAATTTTTTTTAAGTGTTAATTTTTCATAAATTTTAATTTACCCCTAAAGCTTATTAGGTTGCTAAAATATATTTGTTATATATTTTTAAATATTCATACATATAATATCTTCAATTTAAATTTAAATTTAAAATCTTGAATTTGTTTGCAAGATACTAAGGAGTGTCACAAAAATGATTCGATACAATTGCCTTAAGAATATTACAGATAATATTTGTTATAATTTTGATAGGATTTCTTTTGCATAAAATTTTTAAACTTGGAAGTGTAGACTGAGTAAGGGCTACTTGATTAAGAGGGTCAATGAGCTCATGAGTGTTTTAGTTATTAGTTGATCCCAACCTAGCAGGAGAGGAGAAGTTTAACAATATTCTTATAGGTTATTTGGTTCACCTCAATAATATGAGAAATTCTATTTTTTAAGAAGTAGAAAATAGATAGATTATTTAGTTGGTCATTATCTTATAAATTGAAGGAAATAGGACTTTCTGATAAGTCTCACTTTTCATAGAAATATGAGAAGTTGCTTACCTACTTCCCGCAAAGTAAATTTTATTTCTTATGCTATTTATAGATATAATGATAAAATTATCCTCATTAAATTTAATTAATAATAAATAAAATTTATTGCTTTATATTAGAATAATATTAAAATATAGTAGTTATTTTATTAACATTTACTAAAATATTTAAAGTTGAATTAAACAAGACATAAAAAGTTACTTTCTAAGAAGTGTTACTTCTTATATGTCAACTCAAACACCTTTGATTACTTTCTAGGAAGTTTGCATTGAAATTTTTTTTTTAGAAAATTCAATTTTTTGTAAGAAATTATTTCTTATACAAGTTAAATGACTCTTTAGAATTTAAATTTTAATGTGTTGCTCATATATTCATTTTATATTATTATTTATTTATATATTATTATGTTAGTAAAAACTTATCAAAATCTTAATTCTTACTATAAATAAAAACATTTTAATGACTAAAATAATTAGAGTGGATGGCTTGATTCAAAAAATTATGAACTTGTCATAATGATTTAAAAATAGGTTTTGAATAAAGTCAATAATTATTATTAAATATAAAATAATTAAATAAATTTATAAAACTTAATTCAATAAATATAAAAAATTTAAAATTTAATTTTGAATATCATATTCAACGTATATAGTATCACTCTTAAAATTGGTCCTAAAAAATTAATTAAAAAATTAATAAATTAATGATGATCGATGAATTGGTCAATGCACTCATGACTCATGACATTGAATCGGATGCTTTTTTAATAAAAAAATTTATTTATAACAGTTATATTATTTTTATTTAATATCAAATATATTTAAAATTTAATATTTCAAATAACTAAAAATTGCTTGATCTCTATAAATAAAAATTGTAGGGTAAGAAAATTTTGTTTGTTATTATTATTATTATTTTTGTATTATTAGAATTATAAATTCATAAAAATATAATATTATTTGATAATATTTAAAATATTTTTGCATTTTATATACATAAGTTTAACTTTATATATAATAATTTAATTATTTTTAATTTCCATACATTAACTTTTATTTTATATTAAAATTTTGATTCAATCCCAATCAATTTATTAAATTTTAGATTATTCTTACTTCTTTGATCCAGTTTTTAAAATATTTTTAATGATATATCGCTTTTTTATTCAATGATAATAATGTAAAAGTTTTAAACTATAAGTTAAATTTAAACTCCCTTTATTATTTACTTTAACATATCCTAACCCAAGAAAAAAAAGAGTGTAAAAAATTATACAACTATGCTAGCATGTTGACCGATATTAACCGTGACATTTTTGGAGAGATCACAAATAATTAATTTAAGTTGTATTAATACTATTTTTGGGGATTCGCCAATTCGAGAGCCAAATAAGTAGGTACAAGTTGGTTTCTTGAAAAGTTTCTGATCCTCCCATGACACAAATGTCAGATTAGAACATAATTTCTTTATTTGCCAATTACGTCGAAGAATTTCAGCAAAAACGAAGTAACTTTTTTATTTTAAAAATCATAATATTTTAATAGATCAAAGTGACTGCTTTAATATAAAAATGATTTCAGAAACATATTGGTCCATCAATTTTACCGGTATATCACTAAATTAAGTTATTTAAGATAAAAAAATTTGAAAAATATTTCAATATACTAATTATGTCAATAAATCATTAAATTTAATAATTTAATTTTATTTATTTTATATAATGATAAATAAAATCTAATAATTTTAGCTAATGATGATACACCGATAGAATTGTCAGACAATAAGATAAGGTGGGAACAAATTTTATGTTGTCCCATCCTCGTAAATTTGTATCTATCTTGTTTGGTCTCTGCAAGCAATAAGATTTGGCGCATATCCTCGTGATCTGCAAGAAAATTCAAAAAATTAACAAAAACTAATAAAAAATTTAAATTTAAATATTTCTAACCCATACTTAAATAATAAAATGTTTAAAGTTGTATCTAAAATCACACACATGATTTATTAATCAATTAAAAAGGAAACAATTAAAATAGACAAGTCTAATTTTCTTTTTTATTTTTAAATATTATAATTAAACAAAAATAATAAAATAAAAAGTGCATTTTTATTTTTAATAACTTTTTAATGTAAAAATTATTAAAAAAATTAAATATAACATATATATATATATAAAGTAAACAAGTAAAAAATATAATTTTATAATCATGAAATTTCACGAGGTAAAGTAACATTGTTGTATCTTTAAAATTTGCCTTAAATTAAAAATTTGCCACATGTCTGATGCCGTGGCCAACAATCAAAAGTGTATTAACATCCCATAAAAAAAATCTGTGAAACAAACTTCAAAATCAAAATTTTATCATCCCTCGCTTATGTATCAATTTCTTTCTTTGTAATTGATAACCCCTATTTTTTTAGAAAGAAGAGGAGCATCATATCATGTTGATGGAATTGATAAATATTGTGGGGCCAAGGGAGGGCCATCCATGTCTATAATTGTGCTCCTTTGTCTAACCATAATCAAAAGGCTAAGGATATTGATGCAGTTAGAGTAGCTGCTGCCTACTTACCGAAAACTTTGGCCATGGATAAATGCAACACTTCTTTTATGGTCCTTTACGATACTAGTGGCAGACAAAGAAGTTCATGACTAATGATCTTATAAACATTAATTACATAATTGACTCCCAAAAATAATTGCAAAAAACTACTTTGAACTTTACTGTAATTGTATTTTGTTCAATCAATTTCAAAAATTTTGATTTTAAGTTATAAAAATATTAGAATTAATGTTTATTATTTATTTAAATAACCATGTTTAAATTATGTAATTATTAACCATTTTTTAAGTATGCAATTTTTTTATAAACTTTTAAAATAAATATCATGTAGCTGTTAGGCTACTAATATGGCTTTGTACAATATGGGTTTAACGTTTTTAAGCCCATATTAGTTTAATTAGTTAGATTGGCACTCAAGAATGAAAACAATTTAGAAGAATTCTGAAATTTTGATCAAGCAAAAATTGGAATTGGCTTAATAAAAATCTAATTGCACCAACAATGTTCTCATACTTGAATCAGTCCAATCAATTCAATTGGTTAGATTAACACCTAAAAATGAAAACAACCTTAAAGAACCCTCAAAATTCAAATTGAGCAAAAACTTGAATTGGCTTGATAAAAATCTAATTGAATCGATAACATAATAGACCTGACAATCCAATTTTCTTTTTTGCTCTCTCTCTTTCTCCCCTTTTCTCCCTTTTATTTTTCCTTTTGTCCAATTCAAAAGTTCAATGTTAAAAAAACTTAAATTTAATGTTTATTATGTGATTAAAGAGCAAAATCAATGAAATTTCTTGAGTTATATTGATTATTATATTATTTGAAGCACTTTATGAATATTAATATTATTTGAAATGATCTTTCAAAAAGAAATTATAAAATATTTCAAAATATAAATACCTCTTAAACTATCTTGTTTAGCATAAATTTTTTATATTTTAGAATTTGCGACTTTATTATCTGTTTAGTATAATATAAATTGCTACTATATTTACTTTATATTAAAGTATATATAAAAAATAGTATTCTGTTAGTATATTTGAACCCACTAAAATATGAATTCTTAATAAATGATAACCTAGCAATTTAAATAGAAGACATTATACTTCACCTATCTTAAAGGTTTTTTATATCAGTTTTCTTATTAATTATTCTTTTTACTACTATGTTAGTCATAATTGTAGTAAGATAATGTTTATTTATATTTTAAAAATATAGCAATAAAATTGTATTAATTAAATAAATTTATTTATATATATGTAATATATAATTTGTTACATATAAAAATATGATAACTAGTTTAACCATCGAGTTTAACTAGTTGAACTAGTCTGACTTCAACTTACTAACCTTGCTGGATTAATGACTAGTTCAAGTCTAACAACATTATACGGGTATCAAATGGTCATAACTTGTGGATTAGCCTGCATTTGTCATGAGTTTTGATAAGTTTGAATCCTAAAAAATTGGGCCTATTTCGGATATGGATAATATGGAACGATTTGTATTTGCCTAGCCTCCGGACTTAAAATTAAGGTTTATGGATTAGTTTACATTCATCACAAGTTTCGATTGATTTAACCCCCTAAAATTAAACTTATTTTGAACACAAGTAATGATAGATCACATAACTAGTTCATGTTCTTATGAACTAACCTATTTGTACTTTGCTTTAAGAATCTCTCTTAATTTTAAAGATCTATTTGCATTCAACTAGCTTGCATCTTACAAGCAAGTCAACTAGGTCCTACATTTCATTCTTTTACATTGAACCTAGTTAAGCTTAGCATTTATCCATTCAAAGTGGTTTGAATTGGAAACTATCTATGAAAATGTGATGGGATTAGTATCATTATTGATGTTATATTCATGCTCCTATAGATGAACCAAGTAATCATTAGGAATTGCTATATTGCGAGCTTATGAGATCTTTTTAAAAGAGTGTTGAACTATTTTATTCAGTTTAACATCTTCTGCCATCAATTATACTATATTGTCTTGTGAGACAATAGAAGATGAGTTTCTTAACATAGGAGCTAGTGGAATGATTATACTCTTTTTAATAAAATCTATGATACATGGTACCTAACTCTCATCATTCAACTCATCCTTAAAGAAGATGGCTCAATTTGATCTGTTAACTCTAGTTAAGTGAGTTGGACAATGGAATCTATTGTATTTTAAGCTATTATAGTACCTTATAAAATATCCCTTAATTATCTTTGAATCAAGCTTTTTTATTGAGGAAACATTTGATTTCACCATAACTTTACAACCTTAGACATGAAAGTGCCTTAAGCTAGGCCTTTTACCATACAATTGTTGGAATCCGAGCCAAACAAGTGTAGCGGAATTAACCAATCCCAACCAATGGATCTATGCAAAACGTTAGATTAGAATAAAGATTCAAGGAATACCTTTGCGATGATTTAGGGACTTGTTCGTTAATCACCTCTTCGACTTCCTTTCGGCCGAAGACTTTTACGTATCTACATGAACTAGTAGATCACCAATGAACGTCCACATGAACACTAATTGGAAATTTTCTCCTTAGCCTCGTAGTACTAGCTACATCCCCTTCAAGGGTTATAGTCAAGAAGGGGTGTTAGGATTTTTCTATGCTTTGGGGTGTGTCACTAATCACATAGTATTACCCAACAAGCCTATTTAAATAGGTGTATAGAAAATCCTAATTAATTGGGCTTTGTTCCATGTATAATTATAGGCTTATTATTAGGCTTTATAATTAAAATATGAAATTTTCAAATATTAGGCCTAAACAATTTGATCCATCAATTCCAATCCATTAAGCTCTAAGTGTACAACTCTACATGCTCTTATTACATTGATAATGATCATAAATCATATTAATGATCATAAACAATGAATGGTGTCTAGCAACACATCATTATTATCTAAGTAATGAGAAAGTTGGTGATTCGACTGAACCTTTATACGTGATCATCATCTATGTCCTTTTGTCCTAAATATCTAGATTAAGCACGAGATATAGATCATGTCATTCCTGTATAGCTTAATCCAAAGGTTTCTTAATTCCTAATTAAGCTAATTAAAACAAATATAATTGATATCCCATATCAATTCACTTAGGCATGGCCATGAATTTTCTCAGCCTTACTTAATCAAGGGGCCTATAAATGTCACTCTTATTATATAGGAGGGACAAATTCCATCTTCATCATATAAATTCCTCCGCATAATATGTGATATATCTAATAACTACGTTTACATTCACTCAACCATGAGTGACATAGAGTAGTATCAAAATATAAAACTCATATGTAGGGAACCCTGGTGATCTTAGGTTAAAGGACTATATTAATAATGATCACTAAGAATCACTCATGACACTCAAATAATGATCTATTTAGTGTTCTTAGGGTGAGTCGATCCAGTATACAAGTTCTTTAACTTGTACTTATATGTAGACTTAATATTCATATAAGTTACCACACATGTTAGTCTTAACATATCAGAGCAACTTAATCCTTAATAATATATGACTAGAGATATTTAAGAATATAATTATTCTAAAGTTATTATCATAATTAAATATATTACACATACAATATATGTATAAATATGATAATTGAAATTGCTATTAAAATAAAATGATTCAAATTTACAATTATCAATATGATTAGTTTTAAAGCATATACACTAACAACAGTAACATATAAGAGGTTTCATTTCAATGCATCACCTTATAAGAATTCTGGTAATGAATACTGGGCCAACATGAGCTTACCATATCTACAAGTGTTCAATTCTTTCTTTTTACAATTTAATTTTATTTTAGTGTCCAAAACATAGTATAAATTAATTCAATTCCACACTCTTGTAGCAATTTGAAAAAAGGACTAGGATTTTTTTTAATTTCATTATAACTACCATAATACTCACTACTTTTGTCAAAGTTAATATACTTTATTTTCTTTCCCATTTTAAGCTTAAATGTTGCCTTAAAGAATTCAAAGGCTTTCAGTGATTTTGACTCTTCACTAAGTAATTCTATGTAACCATATTTGAAATAATCATTAATGAACACTACTTTAGATTTGTCCTTTAACATTAATTTTTTTTAGAGTTTTGATGTTAATTTCTACTTGATGTGTATATAGGAGTTGTTGTAGATTTAATATATTCAATATCAGTTTTAAAATTAATATGGAATATAGGTAATGATGTCAATTATCATACATGAAAATTAACATTTTTAGTTCTTGAACATTGAATAACCATTCACATTAAATGTTAGTGTATAACTAACATAATAAATTATAATCAATTGATGAAGAATATAGATTAGGGCATCAATTTAGGAATTGCTATTGAAAATTAGCATTCATCTATGTCATAAATTTCATATATAACATTGACTTTTGTTAATAATTGGTGCAATATGTCAACAAAGATAACGATCTTTTATCATAACCGATATTATTTAGTATTTTTTCCTAGTTGTTTTCACTTATATCTATCTACACCCAGACCTCTATCTAACTTAATTAGAAAATCCAGCCACTATATTATTCAAGTAGTATTTTTACAAAAATGCTATTTATTATATAGAAATGCTATCTATTATAAATATATATTAAAAATTATTTAATAATTCAAAAATGATATTTATTATACATATAATATAGGCATGAGAAATAATGAATATAATCACCTTTAATCTTTCCTAATATGTTTAGGAGAATTTTCAACCCATATCCCCTTAACATGATTATCTCATATGTAAAACACTTTCATATCACTTTCATCCTCTATTGAAGGTATTCCAATGGAGAAAGGTGGAATCTCTTTAATATTATCCCTTAATTCTTCTTTGTTGCTATATTCAATAATTTGTCTCTTCCTTAATAAAGTTATATACCACTTATGATTGAATAGGTTTATGGTATAAAACACTTGTTTTGCCTAAGATGCTATTATAAATGACTCCTTATTGTCACCTTTTTTATTAAGATTTACTAGTGTGAATCTTAACTCACTAACTTGAATATCATTTGTATTCTCAATCCACTTACATCGAAACATTGTATTTTTGAACATAAGGTAATTAAGCTTTTATATGTCTTTAACAACTTTGCAATATGATATATTGATATTGATAAGGTTCCTATC
Source organism: Sindora glabra (assembly GCA_020226215.1). NCBI lineage: Eukaryota > Viridiplantae > Streptophyta > Magnoliopsida > Fabales > Fabaceae > Sindora > Sindora glabra. The sequence goes on from CM035228.1 coordinate 26,902,643, forward strand.
TTTAGAATTACTCATATGCATAGCTTGAACTACTAAAATAACCTTACTAATTTGCATAATGCTTTTATTATCCTAACCTTTTATATAGAAAATACCTATTGATATTATATTTATGATAAGAAATGACCATTATGTGTAGCCCTAGCACCAGCTATTTGATGGTTTCAAAAATAATATTTAGTGGTCTTTATATCATTTAATAATGAATTAAGTTCTCAAACTAATTAAAGAATGATTAACTATGTTTAACTTAGATCTATTAATCATTCCTTATGTAATGTTATCCTCTTAAAAGATTCATATGCTTGTCCATATAAGATTGAATTTCATCAATATTATGCAAGATGTAAATGTGGGCTTATATGCATGTTTCATGGCTTACACTTACCACTTAAGCACCCAATGCAACCTTATCTACAATTCTACCCTTATGACGATAGTAAAAGTTCGATAGCATTTAAATTTGATAGGTAATCACTACATAACTCGACCACCTCTTTAGTAGTATAACTTTTGAGAAAGCATTCTTCTAGTTGATATATATTCCTCGCATACATTTTTAAGATTTTCATATATCACTTAAAGAGATAAATCCACCTCAAGTAAACTAACCCATATAGTTTTATCTCTATCCTAAAGGGATAACTAAATGCACCATGATATCAAAAATAAAAGTGGAAAGTATATCTCTAGCTAATATAACATAATTACAACTTATCGTTGTTCAACTTCTTTTATTTAATAACTTTGCTACACATTGTATTGAATATGAAACAAAGTTTAATAATAGCATGTTTGTCATGTCTAGGTAAGAGTGATTGAATAGCCATTAGTAATAGTTGCTACATCAGAGTATGGTAATCATAAGACTTTAAATTGACTAACTTTAAGTCTTTTATTAAGACTAATCTCTTGATATTTGAAGAATATCCCTATAGCACTTTAATACTAAGTAAGCACTTGCAAAAACTTTTCTTTTCCATTCTAGATAGTGACTAGCAAGATGATAGAAGAAATGTATGTTTACCCTTTCTTTTGGTGCTAATTCTCCTTGAATAAATATTTCAAGTAGGTTTAACCTGACTTTAACTCCATCTTTGGTCTTTCATAGTATGTTTAATAGTGTTCTAAATAGATTATCATAAATATTTTTCCTCATATGTATGACATTGATATTATATTTCATAAAAAACTTTTTCTAGTATAGAAGATTGATGAATACAGTTCTTTTCTTTCATGGAGTATCCCTACTTGCATTGACATTTTTAACTAGTTCCTAAACTTGAACTATGAAATTACACATAATAAACCAAAGACATTATTTAGTAATTTGTAATAAAATAAGTAATATTTTTGAAAATTTAGTTACACGTATTCATTCATACTCGATCTCTAATTAACGGAGTTAGAGCTATTACTTCTTTTAGTGACCTATTGAAAGTTGTCTTTAGCCGATGATATTAGTGGTTATGGTGCAAAAGTCTCTGATGACAAAAATACATTATCTTCTTTCCATGCTTTAGTTAAGAAAAACAAGTAACATTTTCATGAATAAAACATACTCTATGGCATTTGATGCTATAGCCAGACAAATTATTGTAAGATAAGAAGTTATTAATTGTGCAAAAGAACTTAGCATGCAAAATGAAAGACTTTTAATGATATGCATTAAAGATCGAAATACCTTTTTTCTACATTATTTTTAAGTTTTTAATAAAGCATGCTAAGAAGACACACACACACACACACACACACACACACACACACACACATATATATATGTATCATTTTAAAGTTATTTTGGCCTTAAAATTAACAAGGATAACATGATTTACTTAAGCTGTATGCATAATAGAAGATGTAGATTATATATCACTAACATAACAAACCATATATTGTGTGTGCTACTTATATTATCATAAGGGTTCATTCCATTGGTACAAAGTATAAGACTAAGGTTTTTTGGCTCATTACCAAATGCAAGGAACAATTTATTAATTATTCACCATTGAGAAGAATTAATAAAATATTGAAGCTTGTCATCAGATGGTGTTTGAACCACATATCATGTTAAGTTCTTAGTATCTTTTGTATCGACAAATATTTATTTAAACCTTGGTATCATTTGGTATTATTGGAAAATACCATAACACTTTAATCAGAGCTTTTTTACTATTGATGCCATTATTTTTTAAAAATCTATTCTTATTTTGGTATAATACATAATTATTATGGCAAACATGTATTTTCTTGTACTCAATACCCATTGGGCACATAACTTTCTCGATCTTATAAATACAACCTAGTAACTCATTAAATTTAACATTTCTTTCAATAGTTGTAGAAATGTCATGATGCTTTTGTCATTCTAAACATTTCCTATCTTCAAGTTGAATAATCTTAACATAATAGATAATTATGTAAATTTAGTATAACCTAGATATAAAAGCTTATTTGTATTACTCAACAACCTATGAAAGACATGCGAAGTACTCAGTGAAATTATCTTTAACATTATGAACCTTGCATTTTATTGATTATTTTCTCCCACATCTAAGTTATCATCTTCATAGGCTCTTTTACTTCAGTAGGTATGAGACATATTAGACAACTCACCTTCCTCATGCTATATCCATTATTTATAGCCTTAGTTAATATAATTAAAAAATTAGATTTGCTTTTATCCTTACTGGATTAAATGTCCTAACATAGATACATTTCTCAGAGGGATAAAATATGAATTCATTACTAATTTCCTCTTCTTTCTCTTTACTTATAGGAAATTTAATAAACTCATGAACCCTTTTAGCATACTTAGGGGTTAATAATTAACATACATCAACCAATGGTCTACGACTACCCAATTTAAAGTAAAAATGTAACAAATATATAAAAAATCCACACACTAAAAAATACAGGTATAAACATACGAACAAAATAAGAGTTTTAATAAATTTATTAAACATAATTATTGTTTTATTTGTAAAAGTGCTATAGGAAGTACAACTTCCCTAAAAGTAAGAAACCCCTGAATCATTTAGTTGATCACTAACTACTAGAATAAAGGAAGTAGAATTTTCTTTTACTTTTTATAAAATATGAAAATTTGCTTACTAACACTCTATCGGTAAAAAGAATTGCCTACATCTTCTTAAATGAAATTATAAAATTATTCTTTTTTAATTTAATGAATAATCATTTTAACATTTTATCCTCACCATTTAAAAATTATTATAAATTTAATTTATTAATTTTAAAATATGAATATATTTATTTAAATATAATTATTAATTATATAAAATAAATTTATTTTATTAACTATATAATAAATAGAATGAGTATTACATAAAATTACATAAAATATATATTAAATATCATATCAGAAATACAAGTTGAAAATATGATCATATATATTATTATAATACAAATTTAATTCTAATTATATTACATTTGATATTTATTATTTTCATATCTAATTATAAAAATAAAAATTCTATATTTTTAGTTTATTTTACATAAATCTTAATAGAATTAATTATTTAACTAATATTTTCTCCATTTAAATTATATTGAGATATTTTTAGAAATATATATATAAATCTTAATTTCTTATATAAACTTATTTTACTTTTTATAGTAAAAAAATAAAAAATTTAGTTTGAAAAATTATGATAGAAAAAGTGATTAGAAATATAATATAAAAAAAGAGAATAAGAGATAATTAAAATATATTATTTTTTTTAATTTTTATATTATAATTTTGAAGAGTATATTAATAATTTTGATATATTTTTTAGGAAATTTAGAGTTAGACCAAACAAAATACAAGTAGTTAATTCTTGAGAAGTGAAAATTTTTTAGTATTAATTAAATAACATTAAGTATTTTTCAACAAATTTACACTGGAATTTACTTGCTAAAAAGTTCAACTTTTCATAAAAACTTACTACCTATGCAAACTAAATGACTTCATATATCAATAACTTGTCAACCTAAAACCCAAGAAAAAGAAATCAGATATATAGAGTCCAAATCAATGTAAAAAGTACATAGTGATAATATTATTTGAATGAGACAAGGTTCTTCCTTATGATTAAAAGAAAAATGAGCATCACAAATGCCCTTATATGGTAAGGAAGATTTCAATGAGTTGAAGGATGAACAAGAAATTGAACATGAGTTTTTCTTAAATTTGGTGGGAGCATCTCTTCAAGGCAAAAATGAATATTGAAAGGAAGATCGAAAAGCTTGTACTTTTCTTTTTAGCACTAAGCTAGAGATTTTTATCTGTTTCAACTCTCATCCTTATTTTCTTGAATTATTTGAAAAGAAAAATAATTTCATTAAATATTCCATGCCTGTTACATATTAAAACCAATGTTTAATATTTGACATCTGAAATAAAAATCTTAATAGTTGAATATAATATGTCAATTAACAAACAACTACCATTTTAAATACTTTTCACATTGGTTTAATACAAATAATCAAAGTGTTTTCATAGTTTATTGTAGAATAATAAATGCTTGAACATGAGAAATATAATTTAATATGTTAGTTTTTATAATAAGCCAATGTTATAACATAAATATGTTGATTCTTAGAAAGAAATAGTTGTAATTTATGTGGTTTTTTAACAAAACATTAAAATATTTTACTTTTAACAAAATTTTCTATTCTTCATTCACTTATACACAGAATAAAGACACTTAATAAACATTTCAATTAAATAATTTTTTAAAATATTTTCAAGAGAAAAAGAATGACATTTTTAACTCATTATACATTGAAATAATTATTTATTTAAAAACAAAAAGCAAAGGAAATGTAGAAAGTTGTAGACATAAATAAAGAAATACATGAGAAAAAAGAAATAAAGAATTATAAAATTATAATTTTATTTAATTTTCATAAATTTCTTTATATTATTACAATGGCCAAATATAATAAACAATTGAATTTTCATTGCATATAGATCATTACATCATCAACTAATATAGTAAACAACTAATTTTATGTATATAATATATAGTAAGTATGATGGTTTGATGACTCAAATCGTCATACCTATTATACATTGTATATATAACTTGGGGTGTATAACTTGGTAGTGTAACAAATATACTAAAGTACTACGTTAAACAATGGATTGTCTATATGCTTGAGGGCTTCTGAGTTGAAGGGAACTCAAATCATCATACTTATTTTTAATTTGGCAATGCTAAAATAAGAGCCTTCCCCCATTTTATGGAGATATTAGGATAAAGAGAAGATCCTATTTCAATAATAATAAACACAATGATCTTCATCGTCATGTTCAATCAATTATTGATCTATATAATACATTTACCTTTATTAACAATGCTAGAGTTTATATGAATTCAATGATAGTTTCTTCTTTCATTTTAAGCAGTCTAATTAGATATGTTATAAATTTTATCAAAGGACTTGGCTTTTTTCTAATATTATAAGTTTCATATATTGTCTTTTATCAAAGGACATGTATTGTGAGCTTTGACATATTAAAGATGAGGCAAGTTTTTTGACAAAATTTGTTGCATCCTCAAAACTAAACTTGAGAATTAGATAATGGGGGTTAAGACATTATAGAGATGTTGTAAATAAAGAGTGAAGAAGAAGTTATATGTAATATATGATATTATACATTGACTATTAACATATAACTGATATATTATAAATGAATTTTTACATGTTGAGTCCATTGATATACTTTGTTGATGTCAATTATTTAAAAAATTAGCATTGTAAGTATTCATCTCATGAATGCTATAGTGCATTTTAAATGAGCAAATTGTTAAAAGATAAATAGGCCTTATGGTTTCTAATAACACTTTAAATACAAACATTAATTATTGTAATTATCTATTTTTTAGTACAAAGGATGTCTAAAACATTAATGTTCATTACAGTTTGCAATAAAATCATAAATACAATTCTTAATTGCTATTGACATTCCTTCGGATGTGGGTTTAATTTTAAATTGAAGTATAAAATAAAAATATTCTTTATAATTTTAAATAACATTGTAAATATAAAAATTAATTGGCTGTTAACATTGCTTTGGACATTAATTTAATGTACACTTGACTTCTAATATTTCACATGATATTTATTTAGACAATGGTTTATTGAAAATTGATGTGGTATTCATATTCAACATCAATTGATTATATAACTGTCATTTTAAGTTTTCCTATGTTGGAACTTTCATCTTCCATTAAAAAATAAGATTTTATAATATTAACTTGTTGTTATAATTGATGCGGTAAGTTGCACTTTTTTTAAAAATGTCATCACACCATAAAGAAAGGAATATACAATATTGAATCGGAACTTTGACTACTTTCCTGAATATTTTCTTTTTCCTGAACAGATGATATAAATCATAAAGAAAGGCATATACAATATTGAATCGGAACTTTGACTACTTTCCTGAATATTTTTTTTTTCCTGAACAGATGATATAAATCTTATTTTTTTAAAAAAATTTATGTTATTTTAAAGTTGGATGTTATTTAAGAAAAAAATAAAAGATGATATAAATTTATGTCCTCTTGTATTCAACTCTCGGGCTTCTATTATATTAAAGTTGACGTTCATTTCAATTTTTGAATGTGTTTTTTTTCTATTATTATTATCTTTAGTCCATGTGGTGGGTCAAAAGTTCACACTTAACATAAATATATTGAAATAATTATCATAAGGGACAGTATCATATATATAGTGGAAGCGACCCACAAAATTTCTCATATGTTATATATTAAAAAATATTTATAGTCCTCCTAAGATATTATTGTCAACCATCTTTTAAATTTTGATTTATTTAAAAATAATAATTTTAATTTTAATAAGTATAAATTTTACCTTTATCATGTCTAATTTAATAAAAAAGCATATGCACTTTTATTTTTTATTTATAAAATAAAAAGAAAGTTTACTTATTAAATTTTAATGCCTCTTATTTTCATGAATTTTAGCATCAGAAACTTCGATTCGTCTTTTTTCTCTCTCTGCTAACTCTTTTCTATATTTTCATTTTATTACTAAATCTTCGCCTAGAACTCGTTTTTCCAGTTTCGTCCCTAACTGTTACACTAGTATATTAGACTAAGTTTAGGAATAAATTTAGTATTAATTGCAGTCAATTAAGTTGTTTAACATATAACTGATACATTATAAATGAATTTTTAGATGTTGAATTTATTGATATACCTTGTAGATGTCAGTTATTTAAAAAATTGATATTGTAAGTATTCATCTCGTGAATGTTATATTGTATTTTAAATGAGTAAATTCTTAAAAGATAAATAGGCTTTATAGTTTCTAATAACACTTTAAATACAAATATTAATTATTGTAGTTATCTATTTTTGAGTATAAATGATGTCTAAAACACTAATGTTCATTACAGTTTGCAATAAAATTATAAATACAATTCTTAATTGCTCTTGACATTCCTTCAGATATTAATTTTAATTTTAAATTGAAGTATAAAATAAAAATATTTTTTTATAATTTTCAATAACATTGTAAATATAAAAATTAATTGGCTATTGGCATTGCTTTAGACATTAATTTAATGTACACTTGACTTCTAATATTTCACATAGTATTTATTTAGATAATGGTTTATTGAAAATTGATGTGGTATTCATATTCAACATCAATTGATTATATAACCGCCATTTTAAGTTTTCCTATGTTGGACCTTTCATCTTCCATTAAAAAAATAAGATTTTATAATATTAGCTTGTTGTTATAATTGATGTGGTATGTTGCACTTTTTTTAAAAATGTCATCACACCGTTATATAAGTCAATTTTCACTTTAACCAATATAAATGGAGTGATGTTAGAGGGCAAATTTATAGTAATGGAAAGTGATGAAGTATTTGTATCCACCCATAGCATTTAGCATAATAGGTCCACTAATATTAATGTAGATCAATTGCAAGATATTCCTTTTCTTTTCTTTTTTTTGCTTTTCTTTACCGTTCTAACTTTAGTAAAAAGCTTTTCTTTGTTGTAGTCAACACATGTCCTAAAATTTGAGAAATTTAGATCATAAAATACTCCTTCTTATATGAGTCTTCATATCTTTTTTTTAAAAATATACTCTAGATGTTTGTGTTAAAGCATTGAGGAACTTTTATTGGTTCTGCTTCTTTTCTTTCCAATAATAACATTAAAAAAATTGGCAAAATTAATCATATTAATATTAGTGTGGATCAATTGTAAGATACTTTTTTTTTTTTGGTTCTCTTTGTAGTTCTAACTTTAGTAAGAAGCTTTTCTTTGTTGTAGTCAACACATGTCCTAAACTTTGAGAAATTTAGATCATAAAGTAGTCCTTATATAAGTCTTTATATCCTTTCTTAAAAAAAATATGCTCTAAAGGTTTGTGCTAAAGCATTGAGGAACTTTTATTAATTTTATTTCTATTTTTTTTCCAATAATAACATTCACAAAATTGGCAAAATTGGGGTCAAGTTCAATTCTACACAACCCATCACATAGTAAATTAGTGCCCACAATAAAAAAATTATAAATCAATTTGAAAATTTCATTTCTAAAATGACAAAAGTATTTAATATAATTTGAGCCAATTACAAAAATTAGATTTCTTCTTATGAAAGATTCATAAATAATATTCTTCAATTCTAAAATATGACCAAATGATAAATATAAGGAAATTACTCTAATATACTTTTATTATACTTTATTTTCATTTTCAAGTCAAATCAGAAACTCTCTTTCACTTGGCTTATTTAAGTTTCTAGTGCTTGAAAACAAGTTCATTACGTGAGTAGTGGCTCTTATGTCCAACCATTAAGTATTTGATAGAAACATCATTTGTATTCAATTCAAAAATATATTAGAACAAGAGGGGTATCTTCCTTTTCTTATTACCCTATTTATTTTACTTGAAATAGTTCACTTTTTTATGCTCATACTTCTCATAGAATCTTGAGTTTCCATTCAATTAGACTTTCTTTTACTTATGACATTGTCCACTCATTTTAGCCTTCTTTTTTACATGGCTAGGCTTTCCTTTATTGTCTCTTTAATGTGCACTTGTTCTAAAGTTGAACCATGGGAAGTGTAGTCAACAACATGAACTTTCCCTTTTTACATGTCCATTATGCTTGACTAACAATTAAGATTAGCTCTTTAATAGTTCATTCACTTTTCTAAGTGTTATAGAATGTCTTTCGAATATCAAATTGTACTAGTAGAGATTATAGCACTTGCTTAATCAAATAATTATATTTTCATCTTTAATCTTGTCGTAATGGTGCTAAGCTTTAGAATTTGCCCTTGCATTCTATTATGCAATCTTTTCAAATAGTAAGAGGTACTGACCTGTCTTAGTTTTTTTAGACTTTGACATATTTTTTGACAATGAAATTAGGAAAAACCTTCGCATTCTTAGATTTGGGAATACTTTGCTTAATGGTTTCTATCATTTATATACTTCAACACCATTAGGCATATTTTATTTAAGTTAGTTAATTTTTTTATGCTTGACCTTCTGCTTAGTAATAAAGTTTGTATCAATAGCAAGCACCATTTCTTTAGGTGCTAGATCAAGATTGGTGACCACTAGATAAAATTTCAAAATTCAATCTAATTCTCATAATTTGTCTTATTTAGCATCTTAAGATAAGTCAATTGCATAAGCATCAAAGCAAAGGAAAATTACTATCATATTAATGCATGTATTACTTTATTCATGCTTTTTAATTTTTTTCATTAAACTATACAATTATACATAGTACTATAATATAAGATCTAACATTAATAAGGCATTTAAGACATTATAACATAATACAAGAATTAAACACTATAATCCTAAAATCTAATATGATAGGGTGTTGAAAAATCTTAGAGATATAATATTTAATCCTAAATTCATGATATTGCTAAAGAATTTTATTAATAACATCATATCGATAGAGTATTTAAATATTATTAATATAACATTCTTCTTAGTTTGATTAACATTTTAATCATTCATTAATAAAATTTTATGCAATTAGGCTTATGATAGGCAAATGCATAATTACACAAAATTTCATAGTATAATATGAGCCTAATGAATTCCTATAAAATTATTTCCTTTATGCATATAAATATACAAAATTAGTTTAATGACCAAGCAATAATAAAAATTTCACAAAAGTTATATGTGCTAGTTCAAACTATAGGAATTACATGCTAAAATTGTTAGGTCTAAATAACATTATTTAGGCACTTAAATAGGATGGGTAAAAAATAACTAAAATACTTTTAATTCTAAATTTTTTTAAAAAATATCTATAATTATGAGCTTGGAGAGTGCTCAATGATGCAATTTTGATTACCTATGATACTGGCAAGAAGGGGAGTGGATTGCACTCTCCCTAATTATTAAAAAAAAAAAAGAGCACTCCCAACGTGATTTTAACCACAAAAATAGGAAAAATAAATGATAATTTTTGCATCCTGAAGTTGTTAAACGCATTTCTTTAACGTAAGTTAATGAAATTATTTCCCAAGAGGCAAGTTGAAAATTTTTTGTTTGAATGTCAAAATTTTCCAAAAAAAAATTAATGGTTTCTTAATATTGTAAAGTGGTAAAATCCATGATTTTTGCATTATTGAAATGCAAAACACGTTTCTTGATAAAGATTCATAAGAATAAGAAAAATATCTGTGGAGCATGCCATAAATTGATCCATTTTGAATCTGAAATTTTCCCCAAAAAAGTTTTTCTTAGCATTTATGAAATTTTTAGATATGTTCTGGCCATTTGAACATAAAACAAAATTCATTCTGAATTTTCCATGTGAGTCAGCAAATGTTCTATTATTATGAATTTATTGAGATATATCAATCAGATCGACAAAAAAAAAAAAAATTCATCCATGAATCTAAAATTAAAAAACTCAATAAACATGCATAAATTTCATAAATAATTTATACAAATTACATAGAATAAATCATATAATTATAATCAAAATTAAATTTATATTGACACGAGACTATGAATTAACTTCAGTATTCATAGCAAAAATATTTTTCGGAAACAATCAAAGCAGATTATAGGAATTATCACTTCATAATATTCCTTTCGCATAGCATCCGGTCTTAATTGTATGGTTTGTAGTTTTGATGCCAATTGTTGAACATTTTAAGTGAAATGGCCCCATCAAATTGTACAAAAGTAATATGAATTATACAGAAATTTAATGAACAATATAATATATAAAACTTACGAATTTGACATATTATATACATATACACCATATAATCATGATCATTCAAATGAAAAGAAACATGAACACTGCAACAAAAATTTCATAATTTGTACGAACATTGATTACGATTTTCGATCCTCTACGCATAGATTTCCCCTTTTTACTGAATCTTAATTCTCTCACAGAATTGGGGTAATCAATCGTTTAGTTAGTTTAAGGTTCTAAGAGTGGAAATTATAGTACAAAATATTTGAATTAGATTATTAGATTGTGAACCAACTCATAAATAGAATCAACTCAATAATCACATTAGGTTCAAGTGCTACCGTAATGTCCATTTTTATCATCATTAATGGTATACTATATTTTAACATTTTAATTAATTTCTAAGTTACTAGGTCCATTGCTATTAAAATTCTAACAAATGTATCATGTGACTTTTTACACAACTATAATTTCATGTTATATAGTTAGTAAGAAAATAAATTAGATAAATTAATTAAATTTAGTTAAATATATAAAATAAATTAAAATTATGTAAAAAATCATGCGATAAATTAATATAAAATAATATTGTGCTACTTATAAAGAAATCTCATAAAAAGCTGCTTCATTAAATAAATAGTGAATTATTAGCCACACGTGTTGATTCCATAATTTTGCAAAGTTTAATAATTTAAATTTAAATTTTAAAATTGAAGAGAATAAACAAAATTGCTTTTTTTTTTAATTTTTAACAGAGATACTGGGAAAGGGTCACTCAGAAACCGGACTACCGGACAGACGATTACTTGATTTACATGCATATATGAAGCAAAACAATGCAAGAATGACAGAAAATAAAGAAATGCTAACAAAACAGCTTTTGATTTTCCTCCTTACTTATTTCAATATTAATATATTTGTAATTTAATCTATTTTTTTTGTTGATGAGAGAATTTTCTAGTCTTGCGTAGTATTCGATATCATCAAATCTCAATAGTATTTTTTTTAATTTTAACCAATTAAAAACTACTCCTTAAATCCTAACTTTTTTTTTCCTGAACAACATTTCGTTAAACTAAAATAGGGTCTTTGAGATACACTGTTTACAAGAGAAGAAGCTCAAATAAATAATTAGTACCAGTTCTTTAAAGTGGGTTGAGCTGCCTAAGATTGCATTTTAGAGGAGGACAGAATAAACTAATATCCGCTGGCAGTTTTTGATGAAAAATTGATGATTTCGAAATTTGATAAATAATTATTAATTAAAAAAGTAATTTTTAAATTTATAGTTATCATTTAAAATATAACTTATATTTTAAAGTATCTTGTTAAGGGTATTTAACAAGTCTATAATTTGCTGATTTTGTACAGATTAAACTATGAAAAATTAGGTTATTAAGAAAAAAAAGATCTAAACGAATTTTATTTAGTAGGCTGCAGTAGATCAATTGAACTGAACCTAAATGAGTTTGAATCGATTTGCGAAGTTTATATTTTTTATTTTTATATTTAATAATTTAAATAATATTTATACTTAAAAAATATAGTCCATTATTTAATTTTACATCACAACCTAATACAAAATACATATTCAGTTATCACAAGGTCTAATCCACATACTCTAAACAATTAAACATAATAAAAATATAAATAAATAATAAAATTAATAAATATAAAAATATAAGAAATAATAACTAATATAATATAAAATAATAAAATAAAAAATGAGTTGACTGGCAGAACAATTCAACCCATTTTAAAAATAGACTGACCCATTCTCCAATGGATCTGTTAAAGATGGACCCATATGGATCAATTCAATTTGGTCTGTCCACTATGCACCTCATCTTATTCCTCTTAAAATAGGGTCCATCTACTTAACACTCTTAGGACACCAAGTTGCAAAAAAATAAATACAATAATTACTTCTTTATTTATGAAAATAATGAGTATTATATTCTCAGATTTTTTAATTAGTACTACTAATATTTTATTTTTATATTTGTCATATTTATTTATCCTTTCATTCATTTATAATATAAGAATAAATAAAAAAATTAAAGTGAAATATTAAATCTTAGTAATATTTCTTTTCATCATTTACTTTAGTTTTATGAATAAAGAAAGGAAAAATCGTTATATCAAAAATAAAAAAAGAGACTACTAATATTAATAATATATTTTGAGAGATATACTAATCATCATTTTTCTAAATACAAAACTTAATATTGTGTCTATTCTTAAAAATATTAAATGCAAATTGAAGAAGAGTTAAAACAGACTTAAACACAGCTACAGCCCTTCACGGGCAAGACAGTACATCATCATAATATAAAAAATTACTATGCCAAAATAAAAAAAATTGGGCTAAATTTAATTTAAGTAGTGAAGTAGAATTAAAAATCGTTTTCCGGCTGGTGGCCACTAAAAATTCTCAAGTTGTAATTAAAACGACGTGTTTACGAATTTATTCCAAAGCATCTAATCTATTCACGTGAACTCATTGCAGACACAAAATTCCAATTTCCATTATATCTCTATCTCTATCAAGCAGTAAAAGCCAAATGCTCTTAATATTACGATTACAGGTTTATTGATAATAAAATAAAATAAAATAAAATAGAGGGGTACCTAACCTATATATGTTATATCAAACATAAACTAAGCCCACCAAAATATTCGTACGAAAACGGCATCTTTCATTCTTTCCTATTGGACTAAAAATCTATTTTACTTGTGTAAGATTGAGTTCGATCGATTTCTTTCTTTGTTAAAAATATGTACTAATTTAATTCTTATAAAATTAATCTCTTAATATATGAGATAAAATTATTAAAATATTATATGAAGGAACTAAAATTTAAAATAAATTTAATTTTAAAGAGATCAAATTAATATAAATTTTTAATAAAGAAAAAAAATTATAGATTCTCAATCTTACAAGAACAAGATACAATTTTAATCTTTCAGTTTCTACCACTATACACAATTTATAGTTTTATCATTTTATGTGATCTCTATTCATAATCTTACGTACATATCTAATGGTAGCTTTATTTCCTAACAAAGTATTTTTTGGAAGAAAATTTTATCTACTTGTATCTAAAGAAAAAAATCATATCATTCATATACTTAATAATTAATAAAATAATATATAATATCGTAGCAATAAAACAAAATAATTTGTCTATGAAAATATTGATATTATTTTTTTGCCACACTATAAATATTACGAAATAAAAAAAATTATATGTATAAAATATTTTTGTGATTTCAATTTTTCGATATAAATGCAAGTAAATAACATTTTTTTTGTTGAACAGACCTTAAATAGAGGTTTTCCTGCTCCTCGTTGATGGTTGGAAATGGCCAAGCCTCAGCATGCGGCTTAGATTAGTCGGAAAATAAGCCCATGTTAGAAGGGGCTAACTGACACTGGGCCCAAAATGGGCTAGCCTAGTTTTTGGCTGAGAAAGAAAGTAGGCTCATTTTTAAATGGGTTATGAACACTAGAACCCACATAGGCTAACGCACAACCGGCAAATGGACAACCATATTGCAAATCTGCTCTTTGGTGAGAAAAGGGTAATTAGTGGAGACTTCCGTGTAAGGGTAATATATGGGAGTTCCGCCTGTTAAAAACCAAAAAGTGGAGTGTTTTATTATTAGATTAATTTTTTGAATTTCAAATTAAATTAATTAGAATTAAAAATATAAAATTTAATATATTAAATATAATCTAATAATAAAAATATTCAATTTTTTAAAAGCTAATACTCTCCTATCATTCATTAAAAAATAAGTTGTGTTATAAATAGTGCAAAAAGTGATACCATTCACCTGTGTAAACAATAAGCTATCACCTTTGTAAGGTTGTGGTGATTGGTTTGTTCTTCAAATAATAGAAATGATTAAGTCCCCTCCCATAGCAATATTTGGGTATTGAAATGCTGATATACCATAATTGAATTTTTAACCTTTTAATTTAAAATTTTTTAATATTATTTTAAATAGATTTATCAAATGGACGGATCCGGATCAATTCAAATTGAATAAATTCATTTGAATTTTGATCTATGTGAATCGATTCATATAATTATCTATATTAAAATTGATTGTATTTTAAATGACCCACAGCTCTAATTCATGGGCTGATTCACGCAATCTATCAACTGTAGTATGTTTTCATAGTCCTAATATTCAATATCAATTATTTTAAAACTTTAAGCTCTTAAGATAATTTTATTATAATTCAAGAAATTCAACATTTTAGAATGAATAAGTACTTTATTAATAATATTTAAAAAGGGTAGCAACCAGTTGGTGACCCATATATCCTCTACTTACTTGGCCAAAAGCAACAAATTTTCTTGTCTCAAACAATGGATATTGCCCCTATTCTATGACGTCATTCTTAAATAATATGTGAGGAGTTAGATATCTTTCTCATTTCTCTTGTCGCTAGCGCACGTGGCCTATGTGATGCATTATTGAAAATCTTATCTCACTATTATTATTCTCAAAGTTGACTTAAACACGAAAATTGATGCAATTGGACGTCAAAGACTTGTGCATTAAACTTGCAAGGTAAATGATTTCATTTTTTTCAAACAAAACACCGGTAAGTGATGTTACTTCGTGCTAATCCATAACCTATTGCGCCAATTAAATCCAAACAACATTCCTTAATTTTTATTATATCAGTCCCACAGAAAACTTATATCAGATGATGAAAGAATTCACCACAAAAAGAAAAGGAATATATTCTTCACCAAAACAAATTTTGATTTTTCCTTATCTATTAGGTAGTCGTTGTTGACAAAACATCAAAAATACCACGCCTTATGACGCGTTTGTAGCTCACCATTTAACTTCTCCTCTATTTTTTTATATAATAACAGGCTCTTTGCTGCTTTTTGTTGTTCTCTTGCCTAAGCAAAGTGGGCTTTCCAAGTAATATGCATGTCAGCATATAGCATATAAAACTCAAAGTATGGACCAGAGATGCAGAAAAAGGTTGAGGGAAAGCAAACTTCAAGGCAAGGAATATCGAGTACGCCAAGAAAGGAGAGAATAATCACTTGCTCCAAAGTTGAGTTCACACTTCACAAACACCCGACAACTATAAATAGATAGATTATCTAACCGACTCTCAAAAGATAAAGTAATTAAGTGAAAAAAAAAAATTAAGAGTCCCTTGTTTGGAAGGAAGATAAATAAGACAAAAATAGAGAGAAGAAAAGCTAGGTTTCACACATGTCTAATATAAGTGTATTACTGCGTTATTTTAATTTTTTTTTCCGTCCTATTTCAAACAAAGCACAAAGTAAGGATTTATATTTCATACACTGTTAATGTAATTGTATTTACATCAATATCACACAAAATACTATTACATGTTTTATATTTTTTCACAAATGCGATAAAATAACATAACTATATGAAGTATATGATAATGTTTGTATGCCGTTGGTATAAATAAAACTACACCGCAGATGCATAAAATATAAATTCTAAAGCTAACAGGACCAACTGCAAAGGGCTAACAAGCCATAAATATTTTATTCTTCAAAACGAATCCCACCTCCATTACATGGACGTATATAGGGTCACATCATGGGGTATATATATTGACAAATGGGATATCATCATAGCCAAAGGCACGCATTTTGATAGGGTTGAAATCAGAGACACCACAGTAAGAAGGATTTTCTGTATCTGCTCCAAAAATGCAGAAGCAAGGGACTCAAGAAAACCAGCCTCCACCAGGTGCTCATTTACTCTTTCTCTCTCAGAAATAATTCACAAATATCCAATTTGAACATGCAACATAACTCTAATTTTTCTTCGTTCTGTGGTTTCAGGATACCCAACTGAGAATCCGCCTCCCTCTAAAAGAAAGTTCTTTTCTAGATCAAAGAAGAAAGGAGAAAGGGGTTTCATTGAGGGATGGTAAGCATCAATCAAGACATCCACATATATGATGATATTAAGAATTTGTTTGGATGAAAAATATTTTTTGTAAGAATATAATTATAAATTATTAAGATATTAGAAAATATTTTATATATTCTATGTTAAATATAAATAATTTGGTGAAAAATAATTTATTTTTCTTTTAAAGAGAGAATTATTTTTTTTTATTATTAAAATTCTAAGTATTATTTTTTTTAAGTAACAAGGTATGAAAATGATATATTATTCCATCATCTATATAAAATATATAAGATCTTCTTACGAATAATATTTTCAGAAAAAACAAAGGGATCCTAAATTAGTGTTGCAATTAATAAAATTGTGCACAAATACAATAAAATATACAACCTGTTGTAAAGTAAAATTGTAGAAAGTTGTAATTGGGGTTGCGGACTGCAATTTTACATTATTTGATCATAGTATATGTCATGCATCCCCCAGAAATTTAATGATTTTTCTGAGAACTGAAAACACAGAGAGGGCATGATAATTAGCTACTTTACAAGTTAACATACAAATAAAAAAGGGTGGAAAATTACCACTTATTGATGGAAGATATTCATCATACAAGTACTTGGATAGGCTTCCAACACAAATTTATCGGCACAAACTCTGATCTTTGTCTTCTGTTGCAACTCTTTGTTGATGCAGCCTCTTTGCTCTATGCTGCTGTTGGATTTGTGAGATGTGCTGCTGAGCTATAATTCTGGCAGAAGAGCTGTATTAGCATAACACAGACAAGTCTATTTGTCTTTCCTTTAGGTTTGATGGGGACTGTCCACTTAGTGGCTCTAACTAGTTATACTATGTATAACTAGTTAGCTGCCTTACCCTATGATTTCTGTATTGTAATAATATACTTATCCTTGTTGCTCCTTTTGTTTACCAAAAAGATAAATTCTATATTCTACTTGTCTTTTTGTTACGTGGATTGGTCATGTAGCTGATAGTGTTGTAAGAGAGTGATAAATAGATGTTGAGTGGAAAATTTCTTGCAGGCTCCATTTAATTGAACCTTGAAAATGTGCGTGATGATCACAAAACAAACAAATATAATGATAAAAATAGCAATTAACTTCTTTTTATTAAATAAAAATAACGATAGGTATTATAACTAAAATATATCTCATAGAGGTTTTACGATTGCGGTTCCTTCGGCTGATTGAACAAGCATGCAATCATAATTTGTGATTGCTTTTCCTCGATTAAATTTCAATTTTCCATTTTTTTTTCTCCTTAAGGGAGGGGAAAAGGATTGGACAGCATTTGATCCACTGTCCCCAGGTCTTACACTCAAAGGATGGCGAAGAAATTACTAGCTGACTTGGGCATCTGATGGTAAATTTCAGTTTCTTAAGTTAAAAACAAGCTCGTTGATAGGGGCTGCCGCAGAGCAATCGTGGCTGATGATTTTAGGCTCTTTTTATTTTGGGGTAAAATTACATTATGAAAGAAAATACATTTCATAGAAAACCTTTTCGCATAGAGAGATATATTTTCTGATGTTTGGTGTCGACAGAGGAAAATGTGTTACTGTGTTTAGTGTAGAGGGAGAAGTGTTGCCTTATTTTCTGCTTTTGTCCAATGTTAATTTCTACTTCAATGATTCGAGGTGCACTTTCATTTTGTTTTCGTAGAGATGAGTGGAAGGCCAAGAGATGGGAGGTTTCATGTGGGCTGAGAGATGGGAGGTCTCATGTGGACGTCGGGCTTCAGAAGATGGCTTTGTTGGGCCCGAAGGAAAGTCATTTTCTACTTTGTAGGCCTCTTTTTCCATTGACTAAAGTGGCCATTTATCGGTTGACTGGATTTTCCTAAAAGGTTCAAGTATAAAAAGTAAGAAAAATATTTCTTTGGGTATATTTTTATTTTTATTTTTAAAAAAATTTTTTTTAAAAATTATTTATTTTAAAAAAATATTTCTGAATTTTAAGAAAAATAAAGAATAGAGAATATTTGGTGAAGTAAATAAATAAAAATTTTATTTAATTACAAAACTGAAGGTAAGAAAATATTCAAAATTATTCTTTTTTTATTTTTAAAACAATATTTTTAAGAATAGTTTAAAAAAGAAAAGCTATGAACAATTTACCAAACAAAAAGAATCCAAACCGACCTTGTTTTCCCCAAAACAAGCACAGCGCTCTCTAGATATTTTACTCTTTTGTTTTTGATCATTTTCTAGTTATCATGAAGGGATATTTACAAAGTCTTCCATTGTGTTTATCTCTCTTCAACAACATAATAAGAGAATCATCAACAGAAAAAAGAGATGATCCAAATTCAAATATTTTTATGAGCAGAAAATTAGTCCAAGTAGCCTGAATCTCAAATATATATTTTGGAGACAGATAAGAAACAAGAATGTGAGAAGCTCCGCCTTCCAATTAGATGCATGAAATATCAGACACTGAAGATTATGTTGGCTACTTTAACTTAAGTAAGCCTACCATTGCACAAAAAAACATTTTAAATACACTTGTTTTGCATCACCTATCATCACTTAACTACACAGCACAATCTAATTTAAACTCACTTCCCCTAAATGACCTCATGTAATCAAAATCTGTTACATATACACCAAATAACAGATTGTTTACAAATTAAGTACAATGAGCATCATCCTTGTATGAAACCAGGATACGCTATAATTGTACCGATCTCATTCTTGGAGTTTCTATTCGATAAACTACTCCAAATTTTGTGCTTCATTGAGTAGTTGGCTTACCCATGTCATGCATCCCAATTCCCAATATCCAATACGTTCACTTAGACCAGAATATATACTCCTGACATTATTTCAAAACCAAAAAAGGAAAAAAAAAAAGAGAAAAAGAAGGGAGGAAAAATTCCTGGGCTCATGTCAGACGTACTATGTTAAACCAGTTACAAACTAACATATGCAATTGTATTTCAGTACTATTGAATAATTGATATGAAGCTCACTTGTCAATTGATAATTGATTCCATGCAGAATATGATGTGTAGCTAAGAATTTCTTGGCGGCAGAGGAAAGAGGACAAATACGGATGAGTAAACAATCTGCCTAGGGCTTTCTCTATACGGTTTCTGATACAGGGAAAAGCCTTTCCAACAAGTTATTTGAAAGGATCTGTCGGGGTCCAATTCCCTTCTTGCTTTGTTGTGTGCATCCAGAGGGAAACGCTTTCTTAGCCTTTCTTGCAGAGCCGCAAGTTGCTCCTTGTCTTTTGGAAGCTACGAACCAGAAAATATGAATACAGATTTTGTAAATAAACATAACTACTAAAGCAGTTTTCGAAAGAAACTTGATAAAAAAGCAGTTCTGTTGAAAATGTGGAACATTTCCCATGAATTAGATTGCTGGGATTATTACCTCAATCTTAGCCCAGCGTTCATAAGCAGAGTACTGATCCCACAATGTTGCCTGATTTAAATGCCTGCAATGAAAGAACTCTTCTGTTGTACTCTTCCGCTGGCGAGCATCCATTGTAGGAAGGTACATGATTATTCCAACCTAATACACCCAAAAAAAAAAAAAAAAGTTAAGATATTAAGATGTCAAATTCAAGTTAAGACGTCAATGTTGTTTGTTTAATTCCAAAGTGGAACTTCATATAATGGCACACAGCAAGGCTAAAAGCAATTAATCAAGATTAAAGCAAATCAGTGGATGGGGCTTGCTTAAAGAAGTTCTCATAATTAAGAAAGACAACAAACTTTTTAGACATATTCAATGAAAAATGTGAGAGTGAGCTCAATGCTACATAAAGAAACAAATTGTCTCCAAGTTGGGAAATGTTGAAGTGTGCAATAAAACTCATGACCAACCAGAAATTGCAAATGCAAAAAGAAATAACAGAGAAGACAAAGTTAATCATAAGCTCAATCCATATGATCATCTATCTCCATTTTTATGTCTTATTTGATTAAACGAAATCTAAATAGATAGAAATCATTTCGAGTTATATAGCCTAAAAGTTAATACTTACCCAAGAGAATATATCATCTGGGATGGGCTTGAAGCAGGACTCATGAGGTTCTGCTGCTAGTTGTCCATTGCTGATCTATTGGAGCAGGTGCTGGTATCTTTTCTTTATCTTTGAGCTTTTTAAGCTCTTCAATGTATTCAAGGTTTTTCATGCTCGGCTTAGCCAGTGTGCTAGCAGGGAAACGTGTCTCTGATACCCACTGCTGGCCTCCACAATCAAAGGCCATTATTTCATCAATCCATCCAACTCTAGCCCTCTGACTTTTTCCGGAACTCAGCCTCAGCTTGATTGACCTTTATAACACGGTCTTTATTTAGAGGATCTAGAGCGAGTAGCTTATCCCTTAATTGAGTTAATTCAGTCAATGAAAACTCATTTATATCTCGTTCATCATTGTCTGGCAATTTACTAGTAGCTTCAACACTGCAAACACTGCAAACAATTAATAGGATAATGAAGTCAACAAAACTGCATAGCTAACATTAACAATTAGCAGTCATCAATAAAGAAACAAATATTAATAGAGGCACTTCAGAGTATCAGTGAGCCTGAGTATCAAAATTTGCCATATCCAATACAATGACCACACACACAAAGTAAAATGAATTTTCTCACATTATGCTCACTACCCTAAAACATGGAACAAATGGGATACTACAACTTTGCAGATAAGTAGTCATACTAGCATTTTCCTCTCATATTAAGCATAATTCAGTTGAAGAAAGAGCAAAATCATACGATGTAGTTGATAGTATAGGTATTTGTGCCTGTATTTCTTGAGGAATTCTATATAGAGGTCATGGACATGCCGTAAAGCCTCATCAGTAGTGCATTTCTTGAGGGATGTGGAGGTACTTAACATGCTTATTTTTGGATAGCAATCAAGGTTGTCAGAATTGCGATCCCACTTAGGATCGGAAAGGGGGGCTAGGATCGTAAATCGTATTGTAATGGGATCGTAAGATCCTACCTCAAGGCCCCCTTGTATATTTTATGTACCCCTAGTGAATTTTTTATGAGAAGAAATACACTTTCATAATTTTTAAATGTGCATATATAATTAAAATACAAACATTGTCATAGATTACAAACAAAAAACAATAACACATCAAGTAGTTAAGCATCCAACATGACAAAAACAAACAAGAACAATATTAAGAGTCATGATTTGATAACAATCTAATAAAATTCATGATCTTCAACATGTGGAGTAGCCTCCTCTTCATCTCCATCCTCATCTTCATCCAATGGTACTTCCTCCAAATGCATCCCTCCATCATCTTCATCATCACCCTCGCCTCCTTCATCAACACCTTCATCTTCATTTTCAAGCACAAAATCACTTTCTCCATCATCACCTTCACCTTCATATGTGTCCTCATTGCAACTTGTCCATTCACTAGCTATCCATTCATCATCAGAGGACACATCTTTAAAGCTATCCATCTTAATGGATTTTTTGACTTGTTTATATTTTAACTTTAAGTTGTACATCACAAAGACCAAGTCATTCATCTTCTTTTGATGTAAATGATTTCTTCGTTTTGTATGAACCTATTTTTTTTTTTTAAAATGCATCACTAATAATGAAAACATAGACAAAAAACAATAAGGAACATTTGAATGAATGATTGTAGCTTCATAAAAATAATTTTACCATCTCAAAAGCACTCCAATTACATTCACATCTAGAAGAGCTACAAGTCAAGCTTAATATTCGAATAGAAAATCTTTGTAATTCAAGAAATTCAGCTTCATAAGAGTCACACGACATAGTTGGAGTTTTAATGTCCTTTGTCATCAAAGCAACTTCATAACCAAACAACCCTTTTCTAACCTTAAATTCATCAAGTTGCACATGAATCTTAGCCTTTTCATGTTTATCAAGTATCATTCTTTCTAAACATTCAAATAGTCTTTTTGTAAATTCAAAATCAGCTTTAAAATTAGGACTATAATGAAATTAGGGATTCAAATAATATGCTACTGCATGTAAGGGCCTATGTAGTTGAAACTCCCATCTTGAATCAATAATTTCCCAAATAAGCTCATAGCTACAAACAAGTTGAATAACAATAAATAAGATTGTAGTTCATAGTTCTCTATAAATTATAACATTAAATTAATAAATGATAAAATTTAAGTTACTAACCTTTTCTTGACATTTTGAAAATTACTTTAGATCTTTTCTTTTGGATGATCCATTTTTTTATAAATGAAACCCATGGCTGGCTTTTCTTTTGAATCAACTAACCGAAGGACCTTGATAAGAGGATATGTAGTTTTAAGACAATTAGTGACATTTTTCCCAAATCTACTATCCATAACCAAGGATTGGACAATCCTTTCATCATTTGTACTAGCAAATTTGCTAGATTTCCATGTTCTTGAATTAAACATGTTCATCAATGCACCCTTGTTGTTGTTAAGGCACCCTAAAGTCAAATAAGATGTAACAAAATGGGTGATAGTTGGCCAATTAAATCCTTGCCTTTTGTAAAGTGCTTTAACATTCCAATAACCATGGTCCTTCCATAAATATATGTTGTGATCTTTCTAGCTTTAGCAATTGTCAATGATGGATTTTCAATTTTTTCTTAAAATCCTTCAACATCAAGTCAATACAATGAGCAGCACATGGTGTTCAAAAAATAGTCTTTCTTTTCTCCATTAGCATTTCTCCTACTACCTTATAATTGGCAGCATTGTTAGTGATCACTTGCACAACATTTTCTTCACCTACTTGCTCAACAATGCTATCTAGCATCTCAAAAACATTATCAATTGTCTTTGAAAATTCAGATATATCAATTGAAGATAAAAAGATTGTTCCTCTTAGGCTATTAACCAGAAAATTTCATATAGACCACTTCTTTTTATCCGTCCAACCATCTGACATAATAGAACAACCTACTTTTTTCCATTGCTCTCTATGTTCTTCAACCAATTTCTTGGTGCGGGCAACCTCTTGATTCAAATATTTTCCCCTAATTTCATGGTAGGAAGGAGGCTTCAATCCAATACCATATTTTCTAATCAATTGGCACATCTTCACAAATTCTGGATTTTTCACACAATTGAATGAAATGGCACTAGTATAAAAAAATTTAGATATTTGTTGACATACTTCCTCCCTTAAATCCTTTTTGAACATTTGATTGATTGTAGATTGGGTTCTTCTAGCACTAGGAATGGGTTTTTTCAACATTGATTCCATAGACCCCTTTTTAGGTTGAAGTTGAACACTTTCATTACTCCCCCCAGCTGAAGAATTACTCATTTCAACATCATCACTGTCATTACCAAAGAATCCTTGCTTTTTCTTAGCTGAAATATCCATGGATTTAGAAACATGTTCTATCATTTTATTTTTAACATCATTTGGCAAATTTGGGCAAGAACCTATGTTCATGTGACTACCAGCTAGATGATGTTTTAATTTATAAACACCACCACTCATTATTTTATCACAATATTTACATTTGACCTTTCTTGGATTTCCATTAACTTCAAAACAATGTTCCCAGCCTACATCACTCCTATTTTCAAGAAAATTTTTTCTTTTCACTTTTAGCCTTGAAGTGGAGGAAGCCATTTAATTGAATTAAACACTAAACTAAGTCTGGTCAGTAGGTGAATAAGTTACTCGGTTAGTTGGTCTTTTGGTCAGCAAGTGAATCAACCCGATCAACTGGTCTTTGGTTAGCCCATTTCACTTATCGGTTAAAATAAAGCCTGAAGCCTTTATTTATAATCTTTCCTCTTTCTTAGTCTCTCTGCATAATTTAGCTTCCGTCACTCTATTTTCCAGCTTCTCCCTTTATTTCGGCTTCTTTCACTTTATTCGGTCTCCTTCACTTCATTTTCCAGCTTACTTTGTTTTCCAACTTCTCCCTCTGTTTTGGTCTCCTTCACTTTGTTTTCACAAGCCTTCGAACAGAATCCAGAATTTGTAGCTCCAATCGCAGCTTCTGTCTCAGGTATTAACACTCCATTGTGTTAGTTTCAACTTCTAAGCAGCAAGGCCATGGCAACTACAATCAGTGGTGGAAGTTGCAGTCTGCATTAATCATCAGTTCGTCACTCTCCACTGCGAAACCTAAGTTACTGCAATCGAGACTCACTTTTAGTGCAGATGGATGCAACTGATGGAGGCTTTCGATAATAATGTAAGGGACTTTTGGGCTTAATTGATTTTTGGGAGTGAAAAAAAATTCGTTCAGCCTATGAAAGCCTAGTCCATCATCTCCATCTTTAGAGGATCGGTTGACTCGGTAGGATCGCACAATACTAGTGATCCCAGCGATTCTCCTCTTCCAGCTCGGCAATACAAGCTTCTTTTATGACAGCCAGTGAGTCATCACAGAAAGGGGAGCTTAAATCATAGAATTGAATGTTCCCATGAGTTGGATCGCGATTCTGACAACTTTGATAGCAATATTTTTATACAAGGGGTAAAGAATCTAAAGGTACAATTGATGAACGTGTGCATCGGTAGCTGTAAAGTTGCTGATGTGGGTATTGATGTAAATAGCAGAGGTATCTGCACACGGGGTTAAGGCTGGAAGCTTAGATAAATGTTTTAAGGGCTGTAGTTAACAAGTTATATGATTGGCATTTGATCTTTAACCAAGTCTTTAGGATATTTTGTTTTAATTTTTTGTCATTTGCTATCTGTTGTAGCTGGTAGCCAAAGTTTAGGAAGGTTGTTGCTTTTATTTCTATGTTTCCTATTGCAGAATTTTGTATTTAAGATGATCATTGTTTGATAAAAAATTGAATCTTCTCCCAGCTTTTTCTTTTATCCTTTGTAAGCCTTCTTTATCCTGTACCAAGTGAAGTTTAATTGAGATTAAATTCCAACACTCTAGCATCCGAGCTTTCTTCTTAAAAGGACTTTTGAGTGAACTTAGTAAAACCCACTAAAAATAAAAAGCCTAAACACCTTGCTTCAATCCATCAAATAAATGCATTTTGAAACACCCTTCTTAGCACTAGCACCACTTCTGTTTAATGGTGAAAATTATCATATCTGCATAACCAGAATGGAGGCGTATCTAAAGGCAAATAATCTTTGGGAAGTTGTCGAGGAAGACTACGAAGTTCCTTCTTTGCCAAACAATCCAATAATGGCTGCAAAAGCTTCTTTGTTTGCTACTGTCTCACTAATAATCCAATAATTTTCACTAGAATCATGACTAGGGCTATCAATTTGCTTTAAATCAAGATTATGAGACGATAATTAAATCATACTTTTACTATTGTTTTCCCTCTTTGGCCATTCCATCCAAAAACATATTCTTAGCATGACTGGACCTAAGATTGTTCCCTTAGTTTTTTGTCACTTATGATGTTCACATGCTCTCATAAGCTTTCGAAAAGGGATTTATTAAGGAAAAAGGAGGATAAAGAAAGTTAAATAAAAAAGGAAGCTGTTCTCGTGAGCTATAGTGCGGCTAAAGTTTTTTTTTAGTGGTCGTACCATAGAGATGGGTGCAAATGCCTTTCTCTTTCTGCTAACCGATTTGCGCTCCTTTATGGCATTTGATAGAAGCCACCCCCAATCTTATTGATGTTAGTGCTGTTCTAAAAAGAAGCTTTGATTGTCATGTAGGCTGGGTTAAGTTTTTTTAATGTTAGCATAGTGGGCAGAGTTATAGAAAGTGATTTGCTCTTTATGTATGTGAAGAGGAGCCGATAAAACCAAAGAAAGAGAACGATAGATCTAATTGACTCTACGGGGAGGGAAGACTACTTTATAGCAAAAAAATGCTTGCTTCCCACATATAGTACCTCGAGCGAAAGAAAGACAGTAAACTATAACTAACAGCTAAGTAGAAGCTCTAGCTACATTAGAAAAGAAAGATGAAATGGATACATCACTTAAAGCTGCTTATCTTTTAGTGCTTACTTTCCTTACCTTAATTAAGTTAGTTTTTTATGGCTTGTGGTTTCTAATAGATAGAAAAGGAAGAATCCCTATATTTAAATAGCGGGCCCCATTATGAATCAGAGAAGTGCTGAATTGGAGCTAATGGAAGAGAAGAAATGTTTATGTACTAATAGGCGAGGGGCGTAGCAGCAGATGAAGAATGCCACTCATGAAGTCAACATTTGAAATCTAGAATTTCCTAAAAAATGAATATGAAGGAGATGAAAGGATTAAAGGAATGCAAGTGTTGAATCTCTTTGGACAATTTGAGATGTAGAAAATAAAAGAGTCAAAGATACTTGTGATTGCTTGGTTCTGTATTTTTTGATTCTAAAATAGTTCAAAAACATACTTGTGATTATACTTGAAAGATTTGAAGCTACCATTTCTTTCTTGGAGAATACTAAAGATCTATCAAAGGTCACCTTGATAGAGCTCTTAGATGCTTTATTGGCACCATAACAAAAAAGAGTAATAATGGTAAAAGGTTTTGTGTAAGGGGCATTGCAAGCTAAATTGCAAATTAACCATGAAGAAAAAGGTAAGAAAAAGAAAAATAAAAAGAAGAATTCTGGTACACAAGAAGTAACTACTAACACCAATAATAATGGAGGAAAAAACAAAGAGTTCCTTTTCACAAACATTATGGCAAAAAGGGTCATTCTCTTTTCAAGTATTAGAGAAGGCTTGATGTTAAGTGTGAAAATTCTAACAAGGTAGGGCATCATAAGAGAATCTACAAAAGTAATTTTCAGTAAAGGAAGGAGGCTTAAGTTGTAAATTAGTTGGAGGAGGAAGAGTAGCTATTTGTAGCAACCTATTTTACGAGCTATAGCTCAAGTGAATGTTAGCTGGTGGATAGTGGTTGTACCAATCACATGATCTACAATCAAGAGCTTTTTAGGCAATTAGATAGATTAGAGGTATTAAAAGTCAAAATTGGCAATGGTGAATTTATTATTAGTAAAGGAAAAGGAAACTTGCTAAGTGTGCCACAATTAATTAAGAAGGATTTAAAGTCATATTTGAAAATAAGCAATGTTTAATCAAGGATGCAAATGATAAGGAAATCTTCAGAATTAAAATGAGAGGCAAAAGCTTCTCATTAAATCTAATGAACAAGGAGCAAGCAGCTTATCCCATTATTGTAGGTAACACAAAGAGCTGACACAAGAGACTAGGCTATTTTCATCATGTTATAATGCTAAATATGTAGAAAAAGGAACTAGTTCAAGGCGTACCTCACTTAGAGATTGAATTACTAAGCTGTAACTCTTGCTAATATGGCAAACAGGTAAGACTATCCTTCAAATAGGCAACTTGGAAAGTAATTGAGAGGTTGCAACTAACTCATATAAATTTGGCTGGACCTCAGAGGACTCCTTCACTTAAAAGGAGTAAATATTACATTGCCTTTACGGATGATTTCACCAGAATATGTTGGATTTATTTCTTGAGGTTCAAGTTAGAGGTTATAGGTGTGTTTTAGATATTCAAGCAGTGATTTAAGAATCAAAATGGCTATAGGATCCAAGTTTTGAGGTTTGATAATGGCAAGGAGTATACCTTAAAACAATTCAATCTATTTTGTAAGGAGGCAGGCATTGAACATTAGCTTACAAATTCATACACTCTTTAACAAAAAAGAGCTAGTGAAAGAAGGAATATAATGATAATGGAAATGGTTAGATGTATGCTTTATAAGAAAGAGTTGCTTAAGGAGAATTGGGTAGAAGCTGTAAACACTATAGTATTTTTGCTAAACAGGCTTCCTACTAAAGTAGTAGATAAGAAGAATCCTTTTAAGGCTTGGTATGGTTACAAGGCCTCGTTGAAAAATTCTAAAGTATTTAGATATTTGTGTTTTACTTATATGCCATAAATTAAAAGAGACAAGCTAGATAAGAAATCTAAACTTGGCATTTTTATGGGATATAGCTCAATATTTAAAGTTTATAGAGTTTTCTAACCTCACACAAAGAAAATTCTAATAAGCAAAGGTGTGCACTTCATAGAGAATGAGCAATGGAGCTGGAATAATGCAAAAAAGAAGCTGATTTTTAATCCTCTACAAAATATAGATGAGTTAGTCAATGAGCCTCTTGTGAGAGATACTAGATTACTCTTTGATATTTATGAAAAATGCAATGTTACTATTCTTCAACCAGCAAGGTATTGGGAAGTAGAAAAAGGATTCCAAGTGGAGGGCTGCAATGTAGGAAGATCTTTCCATGATTGAAAAGAATTAGACTTAGGAATTAGTTGAAAAACTTAAACACAAAAAGGTTATTGGAGTCAAATAGATGTTTAGAATAAAACAAAATGCAGATGGTTTAATCAATAAGCATAAAGCAAGGTTAGTGGTAAAAAGGTATGCTCAAATATTTAAAGTAGATTTCTTTAATACATTTGCTCCTACTATAAGGCTAGATATTATCAAGTTACTATTGGCCATTGCAACATAGAAGGGATAGAAAATTTACTAACCTATTGTCAAGTTAACATTTTTAAATGGATTTATAGAGGAAGAAACCTATGTTGAGCAACCTAAAGGCTTTGTTATGGAAGGACATGACGATAAGGTCTATTTGCTAAAGAAGGCTTTGTATGATTTAAAACAAGTTCCAAGAGCTGGGTACAATATGATTGATAAGTACTTATTGAAACTAGGCCTTGTTAAAAGTCTTAGTGAATCCACTTTGTATATTAAAGGTGATCAAGCTAACTTATTTTGATTTCCTTATATGTTGATGATCCCCTAGTTATAGAAAGCAATATTAAACTTATTCAGCAATTCAAAAATGACATGATGCAAGTCTTTAAGATAATAGACCTAGGAGAAATGTCTTTAATGAGAAAATATTTACTATTTTATTTTTTCCTATTTTATATCTCTTAAGTGTTATATTTGTTTAATTTCACTAATTAGGGCTTGTTTTATAATTTGTGCTTAATTTTATAATATTGTGAATTTATTTTATTTTTTAATTATATCTTGGGCTTTAGATGTTGGGTTAAGGCAAATTTTATATCATTGGAAAGCTTAAAGAGAGAACTAAAAATTTTATGTTTTTGGTTTAAACCCAATTTAGGCATTTTGGAGGTCATGTGGTTGAAAACTCGAAGTTGTGTCTCTATCCTAATTGAGCTTGTCTCAATTTTTAAGCTATAATTGAAGCTACAAAGGTTAAATTAACCTAAAATCAGTGCCTAAATTCTTACAAAACATAAGCCTACAAGTTTGATGTTTATAAATTATCCAAATTACATTAATTTCATGGTCAAAATGGACTGGAATTTAAACATATGGGAATTCACTAATGCAACTGTTGGATTTACTTGACTTGTAAAAAATATGTTTGGACTTCTAAAAATTAAGAAGGCTTTATTACTATAATCCTGAGAGTCATACAATTAAAGTCCAATATAGTTTTTAGCTTAATTAGGTCAAATAAATAGGTAGAACTCATTAGACATTCAAATTTTTTATAGAGACTCAGTAGACAACTTTCTTTTCTTATTTTCTTTGTTTCTCATCAATAAAAGCTTAAACCCATGGTTGATTCAAGGAGTTTAAGGCTGTCTTTATTTGGATTATAAGATTATAAATTGTAATATTAACATTCTTTAATTAATTTTCTTTTTTTCTCTATTTACTTATTCTAAATTCTTGAGATTACATGTGTTGAATGTTGATTTATTATAATTGGTGTTCATGCTTGTGATTTCTAATTTCTTTATTATTTTGATGTTGAACTGTGGTTGGTAAATCATATCTTCACACATAAGGGTAGAGGGTTGAAGGGTTAATTTGAAAGTTTCTAAATTGATTTTCTTAAGTCAATTCAATTCTACCATTAAATCAATTTCGATCTAGTATAGTGATTACAGTAGTTACTTAATTAGCTAATCTTAATTGATCAAATACTAAGCGATCATCTAGCATAGGATTCATAGGTTATTGCAGGGGTTCTAGGTAATCCAAGGTTGAAGAATTAATTAAAAAAGTCAAATCTTGATTGATCCATGATTAATCCAATTTAGCACTCTCAATTCCTTGAATCGACTGTCTTATTATATTAAGTTCTTTTTATCTATCTTTTCCTTTACCTTTATTTTATTCTTGTTTAATTCCTACTTTTATTTTAATTTCATGCAAACAACCCCCCACAATTTTGCATTTTATGTTTTGCATAATTTTTCATACAATATATAACATATTGCATCTATCCTATTATAACATTTTGTTTTAGTGCACTTACATTCTATTTTTGCATCTATTGCATTAATTTGTTGTATTTTTATTACATAATAAATTAGATAATTATGTAAATATTGTTAGGAATTCAATTAGACAAGATAATATTAAGGGATCACTAAGGGTATGACCTGGTTGTTCTACTATATTACATTAATTCTTTAAAAAATTAGTTTAACTAATTTTGGTGCATGGTAACATGCATATTAGTCTTACTTCCATGGAATGGAGATTAGTAGAAAAAAGATGAGATTTTCATCTATTAGACAAAGTAAGATCCAAAAGAAATTTAACATGGAGAAGTGTAAAAGCATGAGCATTCTTATTTGTCAAAGAAGAAGCTATGCAAGGATGATAGAGCAAAATAAGTGGATGAAACATTGCATAGAAGCTTAATTAGCTACTTAATGTATCTCACAGCAACAAGACCAAATATTTTGTATGCTATAAGTGTACTTTCAAGATTTATGAATTGTGCAAATGAACTTCATTTTAAAGCAGCAAAAAGAGTTCTAAGATATGTTAAGGGGACCTTAAGTTATAGTATCAAGTTCTATTCATCGTAAAGTTTTTACTGCAAGGTTACTTTAACAATGATTAGGTAGGGTTTTTAGTTGACATGAAAAGTATCTCAAGCTATTATTTTAGCCTTGGGTTACGAGTATTCCCTTGGTGTTAAAAAAAATAAGAAATTATTACATAATCAACTGCTAAAGTAGAGTTTATAGTAATGATAATAGCTATTAATCAACCTTTATGGCTAAGAAAAGTTTTATTTGATTTGCACTTGCGGCAAGAAATGGGTACAGAGGTCATGGTAGATAACTAAGTAGCCATAGCCATTTGCAACAATATACTTTTACATCGAAAGACTAAGCATTTTGGTATAAAATTGTTTTATTTTAGAGGTGTTCAAAAGAATGGTGTAGTATGTTTGATGTATTGCAAGACCGAAGATTGACTAGCAAATATCTTCATTAAAGCTCCTTTTAGAAGTAGGTTTGAGTTTCTAGAAGAGAAACTTGGAATCTTCACCTATTGTTGCATGGGGGAGTGTTGAACGTGTGCATAAATAGTTGTAGAGTTATTAATATGGTTGTTGATGTGGATTGCAAAGGTGGCTACACATTGGATTAAGGCTGGAAGCTTAGATATGTGTTTTAAGGGCTGTATTTGACAAGTTCAAAGTTGTATGATTAGCACTCAATCTTTGACTAAGTTTTTAGGATATTTTGTTTTAATTTTCTGTTATCTACTAGTTGTTGCAGCTAATAGCTAAAGTTTAGGAAGGTTATTACTTTTATTTCTACATTTTTTATTGTAGACTTTTATATTTAAGCTGGTCATTATTTAATAAAAAATTGAATCTTCTCTTAACTTTTTCTTTTATACTTTATAAGCTTTCTTTGTCTTGTTCCAAGTGGAGTTTAACTGATATTAAATTCTAACAAGAAGTCTTAAAGAAAGATCTTTATCACTTAAACTAAAAGAAAATTATAAAAGTAGATCCATAACGACTTCTAATAGAAACTACACATTAAAATTATAAAACTGCATTATAAGTAGTTGTAACTAGGTTCTCATACATGTCATGCCAAAGAGGACACTAACACATGATCATCAAGACAACAAAACCAAAGCCATATTTTTATAACAAAACAAATTAAAGTATTTGAAAACTATTGCCACTTTCAAGGAATAAAGCTGATGTCACAAGCTGACAGTTTTGACAGTTCGATAGGCATATGTGCTTGGATTAAGATGAGATTTGGTAGAAAAATTCAGCATGTTTTGATAGTCCTGTTGTTGTAATTTAGGATCAATTTAACTAGTGTACTATTTTTCTCAATTTTTTTAAATTTAGGGTTATTTTGGTCATTTCTAATGGTTCAAGAATTCAGTAGAGTTCGAGAAAGCTATATTTGTGATCATTGCATTATTATCTTCATGTCGATTGGTTTTCAAATGAATCACACCTAGAGTATAGTGAAAAAGACTTATGACAGTTTGAAAAAAGTACGTCTACTTCTACTAGAAGTCTTTTTATTCAAAATACTTTTTAAGGAGGTAGAGTACTTCAAGGACTTATAAGGTTCTTGGACACTGAGTTAAGGATAGGAGCATGTTAACTTGTAGCCATCCCTCTGCACACTCTAAACTAAGGAATGAAGCATAAATTAGGCGAACGGAGTGTCCCTCTCTCTATTCAATTGTCCTTTTCAGCTTGAATAACTCGGAGGCTTCCTGTGTGGAAGGATCTTGTGGTCTAGTATGCGTAAGTGCTTAGTAACATACAATATTAATGCACGGACATGTTGTACATGAGACTTGTTGTATGGGCAATAAGTCTTCAATGTTCTGTTATTTTTACCAAGTGTGCTAAACGAAGGTTATTAAGTGGAAAGGTTGACATGTTCGCTAAGAATGGCTAGCATGCACCACATGATTTTAATTAGAGAGTTGCTGGCCCATGATACTAACCATACTTTGGGGGAAGAACTTAAATTATATAGAGAAGAACCAACCAATAGCCCTAAAAGAATTTTAAAGTGTATATATGATCCATTGCTGATAACATGCTTGATACCACTATGCAAGATTTTTTAAAAAGCAACAAAGAAGTCTTGCTCCATTGTAAAGATAAAGAAAAATATCCATATCATACGAATGTAACATATCATATCTACGCAAATGTCAGTTAGGACTAAACTAGAAAAGCTCTTGCTTGATCTAAAATCTTATTGTTAAAATTACAGATGTCAACATTAATGTGGCAATGATGTCAAATATTTGATCAAAGTGATTGCTTTACAAATATATTAAAAAAATAGTTGATTAGT
This sequence comes from Sindora glabra, assembly GCA_020226215.1. NCBI lineage: Eukaryota > Viridiplantae > Streptophyta > Magnoliopsida > Fabales > Fabaceae > Sindora > Sindora glabra. Next base: position 26,936,865 of record CM035228.1, read on the forward strand.
TGTGATTTTTCTTTATCTCATTCATGCTTGAGATAGCTGTGTGCTCCATAAGTTCCTCTCTTTCTACACACTACAAGGTGACTTCAGCCACAACTCCAAGTCCCCCGGGACCACAGCGAGCAAGATAAAACAACACCGGGTCCTTCTCTTTTGAAATCTCTCCTGTTCCCTTGGCAGGAGTAACCAGTTTCAGGGCAATGAACTGCTCATCAACGGGCGGCAATTTTGCACCAGTACCATGTGCACCGACTTGAAGCAATTTCTTGCGACTAAAAATCATGAAAACCCGAATGATGCCACCAATCTGCTGCTCCGGACGCGAAATTCTGCAGTGTAAGCCCGTGCTCTTTGATCCCATCTACAAGCTGCTGCACTGTAATCCCGGCCTGGACCTTCACAATCTTGTTCTCTTTATCCACTCCCGAAATACTGTCCATCAATGCCACGCTCACCATTCCGACTGGAAGAGAAATGCATGTGTTACACATGTCACTTGGTTTGTTGTGGTGCGTTACGCTTGCTTTTCTTTTTTCCAACAAAGAATTCAAATAGATAAAAAGCAAAATTATATTTTGCCTTTATAATTTTATCTTTTTTCACTTAACTTATCTATAATTTTAGGTGTTCAAATGTATTAGTGTATGCCTTTAATTGTCAAGATCTTGCTCCACCTAAATTATTTTTATCTAAAATTTAACAAAAAAATTTGCATGTATTGTACATGATCATTTCTTATCCATATTTTGACTCAATTCGATATTTACTTAAATATACTCTACTTCCAAAAAATCATATTCGGTAGCCCTATCCAATAATCATGAAACAAATTGTAAAAGACAAATCTCTTATAAAATTAGATACATAGTTTGATGAAATTACTTGCAAAGGGTAATTTTTGGAAAAGTTTTAGTATACTCCAATTATGACATTTATCCTTATCCATACTCAATAAAAGAAGAATAGTTATCAACTTCATAATTTTCAATGTCTTAGAAATTGAAAAATTATACTTTTATTACATATGAACCTTGTAAAACTAACAATTGAATAATAAAGTTAACAACTAGTATTTCTATTGTCAAATAATAGTTACAAAAATTTTGATCTTTGGTCACATTTTTAATTGATACACAAGTGATGATTTATTATAGTAACTTTCAACTATTACCACTTTTTCTATTTAACTTATTTTTATCAAAAACTTAATAGAAAATTTATGTTAATTCTAGTAGAAAATTTATGTTAATTCGGTACTTACTCAAAAATAAATTATCCCAAAAAATTTTAACTTTATTTGGGACTTGTTTACTATTATTTGTTCCATGATTGCCAAATAGGGTGTGTCAAAATAAAATTTTTATAGGGCTAAATTAGTTCTAATTTAATATTAGATTGAGTAAAATTTTAGAAAAAAAGATTATGTATAATGCACATGAAATTTCCATTAAATCTTGGATGAAAAATAATTTAGATAGATTTTTAATGGTTGAAAACACATAGTAATAAATTTGAACATTTAAAATCATAAATGACTTAAATGAAAAGAAATAAAATCACACATAGATAAAATATAATTTTTTCTTTTACCTACTTAAACCTTTTGTAGAAAAAAAACCTATTTTTTAAAGGTGAAATCTATATTTTTTTAAACTTCATATTAACAGAGACAGCAAATCTATGTTATATGTATTAATATATGCATTTATCCTTCGATCCGAGTACCAAGGAGTACAATGAAGAATTAGTATTGTTTAATTCTTCTTTTTTTTCTAACTGAAGTAAATTAGCATGAAAGAAATTGAAAATGTATAGAAGTAATAGATCTAGTAGATATAGGGTTTTGGTTTGTACATTTTAAGAAGGTTAAATTAATCTCTTGTTAGATTTTCTAGAATGGATCTATTAATTCAATAATAAAATAAGATGCAAAAGGTTTAATCCAATATTAAAGTGACTATATAGTTTTGAACATAATGGTAATCTAACCCAATAGTTTAGAAACGGATGGTTCTCAACAATAAGTTGACTCACCAATTATTATAATATAAATAAAGGTTGCTATTTCAAAATTCTAAGATTAATTTTGAATACTCTCCACTAGTATTAGAGAGTTTTCCCAAATCAAATATCCATCTAAAATTAATAGGAGCAACAAATCTTTATTGAAATCTGTGATCAAGATTGATTGTGAATAACTTGTGACGACATCTAATTCAAATTCTACATTCATCACAAAATAGATTCATCAAGTAATTATCATTTATTTTTCTATATATAATATTATCTTTTTACATGATTCAATTGGAATTATTATTATTATTATAATTTTTTTTGATTTTAATAATTGATATCAGAGCCAATGAATCATGTAAATTGAATATATTATTACGTAAATTCATGAATCAAATTTTATTTTTTGAATAATATTATGTTTTGTGATGAATTTCCCTTGATGAAAATTGTTATGAATTTCAAAATTATTTCATAGCACTCATACTATTTATTTTGTGCTTATATATGTATTATTTTTTTTCCTTATAAATGTTACACATATTGTATATGAGAAAAATTTTATATCCATATTTGGCTTCTATATGTGTTTTGGATAAATTTGTTTGGTTGTGAAATATTGTAATTTATACTCAAATATATGTGTCATTTCCAAATTAAGATGTAATCATATATGTATATGTATTTTTTGGTTAAAATTTCAGATTCGTCAATATGTGTATATATATAGTTTGTATCAAGTACATATGCAATTTCCTAAAAAAAAGTTATGAAATTTATTCTATCATTTAAATGCCTTCAATATGCTATATAGAATACAATAAAGGTGTGCAATGTATAGGGTGGGGTCATGTGAGCTAGCTGTTAAATAGGCCAAGTTGGACTCATCTAGTTTTTTTCATAGGCTCTCAATATAAAGGCCTTAGTCTAATTCCTATGAACCTAAGCTAGCTTGCAAGCTTTTTTATTTTTTAATGTTTAATTTTTTTAAAGTAAAAATTTCAACTTTGGATAATAAAAAAATTAAAATCATTCAAAAGTGTCACATATTTATTCATATATTGGTCATAATATATTTTAAATTTATATATAATCATAAAAAATATTACATCATAAAATAACTACAAAATAAAAATATTATTTATAAGTTATTCATAACATAACCTTATTTAATTAAAATATAATTGTAATTTTGTATGAATTGAAAATATAAACTTATAGAAAAGTTAGACATGTAAAAAAAAAACACGAGTTGTTTAACCTATTCGTGGGCCAATCTATGCAAATTGGTTTGCACAGACTATGGGCTTTCAACGATCAAGTTGATTGTAACTTGCAACTTTTAAGGCCTCCAAAATGAAAATTCGAATCCTTCAAAATTCACAAATTAATGGGCCATCCGTGAACTACAATCCATTTCAATGGCTTTAGAAGACAATGAGGTCAACATACCTACTTCATATTCATAATATATATTATATTATATTTTTTTTGTTAGACATATGTATAATATAATGTATATTAAAAAATTGACCCACTCATTTTGAAAAATTATTAAATGTGCACGGTAAGAAACTGATTTCATTTTATAAAGAGAAAAAATAAAATATTATTGACTTATAATTTAAAATTCTTATCCTATGTGTTTAATTATTTTATATTTTAAATATGTGTTTATTATCTTTTATCTTTTATCATGTAGTACTCAATAACTTTTTAATCATTTTATATTATTCTATCATTATCATTACTACCTATATAAAATCTAAATAATTTTAAGTATTTAAATATAATTTTAAAAGTAACATATATTATTGACAAAGAAATATATATTTTATCTCCTACTTTCATCAACTAACGTACTGTTGGTACAAAAACCTTAGAAACGTGCACTTTGCTGCTTAAACTTATGTTTAATAACCAATACCGTATTATCCATATTGCTCTATCAACTTAAAAAAATTAAAATTTACCGCAATTTAATTATATTTACGGTATTTTGTTATAATTTAATTTGTTGTTTTGAACAAATTAATAACATCACATCTATTGTGTTTTACAGACAAACGTGTTCTATTGCAATGATAATTTGTGAAATGATTTATATTTGTTGTACGATGGGTAATAAGCGAGATTTTTTTTTTCATTTGTTGTTAGTTTTTTATTTGAATTATGAGTAAAAAATTTTGAAAAATAATATATAATTATATATTATACTAAATTTATTATATTTCTTACAATTTTATTATATATATATGGTGGCGACTAAGACACACCACTAACAAAGTGGTGTGTCCATGCATTACTAGATAAGCAGCTAGGATTGCATCTTTCCCTTGGCTGATTTTATGGATAATGGAAGAAAAATACTTACAATGTGACCCCAACAAAATTATAGTTTCATTTCTATTATTGGGTCAGATCCAGTTGAGCCAGGATGAAAGAATTTGGAAGGTAACTAAGCAAAGAGCAAAGGGGATGTAGGGTTTTAGATTTGGCCGTCAGCATAGGGGAATCATGGAAGAGGACAAGAAACGAGCAGTCGAGAGGGAGAGGCAATCAAGGGGAGGAAGGAAAAATCGCATTTCCTTCTGCAATGAAGATGTATGTTAGTTTTGTTTTAATATTGTTACTACATTACTATGCAATTCCTGTGTCTCAAATGGGTTTTAAATTGTGTTTTTTTTTGTTAAAAAATGTTCATGAGAGACCTTAAAGGACATAGTTGTTGAAGGTCATTGAGAAATGTCGATGAAGGATATGTAAATTTCTCAGAACGTAATACATGGGGCAAATGAGTAGTTCAATGGATTCACTAATTTTATAAATGTCCTCGAGAAATGATCTAAGGACAAATCTTCTATTTTTACGAACTGTAAGGAAAAGGCAGCATAATCGTCAAGGGTTTGCAAAAAGCCAACAAATTCGCCTATATTGCAATGGGAATATGGATTCCCTTTCCTCTTTCCATGTACAAGTCATGTTCTGATTGAATCTCCAATGGTGGTTGCTGGATAATATATCTCTCCTTTCGTCCTATGAAGGTATCATTCTCTCATAATATAGCATGCTGTTTTTAGATTCTTGTTTTGCAAGTTTGATTTAATTCGAGAAGCCATTTATAAATGCATCATGTAAAATTTGAGTGGCCCTTGCCATAAATGCGACGTAGTTGAGTTGGGTTTAGTGTAGTGAGTTTGATTTGGTAGCTAACTCTAAGCGGTGAAGCAAGAAAAAATTAATGGGAGATGGTTACATTTGAGTGGATGGTATACGGTATAAGCTATTAGTTAGTGAAGTGTGAGAATCTTATAGTGTTGGATTGGCTAGGTTGGAATATGAATATTTATTGGAGATGAAGCAATTGTTTATTGGTGATTTTCCGGTGTACAAAACACTTTTGCTTATAATTTGATGGCTTGATACAAGGATATTAGATGTGTGGGTTTAACATATGTCTGATAATGTGAATAAAATGTGGATATCTTAAGTCAAAGAGGGAGAATAGAGCATGTATTAGTTGGGTCTATTTGTTGATGTGTTCCTCAACTATATATGACGATGAACACACTACGTTAGAAGTCAGAAATTTGGAAAACTGAGCGTGTAGAGTGAGAATTATTCTCATCACATGTCAATTATTCATCATTTGTTGTTACTTCTCTCTTAATTTCCTTTCAAATATGTCCTGGTTTCCTTGGCATCATAGGCTTGGTGGTTTTTTCTGCATGTAAATAGCAGTTGGAAAGTTGTATTGTTTTGTTAAATCTTAAATGTGTGCTTGACTTTTGAGTTTATTCCGATCTCTTTCATAAAAAGGTTATTCTAATCTCTTTCTGCCAAACTTTGAATGTCATACTAAATGGCTTGGAATCACTGGTGAACGTAATTGTATAAAAATTGTCCATTTTCTTTTAAGAGAGACCAATTGAGTAATATAGAGCTTATACTAATATTGCTGCAGCCCTTGTACTGCAAATAAGTATTTTTCTTTTTTTAGCTTTGTTCTCTTAATAATCATTTTATTGTGCATCATTTTCGTTTATGTTGAACTTCCCAAAGGCAAAGTGCAATCAACTCAGTTCTTCCATTTCCTTAAAGCAATAGAAATGCAAAGTAGCCTGTGAACAAACATTATTTTGTTAAAGAGTGACTTCTAGATGAATTAGCTCTTGTTTTCCATGTTGGATGGCTTGTGATATTTTGCTAGATTTATGAAGAGAGCTTGATATTGATTTTCAGAAAGCATCAAGAGCATACTTTTTGGGTGGAAAAGGCAAAACAATAAACTTTTATGCACTTTCTCAGGACACTAAATTAGCTTGTGAACTTTGGGAATCGACAACGATTGTGCTGCGACATACACCTTTTAATGTTGAAGCTACTTAAATTAAGTTGAAAAAGATTTTGCCTTACAAATAGTGAACCAGTGGCTCTTGCTTAAAGTAGATTGATAACCCATTATTTAGATTAAGTTTTTTTTTACTCTTTGGCTGTTAGAAGCTACTAGTGATAGTACCATTAGGGTTACCATGTGTAGCTCTAATTATATTTCATTTGAATTATTGAATAAATATAACATGATGTTTGAATCGGAGTTACACAAGAGATTAATAATGAGCTCTTTCCCCAATTCAAAATGAGTTTTACTGCTTACATGCACTGTGGTGCAAATTCCATTATAACAAAACAAAACCAACTTCTTTTGACAATGGAGTAACATAGTTGCAACCGAGGATATACTTATTTGCCTTAAACAATGATTCAACAAAGTGAGGTTTGCTTACTGTATTCATGTCTGCAAGCGATTTGTTAATTCATTACTGATTGAAGTCCCTTTTTTTTTATCATGCTTCTACCGAAACTGATTTTAGTTTTTGTCAATAATACATATTCTGAGTCAAAGGTATGTAAGGGCATGATTTGGCAGTTTAAGGCTAATTCATTAAATTAAATGCCATGTGATTTATTTCTGCCGATTGAAGTTCTCTAGCATTTTTTGAAGCAATATAGGTTGTTGAGAGATGCCACACCTGTTGTAGTTCTGCTGTAAACGTTTTAAGTCAATTCAAAACAAATACTCCGAGAATTATTTGAATGAGGAATAATTACGACTATTAGTTTCCTTTTCGAAGTAGAATCAAAAGTCAAGTATAGATGAATAAAAGAGTTTAAAAATTAGAAAAACTTAGAATCAACCTTAAGCAAATGGAATTATTATTAGAATCAACCTTAAGAAAATGGAATTATTATTTAAAACAATCACAATACATTACAACAAAATAGATCAACACTGACGACATTATCAATGATTAGAAATATTCGGTCGTCGATGTAGAATCTATTAGCTTTTATCGATGATATAGTTGTTAGTAATAAAATAGTGCCACTACGAATTTACTGGGTAGGAAATGAAATACTTTAGCGATGACATTTGTGATCGTAAAAGTTTTCAAACTTTTAGTGACGATAATTGTCATCATTGAAAGCTATTATTGAAACTTTCAGCGATAACAATTGTAGTTACTGAAGGCCTCATCCTTTAGTGACGGCTAAGAAATTTGTCGTCATTAAAGGGTAAGTCTATAAATACAATGACCTTGCTCTTAGCCTCATTTTTGAGTGGTGAGGAGGGAAGTTGAATGCAAAGAGATTCAGGTATGTTTTCTCATGTTTTAGCATATTTTTTATTTATATTTTTTAATAATTTAATTATTAATATATATTGTAAATTATTTTATTTTATTCGATACTGTTACTATTTATTATTATTTATGTTTGATTAGAGAATATTCAATTAGTTGATTTACATCAGTGAGATATGTGTATTAAATTTTATAAGATTTTATTTCATTATGTAATTTATGAGATGAGTAATATGATATGAATTTATTTGCTATAATAATATGTAATGAATTAATTTAATTTGATGGTATGACATCTTTAGCATGAAATTAATATTAGTTGGATTTATATATTAAATTTTTTTGTGTAATTTTACTTTTATGTATAATTTATAAATATAAATTTTATTATTGTTATGTTGCTAAGTGTAATTGTAGTTTTGAAAAATTCAATATATGTTTAGATTATTCAAGTAGGTAGATATATGTGTAGATAAAATTTAAGATGTAATTTTGGAACATAAAATTTTCTAATTTTGTTAGAACATAGTAATATACGAAATTAGAATAATTATATAAATTTTTTTAAAAAATATATCCACATGAAAATAAACTTTTAAGTATGTTGATAAACTTTTTCAATATAACTTTGCAAACATACTTTAAAGAAAATGTATAATAAAGAAAGTAAATGCTAATACAATATTTGATGGAAATATTGTATTTAATGAATTTTTTATATTTAACAATAATATTAAAAATTCAAGACATATCTTTAGAATTTCTTACAATATAATACAATTTCATATGATTATACAATTTAACAGGGATCACGATGCATAAAAATTTCATAACCATGCATAATGACTAAAATAAAAAAAATATTATTCAATAATGATTGTTATATAATTTTTAATAAATAGTTCATATAACAATTTTTGGAAAAAATTTTATATTAAAATAAAAAAGAACAAAGATAAATTGTTCCATGAAATTTTTTTAATACAAAATTAAATGAAAATAAATTGTTATATGATAGATTGTGAATGGAAATATTTATTATTTTTTAATTCTTTAATGTAAAAAATTCATATGAATTTTTTTTCAATTTTTGTTGCCTTAAATACTTCATAACATTGTATATTGATTAAAATAAAAAAAATTGTCAATATAAAAAGAAATTTCATATTACAATTTATGTACTAATATAAGAATTTCATATGAATATATACTTTAATAGGAATTACAAATCATACAAATTTCATAACAATGTATAATTTTTATTCAATAATAATTAATATGTATTCAAATTCCCATATAGTCAATGTTTTCTATTCAATAATAATTCAAACAGGTTTTATTGTAATTTTCAGATAATTTTTTATTTTATCTATGAATTTATATAATATCTAACATTTTTATTTTGTATAAAAATAATATCTACTTAATATTGATCATTTGTATTTATATAATGCAAATATTTTTAAATACAATATGAATTATTTATAAGATGAAACCTATTTGAAAATGTTTTATTTGAAAATATGAATTAAAAATATTAAATATTTGAAAATTAAATACATAAAAATGTTTCATTTGAATATATTCATATTGAATATTAAATATTTGAAATTAGTTTTTTTTATGTATTCAATAATAATCTTGGGTATTTTATACATGATAATAATAAGAAATTTATATGACAACTACACACAAAGTGTTAATAATAAGATTATGTATGATTATATATTTTAAGAAAATTACAAAATAGTAACAATAGGATTACATATGAGTATGAATCTTAAAAGGATTAGGAAGATTTAAATTTTTACATCAATGAGAATTCTTGTACAAAATATAATTAAAATGAATTTGATGATTGTACACTAATAGAAACTTGAAAACTTTGAACCTTTGAAAATATACTTGTATTGATAAGATATATGTTTAGTTAAAAGAGTTGAGTACTTATAAAATATATGTCAGGGGAAAAAAGTTGAACTATACATATTATGAATGTGGTAGAGTAAGTTACAAAATTGAATTCCTAGTTCTAAATTATTAAATAGTGGAAATTTATATAGATATTTAAAATAACTAACCATACAGATAATAACATACTAGAATAATAGCACTCATAAAGTGTTGCAATGTAAGTTTAAAATTATTGTAAACATATTTTTATAATAATTTTAAATAGAATTGCATTAGTATTTGCATTATAAGCTTAAACCCATTCAAGGGTTAGTTAATCTCTATATATCGACCAATAGAGATCAACCAACCCTTGGATTATTTTATAAAGTTGGACAGTTTGGGATATGTCCTGTAATTATTATTGAGAATTTATCTATCTCTCATTTCACATTATAGAAATTTTTTGGCATCCTAATTATTCTTCGAGTTTGAATGATATCGATGTATAGTTTTAAAGGATTACAAAGATTTAAATTTTTATGTCAATGAGAATTCTTGTACAAAATATAATCAAAATGAATTTGACGATTGTATACTAATAGAAACTTGAAAACTTTGAACCTTTGAAAATATATTTGTACTCATAAGATATACATTTAGCTAAAAGAGTTAGGTACTTATAAAATATACATCAGGGCAAAAGAGTTGAACTATACATTTTATGAATGTGGTAGAGTAGTTTATAAAATTGAATCCTTGGTTCTAAATTATTAAATAGTGAAAATTTATATGGATATTTAAAATAACTAACTATACAAATAATAACACACCAAAATAATAACATTCATAAAATGTTACAATGTAAGTTTAAAATTATTGTAAATATATTTTTATAATAATTTTAAATAGAATTACATTTGTATTTGTATTATAAACTTAGACCCATTCAAGGGTTGGTTGATCTCTATACGTCAACTGATAGAGATCAACCAACCCTTTGATTGTCCTATAAAGTTGGACAGTTTGGGATATGTCCTATAGTTATTATTAAGAATTTATCTAGCTCTTGTTTCACATTATAAACATTTTTTAGTATCCTAACTATTCTCCAGGTTTGAACTATATCAGTGTATAGTTTATATACTTAGAGAACTATAGGAAGATGTTGCCAAAATTTCTGCATGGAAGAAATGATGAGTATGGATGAATTGATAACTACAAAGATATGTCAAATGGGATAGAATCCTACCTTTTAGAATTGGAGTGATGCGGTGGATTTAAGACACATAACAAAAATTGATCCTAACCTTTAATTCCATAAGTTATTTTTCCTATTCAGTGGTACGATATCTATAGATAAAAGTTAGATCCATCTACAAAATCGCTTATTAGATAAGTATTAGAATGGTACGAGACGTTTGTTGATAGAGTTAGAAACTTTGTTGATGAAAAAGGTTTAGTGAGATGTTTATGTAAGAAATGTGTTGTTTCAAAATTTAGGAACATTGGAGGCACATATCATAGATAATGGATTTCACCTATTATACACAAATTGGATATACCATGGTGAAACAGATGCTTCCACTTCCAGGGGAATGAGGGGAGTATCTCTTGATGATAGGGATGAGATGGTGCATATTATACACAATTTCATCGGCCCTTATAAAACTAAAGAAATAGTTTATGATGAAGGAGAGGGGAATAAGAACGTATTCGAGAGGGACATTGGATTGAATCATAATAGTTGTGATGATTTATTTGCACAAATGAAAACAAAATTGTATCCAGGCTGCACATCATTCTTAGCCTTAAACTTTCTAGTGAAACTCATACACTTGAAGGTGTTACATTAGTGGACTAACAAGTCATTTGATGCTCTTTTAAAGTTATTGAAAGAGGCACTTCCAATGGATAATAAATTGCTTGAATCATATTATAGTGCAAAGAAATGGCTTAACAAGTTGAGGTTAGGGTATGAGACAGTCCATATGTGTAAGCATGACTGTGCACTTTCCTAGAAAGAAGATGCTTCGAAGGATAATTGTTCGATTTGTGGGAAGAGTCGATGGGTTGACAAAAACATGAAAGGAAAAAAGGTGCCTCAAAAAGTGCTTCGGTATTTTCCACTAACTCCTCAGCTAAAGTGATTATATGGATTAAGACATACTGTAAAGGATATGAGATGACATCATACAATTAGGTTAACAGAGGCTGAGGTAATGCAACATTCTGTTAATGGGGAAGCTTGGTAGGAATTCGATAAGAAGCATCTTGACTTTTTTGTTGACTCGAGAAATGTTAGGTTAGGCTTAAGTGTAGATGGATTTAATTCTTTTGGTAATGGGAACTTGTCATACAGCATGTGGCCACTAGTCGTGACTACCTATAACTTACCACCATAGATTTGCATGTCTTAATTTTTTTTTATGTTGACTTTATTAATATCGGGGCCTCAATTGCTAGGCAAGGATATGGACGTCTTTCTAAAACTAGTTGAAGAGGAGTTAAAGCATCTTCAGGAGAAGGGGTTGAGACTTGAGATGTTAATTAATACAAATACTATGTTTAACATACGGTTGCTTTGTTGTGGATTGTAAATGATTTTCCTGCTTGAAGTAATTTTTTTGGGTGGAGCGGAAAGGGTTATAAAACATGTCCTACATGCAATAATGATACTCCATCAATTCAAGATAGGGAAAAATTGCTTATGTTGGTCATTGTTATTAACTTCCAAGAAGTCACACATGAAGAAATCGAAAAGAATTTAATGGAAAGCCAAAGAAGAGAGTCACTCCTTATCCTTTTACTAATAAAATTATCATGGATTAGTTGGGTAAGGTGGCACAGAGACTTCCTAGTAAACATGTTTAATTTGGAAGTATAGAGTGGAAAAGGGGTGCTGATGAACTTAATTGGAGTAAGAGAAGCATATTTTTTGACCTCTCGTATTGGCCAATAATCATTTTGAGGCATAATATTAATATGATGCACGTCGAAAAGAATGTATGTGACAATATTTTGGGTATATTATTAGATATTGAGCATAAGACAAAGGATATATATAATGCGAGGTGGGATTTGACAGATATGAAAATAAGGCTAGACTTGTATCTATATGAAGAAAAGGGCTAGCTCTTCAAACCATATGTTGCGTACACCCTCAACCAGGAATAATGAAGATGGTTTTGCTAGTTTATAGAAATTGTGAAATTTCCTAATGGATTTACTAAGAGTCTTAAGAAAAATGTGACTGATCGTGACATGAAGTCGATAGAGTTGAAACCACATGACTGTCATGTTATTATGCATAAGTTATTAGAACCTTCGGTTTAAGCATTTTTACCGAAGGAATTATTATATTTGATTGTTGAGTTATGTAATTTTTTCAACCAAATATGTGCTAGAACTCTCAGTAGAAGGGATATTTTGCAAGCCAAGTAAGATATTGTCATCATTTTATGCAAGCTTGAAAAGATATACCCTCTGGTATTCTTTGATATAATGGTTTACTTATTGATGCATTTACCTAACGAAGCATTACAGGGTGGTCCCATTTATTTTCGATAGATGCACTCATACAAGAGATATATAAAAAAGTTAAAGGATCATGCCAGGAATCGTGCTCGACTTAAAGATTCAATTGCAGAAGGATATGTTGTTGAGGAGGCATTCATATTTTGTTCATGTATCTAGAAAGGATGGAAACTAGATTCAATTGGCCTGATTGAAACTGGAAGTAGCATCCAAACATACAAAAAGGGCATTATCAATGTTTCGATCTCAATGTTAACCCTGGAAAAAAAGATCATATCTCACTTTGATAGGAGGAATTGAGATATTGCCATACAGTATATCTTGAATAACTGTGTGGAGATCGAAAAGTATCTTTGGTAAGTTTTTATATTTATTCATAGATTTCTCCTAAATAATTACAACAAACTAAAATACTTATATTTTGTAGTGAGCATCGACAAGAGCTCGAACAAAGTGGTGTCGATAATATAGATGAGTTATAGAGAACAAAATTTCTTGCATGATTTTACTCCAAGGTAAAAGTTTATTTTTTTTCTAAATGTGTTATATCAATCATGTAAATATTATTCCTTACTTGTAATTTTTTCCCAATTTAACTCTTCATAGAAATGCTTTTTTTGTAGATGTACCATTTACAAAGAAATAGTTCCCTCGAAGCCACTGAAGAGTTACTATCGTTAGCTTCCGACCCTAGTTCTACTATTATAATATACTTAACATGTATTGTTAATAGAGTGCACTTTGTAGTTGAAACTTAGGATGTAAAGCATAAAACATAGAATAGTGGCATTTCCATTTTGAGAGCTGATGGTAACATATTTTATGGTGTACTGGAGGACATTATGGAGCTAACTTATCTAAACAACTACATTGTGAGTTTATTCAAATACAAATGATATGATACTAATCCTAGGAAGAAGAAGCTTTACATTGATAAGAATATTACAAACATCTTTATCAACAAGCAATGGTATAGAAATGACCCTTATACTCTTGCAACTCAAGCACAACAAATCTTTTATATCAAGAATCTTCTTAATGGGCCAAATTGGAGGGTCGTCCATACTGTTGTCCATTGCAACATATGGGATTTACTTGACGATGATGTTAATGTACAAGACTCATCATTTTTGTAGGAAAACAACTCCTCCAATTTCAACCTTATAGTTAATTTTGGAGATTTTCATTTAGTTAACTTGAGGGATCAGAGAAATGATCCTTCAATCATTTCACCTTCTACGAATACTGGGTTTGCGATAAAGGGAGTAGACATCTTCATCAACGATGACAATAACTTTGAAGAAGAAACAATTGAAGATCATATAGAGGATGTGCTTTTACAATCTGATAATGGTGAAGAAACTGATGACCATAGGGATAAGTATATTAGGTTTACCGACACTGAATCAGATTAGGAAATAATTGCTTTTTTGCATGACAACTCACAATTGTGTAAGAGTTATTATGTAATTTCATTATATGAATATAATAATTTGTATCTTGTCATTTGATTCAATTATGGGCTTTTCTCTCAAATGCTTACACAATATGTATTATTCTAGCCATGATGGACGTCAAGGCATGACACCATGGAGGTGACGCTAGAGGGGACCTTCCATGTCAACCCACTTACGTTCCCCTACACTGTGAGGGATTAGGTATCTTTTATAACTATCCATACTTTTGTTGATTATCTATTAAATATGAATTTATAGTATCGATACTTTTTATTATCCAGTAAAGTTGCAACTTCGAGAAAGAGGGGTTCGAATAGGTCCCTTAGGCTATACGAAAAGATGGAGGGGAGTAAGGAAAGACCAGTGCCTATACAGTTTAATACAATTGGTACATGGCATATGGTTGGCGAGAATGCTACCCATCTCTCCTGGAACAGAGGTAGCATCATTCGAGCATATGTGTTGCTTTATTATAAATCATGGCAGTCGATACCCCAACAGCTATGGAAGAGAGTTATGCATTTTGCGTAAGTATCCATCTCCTCCTTATTTTAACTTAGTTATATTTGGTATTGAAATTTTTGAACATAGTTCTCACTAATTTGTTAAATGTCTTTTACTATAATCCCATTTTAAGTTCCAGGGCATTACTAAGGTTGAACAAGATAGAGCACTTAGTGGCTTGATGCGGAGTGTTGTTAACCTATACAAAGATTGAAAGTATAGGTTGAATAAGAATTTTTTAGAGCATGGGGGCAATTGGGACTAAGATTTCAACTTGGACCGTGCTAAGCACTTTGTGCCACGATCTGTCTCGCCTCAAATGTGGTAGACAGATTGTGGCAGAGGTGTATGGATTTCTTCGATAGCGATGATTATAGGGTAAGCATGATATTTAATAAAATTATATTAATATTTCAAATATTTAAATTATAAATGTAATTATATTATATCATTATTTCTTAATTTGTAGGAGCTATCTACAAGAAATGCAGATAACCCAGCAAAAAAGGTGGTGAATGATTGGCATGGATCGAAATTCATTGCTGCACATCGTTGTGATAATGTAATTTAACTTATTATTCATTATTTAAATGTATAATCTGTTACTAATTTAATAATTATATTTATCCTTTCTTTTTCTTGTACAATATAAATAGAGAAATAAGGAGATCAATGAGTTGCAATTAGTTCTAGAAAATTTCAGGGATCGACACATGTGTAGGACAGAGAAGTGGGTGCATCTGACCTTCACGGAGCAGTATATAAGTATCCTAAACTTTATATTTTAATAATACAAATTTTATTGTAGTTTGTATAATTAATTCTTGTTTTAAAAATTTAAGACGAGGATGATTGAGCTGATGACTAAGCTAGTGACCCAACACACACAGTCTAGTGTATCATCCATTGGCTCGCCTGGCACTCCTGTGTGAATCAATGAGGTTGCCATTATCGATGAGGTGCTTGACACTCATCGAGGGTACAGAAAAGTGATCGGTAGTGTGCTAGTTGGCTAGACATATCATTCATCGGGCACCTCTAGCTTTAGGAGGAGCTCTCATTATGTGTCCCAAATAGGTGAGTTACAGGAGTAGCTGAGCTCTGGGGGGAGCTCTCACTACGTGTCCCAAATAGGTGAGTTATAAGAGCAGCTGGAGCAGAGTCAAGAGCAGCTTTAGCAGAGCCAAGAGCAACTTTAGTAGAGTCAGTTGTTGATTCAAAAGCACCAGTAGCAAATGCAACAACAATTCGGGACATACTTGATGGAGCTAACTTCTACACTTAGACAGTAAGGTTTCATGCTACCTATGCTACCATTTGTTGTTGCATTGCTTGGGCTAAGCAAATTTGTAGTTGTACCCCCTGCCTAGCTAGTTGGTCCCTCCTAGTCTGTTGATTCATCCCAGCCACTCTCTATGTATTGTCCACATTACTAGGAGGATGATGATGATAGTTCTACCATGGATAATGATACATCGGGTTATCTGCATCTTCCTTTTCTTTAGATTTTATATTTAGGATTGTTTTCATGTACAAATATTTATATAAATCATGTACATAAAATTTTTTATGTGTATAAATAATTTTACAATTATTTTATAAGCATTCAATTTTTTTATATGGATTATGTGATTTTATTACACATTACTATTGATATTGTTAGCATATTTGAAATAAAAAGTATTATTATATAAAATTATAGAATTTAAATTATATAAGATTAAATTGAAAACTATCAAATTAATTCAATTTATTTGAAATAAAAGGTATTATTATCTATATTATTAAATATAATATATTAATTTAATTACATTTTAAAAAATTATTATAAACATTTATCGATGATAGAATATCATCTAAATAAAAAATGGAAAAAATATAGAATTACTTTTAGCGATGACAAAATAATCGCTAAAAGTAATTTTGTATTTTTTTATTTTTTTAATTTTAAGGTTTTTAGTAATGACTGTATCATCGCTAAAATTCAAACTTTCGTCAACGATGCAGTTATTGATAAAAATTTGATTTTCAATGACAATAGAGTTGTTGTTGAAAGACTTAATATTTGAAATTTGAAATGGCTTTTGACGACGATTATGTCATCACGTCACCAAAAGCCCCATTTTTATTGATGACATTTTGTTGTCAATGTAGGTTATTTTAGCAATGAATCTATGCCAACAACATTTTCAACAATAATTTTTTTTTTCTATGGTGACCGAATTATTTTTAGCAATGACTAATGTTGTTGTTGTTGGTTTCTTTTTCTGTAGTGATATCTTTCAAACACAAAAAATCATATTTCAATTATGAATCAACGTATCTTTTAAACATGAATTATAGTGTTTTTGCATATAAACGTTATATATCTTGAACATGGATTACTATAGTTTTTAGATACAACCTTCTCACATGTACTCTTGCACCCGTATGTGTTTAGAGGTTTTTCTTTTATTCAATCAATTTAAATTTTTTTTATTTTTTACTAGTTCGTTATGCATTGTTACACCTAACAATTATATTTTCTAAGGTACATACGTAAGTGCTCGAGCAATTTAATTTATCCATGAGTGAGATTTTTTTTATTTATTTTGATATTAAATATCATTTAGAAACTTAGAAATTCAGTATCAATTAAAATGATTGAAAATTTGCAAATACAAATTTTAATATATTAATATTATGCAAGATGTATCATAACCCCTTTTATTTAGATTAAATATGACTTATATTTGGTTTTTTGGAAAAAGGAAAAGTGGAGTCCAAAATTTTCCAATCTCTTTTCTATTAGTCATGGATTAATAACATGTCTCTTAAATAAGACCAAAGATAATTTTCATCCCTAACATTTATCTTAAAAATAACATTAAACTAATAATGGGTCTTTGTTGATATAAAAAAATTGTAACAAATCTGAATTCTGAAAGCAAATTTATTAAGAAAGGATTTGGAAATAGCACAACAACCTTCTCGAAGGTCAATATTATACACTAAATGGTGAAATCCTATGCAATTGTATGTTTTCAACTTTGCCAAACTGAAGATATTGCTGCAACCACTTTTTTATCTTTATATGTAAACTCAATTCATGGCAAGTTGGACTTGCATTGCTTGCCGTTGTTGAAGTGCTGCAAAAGTCCGTTGTGCATATAAAAGCGAGGAGCTAGCATGTGGCCATAAGGGATTGTTGTGTCGTCTGCTGAACCTGCTTGTAAGGTGCTCCTTGCTGCATTATCTCACTAGGAGGGTACTAAAAATTATCACTCAAATGAGTTGTAACGTACCCAAACCAATAATTATCGCGCCTGTTCTTGGGGGTTACACAGTTTTTTTCCCCCTTTTTTTTAAACAAAGGGGAAAATCACCTCAATTCATTACTAAGCCCAACGACACATATTAAGGATTATTCAGAGATACTGAAGCATCAAAATAGAGCTAATATGTTCTGAGCTATGATTCAAAAATATTGTACTAAACAACATTGCCAAAAGCATGTACCAATCTAATCAGGCATAACTGGGGCTATGGCGAGGAATCTGCTATTGCAGGGAGGTACACGAGGTTTCTCTATTACCTTGCATGATTCCTGAAACAATAGCCAAAGGATGATTTAACCTTGTAAAAAAATTCACAGCATACTCCATTTAGTCATATGTTTTTGGTTAATTGGTTCTAATTTCTCAAAGTAAACTTTAAAGAAGCCAACATACTTGCTAGCACAAAGTTGAAATAGTTAAAAATTCCCAGCGTCAATGTCATGAGTTTCAACAACCATTGATAAACTACTCAATAATGCAACAATGTTTATAATAATTCTGGCAAATGCATCATAGGACCCAAGTAGCTTCCTACCAAAATTTAGTTATGCATATGGTAAACTTGAGAACTAAATCCAGCTAATGCTATGGCAAAGAGTATGTGGAAAGCCACAAGCTTGGCTTAGCAATCGGCATCACTAACTAATAATGTAGTGACTGAAATATGACGATGATGACCCAGACAGACATCCACAAAATGCTAAAAATGGTGGGGATAAGCATCAGGATAATTCTATACTTTGTTTAATAATCTATGCAAGTAGAATGAGAAAGAAGAAGAAGGATTAATGCTTTGGTGTACATGAAATCAAGGCAAACGGGAAGCAGAATATGGACTTTAAAATTAGGCTGATTCCAAAAGCACAATACAAAGCTTATTTTGTTGCAACTAATATGTAATTGACCTTAATGTTTGTGTCTTTTTTGTAAGACATCTACATGTTTTTGAATTCTTACATTAGAGGGGAAAATATAAATGATTTTGTGTTTGTAGGCTCTTGGAATTATTTGCCATTAATATTTACTTCTTTCATTTTTAGTTAGTTGTTGTCCTTCATCATTCCTAAAATAATATGTCAAAGATGGAATTGAAATAATAGCTATCTCTTAATTCCCTCAGCCACCTAAACTAACCTCTAATTACAACAAAAAGAAACGTATTTAGCAATACAATCCCTTGTTATCTTATACACTAGTGATCAGACAAAATAAATCTTTTGCATAATGTCTTATTTTTGTTAGTGTTTTCATAGGTGCTGCAACAATTATGTTAGGCCTGGAAGCTATTTTGTTTATATGATGTTTTATTACATTTAATTTTTGGATGCAATGCCTGGCAAAATAATAGCTGAGAATCTTTTAAGCATCCTTGTCAACACACTTATTGAGAATAAAAAATCTTGATCAATTTTTTGGAGAAGAGAAATCTAGAGCCGTGGGCTCTCAATTTAATGGACTGTTTGAACAACAGAAAAAACGAAGACTGACCTCCAAAGTCTTTCAGTGCAGAAGATAATTGAAGAAGCTAACCTTTAAAGAAAATAAGAAGACTAACCTCAAAGATCTTTCAGTGCAAAAGCTAGTCGAAAGTTGTTGCCGGCAAAATTGAAGCATGAACCCTCGAAAAAGCTAATCATATAAATTGAATAAAAAAATTAGTTTAAGTTGCAGAGATTCAACATAAAATCATAGAGATCAAACAAAATAAAGGAAAACACAAAAACAATAGGCCTGAATTTCATCGATTTCCACCCTTTGAAATGAAGAGAGTTAGGGCAAAACAGACAGAGCAAATAATATTTACACGATACAATATAATTGTGGATCAGTTGAAGAAAACCCAGCCCAATGTCTCCTCCAACTTTATTTTGATAATTAAAGAATGTTAGAGGGTCATTTCATAATTTCTTAAACTTGTTAAGAAATGGTAAAACTCGGTCAATCTAAAGTCTAACATTGTATATCAGCCATCCATCAGGTGATGCATGGCTACACTACTATTCTGGTGGTGTATGCAAGTCTATATATAAATTAGACCTCTTTGTCTAATTTTTTGCTTTATCACTGGTGAACTCAACTTTGCAGCAAGTGATTATTCTCTTCTTTGTTGAGGTACTTTTCAATAGATATCCCCAAGCCAAGTCGAATTCAAATGTTCTTTGCATTGAAACTTGCTTTTCCTTCAACCATTTTCTACATCTTTTTGGTCCATACTTTGAGTTTTATATGGTATGTATATGCTGACATACATATTACAGGGAAAGCCTACTTTGCTTAGGCAAGAGGACAACAAATAGTAACTAAGAGCATGCTATTACAAAGAATAGAAAAAAAGATGTAAATAAATGGTGACCTCCAAACGCATCATTAGACGTAGTATTGTTGATGTTTTGTTAACTAATAAATTTTTCTACTTGTATCCCGGTTCTTTGTCATGACCAATATGTAGCGACAATAGTACTTTTTTTCCTCTTTTTTTCTACATTCAGAATATCTTTATATTTCTTCATATTTTTTTATTATGGATGAGACTAATTTTTATTTGGTGCGTAAGGAATAATTGTTAAACCCTTCCTAACAAATATGATTTTAAGAATCAAATTCAAGATCTTTATTGGACCTAAAAAGCCTTAGTACTTAGTCTATTTCTATTGAGCCAACCAATTATTGGTTACTTTTCAATTTTTAAGACATTAGAATTTGTACTTTCTTTCTTCATTATAAGAAAATTTGTGTTTAATGATGAAATATTTGCAATAGACTTAACAATGGAATTAGTGTTGATAAATGAATTTGTAAGCCCTAAATATATGTTGTCATTTTAGCGACGAGCATTGGACATCCATCGCTAGTATTTTTATTTTATTGAATTTTTCAAATTTTATTACTAAAAGCCAAATCTGTTGATAACAAAATTAGCAATGGATTTAAAAAATTTTGTTTTTAAAAAAGCTAATAGAATTTGCAATGAATTCGGGTACAAAAATTTAAAATTTTGTTTGAGGGTAAATTGAAATTTTGCTACAATTAGCAATGCATGTCTTAGAATCCATTAATAATTTTGTTGGTCATGAAAATGTACCATTTTATTAACATATATTAGTGATAAATTTATCCATCACTAATTCTATCGGTAAACTAGATGATATATCAAAATCCAACACCAACCCCCACATTTTTCCCTTTCCCTCTCTCTCTTTCTCTCCTTCTCTCCTCTAGCCTTGCATTGTTGCTACTATTTTGCTCCATTGCTGTTGCTGCTTTCCACCACCATAAAGAGTTTCCTTAAAAGCCATAGTAACTTTTAATTGATAAGTTTTCTCCATTTTATGAATTTTTGTTAGTTTTCTAATTTAGGTTAGTTTTTAGAGTTTAGGCTTAATTTGTTACCAAACTTGATTGTGTACTAGATATTAGATTTGTATGATTTTGAGCTTAATTTTTACGATTTTGGGCTAAATTAGTTTTAGGGTGTTTTCCCCTTTCTTTCTTCTTGTGATTCCAAAATTTCAATTCATTATAAGACTATGATTTTTGTTACATTGTGTTTGGATTTGAAATTTAAAACTAGTAATTCAATTATTGAGAAATTTAAATTTTACAAGCCAAAATGTTATTTATAGCAATAAGTGGATAAAACTTATAAGTTACTTAAATATTATAAGTGAAAATTTTAAATTATCATATTTGCAATTTTAAATTCGCCCAAAATAAATATATTGTTGCAAATTCTTCATTTATTTTTAAAACATCATATTGAATATCATTCCTCATTCATGAAAAGTAAGCAAAATCATCCTTTTCTAATTCAATTATTGAAATTGAATTGTGTAAAACCTCAAAATTCTCAATATTTCCTAAATGCTATATTTAAATAGAACCTTAGTGCTTCTCTTATTTCTTGTATCACATTAGCTTACAACATTTCATTATAAGCTAACATAGGTTTCACAAAACAAATAACCACATTTAAATAGTATTATTGCTTAATCATATATATAAATATATACACCATTAGCCATGGAACCTTTATGTTATAAGTTTATTTTCTTTGCAATCTATTTCCCTTAGAATTAAAAGAGCAAGCTATGACATTGAAATTAATTCTTATGAAGTTAGAAAACAAAAATTAACTTTAGTTTTTTAGTGTTGGTACTAGAATTAATTTTCATGTGAGATAGTATTTGGTAAGTTACTAAATTGAAATTAATTCTTAAGGAAGTTAGAAAATTAAAATTTAGTTTTAGTTTTAATGCTAGTACTAGAATTAATTTTTAGGTGAATTAATATTTGGTAAGTTACTAAATTAAAATTAATTCTTAGGAAAGTTAGAAAATTAAAATTCATCACTTGGAGGTAGGTCATTCACTTCCATTAGAGGTGATGGCCATAGGCTCAACATTGCAATATCATGTTAGTTACTCTATCATTCTCAGCCACTATTAGCACTAACCTATCGACATCCACAACCTAATTGCAAATATCCTTGCAATCATTTGGGTAGGACTCCTAGACTTCTTCATTTATTCTTGATCAAATAGTCTCTTCCTAACTTCCTAGTTAAGACCTTACTTAGTAGGTTATACAACACTTTGCTTTATATTCGAGACACCCTCCAACACATCCTTGGGGTGTTGATATAATTGATGGTTGGATTTAGGTACATCTAGATAGCAACTTATAAATATTGGTTTGCATTCAATTATTTATTTGTAATAATTTGTATGAATTTTTAACATCTATTATAAATTTGCATTGTTATAATATTTGATTAAATTTGGTTAAAGGTTGATTGTTATATCTACTTATGGTCCCATTAAGGTTATAACAAAGATGATATAAGCACACTTCATGGAGTTAACATTCACCTGTACTAACATATCCTAAGGGCTTAAAGACAAGTGGTTCAAGAAATGAATGGTATTTATATTTATATTATAATTTAGTAAATATTAGTATTTGGGTTCAATTATTCGATGTCTATAGGCCATCTATAAGTGGTAGTTCGAGGCTAACATATGATTAAAAAAATTTTTGCTTATAAAGTTGTAGTTATTTACAGGGGCATAATGAACTAGGTGTGGAAAGGCTTGCTAAAAAAGTCCAAATACATGATTAATGATATTTTTGAGAACATCAAGAAGAAATGGTTTGAAGATGTTGAGTTTAAGAGAAATCAAGAAGTCAATAAAAAACATAGCATCTATTATTAGAAGAAGCTTACACACTAGCAATTCTATTTCCATTTTGAAGTATAAAAGGAATATGGTAGGTTTTAATTAGTTTTAGGTTAAAATTAATTTTAGCATTAGTTTATTCCAATACTAACTTATTTACCTTTATCATAACATGTCAAATAGCTAGCCTTGGCCAAATGCTTATTGATCCAGAGGTGTTTTTGCACACTTACATGCATGTCACTTTGAAAGGCACCCAATCGTATATAGGTAAGAGATATGAGAAGACTTAAGTAAGATTTAAGTATTATTTGTAATATGTATTACATTATAGTTTTATCCATGAAAAGTGTTTAACCTTAAAATTTAATTTTGTAGAAAGAGTATTCTTGGATGATGGAGACACAGTTTTCTCAAACATCACTTAATAGTGGTAAGAGTTCCCTAACATAGGTTAATGAAACCTCGCTATGGATAGAGACAATGAGCAGTTGGAACAAAAAGGTTCACATTTATAGCATAAGATTAAAGGTGTACAAGGTTATTAGTCTATTATTTGCCATTGCTAGATCATGCTTGTAGCTCAAGCTATAACAACTACAAAGCATTGTCAAATGACAAAATGTGGAGATTAAGGTAGTATGAAAAAGGGCGACAACATAAGAGCAACAAATGATTGAGCAGTACTAGCATATGCTAGCAGATTTAATCTAGAGGATGGAGATGAGTGGCTTAGCACCTCTGTCATTGCTAGCTAACCAGGGACATAAGCATTAGGGGAATAACCATTAGCAAGATGTTGAGAGTTAAGCTCATAGTTTTTAGAATTTTATATATTTTTTTAATTTTGTACTTATATTGGATTTCATTGATTTTTGTTTGAATATTAGTTTCCATTCATTTTTTTATTTTTTTACGTTATATAAATAAAATATTCACATACAATTTTATTATATAAATTTTGATTGTTAAATGTGTATTTGATTTAAAAAAATCCAATATAACACAACATGTTTATTGTTTGCCTTACTAGAAAAACAAGCAAAATATTAACAAATATTCCTCAAATTAGTAACAGATTTATGAACAATGATGCCACTAATTTGCAAAAATTAATTTAGTAATGGATTATTAACTAGTGATAAATTTATTCATCCTAAATTTAAATTTAGTGATAGAAACTCTATCAATAAGATAAGGATTATTGATGAAAAAAGCCATCAATAATTCATTTTGTCATTCATTTTCGTTTGTCATAATGTCATAAAATTAACAATGGATATAACTATTCCATTGTTAAATGAATTATTGACACACCATTTACCAATACTTCTTATTCTGTCAATACATTTTTCAATAAATATTTTAGCGATGAATTTTTTTGTTGTTAATTAACATTTTTTTAGCACTTGCCATTAATTGATAATAAAGACAAATGTTATGAGTGGGTATATAAAAATTTCTTTGGTCAACAATGATTAAATATTAGTTTTATGTATGAAACCTACTTAATTGAAGATGAATAATAGGGGTACAAACAAATTGAATTGAGCTGAATATTTATATGCTTAAGCTTGAATTCATAAAACATAAATGAACTCAAACTCGAGTAGAACATCATTAAACTTGAATAGTTTGAACTTGAGCTTAAGCCTAATTTGAACACAAGCTTAGATGAGCTTATACAAACTTATTTGAGTAGTATATTGTTAGGCCTCAATTTACAATCAAACTTGAATTATTTGAATTCCAATCTAGTTTATACAGTCTTACTTGAATAATTTATTATTTCACTTGAAATTAAGCATTTAAAATTTTATTTTCACAAATAAATCAACCATCATTTTTTTTTTTACTTATCAACATAAATTTTTCTATAACCGTTAAATCCATTAAAAATATCATCACAATTATCACATAAATAATTACATATAATAAAAAGTAACATATATTAGAAAACTAATTGCTTCAACCAAAACATCTTCTTTGTTCATGCAACCTCACTAACTAGTATAATTGAATTTTGTATGTATTATATTATTTATATATAATATAAAAATAAAAATACATTTTACTATTAAGCTTATTTAAATTCACAAAAAGTTCAAATCAAATAATATAAAATTTAAATTTGACTTGTATATTAATAGAGCTCAATTTATTTAAACTTGATTTGTTTAAAATTAAATTCAAATCAAATTTTTTACAAAATAATATAACTTAACTTGTTTACATCTCTAACTAAGAATACATGCTGTTTCTTTGAAGAATATATACCTTTTCTTTTTGTGGTGAATTCTGTCGTTTGCTGATACAAGTTTTCTATAAAGGATAGTATAATAGTCAAGGAATGTTGTTTGGATTCAATTGGTGCAATAAATTGTGAATCCGGATGCTTTTCATTTTCTCCATTTCCTTTTATTAATTTTAAAGAAATAAAAAGTATTTTTATTTTAGAACTCACTTTTTATTTTATTAGAACATATAATTTATAGTAAAAAAATTTTATCTATAAAATTTATTCTCCTGTTTCTAAAAATAGGTAAGGATCCAAAGACATAAATTCCGAACGAGCACGAAGTAACATCATTTACAATTTTTTTTAAAAAAAAGGAAAACATTTACATTGCAAGTTTAATAACAATTCTTTGTTTGATTTCACATCCAATTAAAAACTGTCAAAATGGACTGAAGTTTGCAAACTCACTTGTTAGCCTACGAATTTCAGAGGATTTGACCTGACTTGTAAAACCTATAATTTGCACAAGCTAGCCCAAGTACAAGTCAGACTGGGTTGTATTTTTATTTATATTTTCAAATTTTATATCAATAAATATTTTTAATTCATATAAAATTACACTTCTATTTTTTATTTTTAATTATGTTCGTTTATATTATAAAAAATTTATAGATAATATTTTCATTTTATAAGTATTTTATGGTTTATTTTTTGTATATATAACATTTTTTTAGATCTTATATTGCTTTAAATTATACTATAATCATTTATAAATAAATATATAATATTTTTAAGTAATTTTAATTTTATATTAAAAATAAAAAAATAAAAAATAAAAAATCCATAAACTAACCTGAATCCACAAAAATCAAATTAAAATCTCTAAATTAAAGGCTCATATAAAAATGAGCAAAACTAACTTGATCCATTTAACGATGAACCAGTAAATTAAGTCTGTGCATTGCACGGACTAGGATTTAATAAAAAATTAAAAATTAAAAAACATAATAATTTATTTATATACTAAAATATTTTATTTAATTTATAAAAAATGAAATTTAAAAAATATAAATTTTGTATCATTTTATTGTTAAAAATTTTATTATATGTAGTTTATATAATTTTATAATAATAAAAATAATGATAAAAAATAATATTCATATACGATGAAATAAAAAAAGAGAATAAGAATAAAAGAAAAAATCTTTTCAAAATTACTCTTGATATATAAAAATAATATAGAAAATAAGTGGAGAATGAACATTTAATATTTAGTAATAATAATATTCTTAATAAAAATATAATTTTTATTCAAAAATATAATTTTTATTCAAAAATATAATTTTGGTATTTAATAAATAACAAAACTTATTTTTCAACTCAATATTAACTAAGATTTTTAGACATAATTCTAATATTTCTTACTACAAAATAAACAATAAATTCTTAATATTATTCTATTTTCACATTAATGAATAAAATTAATGTTATCAGATCTAGGTTGCATTCAGTTTTTTATCTTTCATGAGAAAAAAATTTGCACATAATTTTTTTCTAACTGTGCATTGTATAATTTATGAATTTTGTTTAAAATGTGTCATAGTTATTAATTCAATTTATATATTCAATATTCTACTATTTATCTTTATAAATTTATATAAATTATAAAATTAATTAAACTAAAATATATAAATAGATTTTATACAATCACTTACTCATATAATATTTTGTTGTGAGAAAATTCTTTTTTTTAACTTTTTCTCAGAATTTTTAGTTATATTTATTTTTTAATAACATAATATCTTTATGCTCATTAAAAATATAAATAAATTTTAAATTAAAATAAATCAAATTAATTTAAGCATACACAATATTATTTGATCAATTAAAGTAGTATCATTTCTAGGTTTTTTATATCAATGCATTTGAATATATATTTTTTAAAATTTTACATGAAAACAAAAAATTTAAATTCAAAAGTAAAAAGATATTAAATATTTTATAATTTTTTATACTTTTGCATTGATAAATTCACCTATCTTGTTGATAAAAATAAAATAATAGCATAGTTTTGACTTATTTAAAAAAAATACTTGTAAATCATATTTAAAGAAAAAATTGATTTAATTTTTTTTGATAAATATAGAAATACAACATATAATATCAAGAAAATATTAAAAATTTTAAATAAATAAATTTAATTTTATGTTTTATATATTTTTATTAAAAATAATGACTTAATTGACTCATTTAATTTATAAATTTTATATTAAACTTTTGAATTTAAAATTTTTTCATAATAGAAATATTTACAAATCATATTTAATGAATTTGATTTAAAAGGCCTTTTCTTAAAAATGTAAATAATTTATTTACTAATAGTGTAAAGAGTAGTACATGTCTAACACAACAAATAAAAACTATAATCTTAATAACTAATTTTTTCAATTATATTTATTGAATGTCTTTTACCTTAAAAAATTATTATATATTATTCTATTATTAAAAAGATTCTACGTAAATCATTCCAAATTAAATATATTATATAATACAGTAGATAAAAGAAATAGAAACAATATGTGGACAATGGAGAAAATTTCATTGATATGTATTTATTTAATTTAAAATATAGTACTTAAAATTAATAAAAATATTGATAAAATTTAAATACATAGAATTAATTTTAATTTTTAAATGATTTTATTAAAAAGAGGATGCATAAATAATTAATGCAATTAATACTTTCTGATACCTTAACTTATCATATTATATCTATATTATTTAGTTTGTAGGTGAAAAATCTATATTATTTAATGATCTTACTATATCTAACTTGTAAATAGCATTATGAAGATAAAAAAGAAAAAAATGTAACAAAGAAAATTAAAAAAAGAAATAATGCATGAGTTGTAAGTAATAAAATTAAAAAATAAAATATTTAGTAAATTAATTAAATTAAATAAAATATTTCACTTGTTAAAAATAATTTTAAAATAAAATAATAAATTGTATTATTTCTATAATGTTCTATATATTGCATTTAAATTTTAAAAAGTAGGAGTGAGCAATATATATATATATATATATATATATATATATATATATATATATATATATATATAATGGAGTAGTTGAAGTGATGAAAAATAGTATGTGGGTTGTAAACCCTTCAAAAATCTTAATTGATATGCTTGTTATTTAAAATATAATATTTAAAAATTATTGTCAAGAAAATAAAAAATTTAATTTAATTTAATTTAATTTATAAATATTATTTTATAAAATAAAATATGCAATTAAGTATATTAATTGATTTTATATCAAAATTTTAATTTTAAATATTTATATAATTTAAACATAAAATAGATGATATTATATTTATGGTACAACTATGAAGAATAAGAGTGCATGTGAAAAAAAAAATACAGCAAAGTAAATAAAACGAAGATAAACAATATACGAAGTATAAAATAATAACAAAAATAGAATACATAATAAATTAATGAATTAAATAATATTTTTAACTTATTTAAAATAGTTTTATCAAAAAAATTATATTGTCATAAATTTATATTACTTAATAATATTTAAGTTATAAATAGTTGAAGTGAAATGAAAAAAAAAGTATAAAAAATGGTATATGAGGTATAAAGTATTCACAAAATCTCAATTGATATAAATTTAATTTGATATGTAGTACTTAAGATTTAATTCTAAGAAAATATTGATAAAATTTAAATAAAAATTTTATTTTAATCTTCATATATTATATTTGAAAGATGTTATATACAATTAATTAATTCAATTAATAATTTTTTACCAAAATTTTAATTTATTTACATATTTCTAAAAATCTAAATAAAAAATATATTATATAACATATATACTACTTACTGAAATAAATATTTGAATTATACGTGGCAGAAATGGATAAAAAAATAGGAAAAATTTGAAATAGAGCAAATGAAAAGAAGAGAAATAATATTTGAGTTATAAGATAAATAAAGTTAAAGATAAAATGTGTAGTAAAATAAATTAATTTAACTGAATAAAAATATTAACATGTTTAAATTATTTTTATCATAAAAGTAAATTTTATTGAGTTAAATTTATATTACTCATAAGTATTTGGCTTATAAATAATACAAATAGAAAAAACTGAAATAGTATATGAGGTATAAAGTCTTGATGAAATCTCAATGATAAAATCTCAATTGATATGTTTTTGATTTAATATATAGTATTTAAAAATTGATAATATTTAATAAATAAATTTAATTCTAATCTTCAAATATTATTATTAAAAATAGAATATGTAATTAACTAATTCAATTGTTAATTTTTATACTAAAATTTTAATTCATTTAAAATATTCATAAAATTTTAAAAATAAGATATATAATGTTATATTTACAGATATTAATGCCTAGGTTATAAATAAAAAAAGTAGATATTGAAATATAAAAATATGAAATGGAATAAATAGTTAAAAAAAAAACCCAGAGCTTGAGTTATATCCATATTATTTAGTTCGTAGGAAAAAAAAATTATACTATCTAGTAATCTCGCTATCTAAGTTGTAAGTAACATGAGTAATAATAGAAAAAAATAAAAATATAGAACAAAGTAAATTTAAAAAAAGAAATAATACATGAGTTATAAAGTAATAAGACTAAAATATAAAATATGTAGTAAATTAATTATATTAATAAAATGTTTAACTTCTTAAAAATAATTTTAAAATAAAATAATAGAATGAATTATATCAATAATTTTCAATATATTGCATTTTAATTTTAAAAAGTAAGAGAGAATAGAAAAAGGGAGGAAAATTAGTGTAGTTCAAGTGATGAAAAATAGTATGTGGGTTGTAAATCCTTCAAAAAATTTCAATTGATGTGTTTTTAATTTAAAATATAATATTTAAAAATTAACAAAATTTATATAAATTTAATTTAATTTCAAATATTATTTTTAAAAATAAAATATGAAATTAATTATATTAATTATTTTATATTAAAATTTTAATTTAGTTAAAATATTTAAATAATTTTTAAAATTTTTGAATAGAAATTATTTGTAAAAGTTTGAAGGTAAAATCTATAATAGTACATCTATACTATGTAGTGCTATTATTATCTAAGTTATAAATAACAAAAATAGATATGAAAAATAAAAAAAATAGAAAGGAAAGAAATTTATAAAATAATAAGTGTTAAAAATAAAATATATAGTAACGTCAATTAATTTAATTAAATATAAATTTTAAATTAATAAAAATATTTTTATCATAAAAAACTATACTATATTAAATTTATAATACTTAATGGTATTTGAATTATATTTATAAATAATATAAATATAAAAAAATTGTTGCCAAAGTGTTGCGCGGGAAAAATTTCATCATAGCTCAACACGTGGCAAAAAAAAAGAAAAAACCAATGTCTCCCAAAGAACCTTTCTTTCTATTAGTATAGAGATTTACAAGTCGGTCTTGCCCATCCTTCTATACCTTTGCCACTCGATACAAATTGCCTCTTTAAGTCAACTCTGAGGCACCTCTCAAGGTGTAATAATAGTAAGATTTTTAATAATGCATCACAAGCTCTTGTGGAAGTGACAAAAGAATACGATATTAAACTCCTCGGGTTTGATTTTGAGAATGATGTCATAGAATTAATAGGGTCCGGCCGGGAAGTTTCAAGTTTGTCTTGTTTTCTTTCGAGAGTCGGTCAGATGAATCCACCTACCTTTAGTTGTTGGAGCTTTGAGAAGTGTCAAAACAACTTCGCAGCAAGCTAAGTGGTATTCTTCCCTTTGGCGACTTTCTTCAATAGACGAAATCCAACTCAATTATTCCTTGCAAGCTTGTTTTCCTTCAACCGTTTTCTGCAAAGTAATTAAGTGAAAAAAAATGAAAAATATGAGCGTTCTGTTTGGAAGGAAGAAAAATAAGAGAAAAATATAGAGGTGAAGAAGCTATCACTCACGTCTAATAAAAGTATATTTCGGCAAAAAAAAGAGTATATTGCTCTTTGTTCTTTTAATTTTGTTTTTCCGTCCTTTTTCAAACAAAGCACGAAGTAAGGATTTATATTACAAAAACCTCTCAAGGTGTAATGATAATAATAAGATTTTTAATAATGCATCACAAGGTCTCGTGGAAGTGACAAAAGAATACGATATTAAATTCCTTGGGTTTGATTTTGAGAATGATGCCATAGAATTAATAGGGTTTAGCCAGCAAGTTTGTTTTGTTTCCTTTCGAGAGTCGGTCAGATGAATCTACCTAATTTTAGTTGTTGGTGCTTGAGAAGTGTCAAATCAACTTTGCAGCAAGTTAAGTTCCTGTTCCCTTTGTGTCACATACGCTATCAACGTGTATCTACATTAACGATACACAAAAGTGTTCTCTTACAAATGCAATCAAATAACATAAATATAGGTGTTTGTTATGGTGTAAAAAGAGTTTCAAAATGGTGTGATAAATTTTAAAATTATTAAATTAAAATTATTCATTAATAATTATCTATTTTTTTAATATATATAATTAAATAATTTTAAATTAACAATTTTTAAAATCATCATATTATTCTAAATTTTGAAATTTTTGAAGTATCATAAAAAATCACCTATGAACGTATGAAGCATACGATAATGTTTATATATCAGTATTTTACTACACCACAGATTTATAAAATATAGAACCTATTTGTTTATTATTTTTAAAAATAATTTTTTTTAAATAGAAGTTTTCTATTTGTCAAACTATGTTGTAATTAATTTTTAAAAATTAAAAATTTAAATACATAATTCAAAAATAGAAAAATAAAAAATATTTTAATATTTTCTTAACTTATTTTTATTTTTAATACTAATTTTATTTTTTTATTTTTAAATTCAAAAATATTTTTTAAAAAATAATCAGTGATGAGCATAAATTCTAAAGACAATACGCAGTGACCAACTAAATTTTAAAATTCTATAGGTACCATTTTATTTTTAATATTAATTTTATAATTAAATAAAATATTTTTCTTCGCTTATTTAAACATACTCTATTTTTTAAATTTAAACATAATTTTTAAAATATTTTTAAAAAATAAAAAATAAAAATATATCTAAACAAATCAATAAATTCTAAAGACAACGGTCAGTAACCATAAATTCCAAAGACAATACGCAGTGACCAACTAAAAAGG
The DNA here is from genome assembly GCA_020226215.1 of Sindora glabra. Taxonomy (NCBI): domain Eukaryota; kingdom Viridiplantae; phylum Streptophyta; class Magnoliopsida; order Fabales; family Fabaceae; genus Sindora; species Sindora glabra. Next base: position 26,969,846 of record CM035228.1, read on the forward strand.
GCTAACAACCCGAAGTATTTTATTCTTCAAAAACAAATCCCACCGACCCTAACCATGGGGAGGGTTACGTCTTGGGGTATATATATTGACAAATAGGATATCTTCATCTGCAAAAATCACACATATTGAGAGGGTTGAAATCAGAGACACTACAGTAACAAGGGTCTTCTGTATCTGCTCCAAAAATGCAGAAGCAAGGGACTCAAGAAAACCAGCCTTCACCAGGTGTATCAGCTGGAACCACTGAAGAAGTCTGTGACGGGTGGCGGCTCAGGTATTTCTTAGAATATGTTTTGATTGGTTTCTTGAGATTTCCCCTATGCTACTTTAATTAATATTGGTGAGACACTTAATAATATTTGTTGATGTGTCAATTATTAAATTTATTTAGGGGAAACCAAGCTTATGAAGATGAGAATTTTTCTAAAGCTGAGGACTTTTACACACAAGGGATCAATTCTGTGCCATCAAGAGAAATGACAGGAAGCGGGACTGAGGCTCTTGTATTGTGCTACAATGATCGGGCAGCGGCACGGATGTCTCTAGGAAGGATACGAGATGCTCTTGTGGATTGTAGGATGGCATCTTCTCTAGATCCCACCTTTCTGGAAGTGCTGCTAAGAACAGCAAAGTATAGCTTTCTATGGTTTGATTTTTATTTTGAGCTCTGTTGAGATGTTTCTTTTTTCTTTCTTTTTTTGGCCGTTTAGAGATGTTCCTATCACCAAGTAATAAACTGTTATTTATAAAAAAAAAAAAAATTCTTTTCCAGGTGTCATCTTTTGCTAGGAGAAGTGGAAAGCGCCATTCAATGTTTCAATATCTGTCTGAAGGCAGGTAACGGCGTCTGTTTGGATCGGAGAGTGACAGTAGAAGCGGCTGGAGGTTTGCTTAATGCGAAGGTATCATCTTTCTTTTTGATCGGAGAGTAACACTAGAACCAAATCAATACAAATGCATCGAAAACTGAATAAAAAATGTAGCAGCCAAAAGCCACGTCGGAAGAGGGAAGTATGTATGATTTGATGAGATTTTCACACATTATTATTAAAATATATTATTAAATTTAAATACATAAATTTATTGATCTACTGAATGAATATAATAATTTAGAATTAATAATATATTATAAAGTGATGTATTTTAATCATTGCTTAAAAGATGATCAAGTATGACAAAGAAAGGTAAAATATATAAAAATTATAAAAAAGGTGTTTTGCCGAACCGTAAAGAACAATAGTCAAATAGAACGCACTGCACAGTAAAAAGAATGGGTCAACCAAAAGGATATTTGTCACCATTAAATTAATCAAGAGCAAAATATACTATTCTTCCTTAAAATTTATTAAAATTATATAGATTTTTCTCTAATTTTAAATTTTATAAATTAATCAACTTAACAAAAAAAAGTTAAAAATGCTCTCCTTTTCATTTTTTTATACCTTTTATTTTAATATTCTTTAGAATTTAATTATGAAATGTTTTGAACTATCCATTCTCCCTACACCTCCCAACCAAACCTTCCCCTTTGATGGCACCACCTCCGATTGCTAAATTCAAAGATAATATGAGAGAAATTCATGAAAACAATCTCAATTCTTATCCTAACATTTGATAACCAAAAGGATAATTTTAATATATCTAAATTAAAAGTTTAAGTATCAATATCCATGACACTTATCTTTATATTCAACATTAAATTAGAATGTTATTTACTTCTACGATTAAGAGAAATCAATAAAAAAAGGATTAACTTATAAAAAATGATGACATGATTTTTTTTATTCTATTCATATATTTTAACTTATTTATATATCTACTAATGACTTAAAATAGATTTTCATAATGGGCTGTTAATATTATGCCAATATTATTAGATTAATATTGATCTATATAATAATTTGTTGGGTTCAATACATGTAATCTACAAATACATTATTCATATTGGGCAAAAATTAAAAATGATAGATTATGTATATAACATAATGGAGAAAAAAATTAGAACAAAATTTTTTATCCTTGAAATTTTTTGAAAAAATTGCTCAAATAAGTCATGTCATAACTGTATACATGATGAATAATACTACCACAATCTTGTACTTGATTATTTGTACTTACAGCATTTTTATCCATGTTTGTAAAAAAAATGTTTTTTTAAACAATAAAACACTATTATTTGCAAAAGTAGTTTTAAAAAAAGATTTATTCATTGTGCAAATTTGATTCTTCAAGAAAAATTTAAATCATAATTTTGCATACTATAATCTTTAAAATCTAATATATAAAATTTGATTAAATGTACATACACACACACACACATGCACATACACATATATGTGCAAACACTAACCCCCAAACATTATTTCAAAAATAAAATTCTATATATATATATATTGTAAATTATAACTACTTAAAAAAAATTCAATATACATATGTGTTTTGTCAATCCTATCTTTTAAAATGTAATCCTTAAATTTAAGTTCAAATATTTTAAATATTTTAAATTTTTAGATTTAGATATAAAATATTTGAAAATTGATCAAGTCAACACTTTATTAAAATAAATAAATCTATTTTTACTAACAAAATAAATTTGAAAGAAACCTTAAGTCTTGCATTTTCCCTTACATTTTTTAATTGCTAATAAAACTAGATCATTGATGTATATAAAGAACTAATTAAACATATCGTTGCATTTGTTTATACAATAATCCTTGAGTGATAATTTAGATTCATGTGTTAAGTTTATATTGTGTCAAAGATTGATAATAATTCGAATAACCTTAATGCAAATTTATCTTGAATAATAATAGCATTGTATTAAATTAATTTATCTTTAAATGTGTTGAAACAAGTCAATCTATCTAAATAATTTAATAATTTTAATTAAGAAAATTTATATTATAATTAAAATTATGTATTATATTTAATTACTTAAACAAGTTGACATGCTAATTTATTTAATCTTAACTTTTAAATAAAATAATATTAATCATTTTATTTAAAAGTTAAGATTTGTTGGAGTAAGTTTAGTTAGTATGTTAAAAATATGTAGATACATTTATGGATATGTCAAAAATATATTTACTTATCTCTATCATTTTTGTTATATTGTTAATCCTCTTGTTAGTATATAAACTTGTAATAATATTGAAACAACTTTTTTATATGCTAAACATTGAAATAGATTGAGTATTTTTTAAAAAAAATTTAAAATATAATATAATATTATTTGAAATTATAAAAAATAATAAATAGATAGAAAATATCTTGAGGGAGGATTGTTGTTACAAAGAAGTGTTTTAATCTTTAAAAAGTGAAAGTAAATAAGAATAGATTTCAAAGAGGAGGAGTAGTTGGTAGGTTGATGAGACAGAAATTTTAGAAGGAAGATAATTGATTAATAAGAACAAATAATTGTCAGCCAATAAATAAATTTATTTATATAAAAATAATTTTTATTATGTTTATTTTTAAGAGAATTTCTATTAAAATAATAATTAAAAATACAAATTCAACTATTTTTTTTAAGGATTGTAAAATTTTAGGCTTGGACTTTATCCTGCAGATTTTGTCTTGGAGAATCATAAAAATAATATGAAAATTTGTATTTTACAGCGAGGTGTAGGGCAAGATTTTAATTTAAAGTAAATTTCAAGGCAAATATAATTTTAGCTTAATTTATCTACATAATTTCATAATTTCAATATTTCATTTTTACTTATAATTGATGCATATATATATTTAGGAATGGTAAATAGGCTTAAAGTTTGTGGGCTTGATGGGCTACTTTGCGGACTTTTTTGTAAATTAGATTTGTAAAAATACGAATTTAAATAGGTTCGACCCATGTGGACCGAATCCATGCGAGTCACGGGTTAGGTCCATTTATAATACAAAGTCCACAAACTTACGAACATTTGCGAATTTTTTTGTGAATTGAACTTTCAAAAACTAGGCCCACAAAAATGTAGGCCTAAATGGGTTGGGTTTGTGTGAGCTTAGGCTCGATCTGTGTTTAGCATCCCTATATATATTATAAAGATTAAAACTCTATTTTGATTTCTATATAATTAAATTTGTATCAATTTAATTTTCTACTTAAAATTTATTTTAATTTAATTTCTATAAAATTAACTTCATATTAAATTTTAATTTTTTCGTGTATGAGATAGAATTATTGAATTATTGTATTGAAGAACTAAAATTTAACATGAAATTATTTTTATAGGGAATAAATTGACATAAAATTTTTAAAAAATAAAAATTAATATGAACTCAATCTTATAAGAACTAAAATACTAATCTTTTTAGTAATTTAATTATTAAAAATATTTTTTAATAATTTTATTATTATTTTTAACTTAATTATTATATTACATTATGTGTTCATTCAACAAAATAAGATTAAATAATAATTTAATTATTAAAATTATTATTCAAATTATGTATATCTTTATACCTATATTATCATATATATATATATATATATATATATATATATATATATATATATATATATATATATATATATATATATATATATATATATATATATATATATATATATATGTGTAAATTCGAACATATACATTGTAAATTCTTTATTGAGGTTTTTAATTTTTTTAACATAAAGACAAATTAAAGTGAATTAGTTCCCGCTCCGCTCCATTATCATCTCCAATTTCTATGCTATAAAAATTATTATTTGTCGTAACAAAATAAATTCTTGGCAAGCTAAAACTTTGCCAACTAACACTTTGGTTTTTGGAAGACTTGATCTTGAAAATGTTATGGGAAATTTCATCGTTAAAAAATTAAATATTTTATTATTATATTATATTTTAATTTTAAAATAAATAAATTAAAATTAAAAATATAAAATTTAATATAATAAATATAATTTAATAATAATACATAGGATTTATTTATTTATTATTTTTAAAAATAATTTTTACTTCTAAAAATAAAAATTTTTATTTGGTGAACTGATTTTAAAATTTATTTTTAAAAACTATTTTTGAAAATTTTGTTTTATAAACAAAAAAATGAGAAAAAATTTTATATGTTTTTTGAATTTATTATTTTATTCTTAATAATAATTTTATAATTAAATTAAAATTTTATTTATTTACTTCACTAAACATCAATTATATATTATTTTTCTTAAATTTAAAAATAAATTCTAAAAAATAATTTTTATAAATAAAAATAAAAATACATCTAAATATATCCCTAACTTCTTGAAATGTTGAACAATTCAAAACATTACTCTTTCATTATTTAATAAAAACAAAAAGTAACTTTTTTTAAGAAAATACTTCTAAAATGAGATTAATTTTGGAAAAAGATTTTGTTAAGAGTATGGTATGGCTGTCAAATAGCCATTAGCTCTTTTTCTCTGCCATCTGTGAGTCCAGATTTCTGAAGGTACAGATCTAGGGCGTTTTGTTGGGGATCACAAGAGGAGAAGGAAACAGTGAATTTTTTTTGAAAATATATTCGGTTTAAAAAAATTATTTTTTAATAATACTATCTTAAATAAAAAATGACGATTATCTTTAATTTTTTAAATAATTCAAATTTTAATTTATCATCTTTAATATTATAATAATACTAAGTTAGAATTTTTATACTATAACAATAATAAATATTAATAATAAATTATTATTATTATAAAATAAAAATAAAAAAATAATAATATTAATGTGATAATAAATGATTATATAATAAAATAATTAATAATACAAGTAATAAGAAATAATATTAATAAGATATTAATAATTAATATTAAATTATTATAAAAATAATAATACTAACAAATAAAAAATATCAATAATCTGTAATAATAATGTTAATACATTAATAATTATAATAATAAATAAGTAAAATAAAAATATAATAATAAAATAATAATTATAATAATTATTTAATAATAATTAAAAATTTTAATATTATATTATTAATGAAATTAATTAATTGAATTTAATCTTTTATTTAAAATAAATAATTATGAGGTATTTCTACTTTCATTTCCTCTTGATTCATTTCCATTCCTTGGTTCATCCTAACGGAGCCGGTTCGTCCTTGTGGCGTCTGTCTTCTCAGTTTTATACTCTTCTTCACCTCTTTTTGAGAAATTTTCCTTCAAAACTCCAATTCCATCTTAGATTTTAGACTGAAATTTCTTTTTCTTGCGACATTTCACTGCAAACACCTTTTTAAAGTTGAAGTATGGTGTCTTCCTTTTGTCTGCAACATTAATGGAATCCACTAATGGAAAAGCAAAAGTCTGAAAATGGGAGACTAGGTGTGGATTTGCAAGATCCTATGTTTTAGGTGGCATTCCGAAACGAGACGTAGCACGTTTAGTTCGAAGGCAATTTGAACGTTTCTATATTATGCTGTAGTTCCTTTCTGTGTTAGACACTGACACTGAGAGACGAAAGTTAGGGGAGGATACCCCAGTAGTCCTCGCCGTAATCAATGGATATTAGGCGCTGTGCATATCGACCCGTGCACAAAAATGAAAAAAAAAAAGAAAACCCTCTAGCTCGAAGAGTAATTTAACGAACAAATTTCATATAACTATGGTGTTGAAAGATATATTTATAGATATCATAATTAGGAAGAGTACGAAAGACGCAAATCATATTATGGTGTGCTATTTCATGGAAAAACAGGAAATAGAAGAAAAATATTTTTTTTGTTAAAATATATAAAAATATATATATATAATAAAATATATACTTATAAAATATATTATATATTACAATAATTTACACCTCATAGAACTAGAGCGAAGCTTGTCCGGTGCAAGCAAACTCCCCAAGTGTTTTTCCATGTTTGCAGGAGGTGGCTAAGTGTATAAATGATTCAGCTGAACTTTTGAAGAAGAAAACTTCCGATGCTGTTGCTAAAGCTTTAAAACTACTTAATAAGGCATTGTCAATTAGTCCATCCTCAGATAAGTTGCTTCTTACGAAGGCGGAGGCCCTGTGTTTGGTACTTTTTATTTCAAACTCATTTCTTCACTCCGACTTGTGCCTTTTTACTCTGCTTGTTCACTTTACTATTTTTTATGGATCTCCGTTGCTATTTTTTTATGAATCTCTGTTGTGGGGCTCATAAAACTTCTGTGAATTTCTGGTGGCATTTTACAGCAGCAGAAGTATGATACAGCGATACAGCTTTGTAAACAAAGTCAGGATCTTGCGGAAAAGAATTTTACCTCAGCAAACAGTGTAGACAATTCCAATGTGCCCACCTCTGATAATTATTTACTTGTCAGGAAGTGGAGGTTGTCATTGATTTCCATATGTTACTTTTATTTGGGACGTCTTGAGGAATTGCGGGGTGTTCTTGAGATGTTACAAGATGTATCTCTTGAGGAAAAGTAATCCAATCTTTAATGAACATGGTTAATCTTTCATTTGCAGTTTCATATTCCCCTTATTTTTGTGAGGCCAGAAGCAACTGATGCTCATTTCTACCATGTAGGTGTCCAAATGAGAATATCGAAGATTCCCTTTCATTAGCTGCTACAATACGTGAACTTCTAAACCTGAAGGTAATTTCAGGCCATTTCTCTATGTATAGTCGTCTGGTTTAGGTGTCATATGTTGTCTCTGTACTTCTCATGGATTATCATTTAAAAAAATTTTCATACGTAAATTTGTGGATGGAAGCTCCTAATATGAGGAAAGTATTTTCCAGTATGTGGTTCTCTGGTAGCAGATACTCTCAATTTTTCTTGTGTTTCTTTCCTCTCCTTCTTTAGGAATCTCTTGAAGAGATATGCTGAGCGTTTGGTAACCTATCTTATTTTCCAGATCTTGGCTGCGTGTCCTTTGCTTCTTTTTTATACATTCATCTCATTATCTCTTGAACTTCTTTTCTCCAATAACTTATTTTTGTGGAAAAAGTCTTTGTGTCTTTTGAGATAACTAATGACATGTTCTGTTTGAAACCCTTGATATGTCAAGATATTTTGGACTCCTGATTAGTTCATGTTTATAAACGGCACTAGTTAGATTAACTTTCAGTCTTTATATGAAGTATTTTGGGTTTGCAGTGTCTTTTTATTATAATTATTGGCATTATTTCCTCATTATGCTTGATAACAACAGAATGCAGGAAATAAAGCCTTTGAATTGGAAAAGTATACAGAAGCACTACAGCATTATACTAGTGCCTTGTCTAGCAATGTTAAATCACGTCCCTTTCAAGCAATATGTTTCTCTAACCGTGCTGCAACACATCAAGCTTCGGGCCAAACTTCAGATGCCATTTCGGACTGCAGTGCAGCTATGGTCCTTGATGCAAACTATGCAAAGGTTTGCTTTTCTCAATTAACTTCAATTATGCAAATCCTTTAATTCATGTTTAGATTTTTTTTCCTAAAGGCTTGTTTAATTAGTGAAAAATGAGCATCATGATCTACAGTCAACAATTGCATCTTGATAAACTTCACAGAAAGATGTGGGGTTGTTTTAGAAGTATTATTTGTCTTCAGATTATATATAAAACGCAGGCAATTTCAAGGAGAGCCACCTCGTATGAGAGGGTTAGAGATTATGAGCAAGCGGCTAGTGACCTGAAGAGACTTGTATATGTTCTTGAAAATAAATCAGATAAAGATATCAAACAGTTTGGCACACCTCATGGTACGGAAGAATTAAGGAAAGCACATCAGCGACTGCATTTGGCGGAAGAGAATGCCAAGAAGGGAATTCCGCTGGATTATTACCGCATATTGTAAGTTTTTTAACAATTTTGGTCTTCTGATAAATTTTATGTCTCATCAAGGTTCAGTTCATTTCTTTAGACACTTAAGATACATTTGGGAGTTAGGAGGGGAAGGGAAGAGAAGCAAAAACAACGGGAGAGAATGGAAGGGAAGGGAAGGGAGGAGAATGGACGGTTAAATCATAACTTCTCTTTCTGTTGTTTGGATATTTACAATTATATAAGAAAGGACAATGGAGGGTCAAATCAAAATGTAAAGCTGATTATAACTATAATTTTTTTACTGTTTTACCTTCTTTTTAAAAGTTAATTTACTAATGAGTGTTAAAAATAATAAGTTAAAATAAAATAGAACGTTAAGATAGTAAACTAAATAGGTTACACTTCAAATCCCTCCCAACTTGGAGGAACACAAAAAATTGAATGTTGGAGGGTTAACCATAACCTCCTATCCCCTTCCCCTCCTTATCTAAATCTTACAAACAAGGGAAAGATTACACCATAACCTTCCCTTTCCTTTACTGCTCCTTCAATCTGCCTTATCCAGACAACCCATTAATATTTGTAGAATTACTTTGTTACACCATTTGACTCTTTCATTCTATTAAATAGAAGAATAGTTGTGTTATATGCTGAAACATGTGAACTTGTATGCTATGTGTTATTCGCTGAAACATGTGAGCTTGTATGCAGAATATATGGCCCCGTCATTGTTTACCTGAAGTGTTTTAATAATCACCATGTGACAACGAGGGTTGACATGTATTCGGCACCTTTGAATTAGGTGCTACCTGATGATAGTTAATTCAAAACTTACAAACTATCTATGCTTTAAATTGTCAACATCAGAGGAATTACACGATCTGCTTCACCAAGTGATATCAAGAAGGCATACCACAAGGCGGCTCTCAGGCATCATCCAGACAAGGTCATGGGCTTTCTTTTCTGTGCCCATGTTAACAATTAATTGATTTCCGATCAACTTAGATTTTTGTTAAAAAAGAATTTCACTCATCTTAAAAATCTTTTTCCTTTCTGCTTTGGGATTTGGGCTGGTCAGTTGCTGTCAAGAAGTGGAGATGAAGGCCAAATCTGGAAGGAAATTTTGCAGGAAGTGCACAAGGATGCTGATAGACTTTTTAAAATGATTGGAGAGGCATATGCTGTGCTTTCGGACCCTGCCAAGGTTTAGAAGTTTATTATTATTATTATTATTTGTTTAAACAGATTAATTTTAAAACTGAGAAACTTCTGCTTTATTTGATTGTAGCGCTCAGAATATGATTTAAAAGAGGGGAGGCCAAAAGCATTTTAAGAAAGCAATAGAGGCAGTTCAAGCAGAAGATCTTCAGATTTTTACTGGTATGGAAGATTGTCTCCTTCTGGCAGAAGAACTGTATTAACATAACACAGACAACTCTTTGTTTTTCCTTTAGGTATGATGTAGCCTGTCCATTTAGTGTCTCTAACTAGTTATACATTGCATAACTAGTTATCTGCCTTACCCTGTGATTTCTGTGTTGTAATAATATACTTGTTGCTGCTTATATTTATCCAAAAAAAAAAGAAAGAGTTCTAGTTTCTACTGTCTTTTTGTTACGTGGCCTAGTCATGTAGCTGTAATGTAGTTCAAGAGCGATGAATAAGGGAACTGTTGAGTGGAGAATTTCTCTTATACTCCATTAATTGATAGAAGACAACCTTTGAGAGTTGTAAAATATAACTTCTAATGCCTGTGATTATCACAAAACAAACGAAGAGGACAACAAAAATAACAATTAACTTCTTTTTATCAAATAAAAATGACGATGTGTATTATAACTTAAATACATCTCATATTGGTTTTATGATTGTGGTTCCTTCCGCTGGTTGAAGAAGCGTGCGATCATAATTTGCAATTACTTTTTCATTGATTAAATTTCAATTTCACTAATTCTTTCTTCCTACGGAAGGGGGATGGGAATGGGGGGAGGGGGAAAGGATTGGACAGCATTTGATCCACTGTCCCCTAGTACTACACTCAAAGGATGCCTGCCATAGAAATTGCTAGCTGAGTTGGGCATCTGACGGTAAATTTCAATTTCTTAGTTGAAAACGTTGACGGGCTACCAAAGAGCAACGGTGGTCGTTGGTTTTTGGCTCCTTTTATTTTGGGAGAAAATTACATGATGAAGTAAAATGCATTCCACTAAGAACCTTTTCCTAAAGAGATAAATTTTCTGACGCTGGGTATTGATAAGGGAAAATATGTAATGTTTGGTATAGAGAGAGTTGCGTTTTGTGTTGCATTGTTCTCTACTTTTGCCTAGTGTTATTTTCTACTCGGATTGGATTGATTAGAGATGCATTTTCAATTTTGTTTTCAGGGAGAGGATAAGGCTGAGACAGGAGGGTTTCATGTCGGACGTTTGGTGTAGAGAGAGAAGTGTGATGCATGTTTATTTTTGTTTTCGGGGAGAAAGTAAGGCTGAGAGATGGGAGGGTTTCTTGTCGAGCTTCGGAAGATGACTTCTGCTGGGACGAAAGGTAGTTATTTTCTACTTGGTAGGCCTCTTTTTCCATTGATTAAAGTGACAAATTCTTTTTGTTGACTGGATTTTTATAAAATGATCAAATATGAAAAAAATTAGAAAATGTTTTCCGAAATCTTATTTTGCCCCAAAACAAACACACCGAAATCTTATTTTTCCCAAAACAAACACACCGTAAGCTCTAAATGTTTTACCCTTTATTTTTGGTCATTTTCTTGTTACCATGAAGAAACATATTTGCAAAATCTTCCTCGAGTTCATCTGAATCTCACGATAAATAAAAATTTCATGTTCATCTCTCTTCAATATAATAATAAGAAAATGACCAAAAGGAGGGAAAAAAAGGATGATCCAAATTTTAGCATTCTTATGAGAAGAAAACTAGTCCAACTAGTTTGAGCCTCAAATATATATCTTGGAGACCGATGAGAAACAAGAACGTGAGAAGCTCTGCCTTCCAATTCGAAGCATGAATATCCAACACTGAAGATTATGCTGGCAACTGTAACTTCAATCCTTAAACATCCCATTGCAGAAAAAGACATGATACACTTGTTTTGCATTACATATCATCACTTATACAGCACAATCTAATTTAAATTTGCTTTTACTAATTTAGTGACATCATGTAATCAAAATCTGTTACATATACATATGCACCAAATAACTTTTTTACAATAACTTGTTTACAAATTAAGTACAATGAGCATCATCCTTGTATGAAACTGGGGATGTGATAGTTATACAGATCTCATTTTTGAAATTTCAATTTAATAAACCGCTCGAAATTTTGTGCTTCATGAGTAATTGAGTGCACTACATGTTATGCATCTCAAACCCCAATATCCAAAACGTTTACTCAGACCAGAATATATACTCCTGACATTATTTAAAACCCAAAATACAGAAAAAGAAGGGTGGAAAAGTTCCTAGGTACATGTCACACGTACTAATCTTAAATCAGTTACAAACTAACATGTGCGATCGCAACTCAATACTAATGAATAATTGATTTAAAGCTCACTTGTCAATTTATTCCTTGTAGAATATGATGTGTAGCTAAGAATTTCTCAGGGGGAGGGGAAAGAAGACAAATGCAGATGAGTAAATAACCTGCCTAGGGTCTTCTATATATGGTTTCTGATACAGGGAAAAGCCTTTCCAACAAGTCATTTGAAAGGATCCTGTTGGGGTCCAATTCCTTTGTTGTATGCATCCACAGGAAAACACTTTCTTAGCCTTTTTTGCAGAGCCGCAAGTTGCTCCTTGTCTTTTGGAAACTACATACCAGAAAATACGAATATAGATTTAGTAATTAAACATAAGTGCTAAAGCAATTTTCAACGAAAATTTGATAAAAAAGGACAGTTCCATTGACAATTTGGATCATTTCCTATGAATTAGATTGCTCGGATTATTACCTCAATCTTAGTCCAGTGTCCATAAGCAGAGTACTGATCCCACAATGTTGCCTGAGTCAGATGCCTGTAATGAAAGAACTCCTCTGTTATACCCTTCCGCTGGCGGGCGTCCATTGTAGGAAGGTACATGATTATTCCAACCTGACACACCAAAGAAAAAAAAAAAAAGAAAAGAAAGGAAAAGAAAAAGAGTTGCTCATATATTAAGATGTCAAATTCAAGTTAAGAAATTTAATGAATTTACCTTATTTGATCATAGTATGCATCCCCCAGAAATTTAAATGATTTTTCTGAGAACTGAAAACACAGAGAGGGCATGATAACTAGCTAATTCACAAGTTAACTTACAATAAAAAAGGGTGGAAAATTACCACTTATTGATGGAAGATATTCATCATATAATTACTTGGATAGGCTTCCAAAACAAATTTATTGGCACAAATTCTGATCTTTGTTTTCTGTTGCAACTCTTTGTTGATGCAGCCTCTTTGCTCTATGCTGCTGTTGGCTTTGTGAGATGTGCTGCTGAACTATTATTCTGGCGGAAGAGCTGTATTAGCATAACGCAGACAAGTCTATGTTTTTCCTTTAGGTTTGACGGGGACTGTCCATTTAGTGGCTCTAACTAGTTATACGTAGCATAACTATTTAGCTGCCTTACCTTGTGATTTCTGTGTTGTGATAATATACTTGTCCTTGTTGCTCCTTATATTTACCAAAAAATAAATAAATTCTATATTTTACTTGTCTTTTTGTTACGCGGATTAGTCATGTAGCTGATAGTGTAGTAAGAGAATGATAAATAGATGTTGAGTGGAAAATTTCTTGTGGGCTCCATTTAATTGAACTTCGAAAATCTGCGTGATTATCACAAAACAAACAAATAGAATGATAAAAATAGCAATTAACTTCTTTTTATTAAATAAAAATAACGATATTTTTTTTTGCTACAATAAAAATAACGATATGTATTATAACTAAAAGATATCTCATATTGGTTTTATGATTGCGGTTCCTTACGCCGATTGAACAAGCGTGCAATCATAATTTGCAATTGCTTTTCCTCGATTGAATTTTAATTTCCATTTTTTCCTTAGGGGAGAGGGAAGGGATTGGACAGCATTTGATCCACTGTCCCTTGGTACTACAATCAAAGGATGCCAAAGAAATTATCAGCTAAGTTAGGGATCTGCTAGTAAACTTCAATTTCTTAAGGGTGGTTTGAATTTGCACAGAAAATAATTTCTTACAAAAAATTGAACTTTTAAGAAAATAACTTATTATATGAATTTTTTAAAAAATATTCAAAATTATTTAATTAAAATTATTTAATTGATGCATAGAAAGTAACATTTACTTATTAGGAAGTAATTTTTTATATTTTGTTTGGTTTAACTTTGAATATTTTAAAAAGTATAACTATTATATTCTCAATATTATTATAACATAAATTAATAAATTTTAATTATCATTAATAAAATTTAATGAGAATAATTTTGTCATTATATTTATAAATAAAACAAGAAGTAGAACTTACCTAAAGAGAAGTGAATAAATAACTTTTTCATATTTTGTGAAAAGTAAGGTTTTTCAAAAAATTCTATTTCTTCCAATTTGTTAGATAATAATCAATCAAACAAGTTACCTCTTTCTTATTTATTGAGAAATAAAATTTTTCAAATTATTGAAGTAAATGACCTCTTAATTAAAAACAAGCTTGTTGACAGGGGCTACCACAGAGGAGCACTGGTGGTTCCTGACTTTAGGCTCTTTTTATTTTGGGGAAATTTACACGAAGGAAAATACATTTCATTGAAAACCTTTTCCTAAAGAGATATATATTTTCTGATGTTTCGTGTTGTTAGAGGAAAATGCGTTATTGTGTTTGGTGTAGACAGATAAGTGTTGCCTCATTTTCTGCCTTTGCCTAATGTTAATTTCTATTTCACCGATTAGAGATGCACTGCCATTTTCGTTTTCGTAGAGAAGAGAGTAAGGCTGAGAGATGGGAGTTCTCATGTGGACGTCGGGCTTCGTAAGATGACTTTTGCTGGGCCCGAAAGGAAGTCATTTTCTACTTTGTAGGCCTCTTTTTCCATTCCATTGACTAGAGTGGCCGTTTATCTGTTGACTGGATTTTCATAAAAGGATCAAATATAAAAAATAAGAAAAACATTTTCCTTAGGTATATTTTTATTCTTCATTTTTAAAAACCTTTTAAATACTTATTTATAAAAATTATTTGTTTTCAAAAACTATTTCTGAATTTAACAAAGAATATAGAATGTTTGGTAAGCAAATAAATAAAAATTTTATTTAATTACAAAACTGAAGTTAAGAAAACATCCAAAAGTTATTCTTTTTTTATTTTTAAAACAAGAATTTTAAGAATGGTTTAAAAAAATTGGGAACAAATTCCCAAACAAGCAGAATCCAAACAGACCTTGTTTTCCCCAAAACAAACACAGAAGGCTCTAGATCTTTTACTCTTTTATTTTTGATCATTTTCTAGTTACCATGAAGAGATATTTATAAAATATTCCACTTTGTTTATCTCTCTTCAACAACATAATAAGAAAATGATCAAAAGGAAAAAGAGATGATCCAAATTCGAGTATTTTTATGAGCAGAAAACTAGTATATTTTGGAGACAGATAAGAAACAAGAATGTGAGAAGCTCTGCCTTCCAGTTAGATGCATGAAATATCAAACTCTGAAAATTATGTTGGCAACTTTAACTTCAATCCCTAAGTATCCCACTGCACAAAAGACATTCTAAATGCACTTGTTTTGCATCACATATCATCACTTAACTACACAACACAATCTAATTTAAACTTACTTCCACTAATTTAATGACCTCATGTAATCAAAATCTGTTACATATACACCAAATAACAGCTTGTTTACAAATTAAGTACAATAAGCATCATCCTTGTATGAAACCAAGGGACTTGATAGTTACACAGATCTCATCCTTGGAGTTTCTATTCAGTAAGCTGCTCCAAATTTCGTGTTTCATTGAGTAGTTGGTGTACGCATGTTATGCATCCCAAATCCGAAAATCCAAAACGTTCACTTAGACCAGAATATATATTCCTGACATTATTTGAAAACCCCAAAAAAAAAAAAAAAAAATGAGAAAGTAGGGAGGAAAAATTCTTAGCCACATGTCACACGTACTATCTTAAATCAGTTACAAACTAACATGTGCAGTTGCATTTCAATACTATTGAATAATTGATTTAAAGCTCACTCGTCAATTTATAATTGATTCCATGAAGAATATGATGTATAGCTAAGAATTTCTTGGCGGGAGAGGAAAGAGGACAAATACAGATAAGTAAATAACCTGCCTAGGGTTGTCTCTATACAGTTTCTGATACAGGGAAAAGCCTTTCCAACAAGTTATTTGAAAGGATCCTGTTGGGGTCCAATTCCCTTCTTGCTTTGTTGTATGCATCCACAGGGAAACGCTTTCTTAGCCTTTCTTGCAGAGCCGCAAGTTGCTCCTGGTGTTTTGGAAGCTATGTACCAGAAAATATGAATACAGATTTCGTAAGTAAACATAACTACTAAAGCAATTTTCCAAAGAAACTTGATAAAAAAGCAGTTCTGTTGAAAATGTGGATCATTTCCTATGAATTAGATTGCTGGGATTATTACCTCAATCTTAGCCCAGTGTTCATAAGCAGAGTACTGATCCCACAATGTTGCCTGAGTCAGATGCCTGTAATGAAAGAACTCTTTGGTTATACTCTTCCGCTGGCGAGCATCCATTGTAGGAAGGTACATGATTATTCCAACCTGATACACCCCCCAAAAAATAAAAAAGGAAAATTGAGATATTAAGATGTCAAAATCAAGTTAAGACGTCACTATTATATGTTTAATTCCAAAGTGGAACTTCATACAATGGCAGACAACAAGGTGAAAAGCAATTAATCAAGATTAAAGCAAAGCAGTGGATGGGGCTTACTTAAAGAGGTTCTAATAATTAAGAAAGACAGCAAACTTTTTATACATATTCAATAAAAATGTAAGAGTGAGCTCAATGCTACATAAAGGCACAAATTGTCTCCCATGTTGGGAAATGTTGAAGTGTGCAATAAAACTCAATGACCAACAGGACATTGCAAATGCAAAAAGAAAGAACAGACAAGACAAAGTTAATCATAAGCTCAATTCATATGACCATCTATCTCCATTTTTATGTCTTATTTGATTAAACAAAATCTAAATAGTTAGAAATCATTTCTGGTTATACAGTTTAAAAGTTATTATTTACCCAAGAGAATATATCATCTGGTGATGGGCTTGAAGCAGGACTCATGGGGCTTCTGCTGCTAGCTGTCCATCGCTGCTCTATTGGAGCAGGTGCTGGTATCTCTTCTTTCTCTATGAGCTTTTTCAGTTCTTCAATGAATTCAAGGTCTTTCATGCTCGGCTTAGCGAGTGTGCCAGCAGGGAAACATGTCTCTGATACCCACTGCTGGCCTCCACAATCAAAGCCCAGTATTTCATCACTCCATCCGACCCTATAGCCCTCTGACTTCTTCCAGAACTCAGCCTCAGCTTGATTAACCTTTATAACATGGTCTTTATCTAGAGGATCTAAAGCAAGTAGCTTATCTCTTAATTCAGTGAATGAGAGCTCATTTATATCTCGTTCATCATTGTCTGGCGATATACCAGTAGCTTCAACACTGCAAACAATTAATAGGACAAAGAAGTCAACAAATCTGCATAGCTAACATTAACAACTACCAATTATCAATAAAAAAAATATTAATAGAGCCCCTTCAGAGTATCAGTGAGCCTAAGTATCAAAATTTGCTGTATCCAATACAATGACCACACACACACACTGCAACAAATTTTCCCACATTATGCTCACTACACTACATGGAACAAATAGGATACTACAACTTTACAGATAAGCACTTAT
This sequence comes from Sindora glabra, assembly GCA_020226215.1. NCBI lineage: Eukaryota > Viridiplantae > Streptophyta > Magnoliopsida > Fabales > Fabaceae > Sindora > Sindora glabra. The sequence goes on from CM035228.1 coordinate 26,987,494, forward strand.
ACTAGCATTTTCCTCTCTTATTGAGCATAATTCAGTTGAAGAAAAGCAAAATCATACAATGCAGTTAATAGTATAGGTAATTGTACCTATTTTTCTTGAGGGATTCTATATAGAGGTCACGGACATGCTGTAAAGCTTCATCTGTAGTATATTTTGATTTGAACTTGGGGGGACCTCTCCACTTTGAAACAGGATTGCATCTCACAACCACAACAGAGTCGGTATAAGGGATATGGAGGTACTTAACATGTTTATTTTCAGATAGCAATTTTCTGCGAAAGTTATACAAGAAGGGGTAAAGATACAACTCTTAGGAGGAAGATCCTTTATCACTTACACTAAAGGAAAACCAAACTAGAGCTCTTCCTTGATCTTGATTTTATTGTTAAAATTACATATGTCTACATTACTCTAGCAATGATGTCAAATATTTAATCAAAGTAATTGCTTTACAAATAAAAAAAAAATAGTTGATTACTTGTGATTTTTCTTTATCTCATTCATGGTTGAGATAGCTGTGTGCTCCACAAGTTCCTGTCTCTCTACACACTGCAGGGTGACTTCAGCCACAACTCCGAGTCCCCCAAGACCACAGCGAGCAAGATAAAACAGCTCTGGGTCCTTCTCTTTCGCAATCTCTATTGTTCCCTTGGCAGGAGTAACCAGTTTCAGGGCAATGACCTGCTCATCAATGGGAGGCAATTTTGCACCAGTACCATGTGCACCAACCTTAAGTACATAAGTGCAGAGAGTCAGAGTTTATATGACTGATGAGAACAACTATTTTTAGTTTAGTTAACAAAGCTAAATTCAGCTAAAATTTGCCCAACTTGCTAAAATGTAAACATCTCAGAGCATAATCTCATCAAAATAGAGTCAAGGAAACACATTATTCAGCCCCAGCTCAGATTCAAGCAAATCCTTGGACAAATTGTCAGTAATTGCATTTTTTTTTTCCAACTATAACACCACAGCACAAAATTTACAGAATGGATCATATATCAATTTAGCAGACTTGAAGCAACTTCTGACGACTAAAAATCATGAAAACCTGAATGATGCCACCAATCTGCTGCTCCCTAATGGACGCGAAATTCTGCAGCGTAAGCCCATGCTCTTTAATCCCATCTACAAGCTGCTGCACTCTAATCCCGGCCTGCACCTTCACAATCTTCTTCTGTTTATCCACTTCCAAAATCCTATCCATCAATGCCAGATTCACCATTCCAGCTCTCGCCAAACCAATCCCATTGGGCGAAAGACCCGACCCCACGGGTCGAAGGCGGGTTTTCTTCTCGTTGGCTTCTTTCACCACCTTCTCCAACTCCTCCAGATTCTCCGGCTGGTGAAAATTCCGGGTGTGCACCTCGTGGGTCCCACTCCAATTGGAGACAGTATGAAGGTCCTCGGGCAGAGGAGCGTATCGAAAGATCTGAGCTTTCTTGTGCTTGGCGTTCTCGCGAAAGGGGAAAGAGTAGTAGGTAGCAGCGCCGCAGAAGAGGAGGAGCGCCGCGTAGCCAAGGTACTTGCGAATTTCGGCATCGGAGGAGGATGGGGTGGAAGAGGAAGTGGAAGTGCAAAATGCGCGAAGGAGGTTGTGGGAAGGGGCGGCGGTGACGTTGGTGGCGGAGGTTAGGCTTCGAAGATGGTGAGAATTTGAGGAAGCGGAGGAGTGGTAGTGGCGGCCATAAAGATAATGTTGAAGGGAACGTCTAAGAGCGGAGGCTCTGAGCATTTTTGTAATATTGGCTTTCGCTGCTTGATTGCGAATTTAAGATTGTCTGTCTTCTGGGTTTTGACGGATTTATCAGGGAGTAAGCAAGTGTTTCTCGTTTACCAGTGGTTCAATCAAGCTTCGCAGCAGGAAATAGTAGAATGACCTTTCAGCGTGAATTGAAATAAAATTATTTAATTAGATTTGTTAAAAAATAAATAATTATAATTAAAAATTTTTAATATTAGAATTTAGATCATAACAACAAACATATCTTTGTTATTTCGAATCGTTTGTACGTGGGAAATTAATTAATTTAATTATGCAATTTATGACGAAACATAAGAAAGCTGGGTGCTTTCTATTTTTTGGAGGAAAAAAAAAATGGAAAGAAAGCCCTGTGCTTTCTGGTAGGTCGTTCAGTTGTCACTGGAAATGAAGGTTACGATTTTCCTTTCCTCTCACGGTTGTCCCAAGTTTGATAAATTGTTGATCCATAATTTGAGAACTGATTGGCCGCTGTACATAAATTGCTTTAACAAGACTAAAAATAGAAGATACGCGCACGAGTAAAGAAAGTATGCGAACATGCATCCAGTAGTTTAAAAAAAAAAAAAAGAGTGTATATTTAAAAATATATAACAAGATTTTTATAACCCTATATTAAAAGGATGAACTCCAATAAAAATAGAGAAGGTCTTAAATTTAGAAATTGTGTCTTTTCTTTTAATTGAAGTAAATTAGCGTGTAAGAAATTGAAAAGGTTTACAAGTATTAATTCGGCTATATGTAAGGTTTTGCTTTGTGCGTTTTAAGAGAGTAAATTATTAATATTTTATTTATAAAAGCAGTATTTATTATAATTTTTAAATTCTTATAACTGATATTATTAATTTTTTATTTTTATATTTATTATAATTATTTATCTCTTTTCTCATTTGTAGCATTAAAGTAAATAATAAAAATAATAATATAACTAAAAAATGTAAATTTGTATCTGACATTGTTAAGATAAGACTTAATATTTAACTTTAATATTTCTCATTGCATGTGAAAAGAGAAATAAATAATTATAATAAAAATAAAAATGGGAGAATAATTGTTATATTATTTTTTAAAAATTTGGTTTAATGTGCACTTTTGAAAAGTTTTTAATAAAAAACCCAAAAATTTATTAAAATTTTTAGTTGTAAATTTGAGCAATAGAATTGTAACATTTTTTTTTTTATGTATTTGTTACATGTAAAATTTGTATACAATTATAAATTTTTAAGTTGCATGATATAATAAAAAGGGTTAATTTTATATTTGGTTTCCCAATTTATAAATTGATCACATTTATCTTCTTTAAATGTATATTTTATTGTAATATACAAATTGAATCACATTTTATTCCTATTAATAATTTTAGTCAAATTAAATAATGAAATTCTAATTAACACGGATATATTCAACAAAACTCCAAATTGGTTATCATTAGAAGGAAAATTAGTTAATTATGTAATGTTAATTAATGATCAAATTAAGATATTTTTTCACATTAGTTGAATCATAAAATTTCATATTTTTTTCTAACGTAATAAAGCTCGTTTGATTAAAATTTTTCTTAGTGATTATCTGTTAAGAGTCATGTTAAAGATCCATGTGTTAAATGAGAGTTTTTATTTTAAATTTAACAGAAATTATAAATTTGTATACTGTAATTAAGAGTATATAAAATGTTGCGAGCCCTGTGAATTTTGTGTCAACTTTTCATTATATATATTTAAAAAAAACATTTTGTTGATGTTAAGACTCAACACTTAAGTACATTTCATGGGGTTATACTTTGTTAAAAATATGTTGCACTCATCATAACAAATTAAGTTTATTATAAACGTGAAAATTAAAATTCGCCTAATCTAAATTTATATATAACTGTTTTTACATGTAACCTAATTTATTAGTTTATATATAGTTAAAAAATGTTTTTTAAAAAATTCATTACATAACATGTAAGTTAGATTGTGAAATAGTACTCTAGTTTAATAAATATATAGCATAGGATAAGCTTGACTACTCAAGGCTTTGGGAGTAGAATTAGCAACGCTTGAAAGTGCGGAGAGATTTTTTCAGAACAAACTTTACTGTTACAAATAATGTGACTTAATTTTTTACAAAGAGAACCAAATCTAGTTTGTCATTCCTTCATGAGAAAACCAACTCTATATTATTTTCTTATAATGATAGGAACGTGTATAATTTTGAGCAACTATATATTATTTGCATTAGAAGACATGAGAATGCTAAAGCGCTTGATAAAAATTATTTTATTTGAAACATCCTCAAGCAAATGCACATTGATATAATTAGATTTGTTTAACTGAATGATTATAAAATTTGATTTTTATATTTTGAAAATAAATTAGATAAAGGGTTCAGACTTGATTTGATGAAAATGTGCTCCGTTATAGGGTGTTTTAAATTCAATAATTTTGATTTTAATCTTTAAAAGTATTATTATTGGGAGAAATTTATTGTTTATTGAAAATGTAAAAATATCCTCAGTGTAAATTGAAAAAAAGGAGAAATTTACAGGTACATTGGAGGATTTAACGACGCATCAATAAATTTAACAATTTAAATTTGTTGATCTAGTATCGTACAGGTTAAATAAAATTTAATAATTTAAAATTATTGATATATTATAAAGTGATCCATTATAGTTTAAGCTTTGGAAAAAAAAAAGTGGTAAACTAACAAAAAAAAAAATAGTCAGGCATAGTTGGCCAAATTGCATTTCTCCACGTTATTACTATCTGCACTTTTATCAAAAGCGTGTGCATTTTGATTCTTCCATTCGACCTCCGTTAAATTTGTGCTATGAAAAACCTTTCAGATCCTTTTGCTTTCAAATTCATACTTCACACCAACACCGGTGACAAAAAGGCCATTTCCAGACAAAGTAAAGATTAAGAGCTATAGTTGGGCAGTTATCATGCTAATAGGAACTTCAATCAATTCTTTATCAAATAATTTTCAGAAACAATATTTAATTTCTGATATGAGAGCCACCAGCAAAAGCAAACCTCAATTCCAACAGCCTTAAACCACAGGTACGCAACAAGAAGTTAGAGAGTCCGAAATCATTAGATGTTTCCAGGAGCCTTTCAATGATCAAAAGGACAAAGCTCACAGCCACAGGAATTGTGCTGGACTGATTGATACATTTCCAAGCTCTTCATTATCTTATGCATGATATTATGCTAATTGCTAAATATTATGACTCAATTTTGTGGTCAAATCTCCAAAAATAATTTCATTCTCTGCCACTGTTTCATATTCACTCTCCACTCTCCGGCTCCCCCAACTCGGTGGGGCTGATGAAGCTTCTCTTTAGTCACTATTGTCAACACGTCCTCGGGAGAAACGCTTGTCACACTTCCAAAGAGGCACGCGAGAGAATGTCTCAGTTTGAACAAGTTTCTCTTGTATTTGGATTTGAAAAATTAAAATTAATAATTCAATTATTAAAGAATTTAAATTTTATAAGTTAAAATATTTTATCTAACAATGAATATATAGAATTTATGAATTATTTAAGAAGTATAAATAAATGATTTAAGTTATCAATTTTAATATTTTAAATTCAATTAAAATAAATGTTATTTTATTAATTTCGTATTTACTTTTGAAATATCATATTAATTATTATTTTTTATTTATAAAAAATTAAATAAAATTTTCATTTTTTCAATTCAATTATTAAAATTGAATTGTGCAAAAATTTAAAATTCTTAGTACTTTCTATATATTTTATCCATACGCTACATTAATGTGCCGAATTAAACTGTAACATGTAAGCACGTGGGTAACAACATCTAGTTGAGCATGTTTGTAGCATGGTTTTATCCTTCGCGTATTACTTTCAATGATGACCAATCTAAGTCAGACAAGGACAAGGAACGAGAAATCTAGTAAACTTCAAGTGTAAGATGAGAAGGATAATTGAAACGCATACAAAATTGAGATAATTCAAAGAATGATAGATATAAAGTGACTTCGATTATTTATTTATTTATTTAATAAAATGTGCTTGAATTCAGAAAAAGAAAAACCAATTAAAATAAAGTTATACAGATCCGGTCAAAGGAACTCCCAAAATATCACTTGGGATCCGACTGAGTCTTGAGCCTGAGATTTACTAACCAATCTGTACAGGCGTTAGCTTTTCTATGAGCAAGGACGGAACAACGGTCCCCATGGCACAACATATTCGCACATATTATATATATATATATATATATATATATATATATATATATATATATATATATATATATATATATATATATATATATCTTATCCCTTCAAAAAATTAAAATTGATCCCCAAAATGAAAATTTGACATAAAATATTATCTAATATAATTTAAAAATTGTTAACAATATTATTAACAATTTATAAGACTTGAATATTTGTAATTCATATGTAAATTATATAGATTTTTATCATCTTTTCTTTTAAATCATAAATGCTTATATTTATATAATCTTAATTTCTTTAAATTATACATACAAATCTTATAACTTTTTCATAAGAATCGTAATTTTTTTTTACAAACTTTACATATAATAAGTATAAAAATATTATAATTTTATTGATAAAATGTTGCATTATAAAAAATTTTACAAACTAATAGTTTTTTAATGAAAAAGTTGCTAATTTTTAATCAAACAAAAGTTATAAAATATAATAATATCTATTTTTCAAGTTCTTGTATAAAAATAACATATAAAAATATAAAAATACTTCTTCGTACATATACATTGTTCCCCCAAATTTTTTTTTTTTTGGGATTCCGCCCGTCTGCAAGTAAGCATCAAATCCACTTCCCATTCACACTTCCAAAGCTCCTGAATAATTTGGATGAGATAATGCTAATCCATTCTTCAAAATAAAGGTAATGACTACTTTAAAATCACACTTTAACTGAACTCATCTAAAACCCGTCATCCAAGCTGCCTTGAGACCACAGATAATGCTAATCCATTCTTCAAAACATATCCTTTATCAGTGCGCCGCAGCCAGCTCAACAGGACTCCCTCCCTCTTTGCTGCTCCATCAGTGCTCAACTTGACCCATCCAGGCCTCGGCCAAGAATATATATGTGAAACTTCAGCAGCTTCATGCTTGTCAGACACGGATCATACTATTACATAGGAGATATCAAGAAAAATTTGCATTTATGGAACATTACGTGGGGCTTAATTATTATAAGTTGAATCCAAAACAAAACTAATGAGGTAGAAGACTCTTTTATCCTTGATGAGTTTTGCTTCCTCAGGACAGAGAAAAAATAAGTATACAGGACTTGCAACTTTCTAAAAAAGCATACTTTTTGCAAGTTTTTCAGATCCATAGAAGAATTCAACCTTCATCAAGCATGTCCAAACTTTGTTGGAAAACATGAGTCTATCTGTATGGGGATAATAGAAGAAAAAGAGAGGAAAAGAAGGTTATCATCCAAAAAAGTTAACCAACTACGGAAACATGACGCAGGAGCTGGTGAACAATTATGTGTTCATGTATTATCAAATAAAACGTAACCGTATAATTTTTCACAGATTAGTACTATCCTGGTAAGTTCGTCTTAACATGCTAGTGCTGCCAAAGTTCAGCCACAAATCCAGAGCTAAGTCACAAGATTAAGTGGTGGATGTAAGATGCAACAAACAACAAAACCATTCTGTACAAATTTGAGTGTACAACCGATGATGAAGTTGATCAATACTAAGATACATACTCCCTTCCTCCCCATCTCTCCTCGTATTTCCCAAATGAGTAAGCTGTTGAAGGCATCTCACCCAAGTGAAAAGGGTCTGGTTCAATACCGTAATCTGTGAGTGGCCTCTGCTCAAGAACATCATCATGGTTTTTCACAAATTCAGGTATCTCAATCTCCCCTTTCTTTATATCATCCCAGAGATACTGAAGACGGCTTACATACTTGATTTTCCAATATAATCTGTAAAGGAAAAGGAAGAAAAAAAAAATCAGAGTTAAAGAAACATAAAAGGAACAATTAGAAACACTTCAATGAAGTGAAAAGATACTAATAATAACGTTTATAATAACATTGGGTCAATAAGGTAATGAAAGCTCTAGCTTCTGGAATCTGATTTCACTATTTCACAGAATGATTACTGTGGGTTGTCAAAAATCAATCATATAACAGTTATGTGCTTCTTTATATAAATTTTCTACCGGGAAGTATACAACTTACCCTCCACTTAAGAAAAACCGACCAAGTGTAGCAATAATGAGCCTTGAGCGAAGCCCAGGGTGAACGAAGTACAAAGTTTGGAGCCTATCCTTGAAGTCAGCAGGTAGTTCCTCATAAATCCACCTCAAGATGGTAACGCCCGGGGAATTATCATCCTTTTGAACGGTACTATGCATGTAAACAATGCAGAATGGCCCAGCTGGCAGCTCACTGCACATTTTGTGTAAAACATACCGTTTCAGCCGCTCTGGACCCACAATGATTGCTGCATATCATTTGATAAAAGGTGTCTCATGCCAGTGCCAATTAAAAAAAATAGTATTTCAAAAAGGCTTCTCAGAGTTTTGTTTTATTTTTACATTTTCTGGAATTAGACTTTAAGTATGACAATTAATAAGGGATCTGAAACTTGAAAATCTAGGCAAACCCAGAACTAATCAAGGAGAGCAGGTTTCATGAACCCACATTTGATTTTACCAACACTGGAACAGGAAAGTATAGTACAGAGGCCGCAACAACATTATATTAGTAAAAAAATGTAACAGAGATGATGAATACAGCTAGCTTAAGAGAGTAATGATCAGTGCTGATCTTAGATTAAAAATTTGAATGAAAAGCAGCTCTATCTAATAACGTCAACCATGATTCATGTATTACTTACATCAATAAAAATGGATAGATATGCAGATGATAATGGTAGGATTCCTACCATCACATAATACACCATCAGTCTGATATCAAACTGAACTGAGACAATTGCTTCCATAAGAAGCTAAAATTACTCAATGAAGACAAGTGGACATGAAATCATCCTGGCTAGTATTTGGCTACAAATTTGTTAAACTGAATCAAGGATAAGATTAAAAAAACCTGTGATTTTTTAGAGGCAGACGAGACCTAATATTGACAATCCATAAATGTAACTATGGTTCAATGTTATTCACGAATTTGTAATTTGAGTAGCTACCCCAAGAAGTATTTATATGCCATACTCGAGAAGGGTTATGCCACTGAATATTTCCATAATCACAAATGGACACATGAACTGCTTGCTTGACATAATACTTGTGAATTAAGGAAAAATGAGCAGGAATGGAAGGAAGAGAAGAAAGAAAACTAAACTAGAGGAAGAGTCTTTATTGTGCCAATTAACTATTCAGAAGTGACACAGATAACCAAAAGTGAATTGAGAAGATTAAGAAAAAAAAATGATAAATTCCAAGAGGACAGCTCCTGTATTTTTCAGAAAAGGCATATTTTGGTCGGGAAACAAACCATTGTGTTTCGTATTTTCAGTTAATTACTGGAGTGGACTACAATCTGTTTTCAATTATTAAAACAAGCTAATTAAGCATCTTCGACATGGGTTACATCAGGCAAGCTAATCCCTCCCATACTCCCAATTTTGAATAGACAATTTCAAAACTTCACAGCTACAATGTTTTCATATGTCCATAATGAAGCAATATGTTTTCATCTTTGCTTTAATTGTGCTTAATCATCATTACTGTCAATTTTCAACATCGCCCCCCGCAAACATGTTCTGCGTGTTACAGAGTGACAGCCATTTTTCTTCCATTGAACGATTCCCAATCAACAAAGCAGTTAAATTCGCTTTTATCACCATAAAAAAGTTGAAAAAAAAAAACTAACTTTTCAAAATTAATTAATATATGAGTCAAATTAAATCAAGCCCAGATAAAGCGAAGTAGAATACGTAATTAGGAATAAGGAAGCTCGGAAATTGAATTACCAGGATAATACTTCCCCACGATACGCATAATTCGATTTCCGTTCTTGTCTGACCCTTCGAGGCGAAAGAATTGCAAGAGATCAAGATCGGAAAAGTCTTCATCAGGGGAGAGATACTGGGAGCAATCGTGCCAGCTATCTTCATCTTCAACCTCTGATTCATTCTTCTTCAAAAAGGGGCGAGCATCAATAGTACCTAAATCTGATGCTAACACCATCACTGAGAATTCATTGGATGAGCTAGCCATCACTTGCTTTTTTGGTTCAGCTGCTTAGCCAAAGCGCCCAAAATGAAGAAAAGTTCTTTCGCAGCTCAGCAGCTACAATTGGAGGAGCGATACCGTTTGTGATGGCAATTTGGACCGAGACCCGACGGATCTTACCCGATCCAATGGGTTTCTACCCGGTAATTTTATTCTCATTCTTTTATACCTTCATTTATAAATATATATAAATAATATTTTTTAATCATTAATATAAATAATATATCATCCCTTTATAAATATATATATATAAATAATATTTTTTATAAAAAATATTTATTAATAAAATAAATGAACACTTAATTTCTTTTCTTATTTGCATAAAGAAAATGGATGAAAAAAGAATATTTAATGATAAAATATATGATTATTATATTTTAATTATTTAAAAATTTAAAAATTTTTATTTTATTTTTAATTTAAATTTAAAAGAGATTATTCCTCTTCTTTCTCTCTGATTTTCTTTTTAAAGAAAACAAAATTTTTTTGTCAAAAATAGAAAAATTACTTATTTATTTTATATAATTAATTATATGAAAATTCAAATTCTTAAAAATTTTAATATTTTATATATTAAATTATTTATTATATTTTAATCAAATATAATTTAAATTATTAATTTGTTAAGTCTTCAAAAGTCTTTATTCATATATTTTTAATTAAATCTATAATTTATTTCAATTTATAAGTAATAAGATTCCTAAGAATATAAGTGTGAACCAAATAAGAGAATATTATATAAAAATTCAAATTCAAATTTAAATTTAAATTCAAATTCTTAAAAATTTTAATATTTTATATATTAAATTATTTATTATATTTTAATCAAATATAATTTAAATTATTAATTTATTAAGTCTTCAAAATTCTTTATTTATATATTTTAATTAAATCTATAATTTATTTCAATTTATAATAAAAAATTGATAAGGATATTTTTTTAAAAAAGTAATAAGATTCCTAAGAATATAAGTGTGAACCAAATATGGAAAGAAAAAATATTTTCAAGAATATTTGTATTGAACCAAACATAAGAATCTTACATTCCCAAGATTCCTGGGAATGTAAAATGCCCCCTAATAGACATGGTATACAATAATTGCAATAACCATGCTTGATAATATGTTAAAGCATTAAATCATAGGTTCAATAGACATACTTGCTATGATTGATGCATTTATGATGTGATAATTTTGCATGCTTTTATGCTAATTTATTATATATTTTATATATGAATCATATATATATATATATATATATATATCAATATCTTTATATGATATATTGAACTAATTATATGGATTACAAAGTTTATATATATTATATAGGAAAGTCTAATAAAAAAATGGGAGTTAACATTGAAGCAAAGAAATGGAGAATTTTATCGTACTCAATTCAAGAAAAAACAAGGAAAAAGATGAGAAAGAATAGAAGCTTCAACTAATGAAGATTTTAAAAGTCAAAGTTTTGAAAATTTAGAAGCACAAAAAAGAGTTTAAGGATTTTATTAGTATAATTTTTTTATTTTAAACTTAGACTGTCTTGTAAAATTGGAGTTTTTCATGATATAGAGCTTAAACATATTTTTAAGATTTTAATTTGATCAAAATATTTTAAAAAGATAGTCCACAATCATATTTTTATAAGATAACCTATGGGATATTTTAAAAATTAATAAAATATGATTTTTTGATTTTTTTTTATTTCTAACATTTAATTATTCATTTGATCATATCTTATAAAATATTTGTGATTTGACTGTGAATTTTGTTAATATGAAAATAAACTCAAAGAGTTTTTCATATTTGGTCATTTGCTTAAAATGATAAATATATGAAAGAGTTATGAATTTTTCAAGTTAAAAAAAAATCAATTTTTTGCATTCTAGTTTTTTTTTACCTTTGATAATTTTTTGACCATATTTTAAAAATTATAAAAGATATGGGCATGAAATTTTTTCATATGAAAATATACTCAAAGAGTTTTTTGTGAACTAGTTATTTGCTTAAAATGATCAAGATGTAAAAGAGTTACAAATTTTTAAAATTTAGTCTAAAAATTTATTTTTTGCATCTAATTTTTTCTAACTTTTACCTTTTTTTTATCATATCTCAAAAATTATATAAGATATAATCATGAAATTTAGTCCATTTAAAAATAGACTTAAATACTTTTCCAATAACAAGTCATTTGTTTAAAATAATTTAAAATGAAAGAATTATGATATTTTAAAGTTGATATTAGGTCATGCTAGTCTAACAATTAACTATTACATGTAACAATCAATTGTTAGCCTTTGAATCATTGCATATTGATAGAAAAGGTTAATGTTGATTGTTAAAAGGTTAACAGTTGACTATTATACCTCTAGCATAAAAATTCCAATGGTTAGTTTTCATTCTTAAGTATTCTAAACGGCTATAAATCATTTTAGGTTTTTTTATAAAAATTAAGAAACATCAAATACAATATATGTAGAGTATGAAATTCTTTGTTTAATATCAATTACTTCTTCTTTCATTAAAATTTTATGCTCTTTATTTTGAAATTCTTCTATTCTAAGTGATTCATTTATTTCATTCACTTTATAGAAGAGGCTATATGAGTTAAGAAATATCAAATACAATATATGTAGAGTATGAAATTCATTGTTTAATATCAAATACTTCTTCTTTTATTAAAATCATGATTTGTGCTTTTTATTTTGAAATTCTTCTATTCTAAGTGCTTCATTTATTTCATGCACTCCATGTGAAAGGTTATATGAGTTATTTTCCATCTTAAATCAATTTCTAATTATAATGGGTGAGGAATTCTTTAGAAATTTTTTAAGAGGGTAAGGTATTCCTTATAAAAAAAAATTACTTAAGGAAGAATAAGGATTTTTATATAAAGGCTTCTTCAAGTACTTGTTTCAAGCTTGAAGAGCTAGTAAATTAAAACACAAGTTCGAAGAGTTTGGAAAGTGGATGTACACCTTGGAAAGAATGTTCAAAGAGGTACTACTACAAATCTTTGTGTTTAATCTCTCAACTCTTATTCTTTTTGCATTTGATGACATGCTTTATTTTTTTTATAAAAAATTTGTTAGATATATTGTGTTATGATATTTATCTTGTTACTTGGATGATTGAATGATTGAAAAAAAATTCTATCTATGCATGTGCTTCACATATTTTTTATTATGCATAGTTAAACAAGTTGATTTACAAAGTGCTTTAATATTTATATTAATGATTTATTTATGTTGATGTTTGAATGATCAAATGATTAATGTGTTTCTTAATAATTTGTTTATGCATAGTCAAATGAATTGATTTATACTAATTCTTTAATTTTTATATGTTAAGTGCAAATATATTTAGTAAAATTAATTATTTATTATTAACTATTTTTATGTAAAATGACATATAAGAACATGTATAATTTATGATTTGCTTGAATATTCTTTTATTTTAATAATGCTTTAAGTTATAATACATTATTTATTATATTAATTTTTAAAAATAATTTATTATACTATTTGATTTTACTTTAAAAATGAATAATTATAATTTTCTAGTGAAGAAATGTTTCTATAATATTTTAGTAAATATAGTAACTACCAAAGTTTATTTTGTAACTATTTTTAATATTAAATTTAATGTTCATACATTTATCATTACAAATAATGACAAATTACACATTTTATGTGTAAAAATATATATATTTCATAAGTAACATCATCTCATTGTTTCTTTTTTTGGTGTAATATGAATTTTTTTAATTCAAAATATATCATTTTGCAAAATATTAATAATTTTTTCAATTCATTTTCTATTATTCTTTATGACATGAAATATATTTTTTTTGTTATACAATTTGATAAAAAATATGAGTATATTCATGTAAATTTTCATTATTATGTAAATATTTTAATATAACTTATTATACTTATTTTATTTTTATTTAAAAAATAAATAATTATAATTTATTATTTATATTAAATTTTTTCCAAGAAATAAAAAATATAATTCAGTATTTTCTTATTTATCAAGGATGGATATGTAAAAACTTTTATTATTATAGGCAAAAATATTTTTAATATTAAATATAAATCAATTATATCAAAAAATTACTATTCTTAACATGTTCAAAATGGTTATTTGAGGGTCAATAAGTTAGCTAAATCAATTATTTATCAAATATTGAAATTAATTGTTTGACTTGATTAAATAGTTAAAGGTACTCAAATTATTTAAAAGCTGATCAAAAAATTGTTTGCCAAACATTCTCAAATATTTCATTAGCTATAGCTTTTTGAGTATTTTAACAGCACCAAACAATTGGTGGAGGGTAAAGGATGAACTACATCACACTCTAGTTGAAAACCAATTCCTTCTATGGCAAAGAGAGAAGATAAAATTAGTGTACAAAAGCTTTATTTAGTTTCGAGAGAAAGAATGAGAGAAAGAAAATGGAAAGAAAGAAACGGAGAAAGAATAAAAATATGAGAAAATATATTTTCTTCCTTTATGTTTAGTTAGAAGGAAATTAGAGAAGAAAGAAAATAAGAGAGAAATTATTTTACTTTATTTGGTTGAATAGAAAAGTGAGAGAACATAAAAAATTAATAAATTGAATTGACAAAAATACCCTAAATGTGTTATTAAATTCAATAAACTCATTTTTTTTAACCGATTTAAAGCCATAAAACCAAATCAATGGCTTATACCATATCCAATAAATAATGGTTAACACTTTTTTATCTAAAAAATTCATAAAAGATAATTATTAGGTAAATGCAATAATGTTACTAACAATAATCTTATATATTATTAACAATAATTATTAGTCATAATTAAATTAATAAAATAAGTCACACAAAATTGTTAGAACTACTAAAATTAATAAAATAAGTTATGACTATTATTAAAAGGGTAAATGCTAATAATAACTTTTAGGTAGTAGATAAACATTAATTATTGATGCCCAATTAATTACATTTAATATTTTATTACTATTTTTAATAATATATAAATAATGATACAATTAATATTGAAATCACATTTAAGGTTTGTTTTTAATTTAATAATATATTATTATTATTAAAATTAGTATTTCTCATTTTTTTCTATTACATAAAACTAGAAATAAAATGTTAAAGTTGATTAATTGGAATTAATAATTAATATTTATTTACATTTAGGATTGTTGCTAGCATTTGGCTATTAAAAATTAGTAATAATTACTATTAGATTAATAAAATAATTATGAACAAAGGTATAACATTTACTATTATTCACATTAAATATAATAAATTAATAACTTGTTTTAAGAGAATTCTTCTCTCTTTTTTTATCATTTTTATAATTTCACAACATCATTTCTCTTTCTCTAGTTTATATAGTCTTTGTTTTCCTAGCTACTTTTCTCTTTTTCACCTTCTTTTTCTTCTTTCTCTTATGCATATGAAATTCTAGTGTTGAAGCTAATAACTTTGCAATGCCTTGGTTAGCCATAAAATGAGTTTTCCTTATTGTATTGAGTTATTCTTATTGCTTGATCTTATGTTTTCTGGACACCATTGTTTTCTAGGCATCATTATTTGTTGATTGAGTAATAGTGGTTGAGGGTAAGTAGGAAAAAATGGTTATAGTTTTTTATTTCCCCCTAATTTCTCCTCACATAAGGAGAAAATAAAAAAACTTATGGGGCCTTTTGCAAATTTCTCTATAGACTTCTCTTTCTTTCTCTTTCATAATTTCTTCTATCATCTAAAGAGAAAAGGATTCCAATTTCTACTTCAATTTCTTCTCCTTAATTTCCTTCCTTCCTATTTTTCTTGCAACCAAATGTTAGGTAAGAGAAATAGAAAGAGGAGAAAGCAAGCTTAGAGATAGATCTATTAGGAGAAAAATTTATTAGCTAGATCTAATGAAGAAGAGAAAGTCAATGCTAAATCTAACTTAGAAGATTTTATTATTATACCTATTTCATCCATTATCATTGCATTGCTCATGGTCCTAGGAGTTGTTATACTTCATTGTTGCAGATTTATCTAACATGGTTTTTTTTTCTTGTTCAGATTTCATGCATTTTACATTTGATCAATAAAATTGTTCTACTCTATTTTACTATTATAGTATCGACTATTTAAATTTAAGATGTAATAATTAGGGTATTTTGCTTAACAAATCAATTTTTTTGATAATATTGTCACATCCTAACAAAGATTGCTATTAGCTTAGGATGTTACAATAGAGCAACATCTTACAAGCCTAATAGTATACAAAACTTAAGTGGATCTTCCCTATTTCTAGACACTTTCCAGGGTTATATAAAACAAACTTAAGAGCTACATGCCCAAAGAGTAGACCATTAACCCATGACGCATATATACTTGTACTTATGGCATAATCAATATGTATATAATGCAAATATGATGTCATCCTTATCTAATTGCCCGTTATGTCTTACCAATATGCTATGTATTCTCTAGTAGCCTTATCTTTCGATTCGCTAGGTAATTTCTAGTAGCCTTATCTTTCGATTCGCTAGGTAATTTAAAAGGAAAATATTTTTGTTTTCAAATGAAAAAAGTAATAAGGAGGAAGACTAGCCACATCCTAAGTATCAATTGCCTCTAAAGCCTATAATTTTTCTTGCATAGCATGTTGCTAATGAGGATCAATAGATGACTTTTGATAAGATTGAGGTTCATCAATCTGAAGCATAGTAGAAAAAATAATGATAATCATGAATATGGGTAGGGATAGTTTTTACCTAAGAAGGACATATAAAGGAGGAAGGAGTAGTATCAGGTGTAACATTGACAGGTGAAATAGGGTTAATGGAATAGGTTGAAACCTCAAAAATTGTTAAGAGCTTACTTAGTTAAAAAAGGAATCTAAATCTAAAGACTTAATGTAAAAAAGTACTTGAAAAATTTATATTTGAATCACATGGAAAAAAATTAATAGAGGGATGATTAGTAAATATAGGAGTATAAATAAAGGAATTAACTTGAACTACGAAAGGGAGGAGAACATAATGTCTTCCTAGGAGATTAAATAATAAGATATATGAATGCACTGGGAGATAGGATCCTAGCAGTAATAGCCCTTATGTTCAATAACATATCCAAAAAAGTAATAAAGATGTGCACAAGGCTTAAGTTTAATGTACTCATAGGGTTAAAGAAGAACAAAGCAAGCATAAGGAAAAAATTTAAGAGAATTATAATTTTGAGGAGTGTGGTGGAGATGTTGAAAAGGATAGATATTACCAAGGACAAAAGAAGGAAGACAATTGATGACATAAATAGCAGTGATAGTGGTTTCACCTTAAGTATATTTGGTATAAAAGGAGGAAATAAGTATGGCTAGGGATGAGTCAAGAATATGACAATGTTTTCTTTTAGCATGATCATTTTGTTGAGATGGTTAGAACATGAAAACTTAGGGAAAGTACCTTATTTAGCAAGAAATGCAAGAAGTTTTGAATCACTATATTATATAGCATTATCATGATTAAAAACTTCAATCAATTTAGAGAAATGGGTTTTAACTCTAATAACAAAAAGAATGCAATTTTTTTGAAGTTTTGATTGATTTTTCATCAAATTCAAATATATCCAAGTAAAATAATCATCAATAAATATTATAAAATATTGACAACCTCCCATAGTGGGTGTGGGAGTTGGTCCCTAAACATTAGAATGCATAAAAATAAAGACAAGATTAGAAATATAAGTACTTTTATGAAAAAACAAAGTAGGTTGTTTAGCTATTTGGCGAGAAGTACAACGGAAAGATTCTTCCTTAATAGATACTAAAAATTTTTTAGAAATGAGTGGTTGCAATTTGTTAAGGAACTATGAATAAGACCGATTGATATCATTTTGGGGGTGTAGTACTTTGCAAACGCCTTCCTTTTTCGCAAATAAGCTGGAACCCTCTGTATCTTGGGGCGTCGAGGGTCATCAACGTTAATCGACAGTCTTTGTTTTGCTTGTTCCAGTTCGTCTAATTTTGCTTCTATGTCGAACATCTCTTTTTGCGCAAATCTGCCAAATCACAAATGGTCTTCCGCGCGCGTAATATGAATACAACGAGTCTGCCAATTTATAATGCTAACGATTTAATGCATATATTCAAAAACTCAAGATAATTAGGGAATGAAGGATTATTTAGCTTTGCTGATGCTTCAAGTTTGGAACTGATGCATATTAAAGCCCAAGATGCTCACAACTTTATGTTTTGTCTTGAAACCTAAAACAAAAAGAAAAAAAAATAGAATTCAATTAGACGCATAAATATTTTTATACACACACACATACACACACACACATATATATATATATATATATATATATATAAAGAGAGAGAGAGAGAGAAATTCAATTTTAAATGAATTGAATAGCAATATTATATGTATAAAAAATAATATTTGAAATTAAATTTTGAATGCAAATTAAGGACTACCAACAAACACAAGATAGTCACAACTTTAAGTTTTGTCCCTCATTTGAAACCCAAAAAAAAAAAAAGAAAAAAAAGAAACTAGAATTCAGTTATACTCATAAATTTTTTTGCATATATAAATTCAATTTCAAATGAATTAAATCACAATACTATATATATATGAAAAATAAGATTTGAAATTAAATTTTGAATATAAATTAAAGATTGTTAATAAATATAAAATGGTAGAACTATTTTATAAAAATTAATCTAATGAATATAAAAGATTTAAAATTTAATTTTAAATTTCAATTTTTGTTATATGTAACATTTTTGTGAATTGGATTATCATTTCTATAAAATTCCAAATGAGGGATTAGTGTGAAGTATTATTGAAAAACCAAACTTAGACTCTATTTCATACAATAAATAAGTTAGCTTATAGTCTTTAGATGTATTTTTTATACTAGCTTATAAATTATCTAGTGTAACTTATGAGTTCTAATTTAATAAGTTAATTAAAGTAACTTATAGTTTAGAAGTTACTATCTCTTCAAATTCTTTTCAAATTTATCTTTATTTTTTTATTAATTTATAACTTATACCCTTTGTAATATAAATCTAAATAATTTTTTATAAAATATACTTAATTTAATTTTAACATAATTATAGCCTAATTTTAAATTATAAATATATAAAAATATATATGTAAATAAATAATATCATAAACTATAATTAATTATATTTTAAGTAATTATAATTTTATAATAAATAATAAAATAAAAACTATATAAGTAAATAAATATATAAGTTTATAAAATATAATTAATTAAATATTAAATATTATATTTTTATTTTAAAATTTTAATTACACTAATATAATTTATTTTTAAATAAATATAAATTATTTTAATTATATATCTATTTTGATTAATATGTCATATCATTTTGTAATTTCAGCTAATTTGATAACTAATTTTATAAAATACTTTAGTTAGTTTATTAGTTATTAGCTATCTGATAGTTGAATTTTATGATAGCTAACTGATAATTGAATTAACTATTAGCTATCAGTTATAAGTTATCAGCTACTAGCTAATTTATCAATTATTGACTAACTTATCAGTTATCAGCTAACTTATTAATTATTTACAAAAAATGAAGCCTTAACAAAATTTAATTTCACATAATTTAATTAATAAATAAAAATTGCATTATTTATCCCTTTTTAGTGGTGAAGTTAATGAATTATTATTGAAATTCATAATCTTCAACCGTTCATATTTTAAATATGAATCAAGCTAATTTATCAATTATTGACTAACTTATCAGTTATCAGCTAACTTATTAATTATTTCAAAAAATGAAGCCTTAACAAAATTTAATTTCACATAATTTAATTAATAAATAAAAATTGCATTATTTATCCCTTTTTAGTGGTGAAGTTAATGAATTATTATTGAAATTCATAATCTTCAACCGTTCATATTTTAAATATGAATCATGATATAAAAAAATTTAATGGCTTAGAGCATGTATAAATATTACTGCCACCCTCTAAAAAAATAGTGATGTGTATGATTTTGAAATAGAATCAATTTAGATGCTTTTCAAACTTTTTTTCTTTTAAGAAAAATCCTATTTCCTTGTAGAAATATTGCCCACCCCTCAGTGGAAAACCTTAAAAAACTTTAATTTGATTCATTTGCAGACAAAGCTAATGTGAATATGATTGAATTATTTCTTTGTGTGTTCCAAGAGACCATCACACCGCCAATCATCAATCTCCATGGCGTCCCTCCGTAGAACAAACGTATAATTTAATTAGCAAGTAGGAAAAAGGATATAGACATTCTAAAGTCAATTGTAAATATTTTGGTAAGAGCTAACTTAGATTTAGCAAACCTGTGTAGAGTTCACCTGCACCCGAGTTTTATGGGCTCTTTGAATAGCATAAACGAAAAACAAAATAAAATCCAGTTACATCATAGGCCTTTGGAAATCCCTAATGAAACATTTCTAGTTCTAATAACTAGTTCATGAAATTACTATATCAGTTTGAAATCCGAGGATTAGTTACTTGGAAAACATTCCATGTAGCCCTAACTATAGATATATTCTGCTAACATTGCATCCATTTCGAGTAAGCCTTTTGTGCCTTTCAAGTCTTCCAAGTTTGGTATTATTAAATATTTTATACAAAAATATTATATATATATAAAATAAGATTCTTACATGCTTTATTTTATTGAGGGGATATATTTTGGTACATTATTGATGCAATGATATATTAATATATTATCAGATCAGATTATATATTAATTTTTTTTTCTAAAATCAAATTTCATATGCCAAATGATAACAAATCAATTATCAGATTTGGTGGTATATTGATATATTATTGTATTAGTGGTATACTATAAAATATACTTATGTACATGTTTTCGGTCACTTACATGCTTACATTTGAAATCATTTATTATTGAGATTAATGATTAACGTAAATGGATATTGACTACTGATAAGTTTAATCAGCACTGCGTTATCTTATTACTCTAATCCAATTGAAAAAAAATGGATCACAATTTTAATTGCTTTCGGGATTTTGTTTAAGTAATAAATAATTCTTTAAAATGGAGCAAGCACTTCTAAGAAACACGCTTTTCCAAATGAATCTCGTTCGTCAGAAAATGAAACATAAAATCCGTTAAAAAACGGGTGCCCAAATTTCAAACGGTCATAAGTTTCATTTAATATTCATTGGAAATTCGTCAAGAAATTGGTACAAATTTATGAGAAAAATGTTTGCCTCTTCCAATGGATTTTTGACAGTAAAATCGATCTGAAACTTGAAATCCCCTGTACCCTGCAGCAACGCCCCTCCTCTTCAATTTTTTTTCTTCTCCTTCTTCCATTCAAGTCTATAAACAATTCTCAGCATCTACAGAAGTGTTGATTCTTGTATTTTGAAAGTAAATTTTTTAGTAATAATATTTCTGATATTTTACTTTCCACCAATTATTTTTTATGATTTTCATGCTTTCGGTGTAGTTTCGAGTTACAGTTTTGTAGAATCCTCTTACACTTTTTCTTGCTTGGGGGCAGGGGTTAATGCCGGTTCCTACATACTTTGTAATTAGATAGAGTTATGTTTTTGCTTCATATTCACTCCTCCTGTCCCTGGCTTCTCAATCTTAATGTCACTGACGAAGCTCATCTCTTGTCTTCACAACTACTGTTGTCAGCGTTGTTCAATCGGGTGCACATATTCTTGTGCAAGCCAGCTATTGTGATCAGTTCGGCAAGTATATATACTCAATTTTGAATGGAACCTGACTTAAAAACCAAGTATGGTGGTAAAGGTGCTGTGAAGCGAATTTGGGAGGAAGTGTACGTATAACTTTTTTTTAAATTTATTTCAAATTTGGAGGTATTTTAATAATTTTGATAAGGTTTCAAAACTTAAAGGAATTTGAAAAGCTAGTATTTATAATTTTCACATATTTATTCTTATTTTAATATATTATGGTGCCAATATAATTTAAGGGTGGCAAAAAAATAATTATTTAGAAATAGAGTTGTCAAAATGGATTGGGTTTAACGGATTGACCTGAGACTGATATAATTTTATCTGGTCTAGGATTGGGATTGGTACAGAAAACGATAACAGTAGCTCCACTTGGTAAAAGATCGGAAATGGTTAGTTCAACTTGGTAAAGAACTAGAACTAATAAGCATTAACTCGTTAGTATGGTAATAGTAATAAATAATAAATAATTAATTTATTATTATATATTTAATTTTTTTATAGATATTAAAATAATAATTTTGATATATTAAAATTAAAATTTAATATATATAATATTAAAATTAGATATATGAGCAATTTTAAATAATTTTTAATATTAAAATTAATAAATTTATATATTTAATATTGTCTATATGTATTATATAAATTTATAAAAATAAATAATTATATTAAAATTTAAATTAATACTTTAATATTAAAATTTTGAATTATTTAAAAATTTTAAATAAATAATTTTGGCATTAATTTTAAATATATTATATCCATATATAATATAATACATTATTATCTATTTTTATTATTATATAAAAATTATTATAATTATTTTTATTAATATATTATATAAATAATTATTTGTTTATATATATTTGATAATATAGAAATTATTAAATATATTTATTTTTATATAATACTTTGACATTGATCAATATATATTTAATAATATATATTTATTTTATTAAATAAAATAAATATATAATATACAATTCTTGTTCAATATAAAATTCAAATTATTTTATTAAATGTATATATTGTTAAATGCAAATTCACTCATTTATTAAATCTTAATAATATATATTTATTTTATTAAATATATATTTAATAATATATATTTATTTTCATATGTAATATATATGGCTCATTGATATATATAATAAAATTTTAAATTACAATAATATATAATTATATTTAATAAATAATAATAGATTTTAATTAATTAATAATATAAAATTAATAATAAATAAAAAATCAATATGATAATAATAATAAAATGTAATAAGTTATAAAAACCTGCTTAAATCCACCTGATAAATGTCGACTTAGGGTGGGTACTGTAGCAACCTAATCTGAACCCGATCTGGTAAAAAAGTAGCCTAACTTGAGATTGGCTCGACGTACAGTTTTTGCTCGTTAAATTTTTCTAATTGGGTTGGGTTAACCCATTTTGATAAGTCTATTTAAAAAAAGTATATTTAATTATTTAAAATCCTATCATATTTATGGAAGATTTGAAGTGCTGCGCATCCATCCATAAACAACATCAAGGCCAGGTACTCATCACTGTAGCGTCCAGCTATATCCTCGGTGTCCAACTCCTTCAATTCCGTAATGTTATCAGAAAGCAAGTATTAGACATTTCAAAAAATGAGACATGGATCCTTGCTCCCATTATTTCTATAGCTAATTGAATTCTGACGCTGTCTACGGTGTCTTTGGCATACTATGGATTTTGGAACCCTGGAGAAGTGGTGAAAAATTCTTTAGCCACATGTGAATTATGCAATTAAAAAATTATTTCTAATGGTCGAATTTTGTTAGGCAAAATTGCAAACATGGTCCAACCTTTTGATAGTGAAAAAACACTACGCCAAATTATGTCCTACATGGCTAAAGAGGATTGGCTCTACCCTCTAACACCACGAGAAAGGAAACCAAAATTGAGAAGAGTGTTCTGACTTAAAACCCTCCATCGGCAGCTCTGCCGTGCCTGAGTATTTCAGATTGTCAACCATGGCTGTCTCTCCATAACCAAGCAAAAATTTACCATGCATCAAGTTCCCTTATTTTTTTTCATGAAATTTTAGCATAATTGTTCTATCCTTTGTTTGTGAGTCCTAAAATTCATAACATAAATGTCTGCAAGTTGTGATATCGACTTTGGAGAGTTGAGCAAGTTCTGCCGTCGACATTGGAGAGTTAAAGACACGACGGAACTACTAACGAATCCCTTTTGTTACCTTTGTTGGAAACCCATAATACACTGCACAAACAGAGCCCCAGCACATTTGCTCCTCCTCTCATCTCCTTGTTAAGCTTCGATAATAACAATCTCTGATAGATCCACCAGGTTTGATACATCAATCGTTTGCTGTTCTTCACCATTACGAACTACTCTGACCAAGGATTGCGATATTAACTCTTCAATAGGCTGCGATTTGCAATCCATAAAGTCCTAGGCCCTTGCCACTTCAGTGCCCACATAGCAAACACGAAGGAACATTCTTTCTCACTCCTAGGGTCATTGTGACAAATACAAAACAAGAGGCCCTTCTTTACAATTCTAAAAAGCTAGCAAATTTCAATTTTTAAACCGAACAGCTAAGATGACTTAATGAACATCCAACGTATGCCATAAGTCCACGTCACCCGGGGTTTCGGCACCTCTCGGGTGCCATAGACTCCGCCTTGAATTCTTTATTTAAAATTCCTCAAAATAAAATAATTAAAAAAACTATTGGAATCAAATTAGCACTTAATATAATAGTAAATAGATCGACAACGATAAAAATCAAAGTTCTTAGAAGAACGTGACTGAGTGATAAGTCAACATAGAGGTGTTTAGCATCTGAAACTTATTAGAAAAATAATTTGTGATTTAATAAAGAGGGAGAAGGAGAGGGAGAGGGAGAAACAAGCCAAGTGTGACTTTAACATAAGTAAGTGAGGTTTGGTTTAAAACCTTTTTAACCTAATTTATGATTTGTTTGTAAATCAAAATTTTACTTTCATTTTATTTATTTATAAAATTTAAGAAATCCGTTTTAGGCCTAATTATTGAAAAAAATTAGTTATATATATATATATATATATATATATATATATATATATATATATATATATATATATATATATGCTAAAAAATAGTTTGTTAATAAAAAATAGAATAATTTTTTTAAATAAATAATACATTAAATAATCTTTAAATGTATAGTATTTTTAATAATTAATTGCACATAATAAATTATAATCATATATATATTTAAAACAAAAAAGATTAAATGATACAATAATATAAATTTATTGCTTACAAACTTTAAAACTTTGAAAAGATTGATGATTAAGTTGAATAAGGAAAAGATGTAATAATAAAATAGTGATAATTATAATGTAACTATACCAATTAATTTAAAAGTATTAGGGTAATATATTAGTTATATAGACGAGGGTGATAGGCCAAAAAGCCGAGCTTATAATTAAATAGGATGGGCTTACTTATTAAGCAATTCAATACATTGGTGAGCTTGATTTATTTAATTAGATAAATAAATTAAATCATGTCTTCAATGAGCCAAATCATAAGCTATGCATGAACTAGTGATTTAATTCTACCCCTATTCATAAGGTAACTTATATAACTTATAGTTGATAGCCTTTTTAATTTTTTTAAAATTTATGTCTTTTAATTTAATTAAATGAAAATATGTACTCTAATTTTAACAAATGTTTGGCTTAAGCTTAATAATTTAATATAAATAAAAAAAAATAAGTAAGTGAACGAATAAATAAATAACTTAATATAAACAAATGTTTGGCCTAGGCTTGATAATTTTAACATGAGAGGGGACCAATTCATGATGGTTCAACAGAATAGAGACATTTTCCCCTATACTTTAAAATAATAACTATTTTTTTAAAAAAGAAAAAACTTACATGAGGGGACCAGATCATAGATTTCTCCCGTTGCTAGTATCTTCACATTTAAACCAGTCAACGGCTAAAAGGTGGCTATTTCCATTGCAAACTTCGAAAAGTATCACGACAGCTCACATGTGGCCACTTTCATGAGTACATGGAGCTTCAGAACTTTAGGAGTCATTTATTTCACAGGAAGTAATTTCTCATAAAAAATTAAATTTTTTAAAAATAATATTTTATATAAATTTTTTAAAAAGTATTTAAAATTATTTAATGATACATAGAAAGTGACAAATTCTTAAGAAATAATTTTTTATATTTTGTTTGATTCAAATTTAAATATTTTAGGAAGTATTAATAAAATGACTATTATATCTCTAATATTATTATAATATAAAGTAATAAATTTTAGTTGTTATTAATTAAATTTAATAAAAATAATTTTATCATGGTATCTATAAATAATATGAAAAATAGAACTTACTTAAAGGGAGGTGAGTAAGTGACTTTTCATATTTTGTGAGAAGTAAAATTTCTCAAGAAGTTTTATTTTTAATAGTTTGTGAGATAATTGTGAGATAATGACCAATTAAATAATTCATCATTTTTCTATTTCCTGATAAATAGAACTTTTCATACTATTGGAACTAACCAAATAACTTCTTAATACTATCAAGTTGGAAATTTATTGACAAGATTAACACATTCCTAGATTTCACAGTTTTGAATTAATGTGGTTTATAATCACATGTTCATTGTATTTTTAGTAATATTACAGTGTATCAACTTTTACCATTATAATTTTTAGCAATCTTACGTTGTAACTATTACATTTATCCGTATTTTTTATATGCCACATTTAACTAATTTCATGATACTAAGAAAACAATTTAGTATGCATATTTTTATTGAGCTTTTCAAAATTATCCTTAATTCAAAGCCAAAATTTACTCTATTTTTTATTTTATACACAAAGTTTGAAATTATTGAAATGGAGAGAAAAATGTAATAGAATAAATTTGTTGAGATATTCTAATATAAATAAATAGAATAATAAAGGATTTATGAGTGAAAAAAAGGGTATAAAATTGAAAAATATTTAATATTTTATTAAAATTATAACATAAAAAATAAGAAAGATAAAGAATTTCTTTGAAATGTAATGGATAATAAGAAAGACAAGAGTATCTTTATGATGTAATATATCACAACCACAATCATAATTTAAAATTTTAATTGAATCTATCTTTGCATTGATCATGTGAGATTCTTTTAAAAAAGTAATGCCATATGGAAAAAAATTGAAATTAGATTTCAAAAATAAAATTAAAGATCATCATTAAATAAAGAATGTTAAGATAAATTTGTGAAATTCAATCTAACAAATATAAAAAAATTAAAATTTAATTTTTGAAATTTATAACATTTTTATTTAAAAAAAGAGAAAACCTCCATATATTTGATATATAATATAAGGTTACCTTTAATGTTTCGATGTAGATCTCTAGCCCTCTGGTTAGCATTTCCAATATATACAAAGGTGTTAAAATTAGTTAGATTTAATGAATTGGCGTGGAACTGATATAATTTTGCCTCATTTGAAATTGAGATTGGAAGGAAAAATGATAATAGTGGCTTAATCTGATAAGAAATTAAGATTGGTTAGCTTCACCTGATAAAGGGTTGGGATTAGAAAGTGTTAACTTATTAGATTATTAGATTAACCTGTTATTTTAATAATAGTAGTAAATAATAAATAAATAATTTATTATTGTATATTTACTTTTTATATGGATATTAAAATAATATTTTTGATATATTAAAATTATACTTTAATATATATAATATTAAAATTATATATATATGAGCAATATGAAATAATTTTTAACATTAAAATTAATAAATTTATATATTTAATATCGTCAATATATATTATATAAATTTATCAAAATAAATGATTATATTAAAATTTGAATTAGTATTTTAATATAAAAATTTTGAATTATTTAAAAAAATTAAATAAATAATTTTGATATTAATTTTGAATATATTATATACATATATAATATAATAAATTATTATTTATTTATTATTATATATAAATTATTATAAATATTTTTATTAATATATTATTTATATATATTTGATGTTATACAAATTATTAAATATATTTATTTTTATATATAATACTTTAGATTTGATTAATATATATTTAATAATATAAATTTATTTTATTAAATTAAATAATATAATATAATATGATATAATATAATGTAATTATATAACATAAAATTCTTGATCACTATCAAATTATTTTATTAAATATATGTTAATAAATATACTAGATTTTAATAATATATATTATTTTCATGTATAATATATATGATTCAATGATATATATAATAAAATTTATGTGATAATAATAAAATATAATTAAATTTAATTACTAATAATAATGATAATAATAATAGATTTTAATCAATTAATTATGTAGACTTAATAATAAATAAATAATATAATAATAATAAAATATAATGAGTCATAAAAATTCGTTTGGTAAATATCGATATAAAATTGCAATTGGGATAGGGATGGGAACTGAAATCGGGATTGGGACTATAGAAATCTAATCTAAACTCGGTTTGATAAAAGAGTAACCCAGTTTAAGACTGATTTAACGTATAATTTTTGCCTGTTGGGTTAGTTTGATAGAATTGAAGTGCCTGACAAATTTAAATATACATGGCTGCCCACGTAAGCGTAAGCTTGTAGCGCTCCCCTAGCTTAAGATGATGATGGATAGGAGCGATTTATCATTTTGGGGGTGTAGTACTTTGCAAACGCTTTCCTTTTTCGCAGATAAGCTGGAACCCTTTGTATTTTGGGGCGTCGAGGGTCATCAATGTTAATGGGCAGTCTTTGTTTTGCTTGTTCCAGTTCGTCTAATTTTGTTTCTATGTCCAACATCTCTTTGTGACTGTATATGTATTGGACAAATCTGCCAAATCATAAATGGTCTTCCGCGTAATATAAATACAAGGAGTCCGCGAATTCATAATGCAAATGATTTGAGGCATACACTAAAAAACTCAAGATAATTAGGGAATGAAGGAGCGTTTAGCTTTGCTGATGTTTCAAGTTTGGAACTGATGCATATTAAAGCTCAAGATGCTCACACCTTTATTTTTTGTCCTGAAACCTAAAAAAAAAACTAGAATTCAGTTAGACTCATAATTATCTTTACTTATAAACTCAATTTTGAATGAATTGAATAACAATGTAATATGCATAAAGAATGAAATTTGAAATTGAATTTTAAATGCTATTTAAGGATTGTCAATAATATAGGATGATGGAGTAATTTTATGAAGATCGATTAAATGAATATAGAAGATTCAAAACTCAATTTCAAATTTTATTTTTATTAAATGTAGCATTTTTGTGAATTGAATTATCATTTCTATAAAATTCCAAACAAGGGACTAGTGTGAATTATTATTGAAAAAACAAACTTAACAAAACTAAATTTCACAAAATTTAATAAAGAAAAACTGCGTTGTTTATCCATATTTAGTGGTTAAGTTAATGAATTATTATTAACATTCATATTTTTCAATCATTCATATTTTAAATATGAATTGTACTATAAAAAATTTTAATGAGTTAGACCATGTATAAATATTACTACCACCCTTTAAAAAATTAGTGGTATGTATGATTTTGAAATAGTATTGATTTATATGCTTTTTAGACTTTTTTCTTTCAAGAAAATCCTGTTTGCTTACAGAAATATTGCCTAGCCCCCATTTGGAACCATTGACAAACTATAATTTGATTCATTTTCAGCTAAAGGTAACGTGAATATGATTGAACTATTTCTTTATGCGTTCCAAGAGATCATCACACCACTATTCATCAATCTCTCCATGGTGTACCTACGTAGAACAAATGTATAATTTAGCAAATACGAGAAAGAATATAGACCAAAAAAGGAAAAAGGAAAAAGAATGTAATGTTATATACATCATTTTCGAAAATATTTTGGTAAGAGCTAGCTTAAATTTAGCATATCTGCCTCCACCCGAGTTCTGTGGGCTCTTTGAATAGCATAAGCGAAGAACAAAATAAAATCGAATAACATCATAGTCCTTTGGAAATCCCTAATCACACATTTCTAGTTCTAATAATTAGTCCATGAGACTACAATGTCAGTTTGAAATCCGAGGATACCTTACTTGGAAGACATTCCATAGAGCTACAACTAAAGATATACTCTGCCAGCATTGCATCCATTTCGAGTAAACCTTTTATATATTGCCTTTCAAGTCTTCCAAGTTTGGTATTAAATATTTCATACAAAAATATTATATTATATTATATATGCAAGAATTGGATATATCAATATATTGTTAGATTTGATTGTATATTAGATTTATTTTTTTTAAAATCAAATTTCACATATTATACAATAATAAATCAATTGTTAAATTTAATGATATATCAATGTATTATTGTATTAGTGGTGTACCATAGAATATATCTATCTTATTATTGAGTACATGTATGAGGTCACTTGCATGCTTATGTTTGAAATAAATTTATTATTGAGATTAACGACTAACGTGAATGAATGTTAATTACAGATAAGTGTAACCAGCAGTGCTTTATCTTATTACTCTGATCAATAAAAAAAAAGGGATCACAATTTTAATTGCCTTGAAACGTGTGTTTATTGAAAAATTTCAGGATTGGGGTTAAGTAACAAATAACTCCTTAACATGGAGTAAGCACTACTAGGAAACACGCTTTTCCAAATGATTCTCGTTCATCAGAAAATGAAATATAAAATCCGTTAAAAAATGGATGACCAAAATTCAAACCGTCACAAGTTTCGCTTAAAATTCGTTGGAAATTCGTCAAGAAATTTGCACAAATTTTTATGAGAAAATGTTCGCCGCTTTCAATGGATTTTTGACGGTAAAATCCATCTGAAACTTGAAATCCCTTTTACGCTGCGGCAACGCCCTTTTCATTTTTTTTTTTTATCTCCTTCCATTCAAGCCTATAAACGATTCTTGGCATCTACAACAGTGTCGACTCTTGTATTTTGAAAGTAAGTTTTATAATTTTGAACTCATTAAAAATTATTTCTGATATTTTATTTATTAATTCCACCAATTAATTTTTATGATTTTCATGCTTTTAGTGTGGTTTCGAGTTACAATTTTGTAAAGTCCTCTTACACTTTTTCTTGCTTGCAGATAGGGGTTAGTACCGACTCCGACGTACTTTGTAATTAAATATTCAATTATGTTTTTGCTTCATACACTCCTCGAGTCTCTGGCTCCTGAATCTTAATGGGACTAACGAATCTTATCTCTTATCTTCACAACTACTTCTACCAGCATTATTCATTCGTGTGCACATCTTCTTGTGTTTCTACAAGCTAGCACTTGTGATCAATTTGGCAGTAACAAATACTCAATTTTGAAGGGAACCTGGCCTAAAATTTAAGCATGGTAGTAGAAGATCTGCGAACTAAATTTGGAGGCAAATGTACTTATAGATTTTTTTTTTCTATTTTTTCATATTTCGGGATACTTTAATAATTTTGACAAGATTAAAAAATTAGGAAGGATTTGACAAGTAATTTTCACATTTTTATTTTTGTTTCGGTGTATTATAGTGTTAATTGGACAATTAATGAAAAAGGTTTCACTACAAGAATGTATGCTGTTTGGAGCGGGTTTTCCTGCAGCATTTGTTGCCCTAAATTTTCGAGTGGAGTACCAGTTGTCCATCGTGGGAAAAACTCACTTAACACTGACGCGTGCTACCCGAGACCAAAAAGAAGAAGTTCTGAATCGTCAGATTTGAGGTAGCTAAATCCGCCTCAAAATCCATGGAAAATCCATTTTATACATTTCTCGAGGACTAAAAATTAGGAACTTGCTGCTGTCAGATTTGGAGCGGTTAATCCGCAGGAAAATTTTGAATTCACATTTACCTAGGACAAATGGCTTTTTTAAATTTTGGAGTGGCTCCAGCCGCCTAAAATTTTTGCGGGAAATTAACTTTTAACATTTCCCTAAGCAAAAAAGACAAAAATATGAATTTTGGTGCCGCCCTAAAAAGTCGCCTCAAATTGCAATTTTTTTAACTCACGTGACACGCACGCTGCTTGAAAAGGGGAGATAGTATTTTAGATCAGCGTAACCTGCAAAAAAATGACCAAATATTTCAGATCTCCTTCTCACCTAGGTTTCACTTCTAAGCTGTTTATTTTCTTATTCCTTCTTCACCATCCCAAATTCTTTCCATCCTTGTTCAAGCAACTTCTTTACTGGCTTCTACATTAGAGAGACAATATATTTTTGCTTCTGAGTGGTAAGTTTCTGTTTATATTTTGTAATTTTTTTTTCTAATTTTTGTTCATCAACTAACAATTTATTTGTTGGATTTGTTCTTTAAATGAAAGAAAACCTCTAATAATTGTTGAAAATAAAAGTTTGATGATGTTTTCATTGTTGTTGTACTTCAATTTTTTGTTCTAACTAGTTCTGACTTGGAATAGTAATATTGGAAAAATGGGTAAATTATAAAAATATTAATGCATAAACATATAATTGTAGTTCATTTTGTGTAGTGTTTTCTTGATAAAAAAAGGTTATAAATTGACATGTGTATAAAAATTAGAATAAAAATAAAAGTTATACTTTAATACTAAATAAATACTTCTAGAACCAGTTTTGATAAGCTTCTAATGCTTTGATGGAAGAAAATTCATAAATATTGTATCTCATATTGTCATATTTTTTAAAAAGTTTGAATTTTTTTGAATAAAAAATGTAATTATTTTTTATGAATTATTTTTTTTATTTTTTTAATAATAAGATGAATTTCATCTTGATGTTGATAGCAAATTATTGGAAAATTAAAGTTTAATTTATTATCAATGTAAAAAATTTTACATTATCAATCAATAAGATGATGTATCATTAAACTTAAGATAGCATGTATAACAAAAATGAATTGAATAAATTACTCTTGAGTTAGCATGTAACCTTCAATCAATGGGATAGATTTTGTGGAGGACAATTTGATAGACTAAATTTCATATTATATGATAGATAATAGTTATGGCATATGTATAATAGAATTCTCCTTAATTAATTAATTATGAAAATTTTATTTTGGAGTTGTATTTTCTTATGGTTGAATTTGCATTGCATCTGTACATTTGAGAAATAATCTAGAATTAGTTATGTGAATAGATTTAATAAAATAAAACCTTGTTCATTTTTTAGATGTAAAAATTGTGGAATTAAATGGTTAGTGTAAATGTATTGTAACTTTATATTATGCATTGCAAATGAAATTTTTGCATGTCTAGACATTTGATTTACGTATGTTATTCTCTATATTAATTTGAATTCATGTGATACATTGTAGGTCTTGATTTACTTGACAATGAATATTCTAGAGCATAAAAAATGGATCTATAATAGATTGCCTCCTCGTAAAAGAGGATATACTAATGAATTTTTGTCAAGAGTGGAGCATTTTATTGCATTTGCTTGTCAACAAGAGGTCTTTGTTAGAGAAGGTGTAATTAGGTGTCCTTGTTTAAAGTGCCAAAATAGAAAATATGTAATTTCGGATGATGTGAGGATACATCTTTATACAAAAGGGTTTATGCCTAGATATTGGTGTTGGCATTGTCATGGTGAGTCACAACATGAAGACGATAACATAGGGACTTTTATGAATGATAACAACCTCAATGGAGTCAACTATCTTGAAGATATGACCTTTGATGTTGCTGGGCCTAACTTCAAAAATGAATATAACCATAATTTGGAAGAGCCCCCTAACCCTAATGCACAAAAGTTTTATGAAATGTTAAATTCTGCTCAACGTCCATTATGGATGGGTTGTAATAGTCACACAGAGTTATTTGTTGCTGTGAGGATGATGAGTATCAAATCTAATTATAACGTTCCTCGAGGTTATTTCAATGAAATGATGAAGTTGTTGAAAGAAACTAACCCAGTTGGAAATCTTGTACCAGAAAACTTATATCAGACCAAAAAAGCAGTCTCAAAGCTTAGTCTTGGACATAAAAAGATAAATTGTTGTGATAATGGGTGTATGCTATATTATAAAGATGATGAAGATAAGAGGCATTGTAAATTTTATGGGACACCTCGATACACTAAACCACGAGTTGGAAAAAGGAGATATAAAGAAGTGCCTTTGAAGAGAATGTATTTCTTACCACTAATACCTAGGCTTCAGAGATTATATGCTTCTAAAAAATCAGCTGACCATATGAGGTGGCATTATGAGAATCGACGGGAAGAAGGTGTTCTTTGTCACCCATCTGATGGAGAAGCATGGAAGCATTTTGATAGAACATACCCTGATTTTACTCTTGAACCTCAAAATATTCGCCTTAGTTTATGTTTTGATGGATTTAGTTCGTTCACCCAATCTACTACCCCATATTCTTGCTGGCCAGTTATTGTCACACCATACAATCTACCACCTGAATTGTGTATGACCCAACCTTATATGTTCTTAACCTTAATCATTCCTGGGCCATGTAATCCTAAAAGCAGAATAGATGTGTATTTGCAACCATTGATTGATGAGTTACAAATCTTATGGAACAATGGTGTCTTTACATATGATATTTCTAAAAAATAGAATTTCTTGTTGAAGGCAGCATTGATGTGGATAATTAATGATTTTCCAGCATATGGTATGTTATCTGGATGGTTCACTGCTGGAAAATTAGCATGTCCAATATGTATGAAAAACACAAGAGCATTTACATTGAAAAATGGAGGTAAACAATCTTAGTTTGATTGCCACAAATGCTTCTTAGAAAATAATCACATGTATTGGAGGAATAAGGATGCATTTATGAAAAATAGAGTTGAAAAAAGTCCACCCCCTCGAAGGTTGACAGGTGATGAAGTTTGGGAGAGAATATGGATGATTCCAAATGTCATGGATAGTTGACCCATCAAGTTACCTAGGTATGGGAAAGATCATAATTGGACAAAGCGAAGCATATTTTGAGAATTGCCATATTGGAAAACAAACTTGGTTTGACATAACTTAGATGTTATGCACATTGAGAAAAATATTTTTAACAATCTTTTCAACACCATTATGGACATCAAAGGTAAAAGCAAAGATAATGCAAAAGCAAGAATGGATTTGAAGGAATATTATCAGCGAAGAGACTTTGAACTTTTAGATATTGGCAATGGTAAGGTTTATAAACCAAAAACAATATTTTCCTTCACTACAGAGTAGAAGAAAATAATATGTGAATGGGTAAAAAAGTTAAGAATGCCAGATGATTATGCTGCTAAGTTAGACAGGCATGTTAATATCTCTGTAAGTAGATTGTTTGGTATGAAAAGTCATGATTGTCATATATTTATGGAACGCCTTTTTCCTATTGCATTCAATGACTTGCCTGAACCCATATGGGGCCCAATCACTGAATTAAGTCAATTTTTTAAGGACTTATGCTCTACAACATTGTGGGAGAGTGAGCTTGTTAAAATGAAACGTAACATCCTACTGATATTGTGTAAATTAGAATGGATTTTTGCACCTGATTTTTTTGATTGCATGGAACATTTGCTTGTTCATTTGCCATACGAAGCAAGAGTTGGTGGCCCTGTACAGTATAGGTGGATGTATCCCTTTGAAAGGTAGAATATTGCCCTAACTCATTATTTACTTCGCTTTTCTTACGTTAATGATATACATCTTCATCAAAGTCACTAATCAGTGCCTTATTGCAGGTTCCTTAATAAACTTAAGAAGAAGGTAGGAAATAAGGCATATATGGAAGGGAGTATATGTGAAGCATGCTTAATTGAAGAAATAGCACAATTTTATCAATATTATTTCCCACCTGATGTCCTAACTCAAAGCACTCGACTAGGTCGAAATATGGATTGGTATGGAGAACCCGATGTGTCAACCCTATCAATTTTCAACTAACTTAGTCGACCATCTGGGAAGTGTGTTCATAGATTTTTGACAGATAAAAAACTATCCCTAGCAACATTATATGTTTTGTTGAATTGTGATGAAGTTCAACCATACTTAAAGTAAGAGTGCTAGTTAAAAGAGTTAGAAATTATGTCATATTGATTAGTTTAGTTACCCATCTTATGGCAATTAATGTAGTGTATTCATCAATGAAGTGCAACAAGCCTTGCCAAATATCACAGATCAAGATGTTGAGAAGATAATTGAAGATAATTTTGCCTTTTGGTTTCAAAATTATGTGTGTCTCTATCTTTCTTGTATTTTAGATTAAATTTCATGACTATCAATTGAATTAACAATTTTTTCTTATCATTTTATAGGTGCACAACTCTAGTGTTACAGAATATAATGGTCATTTATGGGATCTTGCATGGGGTCCATTGCGAGAAGTGAAAACATGGCCAATATACCTTGTGAATAGGTACAAGTTTCACACTAAGTCATGGAGCGAAGGGAAAAAATCTATCAACTGTGGGGTTTCTGTGAAAGGAATAGAGAATATAAACTCCAATGAAAATGACTTTTATGGCATCCTCAATGAGATCATCGAGTTAAAGTATCTTGGTCAAAATGATAAGAAATTAGTTCTTTTTCACTGTGAGTGGGTCGATCTTGTAATCAACCATGGTATGAAAGTGCATTCATTATATGGGATAGTTGAGATAAAGCATACTAGAAGATATACTAAGTATGATCTTTTCATTCTTGCTCAACAAGCTATTTAGGTTTACTATGCACCGTATCCCACACTAGTAAAGGATAAGTTAAATTGGTGGGTTGTCATTAAGACAAAGCTAAGTGGTTTAGTTGATCATAGCCATCAATTGAAGGTTGCGTATCAAAATGAAGAAATGTGTTTTGTGGATGAAGTTGTTGATGATGGTCAAATCGGCACAATGCATGACATTGATGGAGGCTTTGACAAAATTGATCTATATGTTGACCTCACGGGCCAGCTTGATGGAAATGAAATAAAGAGTGAAGGTGATGAAGGTGATTATTCTAGGAACGAGGACGAAGAGGATGAAAGTGATGATGAGTATTCTACTAATGATGAAGAAGAAACTAATCTTAGTGATGATGAGGTTGATGATAATGAAGAAGATTACAGAAGTGACTGAAGGTATAATAGGTAAAGTATATAAAATATTTTTTATCCTTTCAACTTTATAGTGATTAAATTTTACTTCTTTTAACTTTAAAAATTACTCTCTTAAATTACATAAGACTTGTAATTAATACATACTATCCATTTAATTAATCATTTTATCAAATTATATTATTTTTTTTAAAAATTTTAAATAAAAATCATAATATTATAATATAATAAATTTTTTGGTCATTTTTTTACACATATGTTATATAATTAACAGAAATGAAATTATATATAAGAAATTTTAATTAAATGCTTGAAAATAAAGTGCCAAATTATATAAAATAATAATAAATTGAATTATTGTTTTATAATATTATTTTATAATATTATAATTCTTGTTAAAAATTTCATGAAAAATAACATGATTGGATAAAAAAGATTAATTAAATGAATAATGGGTGTTAATTTTATATTTTGTAAAGTTTATAAAAATAATTTTTCTAATTTCTAGTTTGCAATTTGTTATAGGAATTTTGTAACTTTCTCATATAATATCATGCAAGCAATTATTCTGTGGATAGGCAAACATGGATTGCAGTCTTTACCTTGCCTCCTCCCACGTTATTAAACAAATCCGGAATTGCCCTGTTGGCGTGTAGTTCCCTTGGTGGACCGTGGGGTTCTGGGTTTGAGCTCCTGCCACGTCCGTTTATTTGTTTTCTTAATGCCTCGCCGCTTGCCGCCTTACCCTTTGTTTGTAATGGAGGTAAGGAGGGGCGGGTGAAGTTGGAGGGGGTGAAACGGGGCGAATGGAACATTTTTGCCTGTTTGGTTACATTTGTCGTTTGTGAGGGGAGTGCAACCAGGGGCGTAAAATTTCGCTCGCCCCATGTGAAATTTTATCCCTCCATTTTGGGGGGGTTGGGAGGTGAAATTCCCAAATTTCTCCTAATTACCCTTCACTTTTGCTGTTGCTGACTTCCCTAGACCGCTGCTGCTGCTCCTCCCACGAAGACCTCTTTTCCTCCACGCGCAGAGCGTCCGCCTATGGAGAAACCCGAAGTGCTGTCTTCTCCGGCGACGGGAAAGCGAGCGAGGAAGCCCGAAGTGCTATCTTCTCTTTTCCTCCGAAACACAAACTCCCTCCTGCACACAGAAATACTCTCCTTTTCTTTCTATAAAACGGTTAAACAGGGGTTTTTACTTTTCAAATAAACGCTTTATTTAAAAAAAATAATAATTTAAATTATTTTTTAATTAATCAATAAATTAAATTAATAAGATTAAAAAATTAATAATTTTTTTATAATGATGTATTTTGATTAAATTTTTTATATTAAAAAACTTATTTTATTTATTATCGAAATAAAAATAAATTATATAAAATTAATTACTAATTAATATCATCAAATATAAAATAAATTGTATATAATCAATTCTCTTAAAATAAATTATTATTATTAATTATTTATATTTTTACTAAATAAAGTTATTATAGTAATTTTATATTAAGTGAATTATTGCTTTTATGTGTATGTGTGTATATGTATACTGCAACAGTTAATGAACATGATAAATATCTTCTGCTATCAAAAAATAAATTGACAATATTAAGAAAAATGTGTTATTTACTAATTAATTCTATGTAATGAGATATCATTTATTAATTAATTCTGTAATAAAAATATATTAATTCTAGTCTTTAAAAAATGTATAATCAATTATTGATTAATGTTATTAGTAATAAAATAAATTAAAAGTAATTTAAAATTGTCAAATAAAATTATTATCATCAAATATGTATAATTCTATTAAACAATGATAATATAGTAATTTTACTACCTCACCATAAGTATTTTTCTAAAATGTAATGCAAATTTTTAATATTTATTAATTATATAAAAATAAAAAATTATAATTTTTTAAATATGTTAGTATTCAGAAAAAATTTAACATATTTTTCTTCATTTATAACTTATTTGTTATTTAATTTTATTAAATAATATTATAACTACCTCAACATAACATAACAAAAGGATATTTTAGTCATTTCACTCATTCACATTTTCTTTCCCCTCTATTTTCACCCATTCCAAACAAAAAAAATTTATTTCACTCATATTTACTCCCCCTCCTATTTTCACCAATTCCAAACAACCCAAGTAAAATTACTTTCACCTCCATTTCCACCCCCCTCTATTTACACCCCCTCCCATTTTCACCTTCAACCAAACATACCCTTAGTGATTTTTTAACCCTTCACTGCTTCACATTTCAAAATCCCCTAAAATTCAACTTCGTCCGCCAAAAACCCTATATTTTCCCTCCGCCATTTTCCCAAGACCCTTTTTTTCACAATGCACTACACCCTAGATCCAGAATGATAATCCTCACCTTCACCAAGTCACCGTGTCTGTCTTCCTCCCCATCTCGACTCCTACAAGAGCACTGCAACGCATAGTCGAGTGTGTGTCTGTTCTACAGCTGGTTAGGTATGTCTATCTTCTTCTTGTAATAGATTTTTGGTTCAATAGACAAAAAAATTGATACTTTTTGCCAATATAGCTTCAATAGATGTATTTAGGGTCTGATTGTCATTATACATTTGCCGATATTTAGGGTGAGATTCACCATGGGGAATATTCATTTTCAAAGCTATATCGGCATGTTATAACTTTAATAATGTAAGGAAGACTTCCTTCTCTTGATAGAGATGATTTATGTGAATTTCAAATCGAGCATTCATCGTACTGTTGTTAGGCACAAAACAGATGTAGAAGATTTGGAGAGCACATTTCACTTGTATGTTTAGGGTATGCATTAATAGATGAATCATCTTTTAATGTTCCACCTTTGAGAGATATGTTATGTTGCAATAATCGTCTTGTCCAGTAACTCTTCAGAATAAAATTCTAAATCTCTAGAGAGAAATTATAGCATTGGACTGACTGCAGTTGTATATGAATAGTTAGGCTACCCATTTCTTTCTTGATTTACACCTATTCTACTTGTTTCTTAACATAGTTTTATATCAGGGAAATCATTTGACCTGTTTATTACTGTTGACAGGTACTTCCCTGCTTTTAACTGTTATAAGCTCGATTGGTAATGACTATAGGCATTTTTGCGCATGCTATCGAACTCAAACAGGTCCCACAGGGAAGGCAAACATTTGCATGGGAGTGCTGCTAATATATGTTGATTTGTTTCTAGGGGATGAAAATTTCACTCAAACCTGCTTTTAACTGGATTTTTGCTTAATATATGTTAATTTGTTTCTCATTACTTGCTGGTTAGTAGTTGTGGCTTACTCATGCAGAGTGTGGTAATCTTATAATGCTCTTTATTTGTTTGTTTAAGAGTTCACAGTTGCTTTTACCCTCAAGAGAAAGTCATGTGATAGGTAACCCTCATTGACAACTTATTTGAAAGTCTTATCTGTTTTAATGCTTTCTTTCCCTATTTGATTTCATCTTGAAAGCTTGTAGCTTCAATTTTTATTTATAAGTTGACATGCAAGAGCTAGATTCAAGATTTTTTCAGAATATACCCAGTATTAGAGGATATTTTGGATTACTAGGGTGGATGATGAGGCCCTGATTGCAATTGCTCAGGGGTGCTCCCTACAACGTCTGAATATTTGTAATTGCCATCAAATTTTCATATGCTGGAGTGATAGCCATTGCAAGAGGGTGCCCTAAACTCTGTTATTTAAACATCGGTGCAGTTAAGGTGTGCGTCCACTTCTCTGTTTTTCCTTCCTAAAAACCTATATTGTTCTTCGTTATGTTCCTTCATTATTTGTAGTTTAATTTTCTGTTATTTAAACATCAGTTCCAAGAATATCTTTTAGTTTCTCTTTTCTGTATATACTTATCTGACTAAAATTTTATGATAGTTATCTGGA
This sequence comes from Sindora glabra, assembly GCA_020226215.1. Lineage (NCBI taxonomy): Eukaryota > Viridiplantae > Streptophyta > Magnoliopsida > Fabales > Fabaceae > Sindora > Sindora glabra. The sequence continues at coordinate 27,028,237 of CM035228.1, forward strand.
ATTATCCCCTAGAGTGAAATTTACAGATTTTAATCTGAGAGCACAAAAACATTACCTGATTAATGTATCTGTTGTGCATTATCATGACCATTCTGTTGCATAATTATTTTGTGAATGACTGTATCGTCCCCTGGAATTATTGGGTCTTAGAATTGTACTCACTTAATTGACTTACTATTTGGCATAATAATATGATATGGCATAAATGTTATCCCTTAGAATTATTGGATATGAAAATTTCATCGTTAATTGACGTACTGTTATATTATTTGTCTACATCTTGTAATTCATTGCTAAATTTGTGGGGATGGACACCAAGAATCGTCTTGTCACATCATAGTTGTTTCTTTATTTACAATTGTTTACTTCGGAAAAAAGTTCTTCTTTTGTTGCATTCATAAATGACACTTTGATTCCTCCTCATTTTGTCGTCATTTGATATAGTTTAACAACTTGGGTGGCCTCATATTCCACTGAAGCTGAACGAAATTTGGTATTGAAGATCTTGAATGTGAGTGTCTCCAATGAATAAAAGTTGAATTTATTTCTTACATAATCCTTCCTTCTTGAATCATTATACAGGGCTTATTAGATTTTTGAAGTGGTAGATAATTTATCCAATGTTGAGCTGTCTTATTAGAGTTTTATCTTCTCTGTCCCTCTACTACTTTCAATCAGATTTTTGAATCATTAACTTGGCTGTTGATTACCTCTTGAGATATCATCATGCATAGATCGATATTTTTGCCAATGATTGACTGTCACGGGTATGCAATAAAATGTTATATGCTTATTTTTGTTTCCCTCTCAGTAATAATGGTTGTCTTAACTTCCTTTTTTTTCTTATTTCCCCCTAATCATTACATATTATATTCTTCTTGGATTCAATAAATAAGTTACACGGTTAATATACTTAAATATTTAAAGATTTCTTATTCTGTATAGATAATATTTTTATAAGAAATACGTGTGTTATCATTGTTCTCTTTAATGATATATGTTTCCTACTTTACAGATGAGAGGAAGATACTGTGAAAATCGAGGTAGAATGAATCATTCACGGCGACGAGGAACAATAGAAAATAGGTTGTTTGCATCTACTCCTGAACTTGAAAGAACAGGCTAGCCACTTTCACATGACCAGCCTTTAGTGCATGACCTTAGTCAGCCGCACATGCCATCACCTGGCCAGCCTGCTATACCCCCACCTAGCCAGCCTGTTGTGCAACCACCTGGCCACCCCTTTGTTCCACCACCTATCCAGCCCCTTGTACCACCACCTTGACAACCTCCCATCCCATCCTCTAACCAGCTTCTTACACCACTAAACTTTCAATACCATTGTGGCCAATCCACCTTTATGCCAGCAGTAGGATACTATGATGCATATCAATACCCATCCTCTAGTTATTACCAACCATCACAGCTCCCTAACATGCAGCATTTTTCAACATCTAGCTCAAACACATTGCAATCAACTTCTTCTACAGCCAACCCAACATCTAATACCCAAGTAGATACACGCTAATGGATTAAACCTGATGGACACACATGAGTACTAGCAAATGTAACCTTAATGCTAGTTAATTTTGAATGTTTAATTGATCATTATATTTGAATGAATTTTCTCTTTTATGATTTGTTTTGTGCATAGATTCAAGCCTTCAACAATTGTTATCCATCAAATATGTGCAATTATTGAGAGCAAATTCGAAGGAGTTTGGACAAAGTGGTCAAAGATTGATAGAAAAAGAAAAGAAATGTGGTGGGGCATGTTCGAGGTATGCATCTTCCTCAATGATCTTAATTATAATGTATAATGTGGTGGGGAATGTTCAAGATATAGGTCCTTTTCAGTGATGATATTTTTATTCTACAATATTAATTTTACTTTTTTTTGCTGTGAATGCATAAAATAAAAAAATATAGGCCATTAATTATGTGTAGGTTTCAGAGTTCAGTTCATATCCGGAAAAATGAATGGGATTTGGTTACATTGTCATTTTTGTCCTTTAGCATTTTAGGAATATGCATGTTTTCAGTCAGCAAATCTTGTAAAACCAAAAAAGGTTTCAGTGATTTCCATGTAGTTTTTCTGATATTTTTACCTACATCATACTTATGTTTCTGAATCCGCAGGTACAGTTTCTTTTCCTTCTGCTATTTTGGTCTTGAAAAGCAAATTCAAGAAGTGCCTTCTTTCTTGATCTCATATTTCAATTTGGTCCTACCAAGTTCCGTCCTTGTTTGGTAACACGATAATTTGCATGAAAATTGGATGACATATGTTATCTCCTTGTGAAGCTGGTGATTCAAACGCAAATAACATTGACATAGTGGTTCCGTAAAGGCAATCTAGAATCACAGTGGGACATATACTTAAAACTGACTGTGTATATTCGAAGAAAGACTTTTTTCCAAATTGATGCTAAAAATCAGATAATTTGATATATATATATATAAAGTGAGAGTAGTGGAGCTTAAGTGGCCATAGTGGGTATTTGTTGAAATGCAGCAGGTAATTCTGTTAAAATTTTATTATGTTCTATTCTTTGCTCAGCCTATATTCTGTGAAGTTTCTCTTCAATCTCTCTTCTAACTTTCTAACTACTCTTAGTTTCAGGTTATGTAATTCCCTAAATGTATTATGTGTGATTTGATTCAATTAATTGTCCTTCCTGTTCCATTCTCTGTGCAAAAATATGACAACTTGATTTTATGTGTTTTATAGGAAAAGTTCACATGGGATCCCCAATATGAAGCAATAATCAAGAAAAATTTCATGTATAAAGGGGCTGACCGCTTTAGAAATTTGATGAGAGATGCAAGAAAATCTCACACAAAACCATCTTGGATATCTGAGGCATCGTGGAAGACAATGGTAGATTATTGGGATAGTGAAAGCTTTTAAAAAGAATCTATTCAAAATAAAACAAACTCAGCTAGTGGTAGTGGAATATTACTTCATACTGGAGGTTCAATTCCAGTTACTGAACATAGAAGGCGGTTGGTAAGATAATTACCACTAAAATTTATTTCACATACATATTTTTGTTATGTATATATTTGTTATTTGAAAGTATATTAATATATGTTGTTATTTAATAATGTTTTTGTATTTAGGAAAAAGAACTTGGGAGGCTTTCTACTCAACTCGAGTTGTTTGCTCGTACCCACCAAAAAAGAGATGCTTCTTGGGTGGATGAGAGAAGTAGACAAATATATGTAAGATATATTATATAATCATCTACTTTTTTATTTGTTATTTAAATAATTGAGATATAAGATGATGTTTGACATTTCAATTTTTTTGATATTAAGGGAGAATTTTCAGAAAAGGATTGAATCCCAGCTTATTGATTCGCAAGCTAATTCAACACTTGAATTATTTGATTGGATAAATATTGTTGGAGGGAGCAATAGGGGCAGAATTTATGGACTTAGATCACAAGCATGTGATGTTAAACATGGCGAAAGCAGTAGTAGGCTATCCACAAGTTCCCAACCATTATAGAAGCAAGAAATGGAAAATAGAGTTAAGCAAGAAGTAGAAAATAGAGTTACTGCATTGAAAGCGGAGTGGCAAAGTCAATTAAGCCAGTATGAGTTGCTTCTAAAGTCTTTATGTGATCGCACCGGATTAATTTTGCCTACTTCTGCCCCTTCACCACCTTTTCATGGTCCAACCATTCCCACACAGCAGCAAGGAGAAGGGCACCATTAACAGCTGCAAGATCATACAGATGATTCAGAAGATTTTTAGTACCAGTTTTATCTTAATGATAGTATTTTTGTATGAATGATTTGACATTTAAATTTGATGTTAACTTAATGTAGGATTATTATTGTTTAGATTGGAATGTTACTGGACCTGTTGATGCAATTCACGTTTTGGATATCAGGCATTTAATCACAGGAACAGCATCTGAAATCTGGGCTTATTTAATGCCATTGTAATTTCTTTTATAGAAATATCAATTTCCCACGGCATTCATGCGGTCAACACCGTGGGAAAATGACACAGAACCATTGACTTTCAGGGGAGGGGATAATAATAAAATAAAAATTTTCCTGCGGATTTCCCACGAAAAATTATTACATATGTATTTTTTTTACAAAGTTTAATATTTATTTCCGTGGGACAAATTGCAGGAAATTTAATACATATATGCGGGAAATGTCCAAAATTCATGGGAAATTATTGTGAGAAAACTGCGTGAAATTCGTGTAAAAAAATCGTGTGAAAATTACTGTGGGAAAATACTGTGGGAAAGTGTTTCCCATGCATCTAATTCCCAGGAATTTGTAATTCGTGGCAAATTCGTGGGAAACTCAAAATCCGCAGGAAATCCGTGGGAAATATCGCTCCAAACAACATATATTCTTGTAGTGTTTATAATGACTTAGAATAAGTATATTTACTTTTTCAACATACTCTTCAAGGGATAGAGTGTTAGAAGCTTGTTGGAGCACTTTAGCATTGAATTTGGGACTTAAACGTGTTAACTTGTAACCATTTCTTGCCATTAAATGGAGTTGTTCCTCTCCCTTTTGATTGCACCTAGAGGATCCTGGTATGGATTGTTCTTGTGGCTTTACATACACGAGTATTTTAGCAACTAGATTATGTTACTTTTTGAACATTTGTATACAAGATTTTATTTTATAGGGGATAAATCTTTGATATCTCTCTATTTCTTCCAAGCAGGCCATGAAAGTTTAATGGAAAGATTGGTAGGTCACAAGGAGTGGCAAGTATATGCCTTATGATTTTAATTAGAAAGCTATTGGCTTATGACATTTGATACCAGAGTTTGGTTAGTGCTTATGTACATGATTGGGTAAGTGATAATTGTATGGATGATAAATCTTCGATATCTTACTATCTTTTTCTATTATGAGAGTTTATTAGGAAGGCTGGCATAATCATTAAGAATGACAAGTATGCATTGCATGGTTTCGACTAGAAAGCTATTAATTTGTGACTTTGGTATTAGAGCTTGATTGGCACTAGTGAACATGATTAAGTAGGTGACAATTAGTTTAAATGCATATTCTCTATCATTATTAAGAGAACATTAACTGGTGTATTGGATGCAAGCTTGTGTGCTTGTGAGCTAGCTTGCAATGTGGGGAAAACTAGTTATGCACTCATTCATATTCTTTCATTAAGAGATGCATCACCATTTGAGAGAATGTGTGAATTGATGAACAATCTAGTGGGAGAAGCCTTTGTCATGCTTGTGAACTTGACAATATCTAGAGGGATGAAGTTTGCAATTGGTGAAGCCATACGGTGAAACCTTAGTCGTGTAGAAATGTGTGACCACAATCGGTCGATACATCTTGAGGGATGGAACATTAGAATGTAGACACATCTTGAGGCATGTCACATTAGAGTAATATGTTGAGTAGATAACTCTATTATAGAGGAATCCAAAATCATGTTGAGCGAGCATGATAATACTTAAAGGAGTATTGCTTGAGGGAGCATATCTAAAAGGCTAAGGTGATCTTAAAAAGGGATTGAGACAATTTGTACAATATGTGGGTTAGATAAAGAGCATGCAATCATCTACAGGATTCAAGATGAGATGTTAAAATGCTAGGGCATCATAGTTATAGGATGATTCCAGTGGTACTTTGATGTAGTGGGTTAAGCTACATGGTCACCTGGTGGAATGGTGATAATAATTTGAGGAAAAGGGCATCAAACTAATATTACATAGTTGCTTGGTTGAAAGACTTCGCAGCAATTAAGTTCACATTTGCTTGTGCATAGGCAAAGTGATACTTGAGCTAGAGTATGAAAGAACCTTATGCTCCCCATCAAGTTATTGATATAAGGGAGTCATCAAGTGGATGCACTTCAAGAAGTTATCGATGGACACACTTGAGTTAGGATTGTGAAAGCTTAAACATTATTGGATATCACTTGAGATAGAAGGGTTCATGAGAACCACAATGCTAGAGACCATTGACTCTAATATGAGTTGTGATAGTTAAGATACCATAAGGGTGTTAGTTCAAAAAGGATTAAGAGGATCCAATTGAGTAAGTGACATTATGAAGTGTCATGAATTGATTAAAAGGAACACAAGCTATCTTAGGAGCAAGGTTATGGGACCTAATATGTATATCAAGATGTAAGTCTTTCATGTTAATGTTATGGCATTAGACTAAGATACCTTATTAATAGGCAGTTTAGAGTGTTAAGCATTGCTTGCTAGCTATAAAGTCAATACACATTTTTGCTATAAAGGTTACATCCATGCAAGTTATAAAGGCAGTAAGCACATAGTTATAGAGGCAACAATCCCTCGATTAAATTGTAGTTACAATAAATTCAAGAGAGCTGGTGGGATAATGGCATTAAAGAGTATTAGGATACCTTTGAAAGAGTTTATTGAGGTGAAACTTTTTGATATATATGGAGAATGTAGTTTGCTAAAAAGAATACTAATTGTGCAGAAATGATTATCCAAATGTGTGTGGGAAAAATTCATTAAAGCTTAAAGATTTAAGCATGAAGTTTTGAGAGTGCAAGTAGAGTCCTTCATGGTATTGTATCAAATTAAGGTGTTAACGACGATATTAATATTTGAAGTGAAAGAAAATGTTACAAGTTGGCAATTGTGATCGATTAAATAGGTAAACATGCTTGATTTCAGATGGAACTTGACTTAAAAATCAAGCATAGTGTAAAGGTTATATGGAGTGAATTTGAAAGCGAATGCATTTATAGATTATTTTTTCCAATTTTCCTAAGTTTTAGAGTATTTTGGTAATTTTTACAAGGTTTAAAAAGCTTGTTTTTGTGATCCTCACTTTTTTACTTTTGTTTTGGTGTATTAAGGTGCTAATTGGACAATCAAAGCTTGACAAAATAGGTTTATAACAACTTTAAAAAAAACTATGTCTATTTATGTCGAATGAGCTTTAATTCAAAATATTCTTTAAAGAGTGAAGTGTTAGGAGCTTGTTAGGGCACCTTAGCATTGAGCTTGGGACTTAAGTATGTTGATTTATGATTATTTCCTACCTACTTAAAATTATGTAATGAAGTATATACCATTAAATAGAGTTATTCCTCTCTTTCTCAATTGTATGTAAAGGCTTCTTGTGTGGATTGTTCTTGCGGTTTGATAAGCATAAGTGTTTTAACAACCCGATTATATTGCCTTTCAGATATGTTGTATATGAAATTTTATTGGATAAACGATAAATCTTCAAAATTCTATTATTTTTTCTTAGCATGCTATAAGGATATAATAGAAAGGTTATAATAATTACCAAAAGTGGCAAGTAGGTACTGCATAGTTTTTGCTAGAAAGCTTTAGGCTTGTGACACCTTGCCAAAAAGGCTTAACACTAGACATGCTCATAAGCTTAATGACTAAGCTGAGATATAATGGGCTTTACACCAAAGCTTATATTTTGACTTATACAATTTCAAGCCTATTTATGAATTAGGGTCTAAGCCAATGGTTTAAGTAAAGCCTAATCTTGAGTTTGTGATTCCAAGAATAATTTTTATTTACTATAGTGAAATGGGAACATAATGCAAATATGTTTATGTTATAATTATCTATATTATTATAGGAAAGTTGAAAACTCATTTAAAACTTAAAAAGAAAATGCAAAGTGTCAATATTTAATAGCTATTACTTAAGCTCTTTCAAATATATATTGTGTATTGATTATAATAATATCATACATTGTTTATTAATTATAAGGAAGCATACAAATAACATTAAAATTGTTTACTTTTTTTTTTGGTAAATTAAGATAGTTTATTTCACATAAATGAATAAAATATTTAATTGAAAATATTTCTTAACAAAACAAATCAATTGTAAATTACAACCTAATCAGTCTACAAATTTGCTTAATTTGCATTATATTTTATAAGGAATCTGGAATTTTAAATTGGAAATGTGCTTATCAATCAACTTTATGGCAAGAATTCATGACTTTTAATTTTGCCTTTAGCAAATCATTTTGTCCCTATTTGACTCAAATGGTTATAGGCATAAAAAGCTTTATTCATACTTTATCATAACTAGTGAATTGATAATTAATATCTACATATATTTAAAAGCTAAAATGATAATATTTTAATATTCAAGAACAAAAATAACTATTAGATAAAGAGAAGAGAGGCACATGGAATATAATTTTTTTAAATACTTACCTATAAGTAGAACAATAAATTATTTAGAATAATTTTGTAATATTATATCAATTAATTTTGAATTATTAAAGAAAATTTTTTGGAAAATTTTATAGATGTAATTAGAATTTGAGCTTAGGATTAGCTTAAATCAACTTTGGATTTAGTTCATGATACATGAAGACCTAACCCATTAAATAAGCTTAAGTCTAAGGCCTAAATAATAAACTAGGTTAAAGACGATTAAGTTTGGCTTAATAGGTCTTTACATGCCTTCAAGCCTATAAGCATCTCTACTTGACACACTTAAACTAGGCATGCTAGAGACACATCCAAATTAGGTATGCCTAGTTAAGTGTATGCCTAAACTACATGTGTGTGTAATGTGTTTCTATGGTATTACTTTGAATAAGGCTTGTATGTTAGACAAAGTACTATGATAAATGGAAAAAAGATAGAAACACAACACTGGAAACATGTTATTAGTAACTTTTCAAAATTGATGCACGAGCTTTATTAAATCTAAGTAATAATAAATTGACATGGCATGTATGAGGCATGTTTCTTATGCATGTTTTTAGCAATGCTTATGAAAAATTTAGAAAACCTCAAGTGTAACATTGAAATGATTATTAAATACACATAATTTTAAATAATTCAAATGACTTAGATAAAAAGTGGCCTTATTTATTGATTTTGAACTTATTGCAACCCATCTTGGGTTATAGCTAACAATATAAATGCAAAACTTCACAAGGTTATGCTTGTATTGAACATAAACCATAAACATATTGTGATGATTCTTTTTCATTTCTTTTCAATCTTTCACACGGTCTTTCCAACATAAGAAAAATAAGTTTTTAGCAATGGTTATGTCCCTTACTAAATACAATAAATACATGACATATAATAATTTGGTGATAGATATCCATCACTAATTGCTAGTTAAAAGTTTTTTCCTCTAAATTTTTATGACATGAGAAGCATTTATATAGCTAATTTTTGTGAGGGAATATTTTTGTCACTAATTTAATTTATTCCATCATAAAATTTAAAGAAAAATCTAAAAGTTTTTATGAGGTTTAGCAAGAGTTATCATCCTTCATCAAATTTAGTAAGTGATTATGATCACTTTTTTTGTACATATGCTCTTTGCTTCCCATTTCTAATAAATTTCCCTTGTTTTCCATAGTCAATTCCAAGTCTATCACTAATGTGTTTTGCAAGTGACATGTCCTGGCAAATCCCTCACTAAACAATAAATTTTGGCTCTTACCACATTTAATTTCAACATTGCACCATGTTTTGTGAAAATAGAAACAAACATCACTTGACCTGTATTCAACAACTAGAAAATGCAAGATCCTTTACAAACTATATATATATATATATGCAATGACATTTGCAACTTAAATTAGAGGTGACAATTCCTATCATTCGGGTTAACTCATTTATTATTTGTATCATTCGTGTCAACTCACAGATCACTTATTTAATTTATTTAATAATTTTAGTTAATAAAATATATATTATAAAATTATTTATTAAATTTAATTACATATTTTTATAGAATATTTTTAATTATTAATAAAATATTATTTTAAATTATTATTATTTTATTAAATTAATATTTTATATTTTTATTATATATATATATATATCTATTTATGATTAAAATATTATTTATTTATTAAATAAAATTATTAAAAATTTCATATAAATTTTTAAACAGGTTGGCGTATCAACCCGAACCCAAATAAATATGTTGGGTTCGTATGGGATTATTGTGCTATGTCTAAAATTACCACCCCTAACTTAAGCTATGGTTAGTAATGTGTAAGATTTTTTTCTATATTATTTTCTTTTATTTTATATCTTTTAGTGTGTTATATATGCTTAATTTCATAGAATTAACTTTGTCATATAATTTGAGATTGGTTTTCCAATTATTTGAAATTTGTCACGACCCGACATACCGTAATCGTGACCGGCGTAAAGATACCCAATCAGCATTCCACACTGATAAGATACTCTTACTAGCCTCCAAAGACGACACAATATCGTATATACTTGTAAAAATAATATTAGGGCGCGCCGAAAGAAAATAGGTAATAAAGAGTTGAAATACCAATTAATATACGTATAACAGTACAAAAATATTTACAGAGATACGTCTATCATAACTTTACATACAGAAAACCTAGACATTTGACTCATTAACCCTATTTGCAACTCCAAATCACACGTTCCAAAAGGTGTTGTGGCATGTCTTTAGTAAGTGTTACCGCGCATCCACGGATCCACGGTCATTATCTGAAAAGACAAATTAAAGAAAACATAGAATGAGTATAAACATACTCAGTGAGTAATAACCTATTATTGTCCCTTTTTGGTTTTCCCAGTTAAAGCTCCTTCTCTAATTAAAAGCTCAAATTTAGATATTATGTTAGTTGAGGAATGGCATTAGTTGGTATGCAATGTCACCTTATATCTTTGGTCCAACCTTATCCCCCGCCACCCTAGGCCCGAGGCCACCAACCTTTTCCCTCCACTACTTACCCCTCCTCTCATTCTCTGCGAAGGATGTTTTCTCCCTCCCACATTTTTGTAAGTAACATGAACAATTGTGGGATGCCACATGCATCAACCACAATTTTTCCTCGAGGAATGTATCAAAATACCAACAATGCCATAAGTGTTTTATGCTTCATTTATCCTTCTATGCTCATCCTCATATCAAACCCCAAAGGATATTCAAGTATACAAATTAAATCATTCAAATGTCATACACAAATTGTTCACTTGGCAAAGAACATGGGGGTGAACATGGGCCATGTTCTACCCCGTGTTCAGAACATGGGGTAGAACATGGGCCGTGTTCTACCCCATGTACATTACTGATCCTCCAAAAACACAAATTTACAAGGCTAAACCTCCTTCTCCCCTTGGCTTCTCAAAAGAGAAGTTTCATACATACTTTTATACTCAAAATTTCATCTTCCTTAGGCTTTATAACTCATAAGAATCTTCCTAATTTCATCAATTTAGCCAAATTTCAAACAAGTCATGCCAACCCACATGAGCATCATTATGCCTTTAAAGTCCTAGTGTATACATCATGGTTTCTTGTTGCTTTTACACCAAGCCAAAGTCATAGATCAACATAACAACATCTAAAACACCATTAGACATGTTCAAAATCATCCAAAACTAATTATCTCAACAACTAACACAAATCATGTCTTAGAAATCATATTCCTCATGACCATCCAACATCAAGAGTTCATAAAGTGAATAACAAGCTATTACTCACCTTAAATCCTTACTTGCTTCTTCCTCCTTTCAAATATGAATTCTAAGGGAGAGGGAGAGGAATTCAAGAGGATAAAAATCAGATCTTAAAGTCAAGAGGAAGAAGAATTTCACAAGAGGTTTAGGGGTATCAAAATCTACCTATTTAATTTGCCAATTTCCCTTGAATTCACTTTGTCTAGCTTCCCTTGTTACTTCTCTATGGGGTCACGAAATTTTGCTGGAGAGGAGCAGCAAATGTGCTGCAACCAAGCCTCTCTTACTTTATAAAAAAAGGCTTAAAGAAATTCTAAAAAAAATGTCACAATTCAATCATTTCCAACATTAAATGCCTTGGACTTTGGGGACACTTGGTGAGCTGCATTTGGGGACACTTGGTGAGCTGCATTGCACGTCCAAGTGGCTAAGATTCAGGCCAACACATCATGATTTATCCAATAAAAATGAGACACAAATTAAAAGATTTCAAATATTACACTTTTGCCCCAAATTTTGCCCTTTTCTTTCATTTTAGTCCTTGGCTTCCCTTGGAAGCTTGAGCTGGTGTTGGGTCACGAAATTGGGCCTTATTTTTTCACATTTGGGTCTGAAAATAACATGGGCCAACCCAACCTACACAACACAATTTAAAAAGGCCAAAAAGATAAAAGGATTTATTACGATTTGGCCCCGACTCACTTAATTTCTTTACATTTTCACCCTTAGGCTTCTAAACTTCCTAAAAATTTATTTTCACTTCCCATAACTACTTTTGAGCTTTGAAAATTATTTTTGATCATCCAATTTTTTGAATTAATTTACTATAATTTTATCTCATTTTCTCACTTTTTCACTTTACCGAGTACAGAAATTCAATGAATTTCTACATGAAATATCTTAAAATCTATTCTTAGGTTTCTAAGGATATTTTTACTATTGTACTAATCTAGGGTCATTACAAAATTATTCTATTAATGCTATATTTTTATACTATTTTAGGTTTTTAGTTATACCTTAAGCTTTGGATATTAGATTTAGGTGATCTTTACATCATTGGAAAGTTTAAGGAAAGCTCTATAACTCTTATGTTTTGGTTAAATCCTAATTTGAATGTTTAGAAGGCCTATTTTTAGCTAAGAAATTAAACCTTTGTTTTTGTTCAAGCTAAGCTAGTTTTGATTTTTGATCAAGGTGAAACCTAAATTTTTCTAAGATCTAGACCTACACTTTTATGTTTAAAGTTTAGCAAAACTGCATAGTTTTGGTGGTCTTACATTGACTAGAAATTAGACTTATGAAATTTTGTTGCAGTAACTCTTATGGTGCATTATTTTATAAATTAGGTTCTAGACTTCTAAAATTAGCAAGGGCTTATTTTTTATAACCCTAGGAGGCATATGATTTTAGTCCATTAAGTTTAGTCTTATAGGAAATCAGATATAGGGATTTATGCTTTCAAAGGTAAGAATATTTCTATAATTTTGCACAAACTCAAAATAACAACTTTTCTTTCTACAAGTTTCTTCTTTTTTAGCCATGAAAGGTAAATTTCTAATTAATTCAAGGAAATTAAGGCTTATCTCTATTTGGATTATGAAATCTTAAGTTGTAATGTTAATCTTTTTAATTAATTTTTCTTTTTTTCTTATTTTTATGTTGATTACTTAGAATTACATGAGTTAAATATTGATTTGGTATAATTTTTATTCAACCTTTTGACTTCTAAATATTGAATTATAATTTGTTAATCACTAATTTTCACATAGGAATAGAGGGTTGAATGATTAAGTTAGATGTTTCTCATTTAATCCTTCAATTCGACTGAATTCTATTTTTAAATCAAATTTGATCTAATTTTATGAATTATAATGATTACTTAATTCTATTAATCTTAATTAATTAAATTATAGATAGTTATCTAGCATAGAAGTTATGAATTATTGCAGGGTTTTAGATAATTCAATGTTGAAAAATCAATTAAAATTGTTAGATATATTTGATTTGTGATTAATCTGCATAAGAACTCTTAAATCCTTGGATTAATTTTGCCTTGATTTCCTTTTTGTATAATTGTAGCATTTTGGTTCCATTAGTTTATTCTGTTTAAATTTTGAATCAAACCCTTTCCCTATTTAGTTCTATTTAAATTCTTACACATTATTTACATCTTGTATTATTACATTTTGTTTTGTTCTATTTTGCATTCTATTTGCATTTTGTTTATAATCAAAGTAAATCATTATGAAAGAATATATTAAGTGGATCACTAGGGGTTTGACTTAGTTGTTATCTTATATTACAAATTTTTATTAACTAGTAATATCTAATTTTAAATATGTTGGAACGCACGTGTCAGTTAGGTCAACCATGGCTTGACAAATGAGCTTGGTTTTGATATAGCCAAGGTGTAGCCTTTAGAATTAAGCTCATACAACTTTCCTTTTCTAGGTCCACCAATTGCCTTGTAGAATAGGTTTATGTTATCAATTACTTATATTTCTCTTATTTTAGGCTTACCACCATTAATTTCCTATTTGCTATCAACTCCACTACTTGGTTGCTAATCCTTAAATTCTTCATTAACTAGTTGAATATACCTTTCTTGCTAAAGAAATATTGACCTAAAATATCAATCAACCTAAGTTAAGGAATAAAAGTAATATTTAACATGTAGTAGAATATATGCATAATCAATATGTATTTTAACTAGTGCAAATATGAATATTTCATAACATATGAAGCTTTATAAACATCAACCAACATATGTGATATAGCTAAGGAGTTGTAGTAGAGCAAATATGAAATGTCAAAAGTAAGGAAAATGAAAAGAAAGACACAATTATGGTAGTGTAGCAACATTTATGCAAAAAAAAAAAAAAAAACCATCAACCAATTGCTTACAACCATTATGATGTTGAATTAAATGGTGAGCAAAGAGAACAAATAAATGGAACAAGGTCACATAACCATGTTTGTTGGAACTTGTGGATGTGTAAAATTTAGACATTTGGCGTGTCTAAAATTGACATATAAATTTTTTGCATTTATCTGCAAGATGCTTTGATGGACTTTTGGATGATGGTTTTGCAGAAAACAAACGTTCTAAGTTTTTGTACTTTCTTGAAATTATATAAACGAATAACTTTAGATGTTGATTAAGTTTAAAATTGATATAATAAATTTTCCATCATTTTAGAAAATGATGCTAGATTAACATAAGCATCGATTATAATTATTATCTATTGTTTTAAGTTTGCATATAATTTTAGATATATCATTATATCAAAATAAATATTAATGATATTGATAACTGACATCTATTAAAAATTCTGTAATAATGAAATTTTCCTTTGGATTTAACTTGAATTTACCCTAACTATTATCTTGAATAGGTTTAATAATCAATTTTGGTTCGAGGTGTATCATTTGCCAAGAATCTCTTTGATCTTTTACTTCACGTTGATAATAGAAAAGTAGAAGGCTGTCTATTTACTCTTCCAAAATATATACAGAAGTCGGGATCGCCTTTACTTTTTGACCAAATGGATGTGGTTTGAAGCTTAGATAACTTTCTGCCAGAAATGTAAAATTGTTCATTTCATTTAGATTCTTCACTCCATCTACTGTATTTATATTTCTAGATACCAATATAACAATATGACAGCCTGGTAATGCCTTAGGAGCATCCAAAATTGGAGGTTTTGTAGTAGTAGCCACTCTTTTTTTTTTTTTTTTTAAATTTTCAAATAGACTGATGCTTGATTGTTGATAAATCTTCTAAATTTTATTAAGGTGCAGACTTCCATCCGAGGTGGGGTAAATTGTCCTAGTCAAAAAGTTTTGGTTAAATGACCTCTGGTAGCCAGTCGAATCCTCTTCCAAATTTCAATTTATGTTTAAGCCCCTCAATTTGTTGAATACTGTTCTTCTATTCCCATAGTTAAAGTTGATCTCCAAAAATCCAATTGATCTACTCCATGTACATTTTGAAAATAATAAAACTCAAAAAGTCTATCAACTATTATTACTTTTTCAATTTAAATTAGTAGAGTCTTGGACCACCTTTATTATGTTCATTGTAATTTCTATTTCACCCGAACTCATAATATATAAATAAAAAAGATTTGATCTGACTATGTCTTCTTCAGAAGATTTTTTTCCCAATTTCCTATTACGTAGAATATGTAATAATGATTCTTTAGACCTTTATTTCATAATTTCAGGATTGAAAATTATTTGCAGTTCCTAAAGTCTTAAAATATGAGGACCATTTTAGGCAAATTCCTAATTACATTAATTAATAGAATAACAAATAAAAGGTAAAACAAAATTATGCAATTAATAACTTGTAAACGTCAGTCAATGGTAGATCCAATAGAAAGATCACTTGGCTGGTTGGTAGGTGTATAATAAATGCAACTTATCTAGAAAATTTTTTATTTTGAATTATTTAATTAGTCATTAACTACTAAAATAAAGTCACAAGCCATGAAAAGTTACTTTTTACATCTTCTTGGTAAGAAGAAAATCCTCTAATGTTATCTATAGATAAAAATATAAAATCACCCTTAATTTAATTAATGACCACTTTGATAGTCTACCTTCACCATGAATTTTAAAATTATAATAACTATAATTTATTAATTATAAAATATAAATATAATAAATTGATTATAATAACTTTAATTATTTTATTATTTATATAATAAATAGAATATATAACTATTATATAAAATAAATACTAACTATTATATAATAACTATAATGAAAAATATAATTATAAATAGAATTATATGTAATATTTATATCTATTATATAATTTAGCTTTATTATTTAGAGTAAACACTTCTTTCTGATCTTGATATATTGTCTTTGTACCAATTTTGTCTCTCCAAGAATGTAAGTATTATTTTCATTCTCAACTAATAATTTAGTATAATATTTTGGTCTTTTGTTAAAATAAATATTAAAAAATTGATGAAATTAATAATTTAACATTATTATTGCTAATTTAACCTTCTTTACTTTCACTATTATAGGGTCTTTACCGTCTCAAATGGTAGATTATAGATGATTTAACCCTATTATTTCTTCCCTTTCTTTCTCTCTATTTAAAAAAAAATTGAAATTTTATAACTTTTGTCATAATATTTTTATAAGACTCTAAAAAAAAAATCTTAAGGTTGAAACCAAAGTATAAGGGGAATCTTTTATACACATAACAAGAGAAAAACTACAAAGGAGGGGAAGCTAAGCCATTGATATTAAATTTTGAAATAACCCATTTTTTAAAGATTTTCCTAATTTAAAATTAATAATCAGCTTTTTCTCAATTTATAATTTTTATTGTTAATGATTTTGGCATAGAAATAAGTTCTCCTTATATTTTAGTTTTAGCCTTTCATTTTTAAGATTTCTTTAATCTTATAAAAATATGGCATGAATTATAAAATTTTTAATAGAGATTAATAATAATAATGTTAAATTATTTATAATTTATTATTTGAGAGCGTAGAGATAGAATAATAAAAAAAGAATGGGTAAAACAAGAATGTGACACCAAATTATTAATCATAACAATTATTTTAACATTTATTTTATGGATGGATTAAAATATTACATTGAATTATTAGTTGGAGAACAAAATGATACTCATATTTTTTTGGTGGACAAAATGGATATAATGGCAACATATCATGGACTAAGAGATGTATTTATTCTAATGTTTATTATTTTTATATTCAATTATAAAAATGAAAAAAATTTCTTACCTATTTTATATAAATTTGATAGAATTAATTATTTTACTAATATTTTTATTTAAATTATATTCCATTTTAGTTGTATTAAGATAGTTTAAGTGTTATATATATATATATATATATATATATATATATATATATATATCATATGTCTTTACTATGAATTAAAATTTAAGAAATTATAAATTTAGAAAAATTATAATAGAAAAAGAGATTATAAATATAGTTTTAAAAAAAGATAAGAAGAGATAATTAAAATTATTGATATTTCTTATTTTTGTATTATAATTTTGTAAGGTGTATTAATTATTTTTATAATACTTTTGAAAATTTTAAAGCTGAACCAAATCAAATATAGAAAATTAATTCTTAGAATTTTTAATGTTAATAAAACAACTTTGATTAGTCTTTGGAGAATTCATAAAAGAATTTACATCTCAAAAAATTCAACTTTCTGCATGAATTTATTTCATATGTACATCAAACAAATCCAAAATTTTGTAAAAGAAATATGTATGTATTGAAACATACACATGTCTTTTTACAAAGGTTCAATTATATTTTTTGTCCTCATGGATTACATTTGATCCTCTTTAAAAATAAAATTTTATTATAATTCCAAAAATTTATATTAAATCAAATTTGAGTGGATGCATTACAAGTATTTATTACATTTTTACTTTAAGAGATAAAAAATATAAGCCTTTTACAAAGTAATTACTTCTGTAGCATCTTCCTCCGAATCAATAACTTTATAGAAAATAATTTTATTTGATCGGTCATTTACGGGTAGCTATATTCGAATGGTATATTTGAATTACGATAAACATGCAATTAACTGGTTCAAATTTTCTTATATTCGAATGGCATATTTTAAGCCAATTTTAAAGGTTATTGATGGGGTAGTTTCTAATTTCAGATTGATAAAAAACTTTATGAGTATAGTTTATATAATAAATAAATTGAATCAAATGGTGGGTATATATATATATATATATATATATTATATATATATATATATATATATATATATATATATATATATATATATATATAAGGAGTTAATAGTAGTGCAAATTCAATTTTTTGTTGACACCGATTTTATATACCCACAAACCACCATATCAAAATAAATAATGATGTTATCATTTTATAAATATTTATTTTATATGATTTCATAAAATTCGAAGTGCAAGAGTGCATATTTTGCACAAGATTTATTCCTTACAGTGTCAATATAATATATAAATGTGGAGAGTAGTTAATCAATTTCTTCAAATTAATTTTTTCAACAACGTTGGGCAATTTTTTTTAATGTAAAATGTTAAATGGTAAATGAACTAAAGCTATAGCTCTATTTGCTTTATCGAAAATTATTTTTTGTAAAATATAGTTACAAAATATTACAATGAAAGAAAAATATTTTACTTTTTTAATGTTAAATATAAAGAATTTAGAGAAAGTAATCTGCCTTATTTCAAAAAAAAAAAATATTTTCTTCCATTTTTTAATTTTTAGATATTATTTTTTTAATTATTAATATAAGTAATATATCACTCCTTTATTAATATATATACAAATGATATATATTTATGAAAAATACTTTTTAATAAAATAAAAAGAGCTTATATTTCGAACTAAGTCTTCATTTTTTTTTATCACTAATAACTTCCTTAATATTTTATTTTAAATGACCACACCACATTTGTTAAATATATGTGCTGCACTCTATTTCATAGTAATTCATGTCTTATCCCGCTAATATTTTTGAGTGATATAGCACCATCGTTTTTCTATTTTAATAAGTTGAATTTCTATAATGAAATACAATTCCACTTCAATTTTGCCAGAAGTTGATTATATTTATTTGAGCTCACAATCATAGAGTGCACTTAAAGAGTTGTTATATTCAACATATTGTGAATATTAACAAAATCACGTTGAGTAATAATAATTATTAATTGGAATTAATTCATTGTAAATTGCCAATCATCCTATTGTCCTACCACTAAAATTTTAAATTTAAAAAATACTGTACCAATTGAATGAAAAATTGTATTGACAATCAAATTAACTTTATTTATTTTAAACTTTAATTTTTATCGGTGAGGTTATTTTATAAATAATCTCTTTTTCAAGGATTGGGTAGTCGTATAATTATTATCTTTTTCTTAGACCGAAACATAGTTTCTTCCTCACTTCATCTAACCCAAGAAAACATTTGCTTTCCGTGGTCTATGCCTTGCAATCAAAGATTCCATCCTTCCTATTTACCAAGTGAAGCCATCAGACGGTAAGCAATTAGGCAACATAGCAGGGTAATTAACCCTACCTCCTTCGTTAGGTATAGAAGTCATGTCCTTTTATTAAATAATGAAAGTTCGGTATTATTTTAATTTATATTTTTACAAATAAAATAATTATTTCTTAAATTTTAATAATTATCTATCTATGATATTAAAATATCAGATTTGTTAAAATATAAATAAAGATAGTACTGAAGCTTCAATGCTATCATAAAATTGAAAATATTTTTGTAATTAAAGTTTTATATGTTTTGAAAAAAATATTTTTTATAAAATATAATTATAAAATAATAAAATAATAATATTTTATTTATCTAATATTAAATATGAATAATTTTAAAATTTAATTTTTTATTTTAAATAAGAATTTGATTTCCTTTGATGCCAAAAAATTTATATATTAATTTTTAATTATAAATATAAATAATATACCATTCTTTTATCAATATTTATGCAATTAATATTCTTCTAAAAAATACTTTTTAATAAAATAAATAAATTAAATCATATCCAAGCTATGGTTGTTTTTTCGGTTAATCAGTATTCATAAGCTGCCGCCCTGCATATTTTGATGCATGACGTCTCTCTAGACGCACTTGCTATGAGGTACTAATGCAAAGCCTACGATGTAGTCAGCAATCAAATATATGGGGTTGGCCAACCATGAGACATGCCTGTGGTATATTATTAATAAAATAATATATTAATATATTATTAAATTTAATTATTAATATATTAAATTTTATTTATAAAAATTTTAATATACAATCAAATTTTATATTATATCAATATATTACAAACATGTGGGCTAGCATAGTATCCCTCGAACAATCACACCAGAGGTTAACATCTGTCACATTTTTATTCACATTTTCGTTCGCGAAAAAGAAAAAAAAATATTTTATGTTAATTTAAAAATAGAGGGTAATTTGGTAATTTCACTGTAGAAGTAAGTGGGTACTTTCCGTCTTCTTTCTCACTTTCAAAACATGATTCTCTCAGTTTATCTGCCTCTCGCAGTCTTTCTATGTTTTTTCTCTCCATTCCTCCGTCAGATCCGTCTCATCTCAAGTCTCTTGAAACAATCGAACTTTCTAAAATTACTTAAGGTTGCAATCCGTACTTGTACACCAAACAATGCAAATGCGTTGTTACTGAAGCTTTATCAGGTATTTCTGAAACAATTGAGTTTAAGTGGGTTTTTACTTTTATCTTCCATATTATTTCATTACGATTTGGGGTCCAAGGGCTTGTTCAGTAAAATGATAATAATCTGATAAAAATATGTCATTACCAGTAAAAAGATAAATCTGTCATTACTGCAGATTTAATTGGACTAATTTGGAGAAGTCAAGCTATCCACAAAAGCTTGAAAACTTCAACATTTTGGACGATTTAGATTGAAGCAGCAATCACAGTATGAATTTTAAAAGGTTAAAAATTGAGGAAAATAAAAGAAAAAAGAGTGCAGATGACGAAGATAATTAAACAAAATTCGTTTACCCTGGGAGGAACACAGAGAGAGAGAGAGAGAGAGAGAGAGAGAGAGAGAGAGAGGGATCAGAAAATGCAAGGGAATAGAGAGAGCCCTTAGGATAAAATTTGAAGATACCAAAACATCTGTTCAAGCACTGCTCTGTTTCGTGGCAACAGACACAAGCTTTATGCTATAAAATGATGGTAGCATTTATGTACGTACAGAATTAACGTGCGTAAAAATGGAAAAAAATGAAACTGAACTAACGTGCGTAAAAAAGGAAAAAAATGAGACTAAGTTTGACTTCAATTTGCCTAGTAACCCAAATTATATGAACGCTAAATGCAGGTACAATCCAAGATTTCCTATCTAAGATTACAAGCTTGAGATCATTTATTGGCGCAGCTCCTCGCTTAACAAGAATTTTTTCTGGTTCAACTTGCAAGAAACAAATGGCTCAAGTTAGATACTGTCCTGATTAAACTTCCCACCAGAGCCCCATTTGCATTTATAAGGCTTGAGTTTGACAGATTCAAAGGGAAGAAGGCTACAAAGAATACAAAGAGTGAAAGAGATCAGTTCACTAGAAAAAAAAAATGCCCCTTTTGGTAGCGATTATGAGGTTTATTTAGCCGCGGTTTTAATCGTTGGGAATCATTTTTGTGATGGTTCATCCAACATCTCAGGAAATGGACCATCAACACCGGAATAGTAGCAATTCTGGACAGGTGCTAGAATTTGGCACCGTGGATATTGCAGTAGTTTTAACCGTTGTTGTTACTAAAATTTAAATTTTAGGTGGAATTTTTAAAATTCCAAGTGCAATTTTCAAATACAATTATACCGGTGGTTAGCAGTCACCACAATGTTTTGTCCTAACAACTACTTTTACCATAGGGGTGGTTTGGAGTCACCGCAAAAGTGGGTCAATTTTTTTTTTTAAAACACCCATAGCGGTGGTTTCAAACCACCACAACGTTTGAAAGATTAAAAAAAAATTGAATTTTGAATTTTTTAGTTGCAATTATTTTTTTGTAATCCCTTGTTTTCTAATCGTGACAATGAGAGTTTGAAGGAGAAAACATGTAAATCTAATCATAAAACAAAAATCAAATTTAGATTTAACCATTTTAAATGTATGTAAAAATAAAAAAAACTTATAATTTCAAAGTCCATCAAAAGTAATATATTAAAGTTGCTTATAGGATGTGGCCTACAAAAATTCTTATAGAAAGTGCTATCTACAAAGATTTGCTTGGATCACTAGCATTCTTTACCTAAATGTTACTCCCTCTTGAAATTTTTTGTGCAATCATAAGTGAATGTATGTCCTTTGGATCATTTTCCTGCACAAATCAAATTGTACATTAATCAATATACCTAAAAGAAAATGATATATACATTTCTAAATTCAATGCAAAAAATCTAATTATGAATAAATTAATGTAAATATGAAAGCCTATATCCATGATTAAAGTCTGAAGTACTTATCAAATAAATTTTCAATTTTTGAAGGAAGAAGCATGTATTACACATCACATGGATTTTGCAATTTTTGAGCCTCCTTAGAAAGATGGGTTTGCGCTCTTCAAAGTTAGGACACTTAAGGTGATGACTGTGTAAGCATTTAATGTCTCTAATTTTACACTTTTTATACACTTGACTAACACAATACAATGGAAATTGCAAGACATTAATTTAGGATTCAATAAATTAGCCTTAAGGCTTTAGTATTACATAATGATGATAAGGGCAACCTACTTCTTATTTGTATTTTTCATTCCCACAATATCTACCATAAGTTATAATAGAAAGCAAAAGTGAATGCTGTGAGGTGCAGTGTAGTTGCGCGTGCATGTGTGTGCTTCCTAATATATTCTACTTTTGTTACCATCAAATTAAATTCACTTTTTCCAATAGCATTTATAAAATATATATCAAAGAGTTTATAGATGTTAGTATGGTTTATCTTTGGGAATTACAAGTATCATTGAATTTATCTTTATTGGTTTCCTTTGAATATTAAACCAATAAATAGGGCAAAAGAAGGGAAATTAGATATTTAGCAAGAAAGACAAGTCTAAGATTAATTATATACAATAATAATATATTGAAGCAGTAATGGACACTTTAGTATCTTTTGGAATATTTAAAGAGTAATCATAAGAAGAATGAAATAGTGCAAATGTCAATTAAGGCTTAGAGCTAATATTTAAATAGTAATCATATGAAGAATGGAGCAATCCAAATAACAGTTAAGGCTAAGAGTTAAGATGTATAGATATGAAGAATTGCAATGGATAGATATATAAATTATTAATTTAAGAAGGATGGAAGATTTTTAATCAAAGCCAACATAAAATAGGATGAAGGAGAACGATGAAAAGATATTAAAATTATTAAGTAGCTTATACACATAACTAAAAGCTTGTTATCCCCTTTTAGATGTTTTGGACTTGATGTTATTATTATTGGATGCTATTAGAATTGGTATGTATGTAGGCCATTGGAAAACAAAAATTTCTTAGTTTCCATACTTGTACATGATAATGTTGTAGATAAAGCTCAATGCACAAACTACACTTAGTTTTACCATGTTGAGTTTAAGTAATTTGGGTATTTGAAATTCAGTTTAACTATGAAGAGGCAGAGCAAGGAAAGTGACTAAATTTTTAATCACTTAAGTAAGGGTAATATCTACTTTTGAAATCTCTAGCTAACTACTTGAGATAAGACATGGCTAACTTACTACTCTAAATATACAAATCAATTATTGAAGTTCAATTATTATGAAATTCTACTCGTGCCTTATTTTGTCTATGTTTTTCTATTTGATATTCTTACTAATTCAAAAAAACACATTCAAAACCCTTAAATGGACACACCATTTAACAGGCTTTCAATAATCAAACTTAAGCTAATTCTTATTTAACAATATATGAAAATGTACTTGTTAATTTATAATGTTTGCTAGATGGGGTGGAAGGAACATTCTTATGGCCTTGATGTAGTTCATGATGTATTGCACATATTCCTCATTCAATGCCAATCAATCTTTTATTTATGTTAATCAATCCTTGGTTTTTATTAATTGACCTTCTAATTGATTAAGTTTTTCCTTCATTTGTTTGAGCTTTGCTTTCAGATTTTTCCATTTTTTTATGTCATGATAGTGTTACTAGATGAACTACATTCCTAGCTTATTTATCTTATACCTCATCCTAAAATAAAAAAAATAATTATTTTACATATTACCACTAATTGATCATATAAGTCATCTTTGATGGAGTTTGGAATGTTAGGGCATCTTCATCTATGGGAAGTTTGGTACATGCCAATTGAAAATAAGCTTCCTAAATCATCAATAGAAACATGATCACTATCTAAATCCACAGTACATTTTTACCCTCTAAAGCCCACATATGAGTAACTTTTAACTGCTTTTTCTTCATATCACCAACTGTATCTATAAAGAAAAAGAGAAGATAAAGAGAAAACTAAGTCAGTGTATTACATATAATATGTGATAACTAAAACAAAAAAGATGGTCACAAAATAAGATTACCTATCAAAATGCACACCTAACCATGTTGATTTTGAGAGTTACTAGCATTTGAGGATGATAATTAATGAACCTTATTTGTCTGCTCTAAGTTTGGATCTTCGCTTGTATTATTAAGATGCGGATGGTCATCCTTAGGAGTTAGCGCAATAGGGCTATTAGGTAGGGGAGATGGGCCAATTAGTGTAGGCTTAATATATTTAATAAAGAGATAGGGATGTCTAATAGGTCCTATAGGCAATGGAGGCATGGTAGGTTTAGTGGGTAATTGAGGCAAAAGAGACATGTTAGGTCTAGTGTGCTATAAAGGCGGGGGAGGTATGATGGGTTTAGTAGATGGTAGAGGCAGGGAGGGCTTGATAAATCTAATATGTAGGGAAGGATGGGTCAATAATGAATATGTACAATGGCTATGATGTAAATATTGTGCAATTTATGCATAGGGGTAGGAAGTGTATGTGAAGTAAAGTGGGTAGGGTGATAGGAATTAAAACTAGATTGGGAAGTTAAGGATCTTCACACTTTAGGACTTTTTTCCTTAGGTATTTCTACAAATTATAAATTAGAATTGTACAAAAACAAATTATACAGGAATATCATCAAAAATCATATTCTTAAAGCATTAAATATAGTAAAAGAATTGTTGATCATATGTTGAAAACAAGACAAATCATATTTTAAAAACATCATGAAATTCATAATCAGACAAATCAATTATATTATAAAAGTAACCATTAAAGAATTTATCATCACAAATGACAATAAAACCACTCATTCCCTTCTCTCTTCTCTCTAATCTCACATATTTGCATATTTCTTAACATTGATATGAATACTATCAAGGGTTGGGTGATCATCTTTCTCATCTTCTCTTACTAATTGAATATTTTCATCATCACCCTAAAAAAATTAACTTAGCTCTTGTGAGATGAATGACTTGTGCTTACATATTTTTCCATCCACATCATTACCCATGTTATAGAAGTCTTTTAACTGTAGGTGAATAATAACACTCCATTCCAAATATATAGAGGCATTTACATAATATACCAATTGAGCTTTAGATGTAAAAATAAAAGGCTTTTGTCATCTCGATCACCAATGTGAATCAATCTATTAAAATTAATAGCTTAGAAACCCCGCATATCTTTTATAAACCCTAAATGATTAGTTATGTCAATGCACATACATTTGAAGAGGGTTACAAACTTTTTATAATAATTAAGCTTAACAATATTAATTAACTTCCTATAATAAGGAATCTTAGCATTTTCTCCATTTGCATTTTTGTAGCTTGAAGCACACTAGGTTCAAGAAGTCATAAAAACTTCTAAGTTTTATGTTTTCATTCCAAGTTCCTTATCTATTATGTGGAATTTACATTCATTAACATTGAATGCTAAAAACTTCCTAGCGTGATTAAGAGGTCCTTGGGCTAATTACTTCAACTCATCCAAGACTACCTCTATCTCATCAATTTGTAAAACCTACAACACAAAAATTGACTTATTATATGCTTATTATGAAAATAAGTTCTAATTATTTTAATATACTTACTTGTCTAGAAAACTAATTAGCAAATTCTTTATTAACAATCCTCTGTAAGTTAATGAAGGGTCGTGTTCGACTTCTCTTAATATAATATTTAAATTCACTACAAGTAATATTAAAAAAATTAAATGTATTTTTAATGTTTATATATAATAACATAACACTATTTCTACTTACTCTATATATGGATGAACCTTATTGTAATTGAATAGAATATATATGTGTGCTTGTAACTTTTCCATAAGTGTTGGCTTGAATTTTAAATTATTACCTACTAATCCTCCTATCTTAAGGAATATAGTTGAAACCTCTTCACTATCAATATCACTTTGTTGATTATTTATCCATGGTAAATGATTGAACCTTGTTTCTATCCTATCCAAATATCTCAAATAGAATGTAAGGCATTCTTTTGACAAATATCCTTTAGCAATAAAAGATTTAAGGTACGCTTTGTTGTGTATGTAGGACTTTATAGGATTCAAGTATTTGTACAAAAGAATACATTTTTTTAGGGAAAAAGAATACAAAATTGAAAATGATTTTAAGAGTTAGAAAAAAATTTATTACATACCTTTCAATAAGGTACATCTATTAGTATTGTATTAGGCCTCCTAAATTAAGTTTGTCAACAACATGAACACATAAGTAAATCCTGATGGTGAAAAATAATGGGGGGAATAACATCTCCAAGTGACAAAGTATAAGAATAATTTAACTTTTTAACTTGTCACAAGTTCTAAATGGTTCATAACTTTATTGCATATTTATTTAAAAAAAATCTCAACTTAACCACTACTATAATTACTTTATCTAGTAGCACATTATGTACTATAATAGGCATTAATTACTCCAGAAGTATGAGGCAATAATGACTTTTCAAACCAAATAACTTATATTATTTTAAATCAATACATATTGAAATGTTGCTAAAGTAACCATCAAGCATTTTAATATTCTTCAAGCATTTGAAGAATGTATCTTTCATTTAATTTGTCACTATGAATAAACATAATGGGATTTTCTCATTAGCATCTGGCCAGATATTTTTTTTATGCCCATTGCTTGAAGGTCTTTCTTCACATTGAGATAATCTTTTATCCTAACATTATCATTGAAAATAGTGTAAATGAGATTTTTAAAAGTGATGGGGGGAATAATATCTCTAAGTGACAAAGTGTAAGAATAATTCACCTTTTTAACTTGTCACAAGTTCTAAAAGGTTCATAACCTTATTGCATATTTATTTTAAAAAAAGCTCAACTTAACCACTATTGTAGTTACTTTGTCTAGTAGCACATTACGTAGTATAATAGGCATTAATTGCTCTAAAAGTATGAGGCAATAATGACCTTTTAAATTGAATAACTTACATTATTTTAAGTTAATACACCTTGAAATATTGCTAGATTAACCATTAGGCATTTTAATATTCTTCAAGCATTTGCAGAATGTATCTTTTATTTAATTTATCATTGTGAATAAATATAGTGGGATTTTCTCATTAGCATTGGGCCAAAGATCTTCCCTTATGCCTATTACTTGAAGGTCTTTCTTCACATTGAGATAGTCTTTTATCTTAACACTATCAATCAAAATAGCATAAATGAAATTATCATGCACAATTTTTTATATACATGATGTCAAGATTGTGATGTATCATATTACTCTTCTAATATAGAAGTTGAAAGAAAATGGACTTCTTTTTCCATTATTGGGTTTCATTTTTAGTGCCATTACTATGAACTAGCTTTCTTGTAACATCTTTTTCTAGTGGCTTTCCAAATATAACGTTAATGTTTTTTTACCTATGCCTTGATTTTTATGCTTGACAATGCTACTGGGGGTTTCCTAAACTTTTGGTACCCATCGGGGAAAATTTGCATCAATTAAAATTTATAATGTGGTTCAAGAAACCAACAATGCCTCTAAAAACACCATTTTCTACTATGGGGAAAATGCAAGAAAGTTGCATTAAAGTTATAATGTGGACAAGCTAACCTAATATAGGTATTCCACCTAGATAGGGTATTAAGCTTGGGAAAATTGTTAATTATCCACATTAGTGCTCCTTACATTTTGAATGTTTCATGCATCTTAATATCATATATATCCATGCTATCCTTCCACAACTCTTGCAACTCTTTGATAAGAGGTTAGTTGCAAGTACATATCTATGTTATTTTCTAGCTATTTCTTACCTAGAATAACTATTAAAGGAATAGATGAAGTAGGCTTCATACAAACTTATGGAGGTAAGTTGTATAGTATTAGAGTTATAGGCCAAGTACTATAATTGGTACTCATGTTTCTGAAAAAGTTAAAACCATTGCTTGCAAGACCAAGGCAAACATTGCAAGCTTCATTTAAACATTCTAGGTGTGCTGTATTAAATTTCTTCCACGCCTTAGAATCTTTTAAATGCCTCATCAAATTATCTACATTATTCCTACTTATGTGCCACCTTATCAGATCTACTATTTTTATAGACATAATTAACTTTTGCTTAGCTTTAGTAAAAAGTAGCATAAAAATTTTATTGGCTGTTGCCTTCTCCTACCGATGACTTTTTTTTCTTCCATTTAGATTCTTGATATCTCTTACATATTTCCTTATTTTTATCATTACCCTAAATAACATGCAATTATTCAAACAAGCATGTATTTTGGTGTAATTAAGCCCAAGTTTATGGATTATTTTCTTAGTATCGTTAAAAGAATTAGGTACCTTAGCTTGTGGGAAGGCATCTTTCAATAATTCTAAAAGTTTTGTTATAGCTTTATCCATCATATGACATAAACACTTGATATGATACAAATTAATCAGAAAAGATAACTTGGAGAACCTTATGCACCTATTATATAGTTCTTCATTTCCATTACTGAGCAATTCAAAAAAACTTAGCAACATATGCATTCATTCTTCGACTAGGCAGCTCAACATCATCATCAATATTTTCTTAAGAAATGTTAGCTTCTCTATCATCATGGACACTATTAAACCCAAATGAATAATTTATCATGTCAATTATAGGATTTGCAAGTATTTCTTTAGTGCTTTGTGAGGTTTTAACTGTAGGTACCATACTTGAGGATGCTTTTAGTATGTTTTTTTATGCTAAATCCAATTGGTGCATTCAGAGGGAAATTACTTTTATGTTAATTGATCATATGCTTCATCCCTAATTAACCACTTTTTATACTTGTAATGATGACAAAGATAAATAATTCTACCTTGAATAGATTGTCACTTAAATGTGAAATCAAGAAATTGATTTAATCCTTGCTTATAGTTAGTTGTATTCTTTTCCTAAGCAGTCTAAGATTTGTCCATAACTAATCATTTGGAGCAATTCAAGAAATTATATAAGTGTAAATAGGTAAGAAAATAAGTATGATATTTTTATGTTTAGGTAAGCATAAGCAAATGTTTGTGTAAGAATGGATGAGGTGTATACACAAATGTGGAAACCATTATATGTCAACCTCATCATATGAATAACATCACTTAAATAAGAATAGTTTTTTTTAATATTTATTTACTTTCTATTCTTTATTACTTTTGGTTAATGTTCATACTTTTTTTTATATCATAATAAGTTTGAAGCTTTACAGAACTATTATAAGCGGAAAGTGTTTGATTTTATTGAACTAAAGTGAACTTCAATATCTTTTTTGATATTAAGAAACTAGAATATGCTATTTCATGGTGGGCAAAGGTTGATATAAAAGTTGATAAGGTTAGTTCTAACACATGCTACTTGTAGTTTGTAATGTTAAAATTGTGGCTTTAAGCTTTAAAAAAAAACTAATGTTTTTTCTTAACTTTTGGTAGGTTAGATAGGGCCTATCTAAGGATGAAAATATCATAGTTAATCATTTGTAAATCATTAATTACAGCAAGTTATATTTTACCTAATTCTATATCTTACAAGGAAAAAACTAC
This sequence comes from Sindora glabra, assembly GCA_020226215.1. Classification (NCBI taxonomy): domain Eukaryota; kingdom Viridiplantae; phylum Streptophyta; class Magnoliopsida; order Fabales; family Fabaceae; genus Sindora; species Sindora glabra. The sequence continues at coordinate 27,058,304 of CM035228.1, forward strand.
CTTAAATACAATCAAACAATCTTTTAATTCACACTATCATGTGAACATCAAATAGAGCTAAAGTATAATCATAAGTAATAATTACAACTATTGAAAACTGATAATCAATTTAGCAAAAAATTTATTATTATGTAATAAAGAAAGGTAATTTGCTTCATACAACCACATATCATGACTTTTCATGTATCAATTAGGATAAAACATAAGAAAGAGGTAATAAAGAACCAAGCCACTCATAACACACAACATATGTTAAAAATAATAGTTTTTAACATCAATATTGTTGGGAATTCGGATTATCACATGCAGCGGAATTTTAAATTTTGATCCGAATTCTACCTAGGATCCATGCAAAAAGCATGAGTCAATGATTAGGGTTTTACCTATTGGGCACTCGTGTTTCTACTGATCAAAACTTGAGAGCGGATGAATCAAACGCCGGCCGGAAGGTACAGCGTCTCTACGGTATCCACACGGAGTGAACAACGACCTCTCACCCTCCACGCGTCTGCTAGGATGCGTTTTTCTCTCTAAGAATTAGGATTGGATGTTTTCTGAGTGATTTAGGGTTTATATGGAAGCTTAAAACGTGATTATTAAGTGCTGCCCTCAAGTCCCTTTTTATAGAACTTAGGCAAGCCATAATCCTAGTCCTACTAGGATAATGCTTCCAAAATCCTAATCACACTTAACAACTCATCTTATCCTTATCCTAGAGATAATGGGAAGAGATAAGACTTATCTATTAATTATCTAATATTAGATAATGATATTATCTCATAATATAAATATCTTAATATTAGATAATTGCATATAGTTATCAAATATCAAAATAATATTATCTCATAATATATTTATCTAATATATGATAAGATAATTACTTGATATTACTTTAATATCAAATAATATCACATAATATATATATATATATATATATATATATATATATATATATATATATATATATATATATAAAACGTGAATTTATTATTCTTAATAATATATATGCACGAAAATAAGTCCAATTAATTGGATATTAATATAATTAAAGTCCAATTAATTATTGTCTTATTCCTACTCCTTTTATGTGACCCTGTAGGTTCTTACTACGTTGACAATGACTTATTATTGAGCCATAGACAGCGAGCGGTATCTAGCAATACATCACTGCCACTCAACTAGTAAGAATGTCTGTGATTCGACATCCACCTAATACATGATCAACGTTTTACATCATAACCCTTTTGTAATAATATCCAAATTGAACTGAAGGCATGGAATGTGTCATCCTCGTCAATGTTCAATTTATATTTCTTGATACTGAGTAGACTTAAAATAAATAATTAATATCACATATTAATTCAACTGAGCATGGCCATGCATTTCTAAGTCTTACTCAATCAAGGGGCCCAAGGATATTTCTCTTTTATACAAGAGTAACAAAATCCCATTTACATCACTCACTTCCCTCTGCATGATTTATGACACACCCAATCAATGCCCTACTTGTCACCTGATTAAAGATGACATAGGACAATATTAAAGTGAGTAATTCCTCATGTAGGGAACCGTAGTGACTTCAGGTTAAAGGTTTATGCGTAGTTATGATCATATGAGAATAACTTATGACACGTTTATCCATGCAATATTCTCATAGTGGGTCAGTCCAGTACATTGTTCACTAGCAATGTACTCATGTATTGACTTGATATCACATATCCATGATTCGTAATCATCAGTCACTATACATGCTAGTCTCGATGTATTATTACTATCCTTTTTCATAATAATACTTGACTAGGGGCATTTTAGGAATAGCAAAGCTATTCCAAGGATAATTATTATATTAAGTTATAAATTGCGCATAATAATAATAAAAATAAAATATAATAATTAAATTGCCTAAAATAAAATATAATACATTGTGTATAACTCTAATCATCTTATATGATTGGTTCTAGGACACACACCAACAAATATATACTTCAAGATTCATCTTTTTTGACTTGGTTTATAACCATTGCAATAATAACAATTAGTTAACTTCTATATGCAATAATAACTTCAAACAATAGCAAGCAATCAAATTCAAAGACTAATTAAAGCTAGAAGATATAAAAGTTTAAAAAAATTACTTAGGTAGTGCTAAGATGGCTTCTTTGCTATTGATGGGATAGCTTCGTTGCTACTGTTTGCTGCTTTTCTATGCTTTAGAAGGGTAGATTAAGTCTTAACTTTAGGAATGGTATGTCCTTAGAAAAAAAAATAAAAACTAACTAAGAATCACTCATTAACTTCTCCTTATTGAACATGGTGAGCAGCTAGTCTTAAAGGAATGTGAATTCTGCTAGATAAATAATAGGTGTCATTTTCACCCACTATAACAATGAGGCATCAATGTGCACTGTTGCACTTATGACTAAGTTGCCATCGATTCATGTAAAATGAGCTAGATACATTTCACTATGCTTAGTCACGATAGCTTTGTTGCTACATCCAAACTTACTTATAATAGATAATGATGATATATTCTTTGAAAAATCATCCCCTAAAAGCACATGTTTTGTGAATCTCATACTAAATATTAAGCTAGTTATGCAATTATTTGGAAAGCTTCATTATATATCACCAATGGTGTAAGTTATGGTACACAAAATTTTCATACATAAAATTATACAATTTATTAATAATAAAAGAGTAATTAATTACACAAACAAAGCACATAAAAGGATAGAAGTGCTACACACTCACTTTAAAATTGAAAATGGTCCATTGTTATCATTGGTAACAAATGTGGTGTAATGAGCCACCAAATCAAATAGTGTATGCATAAAAAAGGGGGGGAACTAAATTTTCTTTTGGGCGATTTGTCAAAATTAAGAAAATAATATTTTAACTTCCTATGTAATACTAAAAAAATTTCTTCCAATCATGTAGGCTTACAACATAAATAAAGCAATGTCTAAGGAGGCAAGGACTATAAATTTAAAATGCCAAAGTTGTTTTTGTATATTTTTGTCCGTATAGAATGATTGATGGTTGAAAGAACTTCCTAGGAAGATAATATAAGAACAATTACGAATAACTTAAACAAACATAAAGATATAGAAGAATCATAATAATATAAGGAATTGTTAGAAATTTAGTGTCTAGAAAACAATATAATAATTATAAGAATTTCATAGTCCAAAATTTCCATCAAAATGCCATTATGCCATCTAGTTCTCCATATTTCCTCTTAGCCAATTATATAAGGAAACCCTAAAAGAAGAATGTTGGGTTGTGAATGTTTAAATAATAAACACTACCTTTAAGCTTAAATTAATGGTGTGATATGCTTAAAACTTAAATAACCATCGGCTACCATAATATTATAACAGGGACAAACATTAAAAGAAACAATGTAAAGAGATCGAAACCACTGTATATATTGAAAACACAAATACTTTTCACACTACATAGTTCATTTTTTATTATCTCAGTAATCTTGAATAAGGACAAGAAAGGCCATAACCATAAAAGTTATGTTATGTGCTATATTATAAAAAAAGCTTTCTAAGTTAGCTCTCATATTAAAACTAAAAATTACCAGTCTTTTATATTGACATAAGTAAAGGTCTTTTATATGAACTACTACTGCTTTCTAAGATTTGGCCTCCTTAATTCTCTACTTTAGTTCAATTTAATTCTATGATGTCATCTAGGTAGGGCCTTTGGAAAATTATGGTGGTGATAAATAAATTATTTTTAAAAAATAAAATGCCAAGGACCAGGTTGCTTATTGTGGCTAATTCGTTAGATTCTATTTCTACCTAAATCCTTTGCCTATCATACCTTGTATCCTTTGGAATTCATAATTAAAAGACCTTTTTTTTTGGGCAAATTCATTGTTTGATTTTTATCATCTAAACTTGATTTTAAGAGCTACTTTTCTTTCTATTTAGAAATAAAAAATAGTGATGTTGATCTTAAATAAGTTAGTAATATTACTTAATCAATAGCAAGAAGGAAAGGACTACATATAATAGTCAATGATAGTTTAGTTTAGCTCCCACCTACTTTCCTTTACAAGAATTAAGAAAAATAAAAAAACCATTTCTCTCTTATTAGTTTTTGCCACTAAATTAATTAATGGTAGCAATATTATTTCTATTGTTGGAAGAATAAGAATTAAGCTATAATCAAAATATTAAGAAAACAGTTCAAAAAAGAGACGAATGAGCATTTTAAAAGAATAAATATAGAATGTATTATGATTAATTCAATCAAATGCTAGACAAAGGAGGAGGAATAAAGGAAAAAGGAAAAGTTTATTAAAGAATTAAGTCATTTACAAAGAACAAAAACGGAGCAAGATTCTGATTTCCTAATGCATGATAGCTGAAGTGCTTATTCCTTTCATTTAATAAACTTTCTCTTGCTTGCCTATTTTGACAACTTATTTTTTCCTTTCTCAAGTTTTCTCATATTGTTCCTTCTCTTTTTGATAAGAGAAGGTTATGATTCTTCAATCTTTTATTTGAAGATTAAAAAATTAAAATATTCTTCACAGGACCACCATAGTGACTCTCTTATTTATTATACCATATATGTTCAACAAAGGATCAATTATACTCATTTGTATTGAACAATGCATATGCGGAGGTTTACAAGCATGCATACTAGACTAGCTATCATATGACTCTCTTGATTGTATATTGTTGAAAGATATAAAATCTCTAAGTAGGGTAATTTTGAGATAAGCATTTTGATTAAGTGTTTAGACTTAGGACCTAGTGACTAAAGCCTTAAGTTCTTCAATATATCACACTTAGAAACATCAAATTTTTAGTCATCATTTTCTAATGTGTTAAAGGAAATAGGGAATTGTTAATTGAAGTCATAAATAAGAAATTGTTAATTGAAGTGACAAACGAAGAAAATTAAAAAGCAAAAACTTCAAAAAACTAGGCAAACTAAGCAAGTTTATAATACAGGGGATTTTAGTAAGAAAATTAGAAAGCATAAAAGTTAATAGTACATGCCTATTTGGTGAAACATCAGTTTATTGTGAGATTAGATTAAAGTTAAAACTTAAAAATCTTCAACCAACATCGAAACTCCAATTGATGCAAATCTTGAACAACATTGAATGCTAACTGATGTGAATCTTAACAATGCTGAATGCTAACTAAGTTCCAATATGCGTTATAATTATAAGTTCGAAAGTTAGATAGGCACCAAATATTAAGGTAAAAGTTAAATAGAAAACAGGAATCAATTTGCTTTCTATAGTTGAGAAGGGGTATGTGAAAGCGTAGGGTAAGTCAATGGATTATGTTTTCACTTTATGTTCCTTGATGTTAATTTGGGCATTTTTGTTTTTGAAATAAACAATAGTGTTTTTATTTTTATTTCAAGTCTCAGCACACTATTTTGTGCAAAATTTTTTAAATAAAATATGCACAATTGAACGGTAGCTAATTTAGATGCTAAATATATTGCACTTAATGGGGGTTTAGCAAATTGTTTCTAATTAAATACCAATAAATGCTGTGTTTTTTATGATGATTAGGTGCACGAGAGAGAGAGAGAGAAAGGAAAAAGAGATAAAATAGAGAGAGAATCATATTTGCAAATGAGAAAGAAGATGGAAAGGACCCTTTACTTTCTTGTTAAAATTATTAATTACCCTTTATTATTAAATCAACTTAAAATGGGAGGTAATTTTTTTTGTCTAAATCAAACTACCGAGAATATCCTCTACTGTATATATATGCTTATTTATTTGAATAGAAATCAATTAATACCACTATTCACTTGCATTACTTACATTAAATTTACATTATTTTTTATTTCCATTTGATAGTCATAATGTATTTAAATTAATGCTCATTCATTAACTTTAATGATAAAGGAAAATTAATATGAAACTCATTTAATTGCTTTCTCTCTTTTCATATTTTATTTTTCTATTATGATTTGATAATAATCTATTTTAAATCATTACATAAAAATGTTTAAATTAAAAATATATATTATTAGAATCATTATAATTTATTATCAATTAATATATAAATATTTTAATATATGATAAATTTACATACAACATTCATTCAAGCTTTATTAGAATTTAGGCTACGGATTACTAATCTAATATTATTTTGCGTGCCGAATACATCGTCCATTGTATAACTTAATTACACTTTTTAAAGAAAATTTGCTGCCCTTCATTTAATATTGCATGTAGATTAAATCAATTTTTGAATTTTAACATTTAAATTAAATTTATAGTTTATAACAAATGATCATTAAAGTTTTATGTACTCCTAATGAAAAAATTCATATTGATTAAATCTTTGATCCAATCCAAGTTGTGGTTTTTATTGGTCTAGCTAATCAATTTTCAAAAGCTTTCCTGCTACATATGTTGATTCATTATGTCTCCCAAAGCACACTTGCTAATGAGATAATATTGCAAAACCCACAATGTCATCCATAATCTCTCTCTTTCTCTCTGTCTCTCTATCTCTTTCTCTCTCACACACACACATTCATTCAACATTGAACATATGAAATCACAAAGTACATGTATAGCTTTGTGCTTGTTTATAGTTGAAGGAAAGGATAAACTAGGTCTATATAGCAGTAAGAATAAGTGCTATTAGAGTAATAAAGAGCCTAATGATACCTTATTCAACGTTGTATTTGGTAGAATAAAAATGGTACAACCAATTATGCTTGTAGTGATTCTTCATCTGACATCTAACCTCTTTATATCTACAATTGTTAGGCATCAGATCAAAAGTTATGGTTTTAAATAGCCTCACCACTTATTCATCACTACTAAGGGCATTTAGAGAACCCTAACTAGTTTGAGCTCCTTTACATCATTAGGACGTTATGTGAGAGAGGCCATGAAGGCCACGTAAAAATTGATGGTGAAGTCATTTTGAAAATTAAGGCATATCTTGTATGCTATCAAGTTTAAGAAGCTAGAAGCAATTGATTTAGGAGCCACAACTAGCCTTGGGAGGTTCAACCTTTTGATAAAAATGAAGAATTTGAAAGTAATTTCATATAGTAGAGTTTTTATTTTCTTAGTTCTAATTTAAGCTCTTATATGCTTTTGTATGATGGGATCTTTAGGGAAAATGACCAAGATGTTCTCCTATTATTGCGATATGTCATAAGTTAGTAGTTGTGACATTCTAAACATGCTCCGATTTGGGGGAGACTTGGTGAAAAAATTAAACATATTATACTAGACTTGTGGCTAAAATTTGAGATTAATTTAGCTAGTGTATTTTTTTTATTTTTCCAAATTTAAGAGGATTTTGGTAATTTTAACATTTTTTGAGAATTTAAAGGAGTTCAAGAAGCTTATATATGTGATCCTTACATTTTTATCTTTGTATCGGTGTATTTTTATATGAATTAGACACCTAGAGCTTTAAAAAAAAAAGGCTTATAATAGTTTAGGAAAGGTTTGTCAACTTTTGTTGGGAAAGTTTTTGCTTAAAATACTCTTTAAGGAGGTGAAGAGTCAAAAAGGCCGACAAAGTGCTTGGACGTTAAGCTAAGTGTTTAAGTGTATTTTCTTAAGACCATCCTTTATACACTTAAAACTATAAAATAAGATATATATCAAATGAATGGATTGTCCCCTCCCTATTTAATTGTCTCTTTTAATCTGTTATGCTCAAAGGCTTTATGTTTAGGGTGATCTTTCTATTGGTATACATGGGTGCCTTAATAATATTTGATTATGACTTGTGGGCTTGTGAGTTCCATCATCTTTATTAAGCATGCCACAAGTGGGTTTTAATGGGAAGGCTAGCATATTTGCCAAAAGTAGCACCCATGCATTGCACGATTTTGGCTAGAGAGCTACCAATTCGTGACATTTGGTATTAGAACTTAGTTTATACCAAAAGGCTAAGATTAGATAGGCTATATTTGGTTTTGATGTGATTTGTCCAATACTATAAGTAGGATATGCAAAGCAATCATTCTCAAACTTAAAGAAGTTGTTGCCAAAGACTTGACTGGAGGTTGCAAGAAATTAAATTCACGTAGGAAGTTAGTATGCAAGAGTGATTGTGGATTAGTGCATTAGGCCTAGGCATTTATACTAGAAGGCTATCTTGCTTGTATGCATAGGATGTTAGTTATATACTTATTTATAATAGTGGCATCAAGGGATGCAAATCACCGTCTAGAGGAATAAGTGAATTAACGACTACTCTAGTAGGAGAAGCCTTAGTCTTACTAGAGGCTTAACCATTTTCTGAAGGATTAATAGAGCTAAAGGGTGAACCCTTTGGTCATGTAAAAATGCATGAACACAGTTAGTAGACATATCCTAAGAGATGGCATATTGGAGGAATGTGTTGAGCAGATTATTCTAGATAAAGTAGTCCAAGATTATGTCAAGGTGGTCTAGAGGGATCATTTGTATTACTTGAGGGAGCATAGCTAGAAGGCTTAGTGGAGATTTAATGGAATTGATGCTATATGCACAATCTATGGGTTGGATAAAGTGTATACAATCTTCCCATATGGTTCTTAGATGTAATGGGTTAGGCTATATAGTTGCTCAGTACAGTGGTAACAATAACTATTAGGTTTCACATACATTATGTAATGCAGCGAGAAAACAAATTTTCAAAATTGTGTCATGTGAAACTTTCCCACGAATTAATGCGCAAGGACATAAATCAAGAATTAAAGATTACTTCTTGGAATGTAGATTTGAATCACGAGCACAATCAAGCGATGGTGCCTCTACAATATTCACATAGAGCGAATTGTGATTTCTCAACTTCCACGAATTTGTTAGGATTTGTCTCTCACACAAAGAAGAAGAGTTTAGTGTGGTTTTGTAGGGTGGTTTTTATATGGCTTTGGTGGTGGCAAATTTACTTATTTTTCACACAAAACAATGATACTTTCATGCCCTTTTTATAAAGCTAAAGACATATATCTTTCCTAGTCTTAGTAGGAAAACTGCATCTAATCTTAATTCTACTCAACCACTAATACCTTATCTCTAACATGGTGAGAGTGCAGAGAGATAAGGCTTATCCATTAGTTATTTAATATTACTTTAATATTAATAACTAAATATTATTATTAGATAATAACATTATTTTATAATATAATTATTTAATATTATTATATAATAATATTATCTCATAATATAATTATCTAATATCAAATTGTATAATTATCTGATATTACTTTAATATAAGATAATATCACATAATATAATATAAAATATATATTACATGAATAATAATAATAATATATATACATTATTACTTTGATAATATATATAATAACAAGCCCAATTAATAAGTTTGTAGTCTAACTAAAAACTAATTAATTATTGTCTCATTCTTATTTCTTTTGTGTGATCCTATAGGTTTATACTACATTGGCAATGACCCATCATTAGACCATAGATAATTAGTGGTATCTATTAATACATCACTACCACCCAAATAGTAAAAATGTCTATGATTCAATATCCACTTAATGCGTGATTAATGCTTTACATCGTAATCTCTTTAGTAATGATATCCAAATCAAACTGGAGGCATGGAGTGTGTCATCCTCATTAATGTTTAATTTATATTTCTTGATATTAAATAGACTAATTTAAACAAATGATCAATATCACATATTGATCTAGTTGAGTATGGTAATACATTTCTAAGTATTATTCAATCAAGGGGCCTAAGGATTTTTTCCATTATATAGGAGTAACGAAATCCCATCTATATCATTCACATCCTTCTGTATGATTTGTGACACACTCAATTAATGCCTTACACGTAATTCTCATTAAAGGTGACATAAGATAGCATCAAGGTGTGTGATCTTTCATGTAAGGAACTGTAGTGACTTCAAGTTAAAGAATTACATGCATTATGGTTACTTGAGAATAGCTAATGACACGTGACAATCCATGTAGTATTCTCATAGTAGGTCAATCTAGTACATTTGTTCATTAACAATGTATCCATGTATTGACTTGATATCATATATCTATGATTCATAATCATCAGTCACCATACATGATAGTCTCAATGTATTATTGCTATCTCTTTTGCAATAATATTTGATTATGGACATTTTAGGAATAGCAGAACTATTCTAGGGACAATTATTATCTTTAAGTTATAAATTGTGCAAATATTAAAATAAAATAAAATATAATAATTGTATTTCCTAAAATAAAATGTAATACATTATGCATTATTACAATCATCTTATGATTGACTCTTAGGACATACACACCAACAATAACTCAAGGGAATGGTAGCATACTAGCATTACATAACTGCAAGTTTAAGAGACTTTATGGTAATGACCTTGAGTTCACATTTACTTATGTACAGACAAAGTGGAGCTTGAGCTAGAGTGGAGGATGCTCTATGCTTAACCCTTTCAAGATGTTGAAGTAAGGGAGTTATTAGAGGATGCACTCAAGGAATTCATTGAAAAACACATAAAGGAATAGTTATGAGGATTGCCATTCTAAAGAGCATTAACCCTAAGAGTAAGATGTAGTGGCCAATAAGATACCAGAGGACGCTGATTGAAAGAGGATCATAGGATCCAATTGAGTGTGAAAATGACATTACAAAGTGTTATGAATTGATCGAAAGCAAACAAGTAGACTTGGAAGCAAAGTGATGAGGCCTATGCAGAGATCAAGTACAAGTTTTGTCTTTTGCACCAGTGGCATGGGATATTAGGTACAAGACACCTACTAATAGGTAATGTAGAGTGCTAAGCATTCTTCATGAGCTAAAGAGTTAGAACATACTTTTATTATGGAGGTAACATTCATGCAAGCTATAGAGGTAGTGGGTATACAGTTATGGATGCAACTACTCATTGGACAAGTTATAAAAATAACAAGTTAAGAAGAGCTAGTGGGTAAGTGGTATTAAAGGGTTTTAGGACACTTTAAAAGGAATCTATAGAGGTATCCTTTTGGGAAATTTGTGGATAATATATTTGGCCAAGAGAATACTGATGTTGTAGAGGTGATAGCCTAAATTCAAGGTGGGGAAACTTTTATTGATAAAAAAGATAGGCATGAGTGGTTGAGGAAGTAACTCAGAGAATTAGGGTGAAGACCACTATCAAGTTTTGAGAGAGTAAGTAGATTATTTATGAAGTTACGTCAAATTGAACCATTAATGAGGGTATTAATATTTGAAGTAGGGGAGAATGTCATGAGTTAGCAATTATGATAGTTTGGCAAGCAAATATGCTCGAATTTGGATAAGACTTGGTAGAAAAATCAAGTATGCTATATTAGATTTGTGGTTGAAATTTGGGATTAGTCTAGCTAGTGTACTTTTTTCTCGATTTTCCAAATTTAAGAGTATTTTGATAATTTGTGTATAGTTTGAGAATTTAGAGAAGTTTGAAAAGTTTATATCTATGATCCCTATATTTTTATCTGTGTCGGTATATTTTTTTGCGAATTGGACACCTGCAGCTTTGAGAAAAGGGCTTATAATAGTTTGAGAAAAGCATATCAACTTATGCTAGGAGAGCTTTTACTCCAAATTCTCTTTAAGGAAGTGAAGTGTCTAAAAGGTTGACAAGGCACCTGGACATTGAGTTAGAGATTTAAGTGTGTTGGCTTGTAGTCATCTTCTACTCACTAAAAATTATGGAATAAGGTATATATCAAGTAAAATGAGTGTTCATCTTCTTATTCAATTGTCTCTTTTGACTTATTGTGCTCAAAGGCTTCATATATGGTTGATCTTGTTGTTCAGTATACATGGGTGCTTCGGTGACATTCAATTATGATTTGTCAAATTATGAGTTTTGTCATCTTTACCAAGCATGCCACAAGTGAGTTTTAATGGGGAGACTAGCATGTTCGTTAGGAGTGGTAAACTTGCATTGTATGGTATCAACTAGAGAGCTACTTACCAATGAGAGATAGTTGGTTTTCCTGTTAACAGCAGCAAAAAATACTGTCCGGAAATAATCAAGAAGATGGGTTGGTGAAGACTGAAGGAGGAATAGCACTTTTCCCTCTAGGGCCTCTGATCTTGGGAATTCTTTTAGACGACGGTGGAAGAAAAATCTGTCCATGTAATGAACTACCCTGGTCTCGTCTTCATTGCATACCAACAAGAAGAATTCCCTTTCCACCAAAGTCAGTTCAACATACTTGACGTGTAATTTGCCTGGATCTAACCGATTAGCTATACGTAAGATTTGAATTATAGAACATCCATCCAGAAACAAAATCCAGGCCAAGCACTCTTCATCGTAGTGTGTAACTACATTCTCGGTGTACAACTCCTTCAATTCCCTAATGTTATCTGAAAGCAAGTATTCAATATACATTTCAAAAAGCAAGATGTGGGATATAAATGAGTATATTAAATGAGAGGAGTATTTTTATGAGAAAGTGAGATAAATAAATCATGATTATCTAATGTAGTATTAAAGGATTATGATTAAAATATAATTAAAGTTATAGGTGATCGTATCACATTTTCAAGTGGTTATATGATATTCAATTATATTTTAATTCTGACTATCAATGTAAGATCTGATAGCCACAATTTACTTCACTTATCTCTTATGTAAAAACATTTTTCTCATTTAATACATAATTGGCACTTATAATAGTAAATAGATTGAGAATGACTAAAATCAAATTTCTAAAAAGGTGCATAAATCTACCGAGTGATAAAATAATATAGGGTATATTTTGTGTAACAAATAGGATAATTTATAATTTATTAATTTAACCAATAAGGTATAAGTTGGTTTTTAAACATATTTAATGTATTAATATATATTTTTTAAATAAACTTTGATTTAATAATTTCACAGGGTAACTTATAAATTATAATCGATAGCTTTTCAATTTTTTTTTTGTAAATTTATCCATTTCTTAATTAAATGATGGCTTATATTATAATTATGTAAATAAATTTTTGATCTATGCTCAATAATTTAGTATAAATAAATAAAAATAAGTATGTAAATAAATAAATATGTATATAAAATTTTAGATAATTATATTCATATTTTTTTAAATAATAAATAAATAAATAAATAAATAAGTAAGTAAGTAAACATATAACATCATAAAATATAACTAATTTAATTTTAAGTTATTCGATTCTTATGTTAAATATCCTAACTGCATTAACAAAATTTGGTATTAAGATAAATATGAATTAATTTCATTCATATATATTTTTTGGTGAATAATTTCATCCATATATTTGTTTATGTCAATATGTTCTTTTATATTATTTTACATTCTTAACTTAAGTCAATTTCATGAAAGCATGATGGTTCAACAGAATAGAGACTTTTTCCGCAACAACTTAAAAAAATAACTAACTTTTTTTAAAGAAAAATCACATGATGGGAATAGAATAGATTTCTTCTGTTCTTAATCAGTAGCTGCCTTGTCTAAACCAATCAGATAATCAAGTAAAAGGGACCGCTTCCAATTTCTACTTTTAAGAGTACCATAATGCTGTACGGCAACCTGCACGACACGAACTGAAGCTTCACACAAAATCATACCTAAAATCTTAAATTTTGCTAGACATTAGAAGTACTTTAATACCATCATGTTGAAATTTTCTTGACAAGGTGAACACTTGTGTATTGATTTCACAATTTATTATTATTATTTTTTTTTGGTAATTGTATGAGTGGTAATCCACTTAGTATACATGGGTTGAAGGTTTGAATTCACTGTATAAGGGGAATAAAGCTTGTAAGACAGTATCAAGTATTACTATACTATTAAGGGTACCGACACTGATTTCACAATTTTAAATTGTCATTTATAATCACAATATTTTTTGTAATGTTACTCAACTTCTCCAACCATAATTTTCAATAATATTCTTGCATCATTGTTATTCCAATTATCTGCATTTGAATCTATCTGCATTGATTACGCGAGAAATTTGTTTTCACAAAAGATGATAGAAAAGCTCCATATATACTGGATATAAGGTTACCTTCAATCTTTCGATATAGATCTCTAGCCCTCTGGTTAGAGTCTTCAATATACATGGCTGCCCACATAAGCTTGTAGTCCTCTCCTAGCTTGAGATGATGATGGACAGGACCGATTGATATCATTTTGCGGGTGTAGTACTGCTCAAACTCTTCCTTTTCTCGCAGATAAGCTGCAACCCTCCGTATCTTGGGGCATGGAGCCTGGTCATCATTGTTGCTCTTAATTGGCAGTCTTTGCTTTGCGTCTTCCAGTTCCACTAATTTTGCTTCTAAGTCGAACATCTCTTTTTATATATGTATGGCAAATGGTCTTCTGTGTAATATGAATACAAGGAGTCTGTGAGTTTATTTAATGCGAACACTTTGAGGAATATATTCGAAATCTCAAGAAAATTACGTAATGTAGGGACATTTAGCTTTGTTGATGCTTCAAGTTTGGAACTGATGCATAGGAAAGGTCAAGATACTCACAACTCTTAACTTCTCCTCTGTAGTGCTAAGTATGATTTTAAATTGCTGTTGTGATTTTGCTGTGTTTATTAAAATTGCAAACATAAATGCAAAAAAATACAGTCATTGTGATTAAAAATTATGAAATATTATAAATGTGATACAATTTGAAACAGCATTATTGATCGCAATTTAAAATCTTGGTATTAAGTATTATTGGTAAATCAAAATCAACAAAAGCTTCATTTTACATAGTCTAATGATGCATAGGAAAGCTCAAGATACTCACAACTCTTAACTTCTCCTCTGTAGTGCTGAGTATGATTTTCAATTGCTGTTGTGATTTTGCTGTGTTTATTAAAATTGCAAACATAAATGCAAAAAAATACATTCATTGTGATTAAAAATTATGAAATATTATAACTGTGATACAATTTGAAACAGCATTATTGATGCAATTTAAAATCTTGGTATTAAGTATTATTGGTAAATCAAAATCAACGAAAGCTTCATTTTACATAGTCTAATGAAGACAAATTGCGAGGCTTACCCTTTTTTTTGTAATTAATTAATTAATTAATTAATTAATATGATTATTAAAACCGCAGAGGTTAATGAGTGATTATTAACATTCGTGATCTTCAATCGCATTCATATTTTAAACATTAATCATACTACAAAAATTTTATATAATAGGTTAAACCATACGTAGATATTACTATCGGCCTTTAAAAAATTAGTGATATGTATGATTTTGAAATAGAATAATTTATGTGGTTTTAGACTTTCTTTTCTTAAAAAAATTCTATTTCCTTTCAGAAATATTGCCTCACCCCATTTGGAAACCATTAAAAAACTATAATTTGATTCATTTTCAAATAAAGCTATTGTGAATACGATAGAATCATTCCTCTATGTGTTCCAAGAAACCATCACCACTATTCATCGATCTCTCCAGGTCATAACCACGTAGAATATATGTATATATAATGTAGCAAATAGGAAAAAGAATACGATGCTATATATATATATATATATATATATATATATATATATATATATTTTGAAGTCATTTTCGTAAATATTTTGGCAGAATTTTACTCCATTTATGGGCTTTTTGAATTAGCAAAAACGAAAAGCAAAATAAAATCGTGTTATATCCTAGGCCATTGGAAATCCCTAAGCAAGCATTTATAGATTTAATTAGTTGATGAAAAAGTAATGTTATATATATCGAAAAATAAATTAAAAAATGAATTCTAAATATAAGTCAAGGGCTGTGAATTGAATATAGGATAATTGAATAAATTAATAAAATTTAATTTAATGAATTTAAAATATTCAAAATCTAATTTTGATTCATACTTTCAATGCATAAATATTTTTTTAATAGCATCAATATTTTATTAATGAAATTACTATCTCAGTTTAAAATCCGAGTATACTTTGGAAAAAACTTCCATATTTTCTGCCAGCATTGCATACAGTTCGAATTAACTTTTTATTGCCTTTCAAGTCTTACAAGTTTGGTATTAAAATATTCCATATACATGTAAAACATGCTTCTAGCGGACCCAAAAAAGTTACATATCTGGTGATACACGAAGAATCTCTCTTCCAAATCATTGTTTTTATGGAGTTCTTATTTCCTGCGGACTCAATTATAGAACAGGCGCGTCTTATTCAAGAAGTTTGTGTACATGTCTGATTGACATGCTTAAATTCTAAATCAACTATCTATTGAGATTAATAATTATCGTAAGTGAATGTTAGCTATTGATAAGTGTAGTTAAAAAAATATCTATTTTCATGGATTTTTCTTATTTTTTCCTCTGTTTTTTATTGTTGTTTGGCCGATTTTGGATTTCATTATAACATTTTATCACTGACATAATAAGCATATAAAATTTAGTATAATATTAGAAGTTATATAAAGAAAATATAAGTAAAAATATCTTAAAAAACCTACACTAAAATTTGGAGAAATAGAGGCGGTGCTTTGAGAAATAAAAGCAAAAAAAGGTGTTTGTGACAACTTTGAACTCCGCTATAATATTTTACCAAATATATAATAAGTATCTAAAATTTAGATACAACCTTAGAAGTTATACAAAGAAGATACAAATAAATATTTCCTAAAAAAACCTATGCACAAAATTAGAGAAATGGAAGAGGTGAAGAACTGTAAAATAAAAGCAAAAAATGCACCTCTTATATTTTGAACTGGTGGACTGAAATAAGGTATACTTTATGCTCGATATTAGTTAAAGAAGTGTTGGTAGTTTATTAACGTGTGGTAGAGGATGAAGAAATATCTAGAGTTTTGCAAACAGAGCAAAATGAAGACAAAGATTAAGTTTGCAATAAATAAGAGGAAAATGGAGAACGAGGAAAAAAAAAGATGTGCTTTATTTATAATGCAAAAATGTTGCCATGTCTAGGGTTCTTGTCAAACATTTACAAAATCCTTAAACATTGATTGATTCTAAAATTGATATTTTAAGTTTTCTAATCATTTAAAAGATGCTACCATGTCCAAATGAATGTTGGTTAACTCTAAATTTGACATTTAAGTTTCTTAATTTTTCTAAGAACCTTTAAATATTATATAATTCGACATTGACTACATAAAAAATTAACATATTTAGTTTCCTAATGATTTTGAAAAGGCCACCATGCCTAAATAGATGTTTGTTAATTTTAAGATCATTATCTTAAATTTTCTTGTTTTCTTAATAATATTCAAATATCATATATTATAATGTCAGTTAATTAAAAAACCTTCATTTTAAGTTTTCTAGAAATTTAAAAAATGTCATAACATCAACATAGATGTCCATTTTATTTACCAATATTATCTTATTAGTCCCAATAATTTCAAAAATAATATCGTATTAATACAAATATCAATTTTACTTTTGACTAATATCTATTTACTGATGTAAAATTATAATTCTATAGTATTGTTAGTTTAGTTATGTAGAATTAATTATGGAATTGTCATATTTTTAAATTATTTTACTTGCTTTTTTTACTTAAAATTAATTTTGAGCATGAGTAAAAAATTTGTTAACTAAAACAGTTGCTAGAGTTGAATAATAGGTTTGAGGAGAAAGTAATTAAATTGTTAAAACTTAATTTTTCTTTAATTACTAAGGGTGTTTATAAGGTCTTTAATATTGATATATTTGCAATCTTGTACACAAATAATATCCTATAAATGTCACTGAACAAGAGAAAATAAGTTTTAGATTTCAACTCGATCATTTCATAATTGATGTTCAGAATGATCTAGATGTTTGAATATATTGTGCCAAGCTTTAGTAAGAACAAAAAAATCAAATATTTTTCATTTGATTGGTAGATTGATTTGTTTCAACTTAACTCTTGCAATTTCGACAACTACAAGAAAATGATCTTTTTTTAAAAATGAAAATAATTAAGAAAATATTTGAAGAAAATGAATTTCTTGTAGATAATATAGTGGTTCATGTTGAAAGAGAAATGGGTAAAAAATTTAGTCCTAATTCTATTATTAATAACTTCAAGTTTTTTAAAAAGTGAAGAGCTGAATTTTGAATGAAGAAAATTTCTAATATGATTTAATTTAATAATTTTGTCACTTGCTCTTAGATTTTTTAAGTATTGATTAATTATGAAATTATGTTTAAGACATTTAACAATACATAAAATATTAAAGGTCATATATCATTATAAATTTTTTACATATTAAATAGATTGAATTTGCAAAAATTTTAATCGTGCTTTGCCACTAATCTTGCATATCCAAACTAGGAATTGAACACTTTATTTTTTTAATTTTTTTTAGTTAAAGAGGCTTTGGTATTGTATTATAGAATGTCTCTTAGCAATTGCTAATATGGGACTATGAAACCTAGAATCTAATCAAGAATCGCATAAACCAATATTTTAAAACTTGATTTGATCATTGGCCTAGAAATATGACTAGGGCAAGGTGGATCGATTCAACTATCAGTTTAATCTAGTGGTTGAACCAATTAATGTATTTTTTTTTGTGATAGTAGAAGTGGTTAAACTACTGGATGTACAAGTGTGATAATTAAGGATTGAACCTTATATGCAACGGAAGGTGCAAATCCTTTAAGGGACATTGGATGTCATTTGAACCAAATGTGCTTAGAAGTTAATGTATTTTTATATTTATAAATATATATGACAAAAATTAATATATTACATTATGAATTAATATTTTTTAAATCATTAAGAATCTAATTTTTTTCTAAATTTTAAATCTTTATGTTAACATTATGCAAAAATAAATATATTTTCACTACTAATATTTATAATAACATGTATAATATAATTTAAATGAAGTTAACAAATATTTAAAATAATGAGATGAACTAAAATAATATAATTTAAAAATTATATTTAACATAAACTTGATTATTATATAATAAATATATTTTCATTATTGGAGGATTAGGCTATATGAGGTGACAATACTCAATATATATATATATTTAACGACAATTTATTTTGAAACACAATATTGCTCCAATGGTAATGGTGTGGGCTTGTGCATGGGGGTTAGGTGTTCGACTCTTCATGATAGCATATTTCATTTTTATTGAAGTGCATTGGTCGAGACTTGTCTAAATTGGTTCACAATCAATTTGATGATTTTTGAATATTTATTGTGTTATGGCGGTTTAAAGTGGTTGAACTACCCTTCCAGATGTTGCTAATCACCTAAACTAGAGAAGGGACTGGTTGTTAGTTAGATCGGTTGAATTGGCTAGTTTAGTCCAGGTTTAAGAACATGGCATAAATGATAACAGTTGTATTAATGATTAAAATAAATGATACTTAGAGATATAGTAATAGAGAAAATAAAAATCTTTTTTGAAATAGAGAAGTTATTTTTTTTCAAATTTTTTATATTTAACATTAAATAAATAAGACATTTTTTCACATGTTAACATTTTATAACTATATTTTTTTATGAAAAGTATTTTTTGTTGAAGTAAATGGAGCAAATTCCAAAATATATTCAAGCTTCAAATTAAAAATAATAATGACACACTATTCATTGATATTCAATGTTTATCAATGACACACAATATTTAGCACCAAATTCACCGCTCAGTAACAAAAAAAAAAAAAGAAAAAGAAAAAAGCTCACATTATATCTTGAGTCTATATATACGACATACTCAACTTATTCTTTTGTGTGTGCTACCCCACAACCTGAATTTTCCACCGGTGTGCATGATTTCAAATTGCAGTTATAATCTCACTGGAATTATCAAAATTGTGAATAAATATAAAAAAAACAATTAGTATAATGTAAAACTCTGAAATTTATGGTTGCTGCGTGGCCTGCAATGACAAAATTGCATCTATGAATGCGTATGTGGGAGTGAGACTGCATGCACTAAACATTTTACTAAAAATTACAGAATATATTGTTCACTTTTCCTTCTTTTGGAATCACATAATTGCAATTAAACCGCGATTTATCTGTAAATAATTTTGCGAGTGATTTTACATGTGAATTTAAGTTAAAATAAATTGAAGTTTCATTTTTTTAAAAAAATCAGAGGAAGAATATATAAATAATTTTATTTTTATTTCCTTTATCTTTCAGTCAATTAATTGTGAGTACTCCAATAAATCTCTAAGGGTCAATGTCAGGTAAGACTGAGAGAAAATAAGTAAGCGAAGTTGATATTTAGGAATAGCTTATGCATGTTTACTATTGAAGGGGAAGTGCGAACCAGGTTTGTATAGTAGCGAGAACAAGAGCCAGTAGAGCAGCAATTGATCCAATGATTCCCCATTCGGGACCAAATCCCGTAGAGTAAAATCAGTACAACCAGTAATGCCCGTTGTGAATCTCCATCTGTTCATTAACTTCCGCATATAATTTCGTTGGGTTACCACCAGATCGGAGACTATGATACTAAAAGACTCCACGCTACCAAGGGCGTTGTAGAGCAATCCATAGTACACAGTCAATGAACCTAAAACCACATTCACATAACAAGGAGATATCTTTTTAGAATTTTTAGAGACATTAAAGAATACTATACTTCGTACTTAGTCATGGAAGTCATGAAATTTTCTAAATTTGCCTAGAAATTATAAAAGCTTTGCATCTAGTTAGAGAAAAGCTCAAAAGTTTGCCTAAGAATCTGCATGGAAAGATATTTTTAGAAAATTCAGGATGAAAATGCCTTTAGAAAAACCACTACAAATATCCTTCTCCTATGGTATTTTGAATCACTTCAGAATTCAAAATTAATACAGTTTCTCTTCAAAGAGATTTTCTCTCTTTTCCATTTGACTTATGAGCCATTTTGGTATCAAAATTAGTTTTTTCAACTTCTTGCTCAAGTATTTAAGTCAGAAGTGGTTGGAATTCTCTTTGGCTTCATAAGTTGAAGGGATCATCAACTTGCCAGTGTCAAAGCCTCCTTTTCCAGTCTATTTCTTGGCAAAACAACATTGCAGACATGCTCGACAAGCTTTAAAATGTAGGCTTGAAAATTTTTGCAATGAACGGACTTTGCACGTGCCTTCACATGCCATTGCTAGAGAGAAAAAAACAAACATGATCCATACACCAATGCTATTAGTAATAAAAAAAAAACAAACATGATCGATATGAAAAAATGAATACTCATAAAAAGACTATATAAATATCTACACATAAAAATAAAAAACTATATATACATGATCCATATAAATGTCTATATATGAAAATAAGAGAACTGTGTATACATGATAAAAACCTAAAGGGGAAGGGAGGTCTAGGTATCTAGATGTATTATCATCTACTCCAAGGCTATCATCATCATCTTAACAATGTGGATGATACATTTAAATCATGAATAATAAGAGAACTTTGTATACATGATTATTGACTTGACAATCAGATATGCATTTAAATTATGAATAATAAGTTGAATTACCTTATCATAATGATATGTGGCAACAGATTTTGATCCATATCGGTCATTCACCACCTTTTTCACCTTATTTTTTGTATTCCTCGTAGATAACTCTTAGCAATTAAGAAATAACCAAATAAAATTGTTACATTTAAGAGTCACAATTGAAATACAATTTAGATATGTGAATTAATCATATAAATTTATTAAATATCATACTTACCTCGTAAGCATCATTGTCAAAAAAGTCCACAGATCTTGCTAAGTCTGAGATGAGATAGATGGTAGCACAAAGCTCCTAGCATAATCTAGTTTAAAACCCACTCCTAGTCTCCCTTGTGCTGGAGAAAGTTCCTGTTCAACTTATATTTGCAATTGCTATATAGGTCAGCAGTAGTTTGTATCAAACTACTAATTACTTTCTTGTACTTAGGCTTAAAGAGACTCTGGAACTTGAAGTGGGACTACATTAGAAGATATTTAACAAATTTATGAGTACTATATTCAATAATTTCAATATCGAATATAAAATAATAAAGATTGGAGGGAGATCAATACTTATGTAGACCTCTTATGCAATTACTAAGGCACTGACTACCATAATTTGTAATAGAGTGGGATGTGGAATCGAATAATATTGCCTTATCACAAGGGAGATGACTAAAATTCTTATCGACTACATGTCATGTACCAATCATATCAAATTGTACAAGCACTAGTCTCCCCTTTCTTCTCTCTATCTTCTGGTGTAACCTAAGGGACCTATTTAGGCTCTTCTTTCTTGGAGTTGCAACTTTGATGGATAAGAGAAAATGTTAGTACCATAAATTCATATGTAATAAGTAATGAATTTAAGTGTGCACATTAAGAAAAAATACTTGATTCTTCATATTGCGATGGAATATGTGTGGGTTGACATAGAGGGTCTTCTAACGATTCTTAACATAATCCTTCAACTTTTTTAATGTATCTCTTGTATGAGTACATTCATTGAAAATGAATCAGACCTCCCTGCAATGCTTCATTAGGCAAGTGCATGACTAGGTAAACCATTATGTTAAGGAACTTTAGAAGGTATATCCTTTCAAGCTTACACAAAATGATGACAATGTCTTACTTGACTTATAAGACATCCTTTTTTTTAGAGCTCTGGCATATATTTGGTTGAAGAAGTTGCACAACTCAATAATCAAACATGATATTTCCTTCGATAAAAAATGCTTAGACCAAAGGTCTTAACAATATCTACATGACAACATGACAGTTATGCAATTTCAAAGCCTTCAATTTCATATGATGATTAGTCATATTCTTCTTGAGATTTTTAGCAAACTCATTAAGAAGTTTCATATTTCTTATAAATTAATAGAACTATCTTCATTCATCTTGGTTAAGCATGTATATAGCATATAGTTTGAAAAGTTGACCCTTTTCCTTATACAGATGTAGGTTTGACATTATATTCATATTTATTAGATCTAATCTCGCATTATTGGCATCTTCTATTTTGTGCTCAATGTCTAATAATGTACCTAAAATACTATCACATACATTCTTCTTAATATGTATTACATCAATATTGTTCCTCAAGTTCATTGTTGACTAATATAAAAGGTAACAAAATATACCCGTTTTACTCCAATTAAGATCATTAGCACCCTTCTTCCATTTTAGATCACCAAACTAAGCATGTTTTTTAAGGAAGTTTCTAAGCTATTTTACCTAGTTGGTCCATGATAATTTCATTGGTTAAAGGATGAGGAGGGCTTCTCTTTTTTGACTTCCCTTGAACTCCTTTTTTGTTTCTTCATGCGTGACTCCTTGAAAGGTAATGATGATAACTAACATAGGTTATTTTCCCCTAACTTGAATTGATAAAGCATCATCATTCAATGTAGGGCATGCTTGATAGCCTTCTCCACTCCACCTAAAAAGACTGCTTCAAGCAAGAAAATCATTCACAATCCATAATAATGTTGTTGGCATGTTAATTATTATATTTGTATTAGCATTCCGAGCCTTAACACCCCTTTCCCAAAGATTTCTTAACTCTTTTACAATTGATCTTAAGAGGACATTGATATCCTTGCTTGGCAACTATGGTCTTGGTATTAATAGAGTTAATATGAAAAAAGATTAATTCATGCAAATTTGTGGTGGCAAGTTATAGGTAGTCATCACTATTGGCCACATGTTATAAGACAAGTTCTTATTACAAAAAGGATTAAATCCATCTACATTTAACTCGAGCCTAACATTTTATGGGCTACAAAATAATATGGATGACTCTTATCGAATTTTTTGCCAAGCTTCTCCATCAATAGAATGTTGTATTACCCTATTCTCTATTATCCTTCTTGTATGATGTCATATCATATCCTTTGTAGTGTGCCTTGACTCATACAATTGTTTTAGTCAAGGAGTTAGTGAAAAATATCGAAGTGCTTTTCAAGGAACTTTTTTTCTCATCAATTTATCAAGGAATTCTATTCTCTCATTCTAAATTTTGAAATTTTCATCTTTGATAATAATGACGATGATGATGATAAATAATTACTATGAAATAAAAATAAACAAAAACATAAATAATAGAGATAATAATATTAATAACAAAATAATAATAATTGATAAATTAATATATAATAAATATAATAAAATAACTAATAATAAAATAATTAAAATAATAATAAAATAAAATTGCTAAATATTAATAATATGATAATAAAAATAGTAATTGTTATTATAAAATAATAAATAATAAATAATGATAGTAAAAAGATAATAATATTAGTTAATAAAAATAATAATAAATAAATTATAAAGAATAAAAATTTAACAATAGTAGTAATTATTAAAATAATAATAAATAATAACCTAAAAATTATTTTAATATCAATAAAAAATAGGTTAATTTCTTCTCAATGTATTTATTATTAATAATGTGAATTAAGGGATTGAATCCCATTCTTATTTAAATGAAATAAAGAGAATTTCCTTTTCCCCTGTTGCTTTTTGTTGATTCATTTTTCTTTGCCCAATCGAACCAAACAACTCCTTAGGATAATAATTACAAAAATGTGATGCTAAATTATCAAGTGCTTGGAAAAAAAAAAAATGAAATAGAAATAAACGAAATGAATAGTCCATTATTACCTACTTTCTTTTATTCGAACAAGTAAAAGAATCAAGTTCCTCCTAATTCATTTAACTAAAATTTGTTTATACTAAGAGGAATGAACTTTTTTCTTATCATTATTAAAATTATTATTATTTTATTGTATTTATTAATATTATTAATGATAAACTGAAAAATTCATAAGGAATTGAATTTCCTAATAGATTTATGTTGTGTTTAGAAGGAAATGAAAAGATTACAAAAAATTTAAAATGATTGGATTTTAATTGACCT
The DNA here is from genome assembly GCA_020226215.1 of Sindora glabra. NCBI lineage: Eukaryota > Viridiplantae > Streptophyta > Magnoliopsida > Fabales > Fabaceae > Sindora > Sindora glabra. The sequence goes on from CM035228.1 coordinate 27,083,120, forward strand.
AACTTTAATTTTCTTTATTTAGAGAATCTCTTATTTGTAATAAGGAATTTATCCAACAGCATGGTTTATAGCATTTTGGCAAACTTGATCGTAACACTCATTTAGATGTTTCGATTTTTCTGCAAGCAGTTAGAAGTCTTGGAGGGTCTACAATGCTTTCAAATTCATCAATAGCTACAATCTGACAAGAGCCTTCGTTGGGATTTTTTGGGCGGACTGAGCATATATTTTTCAAGTCCTCGTTTGGGATCTTTTGAACGTCTGACAGGTTGTATTTATCCATCTATGATGTCAAAATATTATATTTGTCAAAATAAAAATAAAGGTAGTATTGAAACCTTGCATTAATTCACTAAATGTGTATCACTTTTTATTTTCATTACTTACACTAAGGTGACGTTTGGTTTGTGGAATCTTACATTCCCAGGAAAGTATACATTTCTAGGAATGTGATTCCTGAGAATTTAATTAATGAGAATGTAACATTCTTATATTTTGTTCACTATAAACTTTTTTGGGAATATTTTGTTATATTTCTAAATATATTATATTATCATATTTGGTTCATATTTGATATTCTTAGGAATCTTAAGATTGTTTCAAAAATATCCTTGTCAAATTTTTTATTATAAAATATAATATAATAAATTATATTTTTATTTAAAATTACATAAATAATAAAAAATTTTAACACCTAATAAGTTAATTTAAATATTTAACATCTAAAAATTTATTTATTTATATATATATATATATATATATATATATATATATATATATAAGTATTTTACACTTTATTATATTTTAATGTTTAATGTATTATATTTTTATATATTATACTTTGTTATATTTTAATATTTTATCTTTAGTATTATAATTATTAGTATTATTATTATTAGATCAATTTCCAAAATGAAGTGAACGTAATTTATTCAATTTATTATCATAATATTAAATATACTTGGTATTTCTTTTTTTTATAAAATTATAAATTTTCACAATTAAATTATTTTTATAATTATATTTCATAGTGATATTAAATTTTATATTATAATTTTTTTCTAATATAAGAATATTATTATTTTATATTTTTATATATAAATATGCCTTTTTTAAAGAAAATCCAAGCCTATTGTATTATTTTTTTTAATAAAAAACTCATTTGTATATATAATTATATTTAAAAAATATTTCAAATATTAGGAACAACAATAAAAAAGAAATTCTAGTTAAAAAATTAATGTTATTATATTTTTCAATAATAAAAAATATTTTAAATTAAAGTGATAATTATTTCCTAATTTAAATTAAAAATTATTTGATAAAGCGATAAATAAGAAAAATAATTAAATGTGAGGATAATCCTATCCTTTTATTTTGGCATCAGTATTGCCGCGCCATGGGAATCTAAAATTCTCACCTCCTCCTATGGAAATATTTTGGAGGAAAGTTGGGCAAAAAATATTCCTAGGAATGTGAATTCCCGAACATTTTTTTCTCAAATCTTGAACCAAACATGGGAATGTAATATTTCCCTACAACATTCCCGAGAATGTTAAAAATATTCTGCGAATCAAACGCCACCTAAATGTACATCACTAATTTAAATGATGAAAAAGAATTAACATGAAACTCATTTAATTGCTCTCTCTCTCTTTTAATATTTTATTTTTCTATTCTAATTTGATAAGAATCTATTTTAAATCGTCACATAAAAATGGTTAAATTGAAAATATGTTATTAGAATCATCATAATTCATTATCAATTAATATATAAATATTTTAATATATGATAAATTTTCATACATATTCATCCAAACTTTATCACAAGATACGAATTGCCAATCTAATATTATATTGGATGTAGAATGCACCATCCATTATATAACTTAATTACATTTTTTTTTAGAAAATTTGCAACCCTTCCTTTAATATTGCATGAAGATTAAATCAAAATTTGAATTTTAATGTTTAAATTAAATTTATAGTATGTAACAAATAATAATTGTAGTTTTATGTACTCCAAATAAAAAAAATTCATGTTGATTAAATCTTTGATCGAGTCCAAGTTGAGGTTTTTTTTAGTCTAGCTAATCAGTTTTCGAAAGCTGCGTACGTTGATTCATTATGTCTCCTTAAGTACACTTGCTAATGAGATACTATTGCAAAACCCACGATTAGTCTGTAATCGCATACACAGATATATGTTGGAAGTATGAATTAAAATCATAAAAATATGAAATTAATTATAATAAAATTATAAGCGTACCTGGAGCATAATTTGATAAGGCCATGACTAATCTGAATGATGATGAGTAGAATTACAACCTACTTCGCCCCTTAGGTTATCAAAATAAAGAGAAAAAGGGAGAGAAAAATTTAGAAGAGTAGGAATCCTTATTTTCTGTGTGTTCAAAATAATAACCCTGATCTCTCTATTTAAGGTCAGACTTGTGATAGGAAACTACTGACCACTAAAGGGCTGTAAGTTGGGACCTCTACCCATACGGGTTTATGCATGATCCAACCTATCATGAATTATACACATTAAACCAGGGCCCAATCTGTTCTATGCTTAATGTTAAAACACAAAACTAATTACTAAAATAAATATTTCAATAATTAATTAATGCTAATCCATATAATATTTCTAATAAAATTAATTATTTTATTTTTAAATACAACAATCTCCCACTTGGATAGCATTAATTAATTATATGGAATAATTAAAACATCAATAATTAAGTAATTAGTTATACATTAAGCTATAAACTTAATTCAGAGAATGAGATCACACAGAATCACTGAATCTGATAGGGAGACAAGTGATATAATGTCTCATAATCTGAAAGAAACAGAATAACATTTAGTCTTTCAACTATAGCTCAGAAGAGAAACAACTTAAAATCATTGAATCCGATAGGAAAATAAATGATTTATATATGTATAAAACATATTACCAATGTTTCAATATCCAAACTGAGTGACGATTACAAAAGTGGAATGAGACCATACAGAATCACTGAATCTGATAGGAAGACAAGTGATGTTAAATTAATGTCTCATAATCCCAAAGAAACTTGATATATATATAAAGTTAATCTTTTGACCACAACTCATAAGAGAAACAACTTAAAATCATTGAATCCGATAGGGAAGCAAATGATTTATATATATGTATAAAACATATCACTAATGTTTCAAAATGAGCAATTATTGGTCACAAATATTAACAAAATAAGATAAGCATATCTCAGATTACCACTAAACTATGGCTTCAAAAAATTTTTTAACAAGACCCATATGAATTACTTAATTTTAAATACTCCTATAGGTAAGCCTTAAGTCAACGGATCCCTTGCATGTCTCCACTAGGGCTATGTTTAATGTAAGTCTGAAATTTAGCAATCTTTTCTCTCTAACAAACATGAGTTTAACATAAAAAATGTTCAATATGTCTAGAATTCCTATTGTTTTGAGAAAAGCACAAAACAGAAGCCTTATCGTAATAAAAATTAGTAGAGATCGTGATATAGAATTAACTAATTGCATGCCAGATATCAACTTCCTCAACCATATAGCCTAACAAGTGGCCTTATTGTATGCGATAAACTTTATTTCCATAGTTGAGATAGCTGTGAATGTCTGTTTAAAACTTTTCATGTAACAGCTCCTCCAGACATCATAAAGATGTATCCAAATGTTGACTTATGATCATTTATATATAAGGCATGATCAGTATCTAAGTAATAATTATACTCAAGTAAATTAGATCGTCTACAAGTCAACATATGATTCTTGGTACTTTGCGGGTACTTCATGACCTTCTTGATTTTTCGAGCCAAATTTTGGCTTATAAAATAAAATTTCCTATTTATTTGTAATTTTTCCAAAATTTTTTTTGAGGCCAATAATTATTTATTTTGGATTTTTTTGAAAGATTTATACTATATAAAAATTCATTTTATTTATGAAATTTTGATTTGTAAAAGAAAATTCATAGACATTCTTCATTTTTTTTGGGCTTGGTGTATAGACACTCTCTTTGGTTGTGGACATAACTATATTATCTAAATTTTGAGTCCTTAATTATATAATTTTGTACATATAAAGATACCTAAAGTCATTTATTTCACACTAATGATAGATTATGGATACAATAAGATTATTTTTCATAAAAAACTGTCCTTCTAAAATGTTTAGGAGTACATTGCGTTGATAATGGATACACCATATTGGTGTAACATTATTAATGTAATTTTAGAATTTAGACTCCTTAAAATAGGCATACAACGTTTATAATGATTTCAATATTTCTTGTACCCTATCGGTATGGTTATATTAATTTCATTTTTATGTAGGCTCTTGTACAAGCCAAATCGTATGGTACATGTAATTTTGATACTACCTTGTTAAATAGTTATTTGACTGATTTGTTTAAATGGGGAATCTTGTGTTATAATTATGTTGTGCACACATAATTAATAATTTTCCAATTCTGTTGATCAGTCTCGGCCTTTCAATAACTATTTGTGCACACATTATGTCTCCTTAAGTACACTTGCTAATGAGGTACTATTGCAAAACCCACGATTAGTCTGTAATCACATACACAGATATATATATATATATATATATATATATATTACACATATGGCTTTATGCTTGTTTACAGTTGAAGGGAAAGGCAAACCAAGTCTATATAGCAGTAAGAAGTGTTACCAGAGCAGCAAAGGACCCAATGATACCCCATTCGGTGCTGTTTGGTAGAATAAAAATGGTGCAACCAATTATGTCTATAGTGATTCTCCATCCAACATCTAACCTTTGCATATCTACAGTTGTCGAGCATCACATCAGAGGCAACCGTTTTAAACAGCTACGCCACTTGTTCATCACTACTGAGGGCATTTTGGAGCACCCCAGCCAGTTTGTGCTCCTTCACATTGTCACGGTGATGTATCAGAGAGGCCATGAAAGCCACGTAAGAGCTGACGACGAAATGTTTTTGAAAATCGGGGCCCATCTCGTATGCTATCAAGTTCAAGAAGCCAGGAGCAATTGATTCGAGGGCCATAACCTGCTTAGAGAGGTACAACCTTCCGACAAAGATGAAGGATTTGAAAGTAATTTCATATAGTGAAGCTTCCATTTTCTTGGCTCTAATTCCGTTTGAGTTCCTGTATGCTTCTGTATGATAGGATCCTTGGGAAGAATGATTAAGATGTTCTCCCACTATTGCGATAGTTGGTTTTGCAGTCCACAACGGTAAAGAATATTGTTTGGAAATAATCAAGAAGATGGGTTGGTGAAGACTAAAGGAGGAATAGCGCTTTTTACTTTGGGGCCTCCGATCCTGGGAACTCTTCTAGACGACGGTCGAAGAGAAATCCGTCCATGTAACGAACCACCCTGTTCTCATCTTTATTGCATAATAACTTGAGCACTAGGAAGGGAATCTGATTCTTTAACAAGAAGAGATCCCTTTCTACCAAAGTTAGTTCATTATACTCAATGTGTAATTTGCGTGGATCCATGGCTTAGAAGCCAAATGGTAAGGAGAGAAAACCCTTTTTGAAAGGAAAATTATATTGATTCAATTCTTCAGTGATGCCTGGTATTATGAGAAAGGGTGTATTTATAGTAGTTTCTCTAATGGCATTTTTGTCCTAAATTTTTTAGAAATATCTTCCCATGTAGAGTTCCTAGGCATTCTTTGAATTTCATCCATGACTAGGTGCAATGTAAGGCTTTTACAATTCCAAGATATATCTAGAAATTCTAAAAATATCTCCTTGTTATCTAAACTTAGTTTTAGGTTCATTGAATTTGGCTTGGTTTTATTCTATTCTCCCTAGGTTGGACAAGACTCACCTTTGCGTCTAGTTATCATCTTCATAGTATGGTGAAAGATCAGCAACGTTGAAGGTGGCAGAGACGCCATAGGAGTTTGGTAACTCTATTTGTAAGTGTCATCCTTGATCTTTAACACAATTCAAAATGGTCCATATGCCTTTGGAGATAACTTGGCATTAGGCTAATTTAGGAATCTCTCTTTCTACAAGTGTATCTATACTAAGTCTTCTTCCTTCAAAGTATATTGTCATTGATGTTTGTCTTACTAGGTTTTATATTTTGAATTCTATTTTTGAATTCTTGCATGGACTTGTTCACGAAGCTTCTTGATTTCCTTTGCTTTTTGCTTTGCATCTGTACTGTACTGATGGCTAGTAGAAGATGCTGCTAAGTCAAGTGAGCTAAAGGGATGAATACCATACACCACTTCAAATAGGCATCTTCTAGTGGCTTAATTAGTGGAGTTGTTATAGGTGAACTCAATTTGGGCAATTATAAAATCCCATTACTTCATATTCTTTCGAATAAAGCTATAGAGTAAGTTGCCTAGAAGTCTATTGATTGCCTTTATTTTCCATTTGTTTGGTAGTGACTAGTATTACTAAATTGAAGCTTGGTACCCATTTTCTTCCATAGGATCCTCCAAAAATGACTCAAGAATTTGACATCTCAGTTAAAAGTGATGGTTTTCAAAATGCCATGAAGTCAAACAATCTTTTTGAAGTATAAGTTTGCAATATGAATAACATTACTTATCCTTTAACATGGAATGATATGTACCATCTTTGAGAATCTATCTACAACTACCATTATAGGATCTTTTTATCTTTAAGTATAAGGTACTATGAGGACAAAATCTATACTAAGATCTTCCCATGGTACTTTTTGAAATCGGTAAAAGCATGTCTAGCCTTGTATTCTGACTCTTGGTCTTAGCCATATGACAAATTCTACATCTCTAGATGTGTTTGTTAATGTCTCTTTCAAGCTTAGGTTAATGGGAATTCTCTTTGACCAAAGCAATAGTTTTGTCATGTCCAAAGTGATTGGCTAATCCTTCATTATAGGCTTCCTAGATAATGGTCTCTTGTAACGTATATTAAGGAATGCACAAAGCCTTATTTTTAAATAGGAATCCTTGATGCCTATAGTATTGCTGGAATAGTTGTATTTGAGTGGTACTTCAAACTTTTTTAAAATTTAGTTCATTTTGGTGTAGTTTTTTAATAGTTTCAAATGCAAAAATCTTTATCTAGAGAGTAGATAACAAATTGTGTATTTACTAAAAGCATTTGTTACAACATTTTGATTTCTAACGTTAGATATTAAGGACACTAATGGCTTAGTACACTAGTGGCTTAGTCTCACCTTTGGCCTGATTGAATTCTTCGAGTAGTAGTAGGCCTAACTTAATCTTTACTCTATCTTTTATGAAAGAATAAATGTTTGCATAACCATTGTATATAGCATGATGGTCATATTGCTAGGGTCTTCCTAAAAGAAGGTGACAAACTTCCATAGGAATGACATTAACCATACTTCATCTTAGTACTTTTTGCCAATTAAAAAGAAAATAAGGTAGCATTTTGTAACTTTTATGTCATTGTCTTTGTTAAGCCATTGTAACTTGTAAAGGTGTAGAAGCCTTTGGGTAAGTATTTTAAGTTTTTCCACCATGTATCTTGATATAACATTCTTGCAACTTTCATTGTTTATGATAACATATATTTTGCCTTGGGCGGTGTAGTGAGTTTGGAAAATGTTATGTATTAGCCAAGGTTCTTCCTTTTTGGCTGTAGAATGTAAGCTTTGTTTAATCACTAGTGATTCTTCATGATCAATAGGTAAGAACTTATATGTAAGTTCTCATTGCATTTTCTTCCATGTCCTGATCTTTCTTCATCTAATCTTATTTCATCCTTCACATTCTTGTTTCTTCTTTAAATTTTCCCACTAGATCGGGGTGTGTTTCTTTAGTTTGATAACAATAATTTTTACCTTTTGGTTATCTAGTATATTTTTAAGCCGAAACACTTTTTCAATTGTTTATAGCCAATGTACAAATTCATTTGGTTAGAGCTTTCCCTTGAAATTTGAAATATCTACTTTAATATTAATTTCTCAAGTTGGCTGCCTTCAGGGATGATGGCTACTTGCTAAAAAATAATTACTACTATCAAAATCATATTATGGATTCCTTATTTAATTTAGTAAGTCCTGTTAAGCATTAATAATTTTCTACAATTGTTGAATCTATCTTCGCATTTCTTTCATCTCAATCTCTTGAATGTTTCTTCCATTTTGCCTCCTCGGTGACATTTTGATATTTTACGGTGGGTTATAGGATCAAAGTAAAATTTTTGGAAAGTTTAAGGGGCTATTTGTAATAGTCAAACAAAGTTTAGGGTTAAAATTGAATTTTAGCAAGGTTTATGGGTATTTTTATAATAACTAGAAAAATTCTAGGGTCAAAATAGAATTTATGGAAGTTTAGGTATATCTTATAATTTTAAAAATTATTAGGGCTTGAAATAAAAATTTTAAAAAATTAAGGGGTAATTCTAAAATTATAGAAAATTTTGCTAATGGGGTTACTAACATGGCTAAAGTGACATGTGGCATAAAATTTTATGGATGATGTGGCATTGATTATGCATCAATTGCTAACTTGGCATTGATGTCAATAAGTGGTGATTAGGCAAGTTGACATGGTGAGTGGTAACACACAGCACATCCAAAGTGGATGATATAGCAATAATTAGGCAAGAGCCACTGATATGGCACTAATTGTGTCGTCTTCAATCTCAGTTAGGCATGTGTGATGTGTGATTAGTGTGTGGCTTTTCTGGCAGTGGCGCATGGAGATGTGTGTAAAGTCTATTTGCTATAAAATTTTTATAGGCTGGTATTTTGGAGATTAGTGAGCACATTTGCAGTGTTGTTTTGTTAAGAAATTGATTAGAAAAGGAGGTTTCAATGCAAGTAAGTTAATAATCTTGTCAACTTACGAAACTAAGGAGAATTCCGACCACTTCCGACTCAAACACTTGTGCAAGAAGTGGGGAAAATTAACTCTAATACCAAAAATGACTTAGGAGCCAAATGGTAAAGAGAGGAAAACCTCTTTGAAATGGAAACTATATTATTTAATTCTTTAATAATGCCCAATACATTAGGAAAGAAGTATTTATAGTAGTTTTTCTAAGGGCATTTTCATCCTAAATTTTCTAGAAATATATTCCCATGCAGAATTCCTAGGCATTCTTTAAATTTCTTCCATGATTAGGTGCACTATAAGGCTTTTACAATTTCAAGATATAACAAGAAATTTTAAAAATATCTCCTTGGTATTTGAACTTAGTTTTAAGTTCATTGAATTTTGCTTGGCTTTGTTCTAATCCAACTGATTAGCTATAAGTAAGATTTGAAATATAGAAAATCTATCCAGAAACAACATCCAGGCTAGGTACTCATCATCGTAGTGTGTAATATATCCTCCATGTACAACTTTTTCAATTCCCTAAAGTTATCTAAAAGCAAGTATATATATGAGGAGAATATTAGGTGAGAAGAGTATTTTTATGAGAGAGTGAGATGAATAAATCATGACCATCAAATTTAGTCTTAAAGAGTTAATATTAAAATATAATTAAATTTATTTAACTTTTTTAAAGTGATCATGTCTTATTTTTAAGTAGTTATATGACTTTTAATTATATTTTAATTTTGACCATTAATGTAAGATCTAACAACTACAATTCACTTCATTTATTTCTCATGTAAAAAACCTCTTCTCCTTTAATACATAATTAGCACTTATAATAGCAAATAGATTAAGAATGACTAAAATCAAATTTCAAGTGATAAGTCAATATAGGGTACATTTCGTGTAATAAATAAGTTAATTTGTAATTTATTAATCTAACTAATTAGTTATAAACTAATTTTTAGAGGTATTTAATGTACTAATTTTTAGAGGTACTAATAAATTTTAAAAAAGCTCTAACTTAATAAATTTCATAGGATAATTTATAAATTATATTTGATAGCTTTTCAATTTTTTTCAAATTTATCCATTTTTTAATTAAATGGTGGTTTAATTATAATTATGTAAATAAATTTTTGGTTTATGCTTAATAATTTAATATAAATAAATAAAAATAAGAAAGTAAATTAATAAATAAATAAGTATGTATATGTGAATTTTTTACTTATAGCAAAATTAAATTTACTAACAACTAATAATCTGTTGCTTAAAATAAGAATAGGCAATGATTTTAAGTGTGTTGCCCCTTATCGTTACCTAAAATTCTAATAGACAACGATTTTAAGTGTATTGCTTTTTATTGTTGCCTAATATTCAAATATGCAACAATTTTAAGTGTTTAAGCAACAATAATAAAATCATTCCCTAAATCTAAAATGGGCAACACTTATATGACAATTGTCTTTTATTTGTTATTTGTTATAAAATTGGCAATACTTATAAATGGTTATCTAGTTATTTCAAATAAAATTATTTTTTAAGAAATTATTTTAAGCCAAATTAATTAATTAGTTAATTAATTAAACTTATTTTAATTTTTCTAAAATTATATTATATTTTTTATTTTTTTATATTATTATTTTTGAAAAAGAGAGAGACAATCGAAACTTAATTTTATAACATTATTCTTTTGTTTAAAAAATATTACAGAGATAAGTAATTAGAAACTTCAATTTCACACAAACATCGCATGCAAATTGCATTTGATGGAACGCTTAGTTAGCTTCACCCTCAATTTGAATCTTAGGGCAAGAAGGCAACTTATGTCCTCAGTTCAGTCGCATGTGTAGTTTGATTTTTGTGTCAATTCCGAAGGACAATCCTCGACTCGCATCTGTGGCTTGATCTTTTTACTCACATCTCCGTTGAAATTTTCACAGTAAGGTTTTCTCGTTTCTCCAAATTTGTTCTTGCTACTACTATGCTTAATTTAGAAACAAAAATGAAATCGTGAGTTGGTGTGTTAATCCCATTCTCCTACTTTCCCTGAACCCAAGTTGAGCTCGATTTAAAGCTTTTAGCTAGCCAAGTATGATCTCCCTTCTTCCCCTCTGTTCTTGCCAGAAGAAAATTGGTTTTTTTTAATCATTTGTTCCTAGTATTTCTATGTGATCCATCTTCAGCTTTAGTACTAAGACATTTCATTTCCATTTTGTTTTACTTTCTAACTTAGAAAAATGGGGTCTAGTTCTGAGCCTTTGCGCTGTTTAATTTACAAAAGAAGGGTTAAGTTGTATATTTTATCAATTTTTGTTTCAACTTTAATTTTAGATGCATGTCTATGTTGTTTGATTGTGAAAGTTTTTACCTATTAAAATATATGTACAAGGAAGCCATCAAGTATTAGATAGGACATTTATAATCTTTAGTTTTATTTAGGATTGAGGACAAGTTTATCATTATATTCTATTATATGCAAACTTTGCAAGACTTGTGGTTAGTTTAAATATGCCATTTATGCGTTTTTCATTTAACTTTATGTGCATAACAAATGATTGTTGATGGTTCAGGGTTTTGGCTATTCTGTGATATGGAGCTACCTTTGGTTTAAAGTTTTCGCTTCTATGTGCATCCAAACACAGATAGGACTGGTTTCCTTCTTGATTTAATTAGAAAAAATTGAATAATGTTTAGCATTTTAGTCTTTAATTTTTAGCAAAACTTGTAGTTGGAATAATTTTATTCCTTGGCCCTGAACACTTTGTACTTAAACTGGTTTGTTAAGTAAATTACATATTTCAGGAAGCAATTACAAAACATTTGAACCTATCACGATTGAATTATAAGTTTTTTGGAATTGCTTGTGGAAATGCACATGAGAACCAGGGTTTGAAACCTTCTTGCTCTGCCTCTTGAAATTGACCATTTTTCCCTAAGATTTGTTTTAAGAAAGTTGATAAGCTGAAGATGGGCCTCCCACTTCTGTTAAAAGCATTAAAATGAAATTTCTACCCCAGGAGATAAGCACACGGGGAAAAGTATTAAATTATTGATGCTTGCTTTCACATTGTTTGAATTTGATTGAATGGTTGATACCAGTTGAATAATTTGTGTAAAATTGTTAGCTGAAGATGGTTCTCTTTGAGCTTATACTCTCTTTATCATTGTATAACATCTTTTGGTTCTTCAATAGGCAAAGTTGAGCGTTTCCTAGCAAATTAGTAGAAAATCTATACCATTAAGAATGAGCTATTTCAACCGAATATTCATTTCAATTAAATATTCCTTTCAATTAGCTGAAAGTTATAATTGTTTTCTAATTATATTCTCATCCTGTCCTGTTTGTTGTGCTTAATAGAATTCTATCTAATTTGGCATGATGCGGACACATTCTATTTTTTATTGACAACATTAAAGTTATTGTGGTGATAGCATTATTTTTGTTAGATTTTTTTTGTGGACAAAATTAATAAAGCTGGTGGATGGAAAACATATTAATAATTTTAAATGGGCTTATTATGTGTCGTAGGTTATCTTTTGAAAATGTTAATCAGAAGAGTTTGATTAAAAGAACAAAATAAATGAAAAACCACTTAAGAAAAGTGGCTTTAATGTGGTAGGGAGTCGGCCTCAATATCAAACAAAGCTACTAGCAAATTATGGCAGTTAAATGATGACAATCGATGTTTCCAAAGGAAGCAACAGAAAAAGGATGGGAGGAATGGTCTTGAAGAAACAATTTTCTAAATCCAGCTATGTTGATTGTAAAGTTGTTTGGGATTGGTCACCTCTCTTCATGTTTGTTGTTTAAGCTTTTATTTTTAGTACCCCATCAGTAGTTCAATAAAAGAAGTCTTATGCAAAATGGATTTGCATTTGGTTTTTATTATTCTTTCTCATTCAACATTACATGAGCCACTTGTCCTTGTTGGTTTTTATTTTCATGCAATTGTCTATCTTAGACTCTCATGCCAAGTTGTGTTCTTTATGATGTAATTTTATAAAATTATTTTTTTTTGTTTCATTGAGTATGATAGAGTTAGAATTGGGTAATTGGCCGATTTACGATTTTTTTGAAAACATATTATCGTTTTATAACTGTTTGGAAATAATTTACCAAATTATGCACGCACAGCCGAAGGCGCCATATTGAATGGCGTAATTGGCAGGATAATTTGGCCTTAGGGCGCCATTTAAAATGGCGTTCTTCCGTGCAACTTAGAGGCACCATATGAATTGACGTCCTTTCCTTGAAGATGCCATCTCACTTGACGTTCTTATCTTGAAACGCCACTCCAAATGGCGCCTTTTGCAGGGATTCAAAATTTGAATGAGAGCGCCATTTCGAATGGCGCCTTAGGCAGGAATTTCAAAATTTAAAATCTAAGCAATAGCATTCCCAGTCCTTCTATAAATACCCTCATTCTTGGCAACCCTTCGCATTTCTCTTTTCTTCTCTTTACAGCACGGCTTCGCATTCCTCTTGGGCAACCCTGCGTATTCCTCCTTACATCTATTTGCAGCACCACTTTACATTCCTCTTCGCAGCACTTCCTTATGTTGGCACCACTCCTCATTCTCCCACTCACAAATCTTCATTCTTTCTTGAATTTATTCACAATATAATTATCTGGCATCATTTTTTGGCATTTCATCCAGCAATATCTCTTTCTCCACATTTCATCCAGAGGCTCTTATCTATTTGATTTTCCTAATACTTACCGATTAGTATTTTTATAATTTTTGTACTTATATTATAATTTTTATTAGTCATTATAAAAATATCTTTTATAGTGGTAGAGAAATTTGTTTAGAATATTATGATATAAATAATATGATTATTTTTGTTTTATATTGATTATTATGACTTATGATGTGAAATTATGATTTATGAAAAATTATGAGAAATTTGTAGAAATTTATATGTACTGTGATATGTTGTGATGTTAAAAGAAGAACAAACAGGAAAAAGAAAGGTGTCCTAAAATAGGATTTAGGACCTAAGTAAAAATTATATTTAGAGAATTTTTACATATAAAATTTTAATATATAATAAGAGAAGTAATAAAAATAAAATTTTAAAATATATGGATGTAAACAGAAGCTTTAAAAATTAGGATAATATTATTGAAAATATAAATATTTTTTATTTAAATAGTAGATATTAAAAATGCAAGAATAATAAATGTAGCGAAAAAATTATATTATACATAAGTTTATTCTAAAAGTATTAAAATATATAAAGAAGTACTGTAAGATAAGTATTAGATGAACTCAGTGTATGTAAAAAAGAATTCATGATTCTAATTATAAAAATATACAAACAGTAATGTATAAATATTTTTGGTTGCTAATTAGTAATAGGTGTGAAGGAAAAGAATTATCATGAAATATTAAATGTAGTGCATTGAAATAGTTAATCAATTTAATAAGTATAATTTGTACCCAATAAACAAAAAAAATGGCAATTGGAGAAGATAAATTAAAATATAAATAAGATTATATAGCCAAACATTATATAGGATTAAAAAAATATTTATTTGGCCACAAAAAATTATTATATTATATGATATGTTTGTTATATATGAAAAATTGTTATGCAATGTTAAATGTATTGTATTAAAAAGAGTTAATCAATGTAATAATAATTCTAAAACAAATAATCTAGACTTGAACATAATATAGTTATCAAAAAAATTTTTTGTATTATAATTTTTATTAGTCATTATGAAAATATATTTTGTAGTGGTAGAGAAATTTTTTTAGGGTATTATGATATAAAAACATGATTATTTTTTTTTAAATTGATTATTATGATTTATGATGTGAAATTATGATTTATGATATGAGAAATTTATAGAAATTTAGATGTACTGTGAAAGGTTGTGATGTTAAAAGAAGAACAAACAGGAAAAAGAAAGGTGTCCTAAAATAGGATTTAGGACCTAGGTAAAAATTATATTTAGAGAATTTTTACATGTGAAATTTTAATATATAATAAGAGAGGTAATAAAAATAAAATTTTAATATATATGGATGTAAATAGAAGCTTTAAAAATTAGGATAATATTATTAAAAATATGAATGTTTTTCTATTTAAATAGTAGATATTAAAAATGCAAGAATAATAAATGTAGCAAAAAAATTAAATTATACATAAGTTTATGCTAAAAGTATTAAAATATATAAAGAGGTATTGTAATATAAATATTAGACGAACTCAGTGTAAGTAAAAAAGAATTCATGATTCTAATTTTAAAAATATACAAACAGTAATGTGTAAATATTTTCAGTTGCTATTTACCAATAGGTGTCAAAGGAGAAAATTATCATGAAATAATAAATGTAGTGTATTGAAACAGTTAATTAATTTAATAAGTATAATTTGTATCCAATAAACAAAAAAATGACAATTAGAGAAGATAAATTAAAATATAAATAAGATTATATAGCCAGACATTATATAGGTTTAAAAAAATAACATTTATTTGGTTGTAAAAAATTATTATATTATATAATATATTTGTTATATATGAAAAATTGTTATGCAATATTAAATGTATTGTATTAAAAAGAGTTAATCAATTTAATAATAACTCTAAAACAAGCAATCTAGACTTGAACATAATATAGTTATCAAACAGAAATAAATTATATTGCCATAATTGATAATTTAATCATAATAGAAAAAATATACATAAGCAATCATATTTAAAAATTAAACTTTTTTCAATTGTGTTCAAGTAAGTCAAAATTGAAATTATTATTTCAAATATAAATTTAATATTTTTGTAATAATTTATTTATATTACATTAGAAATTATGTAAAAAAAAGATTTAGAATTTAATTATTTATATCAATACTTGCAGATAGAGGTAGAGACAGAGATAGAGTGAGAGCCAAAGATAAAGGAAGAGTTGGAGCTGGAGGTATAGGAGCCACAGACACCGAAGATGTAACTCCCGAGCCTGCACAGAGGGTTAGCAGATGTGGCTGTCACATTACCAATCTTGAATGTGGGACTAGACATCATTTATGTAGACAGTAGCTTTCTTTTTCATGTTTATTGTATATTTATACACATCTATCTTATAACTTTATTGCCAAACATCAAAATTTAGGATGGTTTTGATTATTACAATATATTTATCTTTTTGCATGGGTACTTTCATCAAT
The DNA here is from genome assembly GCA_020226215.1 of Sindora glabra. Classification (NCBI taxonomy): domain Eukaryota; kingdom Viridiplantae; phylum Streptophyta; class Magnoliopsida; order Fabales; family Fabaceae; genus Sindora; species Sindora glabra. Next base: position 27,099,139 of record CM035228.1, read on the forward strand.
TTTAATTACCAAATCTTCTCACAAATACACAATCAATTGAATTCTCATATAACGCATCAAATATATGCAATTTTTTCTAATAGCATTTTTCTACCTAGAATTTTATTCTCTCCTTTCATATTTTATTTTCATAACTTTAATTATTTTAAATTATTAACTAACATAAATTAATTACAAATTTTTTTCAAGAATTTATGTTTTTTTTCTAATGATAAGAATTAATTCATGTTTCACAACTCGTTACAAAATAGTTTTAACATTGTAATAAAATAAAAAAGAATTAATTCATGTTATAATTTTAATTTCGTTACAAAATGAAAAGAATATTGTAACGAAATAACCACATTTCTTTTTATTTTCAACCATCTTCAACTTCGTTATTTCGTATTTATTTTGTTACAAAATAAAAAGAATATTATTGAAATAAATACAAAATATAAGAAAATATATTTATTTTGTTACATTTCTTTTCATTTTCAACTATCTTCAACTTTGTAAATAAAGAATATTATTGAATAGTTTATTAAATTTGTTTATGTGCAATAAAGTATTAAATAATTACCTATATTTTTATCCTAACCCTATAATAACACTTAATATCATTTATAAAATTTTTATTTTATAAAAATATTATAAAAATGCTATAATAATAACAAATGTGTGTGTCTAGTATAATGAAATTGAATAAATAAGATAAAAGAAATAAGTAAAAAATTTATTTGGTAAGTGTTACAAAATAGAAGTATCAATTTTTCTAAAAAAAATTATTCTATTGAATTATGAAAGTTTTATTTTATAATAAATGCGGTGAATAATTTTTAAATATTTAAGTTATAACACATTATCTTCAGATTCACTTAATAAACAAAAGATAATTGTAGACTATGTTATTCATTTATTATTTTTTCAGGATCCACAAATTAAAATTTTTATTTTTCAGTCTTTAAGATATTAAAAATTGAAAAAACTAACATTAACTTTTCATCCATTAGTAAAACTAAGGACAAGTTTTACACTTGACTACACTTGATGCTTTTTATTTTTTTTCTAAAAATACATATCCAGTCTTAAAATGTTTCTATAATTATGAAATATAATGATATTAAACTTTTAAATTATAATCCATTCTCTATCTTTGTAGTTTATAAGTGGGAAAATATTTTCATATAATTTTATATGCAATTATGCTTTTTATTTGAAGAATAAAAACATTTTTTACGTGTTGTAATATTTGTACATAAAAATTTATGAAACTAATCATCTGGTCATACGAGGGATGATATTAGAGGAGGTGATGTAGTTAAATCGTAATGGTGAAAGTGTATAATTCTGAAAAATGATAAATATTAACTATCATTAGATCAAAATTTGAGAAAAGTTAATATAAATTATGTAATTATTCTTTATTGATCCTATCTTTTATTTTAATAATATTAAATTATTTAATAAATATTCATTATTTTTATTACATATATTATTATCATTAACTACTTTTTTATTTGATTCCTATAATATATTAATGTATTAAATATCAAAGTGGAATAAAATATTTTTTTATGATATCAAATATAATTATAAAATGAGTAATTTATTTTATTTACATTCTCATTTTAGTTCCAATCTATTACATCATATGGTTCATCTCATTCACTTATACCTAAAAAATGTGCAATTCAATGCTGCAATTCCTTATCATCAACTAATGTTTTGATATGAGAAATATACTGATCCTAAACCATGTTTCATCGCAGTTACATTAATTATGCAAAAAAAATATAACTACCTCTAGCGTGAGCACAAATATCTAATTAGCTTCATTTGATTATACATTTAATTTTATATTGTAAAGCTGAGTTATAATTTAAATAATAATATTTTCCAAGTACTTCTTTAAAATTTATTAAATGCCTCATATGGGATTTTTTAATCAAGAACGATTATATGAATTTAGAATGACTTGTGCACGGTAACAACTTCTAAAAAGGTCAATCAGTTTCTGAATAAGAAAAAAGAAAAAATTGCAGCATGAGCCTAATAAATTTAAAATAGTTAGTACAATCATTGATCATTTGATATTTATTCTAGAATAGTGGATGGTTAGGTTAAAAGGCCAATTTTTAATTATTTAATATTTATGGTCACAGCAACAAAATTGACGTTTAAGAACTTAAATGGAAACAAAATAATGGAACATGACAAGGATGGGGAACAATTTATTGCTGTTTGCTAAACAAAATTTTTTTTTACCATTTTTGCAAAATATTTTACCAAAATACGCATGGAAGCGGAGAGGCACTAGATCGGATGACACCTCTGGCATCAAATATTGGCGCCCTCATGGCGCTATTCAAAATGGCTCCTTTGGCGGCCAGTAGAAAATGTATTGTCGTTTAAGATATTGATAATATGAAATAAAGGCTACAAAAATGTTTGCTAAGCAGCAGTAAGTTAAATGCAACATTTTATGGCTTTTCCTTTAGCGGAGAACATGTCAATGCTTGTGTTTGTAACAAAAAACTTACAACAAAATTTCAGTCTATTTGAAAAATCACATAGTAGTGGTGCTAAAAATGAAAGGGCTCTTCTATGGTATGCTCTTGATAAAATTTGAGCTTTTGCATAAGTTTAACATAAAAGTCAAGTAACTTACACTTAACATTTTTACAATATACTTTGGTTTCTTGAATCGTGACCAGCTCAAATTATCTTGGTGGTGATCTGAGCATATAAAGCGATTACTAATTTATATTGAAACATTTCTATTATTTGAAAAATAGAAATCACATTATAATTTATGTAAGACAGTTTGTATGCTTTTTAGAAATAGTTATGAAAATTTAAGATTAGATAGTTTTCATGCAATTTTTGGGAGTTCAACACAAACCATTGAATTTTCATCAAATTCTTTCTGGGTCATTCTAGTTGCACTAAAATTCATATTTTAAATTACATACCAATCAAGAAAGTACATATTGTTTTTCTAGCAACTTCAGACCATCTAAAATACCTGAAATTAATAAATAGAAATTGAGCAAACACATTTGGAAGTGAAGTCCCATCAATTTTGATAAAAAAAATTTAATTTTCGTTTTATATTCATAAGACATGTACATAATTTTCAGCGGAACTTGTAAGAACAATAAATTATATATATGCAGGGAGAGTTTTTTTTGGCAAAATTGTGCTTCAAAGAATCACAGCGGGTCTTCCTTTGTTTAATTCCAAATACCATAAAGCATTTAAGGTTTATGGAATCTATTTTTCCTCATGGCCGAAGGCACCAAAGCATATGGCGCCTTCACTCCAAAGGTGCCGTTCAAAATGGTGCTACTATGTAGTACCAAAGGTGCCATCCGATCTTGCGCTTCTCTCCTTCCATGCATATTTTGGTAAAATGTTTCATAAAAATAGTAAAACAAAAATTTGTTTAGCAAACAGCGGTAAATTGGAACTTTAATCGTTAGAATTCCAAAGACTAGGTTCTACATTACACTTGACATTCTTCAATAATCATAATTCTCAATGCATTTCTAATCTCTGATCCATATATTGTGAAAGATACTGAAATTACTCTTTCCCTAGCATTCTTCATTTCCTTCATTGCTTTAAATTTAGATTTTTCCTCTTACTGGCAGAGGCCATTAGATTGTATGTTAATTTTTGGACTATTTTTTTAGTTACATTGATTTGTTTCTAAGCTCTGACCTATATAATGTGAAAGCTACTAAAGTTACCTTTTCCTTGGCATTCTTTATTTCCTTTATTGCTTTAAATTTAGATTTTTTCTCTTATTGGTGGAGGCCATTGACTGTAAGCTAATTTTTAGACTATTTTCTTAGTTACATTGATTTGTTTTCTATTTACAAGGCATTGTTCTGGGCATATTGTTTTTCTTGTTCATATATTAGGGAAAATTCATAGTATCAACATTTTTAACTTTTGGTGCTCATTGCGCCATCCCACAACATTCAACATAACAAGGCTATTACATTAGGAGTTATTGCTAAAGGCATGGTATTTCTGTTTAGCTTAATGGCCTAAATACAGCTAGTTAGGAATCTCTGTTAACAAAATATGGTGTTTGTAGCTAAAAAGGTACATAGGGTGATTAGCATGTGATTATCATTGATTTAAACCATGGATTAACCACTTTTGTTAGTCTGTCAAGATCATATGATCCTTGTTTTGTTGTAGCCTTTTGTATTTTATGGGAGTAAGTACCACCAAGTTGCTGAATTAGGTCCTTATGCACATGTTGCCATAATGATATAGATTCATTTACTAAAGGCAGAGCCTTAGCCTCTGCAAAACAAAAGTCATATCCATGAGGCAATCACCGGACAAACTATCATATACTATGGTCCTCATTCATTTCTCAGTGACTTAAACTTGTTGGTAGCACAGCCCTTATTAATGTGGTATGTGTGATTTTTAAGTGGTATGCAGCCCCATATTACCAATACTTCATTAGGTGTTTTAATTCACAAGATAATTTTGTGAATTGATTAAAAAAATATATGGATATATGTGTGTGCAAATTTGGTATGAGATGGCCTTTTGGCATGCTTGGATTCCACCCTTTTGAGGTTCCACACCAAAAGTAACTGTGTACGGTGGTTTAAAAGTAATCGTAAGGTTCATATTCTCATAAGATATTTTGACTTGCAAATTCATTAAATAAAAAAACAAATTCTTGGTCTTCTAATTCTAATTTTTGATATAAATGTCTTGACTTTGTTTATACGGAAAAGTAAATAGTTTTATTTGTATACATAATATTTTTTTAGCACGTTCAATTCTTTTCACTCCCTGTTTCAATGCTTTCTCATATTTATGGCTTTTATGGTAAGAATTTACTAAATTTGCTGCATGTTTAGTCAATATAGGATCTTGAAATGGGTCATTAAGCTGTGGACCTTAAAAAAATTAATTTCCTATAAAGATATATACACCATTGCATTACATGTCAATTAGTATTTTAGTATCTTTTGGCATTCTTGAATAAAAATTGCATAGATATATTAGCCCAATCTTGTTTTAGAGGGTGAATTAGGCACTAAATTTTGGTTAAAGTGTTGCTGTAGGTTCAAGTCCAACTTGATAGCTCTTCAAGTCGTTGACCTTTCTAGTGAACCTTGCTTGTAACCAACTTACCAATCTCCTTTTATCTCAAGACCAAGGTAAGTATGCTTGCTATTAGTTAGAATTCAGCTGCTTTATTAGATATTGGTAGCCTTTACCTAAAATGAGTAATGCCAAGTGGCTTAAGATGCACACATTAATAAACTTACTTTAAGTGCCATATTTCATGTATTCTAAAGAAGCTTGTCGTGGCATGTTCTGAATCTAGCCCAAGTCTTAACATATATATAGTTCAGTGAGTTAGTCCATTACATCATTCTGCTTGGATTTTCCCAAGAGATGAATGCTACTAGAATTCAGGAATTGTTTATCCAACTTCTCTTTTGTTTGTTTTTGTTAAAGATAAGCATATCACTCAGGTTAACAAGAATATAAAATAATCCATTTTCTATTACCAAGTACCACATGCATATAATTTTCTTTAGTCCCTTAACATGACCTTAAACGTGCATTTATTATGGTAGATTCCTCGTTCAATCATGGCTTGAGAATCTAAATGCAGAATTGTTTTTATATGGGATAGCTTGGTTTACTAAGACTTTGTCCTATAATAATAATTATCATTGTTTAAATTTTAGAATCGATTAGTTGATTGGATAGTACATCTTTGAAGAATGTGAATCAACTTAAATTTAAGTTAGTCATTCTTGCTCTAAATAAAAAATTTTCTATTAAAGCATTTATTATAATTGTGATGAATATTATAATTGGGAATTTAAAATGTTAAATAATTCTACATATTGTTATAGTGTTAAATAAGCTATATATATAAACTCTTTTATGAAATCTTAATACTGTTTGGCATAGATGAGTTATAGTGTTAAATAAGTTGTAATTGTGATGCTGAGTTATAGTGTCAATTTCACAAGATATCTACGCCAAGCAATGCTTATTGAGTGAAACTTGTATTATGGTCGGTTTATAGTTTAGTGTTTTTGTAGGAAAATTTGGACTTGAAGTGCATGTTGTAGTCCAGAGTTTTATAATTATGTTATTATTGGTTTTTATAAAAAGAATTAAACTAATCGGAATTTTATTTTCGACAATTCTTATTAGGTTCCAATGGGAATGTTAGTTTCAATTTATAAGAAGAGGACCACACTCTAATTTTGGGAAAAAATTTTACTTATTTGTAATTTTTTGTTTATATTTTTCAATTCTAATATACCTTAATTTTTGTAATTATAATTTTTTAACATCATGTAGGAAAATTATACTAGTGAAGATGATGATAGACTTTTGGATGATGATTTGCTAAATATGGATGATGAAAATGATGCACAACGTGAAGGATATTGAAACTTCTATATTAAATATTGCACTATATTGACTTTTTATTAGGACATATCTTTGTTATTTTGGGTTATATTTTGAATGTTATTTATTGACTTGTATGTTTTTCGAAAAATTGGCAGGAAGAAGAATATGCACATTTAGTTAATTTTTAATGAAATTAATGTTTAGTATTTTTCATGTGCTTACCAAGTTAGTTATTTATGTATTCTTTAAAAAATAAACATAAAATATTTACAACAATAAAAAAAAAATCATATTTAATCATTAAAAAAATGTTGTTTATCAATAGGTTAAGCTTATCAAACTGTTGTTTATTTGGCAACACTTTTTTGTATAAAATAGGCAACGATTAGTAATTATTATCATTAGTATTTTTGGCAATGGTAAAAAAATTGTTGTATATTCTTTACGAACATAAGTATTTTAGGCAACACACAAGAATTGTTGCCCATTCTAATATATGGAATTGTAAAAAAAATGTTACCTATTCTTATTTTACAAGCAACAGTCAAAATGATTGCTTATTCTCATCTAGGCAACAATTTAGAATCATTGCTAATTCTAATAGGCAACAGTTAAAAACTATTGCTTATTTGATTTCAAGCAATGGCTTTTGAGCCATTGCATATATTATTTTAGACAGTGACTCCTAGCCATTGCTTATATTATTTTAGGCAATAATTTTTAGCCATTACTTATTTTAATTTAGGCAATAGTTATTTCCCGTTGCTTCAAATAATATAGGTAATAATTAGTAACCATTGCTTATTACACATATTTTAGGCAACAGTTAAAAATTGTTGTCAATTCTATTATAGACAATAGTTTATAAATATTATCTATAATATCTTGCAATGATTGATAGCTGTTGTATATTGATTAAACAATGGCTAGGAATTGTTGCTTAAGTGAGAATAGGCAATTATTACTAATTGTTGCTTAATATTTAGAAAATTGTTACGTAAAAAATAGGTAATACTTACTATGACAATAGCCAATAATCGTATTTTTGTGCATAAGCAACAACTTTTAGCTATTGCTATATACAAAAAATGATTTAGTATGTTATAAAATACAATTAATAAAATTTTAGGTAATATTTTTAAATAATAAATAAATGAGAAAAAGTAAGTATAATTTAGTAAACATATAACATCATAAAATATAACTAATTTAATTTTAAGTTATTATATTCTTATGTTAAATATCCTAATTGCATTATCAAAATTTGGTATTAAAATAAATAAGAATTAATTTAATTTATATATTTGTCTATGTTAATATGTTCTTTTATATTATTATATATTCTTAACGGATTCAATAGTTAATTTTATGAAATCATGATGGTTCAACAGAATAGAGACTTTTTATGCAACAACTTAAAAAAATAACTAACCTTTTTTAAAGAAAATCATGATGGGAATAGAATAGATTTCTTCTATTCTTAATCAATAGCTTCCTTATCTAAACCAATCAGATAATCAATTAAAAGCGACCATTTCCAATTTCAACTTTTACGAGTACCATGATGCTGCGCGGCAACCTGCATGAGACGAACTGGTGCTTCACACAAAATCATGCCTAAAATCTCAAATTTCGCTAGACATTAGAACTTTAATACCATCATGTTGAAATTTTCTCGACAAGGTGAACAATCGTATACTTATTTCACAAATTTTTCTTTTTTCTAGTAATTATATGAGTGGTAAACCAATTAGTATACATGGGTCAAAGGTTGGTTTGAATCCTTGATGTGAGGAGAATAAAACTCTTAAGACAATATCAAGTATTACTATACCATTAAGGGTACTGGCACTGATTTCACAATTTTAAATTGTCGTTTGTAATCACAATATTTTTTGTAATGTCACAGTTGTGTCAACTTCTGCAACCATAATTTTCAACAATATTCTTACATAATTGTTATTTCAATTATCTGCATTTTTTCTTAATTTTATTTGGATCTATCTGCATTGATTACGTGAGAAATTTGTTTTCACAAAAGATGATAGAAAAGCTCCATATATACTGGATATAAGGTTACCTTCAATCTTTCGATGTAAATCTCTGGCCCTTTGGTTAGTATCTTCAATATACATGGCTGCCCACATAAGCTTGTAGTCCTCTCCTAGCTTGAGATGATGATGGACAGGACCGATTGATATCATTTTGGGGGTGTAGTACTGCTCAGACTCTTTCCTTTCTCGCAGATAAGCTGTAACCCATCGTATCTTGGGGCATGCAGCCTGGCCATCATTGTTGCTCTTAATTGGCCGCTTTGTTTTGCGTCTTGCAGTTTGACTAATTTTGCTTCTAGGTCGGACATCTCTTTGTATATATGTGTGGCAAATGGTCTTCCGTGTAATATGAATACAAGGAGTCCGTGAGTTTATTTAATGGAAACAGCAGTACTTTGAGGAATACATTCAAAAACTCAAGAAAATTACATGGGCTCCGTTTGTTTCGTCAGAAAGCATTTTTCGCAAAATATAATTGTAAAGATGATAATATGAAAGAAAAAAATACTTTATTTATTTAATGTTAAATGTAAAGAGTTTGGAGAAAACTTTCCCTATTTCAAAAAGAATTTGCTTTTTCCTCTTTCCAAGCTTTTAGGTATCAAGTTTTTTAGTTATCAATATAAATGGCATATCATCCTTTCATTAATTTATGTACAAATGACATTTTCCTACGGAAAATACTTTCCGATGAAACAAACGGAGCCATAATGAAGGAACATTTAGCTTTGTTGATGTTTCAAGTTTGGAATTGATGCGTAGGAAAGCTCAAGATGCTCACAACTCTATCTTCTCCTCCATAGTGCTAAGAATGATTTTAAATTGCTGTTATGATTTTGATGTGTTTATTAAAATTATAGACAAATGGAAAAAAAATGCAGTCATTGTAATAAAAAAATTACTAAATATTATAGTTGTGGTATTTGTAATAGTAATATTGATCGCAATTTAAAATTCTGGTGTTAAATATTATTGAAAAACCTAAGTCAAGGAAACCTTCATTTTACATATGTAGTCTAATAAAGACAAATTGCAAGGATTACCCTTTTATTTTGGTAATCAATTAATTAATATGATTATTAAAATATCAGAAGTGAATGAGTAATTATTAACATTCTGATCTTCAATCACATTCATATTTTAAACATTTATCATACTACAAACTATTATAATAGGTTAAATATGTGTAAATATTACTAGCGGCCTTTAAAAAATTAGTGGTATGTATGATTTTGAAATAGTACGATTTGTGTGCTTTTAGACATTTTCTTTCTTTTAAAAAAATCCTGTTTCCTTTTAGAAATATTGGCTAACCCCCGTTTGGAAACCATTATAAAAACTATAATTTGATTCATTTTCAAGTAAAGCTATTGAGAAACCGATAGAATCATTCCTCTATGTGTTCCAAAAAACCATCACCACCATTCATTGATCTCTCGATGGGCGTATCCACGTAGAATAAATGCATAATTTAGAAAATAGGAAAAAAAATATGATGTTATATATATATATATATATATATATATATATATATATATATATATATATATATATATATATATATATATAACATCATATTCTTTTTCCTATTTTCTAAATTATGCATTTATTCTACATCATAAATGTTTTGGTAGAACTTTACTCCATTTATGGGCTCTTTAAATTAGCAAAAACAAAAAGCAAAATAAAATCATGCTAGGCCATTGGAAATCCCTAATCAAGCATTTCTAGATTTAGCTGGTTCATGTAAAAGTAATGCTATATATTAAAAATTAGATTAAAAGAATTTCAAATTTAAATTAAAGATTGTCGATTGAATATAGGATAATTGAATAAATTTGTAAAATTTAGTTTAATAGATACAAAATATTCAAAATTCAATTTTAAATTCCACTTTAGACACATAAACATTTTTTCATAGCATCAACATGTTTATTCATGAAATTACTATCTCATTTTAAAATCCGAGTATACCTTACTTGGAAAACATTTCCATATATTCTGCCAGCATTGCATACATTTCGAATTAACCTTTTATTGCCTTCCAAGTCTTACAAGTTTGGTACTGAAATATTCCATATACATGTGAAACATGTTTCTAGCGGACCCAAAAGGGTCCCATATCTGGTGATACACGAAGAATCTCTCTTCCAAATCATTGTCTTAGTCAAGTTCTTATTTCTTGTGGACTCAATTATAGAATAGGCGCGTCTTAGTCAAGAAATTTGTGTACATGTCTGATTGACATGCTTAAATTCTAAATCAACTATCTATTGTGATTAATAATTACCATGAATGAATGTTGGCTACTGATACTTGTCGTTACAAAAGTGTCTATTTTCATGGATTTTTATCATTTTTTTCACTATTTTTTATTGTTGTTTGGCTGATTTTGGATTTTGTTACAACATTTTATCACAGATATAATAAGCACCTAAAATTTAGTATAATATTAGAAGTTATATAAAGAAAATACAAATAAAAATATCTTAAAAAACCTATACTAAAAATTGGAGAAATGAAAAAGGCAATGATTTGAGAAATAAAAGCAAAAAAGGTGTTTGAGACAATTACCAAATACATAATAAGTATTTAAAATTTAGATGTAACCTCAGAAGTTATACAAAGGAAACACAAGTAAAAATTTCCTAAGAAAACCTATGCACAAAATCAGAGAAATAGAAGAGGTGAAGAACCAAAAAATGAAAGCAAGAAATGCATCTCTTATGTTTTGAACTAGTGGATTAGAATAGGGTATTCACTTTGTGCTCAATGTTAGTTAAAAAAGTATTGGTAAGTCACTAATGTGTAGTAGGGAATGAAGGCACATTTAGAGTTCTACAAAAAGAGTTAGATGAAGACAAAGATTAAATTTAGAAACAAATAAAAGGGAGATGGAGAGTGAGAAAAAAAAAGATATATTCTATTTATAATGCAAAAATGTCACCACTCTAGGGTTCTTGTCAAACTTCTACAACATCTTTAGATATTGATTAATTTTAAAATTGATATTTTAAATTTTCTAATAATTTCAAAAATGTCACCATGTCTAAATAGATGTTGGTTGATTCTAAATTTGACATTTAAGTTTCCTAATTTTTCTAATAACCTTTAGATACCATACATTATGACATTGATGAAATAAAAAATCAACATATTTAGTTTCCTAATGATTTTAGAAAGGCTACCATGTCTAAATAGACATTAGTTAATTTTAAAATTGGCACCTTAAGTTTTCTTGTTTTCTCAACAACTTACAAATGATATGCATTATTATATTGATTAAGTTAAAAAATGTCATCTTAAGTTTTCTAATAATTTTAAAAAATCCCATGTTCAAATAGACTTTAGTTAATTTTAAGATCATCATCTTAAATTTTCTTGTTTTCCTAACAATTTTCAAATGTCATATATTATAATGTTAGTTAATTAAAAAAACCTTCATTTTAAGTTTTCTAGGAATTTTAAAAATGTCACAATATCAAAAAAGATGTCCATTTTATTTACTAACTGTTATTTTATTAGTCTTAATAATTTCAAAAATGACACCGTAACAATACAAACATTGATTTTACTTTTAACTAATATCTATCTATTAATGTAAAATTATAATTCTATAGTAACATTAATTTAGTTATCTAGAATTAATTATGAAATTGTCAAAAATTTTAAATTATTTTACCTGCTTTATCACTTAAAATTAATTTTGAGCATGAGTAAGAAATTTGTCAACTAAAATAGTTGCTAGAGTTGAATAAGAGGTTTGAAGAGCAAGTGATTGAACTTTTAATTTTTCTTTAATTCCTAATGGTATTTATAAGGTTTTTAATATCGATATATTTGTAGTCTTGTATACAAATAATGTCCTATGAATGTCACTAAACAAGAGAAGATAAGTTTTAGATTTAAGCTTAGCCATTTCATAATTGATGTTCCCAATAATCTAGATGTTTGAACATATTATGCCAAGCCTTGGTAAGAATAGAAAAATAAAATGTTTTTTGATTTGATTGATACATTGATTTGTCTAAGCTTAACTGTTACAATTTCAACAACTACAAGAAAATGATCTTTTTAACAAAAATGAAAATAATTAAGATAAGATTTCAAGAAAATGAATTTCTTGTAGATAACATAGTGATTCATGTTGAAAGAGATATGGGTAGAAGTTTTAGTTCTAATTATGTTATTAATAACTTCAAGTCTTTAATTGAACGACTGCATTTTGTGTGAAGAAATTTCTAATATGTTTTAATTTAATAATTTAGTCACTTGCTCTTAGATTATTTAAATAATGATTAATTATGAAATTATGTTTAAGACATTTAATAGTACACAAAATATTAAAAGTCATATGTCATTAGAAATTTTTTACATATTGAATACGTTGAATTTGCTAAAATTTTAGTCATGCTTTCCCACTAATCTTGCATATCCAAACTAGGAACTGATAGCTTTATTTATCTAACTATTTTTTTAGTTAAAGCAAGCTTTGGTATCGTATGTCTCTTAGCGATTGCTAACAAGGTACTATAAAACCTAGGATCTAATCAAGAATTGCATAAACCAATATTTTAAAACTGAATTTGTACGTTGATCTAGAAATATAACCGGGTCAAGGTTGAACTAGTTCAACCACTAATTCAACTAGTTAATATATTTTTATATTTATAAATATATATGATAAAAAAATTAATACATCACATTATGAATTAACATTTTTAAATCATTAAAAATATAATATTTTTCTAAATTTTAAATCTTTATGATACTATTATGCAAAAACAAATATAATTTCACTACTAATATTTATTATAAAATGTATAATATAATTTAAATTAAATTAATAAATATTTAAAATAATGAGATCAATTAAAATAATATAATTTAAAATTATATTTAACATAAACTTAATTAATATAATTTAATATATAATAAATATATTTTCATTGTCGGAGGATTAGGTTGTATGAGGTGACAATACTCAATATATACATACATACATATACATATAGATGTATGTATACATACATATACATATAGATGTATGTATACATACATATATATATATATACATATATATATATATATATGTATATATATATAATGACAAGTTTAGTATGAAGTACTACACTGCTTCAGTGGTTATGGTGTGGGGTGGGGTGTTTGACTCTCCATGACAACATATTTCATTTTTATCAAAGTGCATTGGTGGAGACCTATCTAAATTGGTTCACAACCTAATATTTACTAGGTTTTGGTCGTTCAAAATGATTGAATTGTCTTCCTAGATATTATTAATCACCTCTAGTTCTTGGTTGAATTGGTTAAATCGGTTGGATCGGTTGAACTGGCTAGTCTAGTTAAATTCAAGGATACTAGCATAAACAATGGACACTTGTATAAATGATATTTAGATATATGGTAATGGAGAAAAAAAATTTATTTTTGAAATAGAGGAAATCATTATTTTTCAAAATTTTCATATTTATCTTTAAATAAATAAGACATTTTTTCACATCTTGATATTTTATAACTATATTTTTATAAAGGAAAGTATTTTTCATTGAAATAAAGAGAGCAAATTCCAAAATATATTCAAACTTCAAATTAAAAATAATAATGACCCACTATTCATTCATATAAATGACTTACTTTATTTAGCACCAAATTCACCGCTCAGTAACCCAAAAAAAAAAAAAAAACTCACATTATATCTTCACTCTATACATACGACATACTCAACTTATTCTTTTGTGTGTGCTATCCTCCAATCTCAATATTTTTTACTGGTTTGCATGATTTTAAAATGCAGTTATAATCTCACTAGAATTATCAAAATTGTGAATAAATATAAAAAAATACAATTATTGTAGTGTAAAACTGTGAAATTTATGGTTGTTGCGTGGCCTGCAATAACAAAATTGCATCTGTGGACCGCATTTTAGAACCTTAATGCGTATGTTGGGGGGGGGGGAGACTTAGACATGCACTAAACATTTTGCTGAAAATTACGGAATATATTGTTCACTTTTCCTTCTTTTGGAAACACATAATTACATTAAGATCATGATTTTTTGTAAATAATTTTGCGATTAATTTTACATGTGAATTTAAATTAGAATGAATTAAGTTCTCATTTTTAAAAAAAATATATATCAGAGGAAGAATATACAAATAATTTTATTTATATTCCCTCTATCTTTCAGAAAATTAATTGTGAGTATTCCGATAAATCTCTAAGTGTCATTGTTAGGTGGGACTGAGGGAAAACAAATAAGTGAAGCTGATATTTAGGAATAGCTTATGCATGTTTACTATTGAAGGGGAAGTGCGAACCAGGTTTCCATAGCAGCGAGAACAAGAGCCAGTAGAGCAGCGATGGATCCAATGATTTTCGATTCGGCGCTCAATCCCGTAGAATAAAAACAGTACAACCAGTAATGCCTGTAGTGAATATCCATCTGTTCTTTAACCTCGGCATATGATTTCGTTGGGTTACCCACCAGATCGGAGGCTATGATACTAAAAAGCCCACCACTTCTTCATCACCACCAAAGGCGTTGTAGAGCACTCCAGCCAATCTCACTTCCTTCACTTGATTTGGCTGGTGTATCAGAGAGTCGAGGAAGCCACGTAAGAGCTGACGGCAAAATCGTTTTTAAAACCAGGGCATATTTCTTATGCTATCAAGTTCAGGAAGCCAGGAGCTGTCGCTTTGGCCACAACCAGCCTAGTGTCACAAGCTGGTAGTTGTGACAGTTCGACAGGCAAACATGCTCGGATTAAGACGAGACTTGGTAGAAAAATCCAACATGTTATGAGCGTCCTGTGGCTGAAATTTGAGTGCAATCTGGCTTCCGTACAATTTTTCCTAATTTTCCCAAGTTTGGGGGTATTTTGATCATTTCGGAAGGCTCGTGAATCCGGCAGGGATCAACGAGACCATATTTGGAATCCTCGCATTTTTATCTTTGTGTCGGCTGGTTTTCGTGACAAATGGACACCCGGAGCATTGCGAAAAGGGCTTATGACAACTCGGAAAAAGTATATTATCTTCCCACGGGAGGGCTTTTGTTCAAAATGCTCTTTAAGGGGGTGGAGTGCTCCAAGGGCCTGTGGGGCACCTGGACACTGAGCTAGGGACAGAGTGTATTGGCTTGTGGCCATCCCCCTGCACACTCAAGGCTATGTATTGAAGCACAAACCAAGCGAACGGAGTGTCCCTCTCCCTATTCATTTGTCTCTTACGGTCTGTAGTGCACGGAGGCTTCCTGTGTGGAAGGATCCTGCGGTTCGATATGCGCGGGCGCTTCAGCGACATGCGATATTTACGTGCGGACATGTCCTGCTTTCTTTACCCAAGCGTGCCAAATGAGGGTTTAATGTTGGAAGGCTAACATATTGGCCAAGAGTGGCAAGCATGCGCCGCACGATTTCGGCTGGAGAGCCACCGGCCCGTGACAGATGGTATCAGAGCCCGGTTTGCACCAGAGGGCCAAGATTGGGTAGGCACAATTGGTTTAGATGCGGCTTGTCCCTCAATATATGGTATGTGTGAAGCTATCATTCTCTCAAACTCAATGGTGTCGTTGCTAAAGACTTGACTAGAGGGTGCAAGAGATCGGATCATCCCGAAAAGCTAGTGGGCCTGGGAATGATACATACTGGTGATCGAGGATTTGTACAAAGGGCCCAAGCATTTGTACTAAGTGGGCTATTTTGCTTGTTGTTTGTGCACGGGACATTGGTTATGCACTCATTCATAGTAGTGGCATCGAGGGATACAACCCTACCATCCAGAGGGATGAGGGAATTGACGGCTAATCCGATGGGAGAAGCCTTGGTCTTGCAAGAGGGCTTGATTGCTTAAAGGATTGGTGGAACCAGAGGGTGAAGCCATCGGTCATGCCAGAGGGCGTGACCACAGTTGGAGGACATGAGTGGATCGTTCTAGAGGGAGTGGTCCAAAATCATGTCAAGGAGGCCTGGACGGATATCCGAGTGCTCAATGGAGCATTTTAGCTAGAGGGCTTGGCAAAGATTCAGCAGAATTAATGCCATGTGGGAGCTAGAGTGGATGGTGCTCTATGCTTAACCCCCTTCTACGAGTTGAAGTGGGGGAGCCATAAGAGGATGTGCTTAATGAAGTCGTCAGAGGATGCACGCCAAGGAGTGGTCGTGAGGACCGCGATGCTAGTGGGCATCAAACTCCAAAGGTAGGCTGTGATGGCTGGTGATATGCCAGAGGGCATTAATCTAGAGAGGATCAGAGGATTCAATTGGGTGTGTAATTGGCATTGCCTAGTGTAATGAATCGATCGAAATGCAAATGAGCAGCTGGGGAGCGAGGTTCGCCCTCTCTGCGTCGATCCAGCATAAGTCTTGTCTCTTGTATGGGTGTATGGGACACTTAGTGTAAGATACCTATTAGTAGGTAATTCAAAGCACTAGCATTTGTCATGAGCCATAGAGTTGGCACACACTTAAGCCGCGGAGGTGGCATATTGTACAATTTGCAGAGGCAGTGAGCACCAGTTGTAGAGGCAACTACCCGTCGAACAAGTTACAGAGGTAATGAGTTCGGGAGAGTTATATGGGATAGTGGCACTAAAGAGAGTGTCGGGATACTTGTAAGGCGATTATAGAGGTAGCCCTTCGAGTGACTTTGCGGAGGATGCATTTTGCCAAGTACCTATGTTACAGAGGTAACAGACAACCCAACTCTGAGATGGGGGAAACATTTCATAGCGCTCAAAGAGATAGGCTTTGAGATGGTCGAGGGAGTAACTCAGAGGAGTAGGTTGAAGACTGGAGCCGTGTTAGATTGAGGCGTCCATGAAGACATTGACATTTGAAGTGGGGGAGAATGTCACAAGCTGGTAGTTGTGACAGTTCGACAAGCAAACATGCTCAGATTAAGACGAGACTTGGTGAAAAAATCCAACATGTTATGAGGGTCCTGTGGCTGAATTTTGAGTGCAATCCGGCTTGCGTATGATTTTTCCCGATTTTCTCAAGTTTGGGGGTATTTTGATCATTTCGGAAGGTTCGTGAATCCAGCAAGGTTCAACGAGACCATATTTGGAATTCTCGCATTTTTATCTTCGTGTTGGTTGGTTTTCGTGATAAATGGACACCTAGAGCATTGCAAAAAAGGTTTATGACAACTCGAAAAAAGTATGTCATCTTCCCACGGGAGGGCTTTTGTTCAAAATGCTCTTTAAGGGGGTGGAGTGCTCCAAGAGCTTGGGGGCGCCTGGACACTGAGCTAGGGACGAAATGTGTTGGTTTGTGGCCATCCCCCTGCACACTCAAAACTATGTAATGAGGCATAAACTAAGCGAACGGAGTGTCCCTCTCCCTATTCATTTGTCCCTTACGGTCCGTAGTGCATGGAGGCTTCCTATGTGGAAGGATCTTGCAGTCCAGTATGCGTGGGCACTTTGGCGACATATGATATTTGTATGCGGACATGTCCCGCTTTCTTTACCCAAGCGTGCCAAATGAGGGTTTAATGTTGGAAGGCTAGCATGTTGGCCAAGAGCGGCAAGCATGCGCCGCACGGTTTCGGCTGGAGAGCTGCCGGCCCGTGACACTAGAGAGGTACAATCTCCCGGAAAAGATGAAGGATTTGAAAGTAATTTCATTTTGTCCAGCAGCTCTTCCTTTTTCCTGGCTCCGAGTCCTGCGCGTTTGAGCTTCAGTATGCTTTTGTATGTTGTGATCAGTGATTTAAATGGCATCCGCGATATTTCACAATTTTGTACTGCATCGACTGCATTTTCCCCCATTTATTCTCAATTTTGCTAGTTACAACAAAACTGAAATCGTGATTGCAACTGCAATTTAGAACCAGCATGGTTGTTGGGATTATTGTCGTACTCCAATGGTTGGTTTTAAGGCGGATGCTGGAGGGCGAACAATTTTGTGCGCAGATAATCCAAAAGATAAGTTGGTGGAAATTGCTCGTCAAAAACTGATACTTTATACTTTGAAGCCTTTGATCTTGGCAATTCTTCAATGTTTTCATTTGTTTAGCGTCTGGTTCGGGTGCTGTGAAATGATGGCAATCAGGGACAAATATGTGGATGCTCTGAATTTTTTGAGGTCGTCTTCATTGCTTGAGAGTTAAGAGGTTGAGTACTTGGGAGGGAAGTTGGTTTTCCAACAAGAGCAAATCCGATTGCACCCAGGCCAGCTGTTCAACCTTGATGAGCAGCTTTTTCTGGGTTCATCGGATCAGCTTTCCTCAAGATTTCAAACACTGAGCATCCATCCAGAAACAACATCCAGGCCCGGTCCTCGTCATTGTACTCTCTAATTGTGTCCCCGGCGAACATCTCCTTCAATTGCCCAATGTTATTTGAACGCAAGTACATTTTAAAATATCAGATGATATAATGTTTGGACGCAAAGAAGGAGGAATTTTGAGAAGAAGCTATCCGCGTGCCACGATTTTTATATACAAATTGAATTCTCTGGTTAAAATAGGTCAAGATAAATTATCTTTAAAAAAAATCCAGGATAGTTGATACATGATTAGTACTAAAATAATAAATAAGGATTAAAATAATTTTTTTTAATAATCCTACTATTTCTATATCATATTTCTCATTTTCCTTTAAGGTTCATTTTCCACAAAAAAAAAAAACTCAACTCTATAACTTACATTCTTTGTCAGGTAGCATGATATTCTCACATAGGTAATTGTTTACTTGCTTGCTAGTTTGTATTTTATTAATTATTTTTATTTCATCAATGTAGGTTTTATATGAGATATAATCATGATAAGGGGATAAGAGTTTGAATATCTTTAGACAAGAAAATATCTAGGACAATTAGAAGCTAATTTTGCTTTCAAATACACCTATATTTTTGTAATTGTTGCAAACACCAAAATTGTCATGCTTAATTTTCCCTCAAAATTTGAAAGAAGTTTTGGTAGCATGCCACCATTTAGTAGTGCAATCTTACTCTCATGAGGTATTATTTAATCCAACGTCCTAATTGTATGAAATTAGTATAATAGGAAATATGGCTTTTGCTTTAGTTGAAATGTTATGTATTGTATTCAAGAATATGAGATTGTGTAGTGTGAGATGAAATGTTAGTTTCTACTTCATTTAGGATGTTTTGTATGTATTTTGAAATTGGAGTATGGTAGAGTTAGTTTTTATTTCATTTAGGGGCTTTTTATGTATTTAAATTTGAAAGTTTGTGTCATTTCAGAGTTCTATATGTATTTAAAATTGAGAGTAGTACAGTAGAAAGTGTTATGAGAAACTGTAAAAAATCAAAGGGTGTACACAAGGGAATGAGGTTTTTTAGGGGGCCATATCACATTAATTATTTAACAAAACCTAATTATATATAATATAAAGTATTTCATGTTGAATTTTTAAAATCACTGACATCTATTATTAAGTTCCAATAACAATTTTATGGTAAAAGCCAATGTCTTATCGCAATGCTTTGTATCTCATAAAGAAATGACATCAGTGTCATTGATAAAAGAACTAATATTATTTTATTTTTTTCACATTAGTTATATAATTGATATCAAAATTAATACATAAAAAAGTTAAAAATTATTTTTTAATTAATTTATTAAATACTCGATATTTATTTATAATTTTATAATTGTGATATACACTTCAAACATGGAATAGAAGATTGATGTGCACGCCACAATGCACCAAAATTGTATTAAAATTGGTTGCTAAAAAATAATGTAGATAGTGACACAATCAGGTCGTACCCCTAGTGATCCTTTGATTTTATCTTTTCTAAACGATTTTCTAATAATATATGACAATTATTAAATTATTTATGCAATGAAAATATGAAGAACTAATGCAAATAGAATGTTGTGCAAAAATAAAATGAAAATTAGATTTAGGATGCAGAATGCAATAATTATGTTGCAGAATAGAATTGAAATTAAGGGGTTGGTTGCACAAATTAAACAATGTAATAAGCATAGATTTAAAGCACAAGATAAAAGTAAAATAGAAATAAAATAGAAGAAAATTCAATGGAATTAAACACCCGATTCAAGAAAATTGAGAGCCTTAAATTGGATTAATCATAAATCAGTTAGGATTTAACTTTTTCTAATTAATTCTTTAATCTTGGATTACCTGGAACCTCTGTAATAATCCATGAATTCTACACAAGACAACCGCCTAGGATTTAATCAATTAAGATTAGTCAATTAAGCAACAACTATAATCTTTACGCTAGATCAAAACTGATTTAATGATAGAATTCGATTAAATTGAGAAATTAAATTAGAAACCTCCTAATCAACCTCTTAACCCTCTAACTCTATGTGTGAAAATGTGATCTACCAACCACAATTCATTAACAAAATACTGAAGAAATCACAAATCATAAGGAAGCATGTCAATTATACCAAATTAACATCCAACACAAGCAATCTCAATAATTTAGCACAAGTAAATAGGAAAATAAGAAAATTAATTAAGAAAAGTTAACATTACAAATCATGATCTCATAATCCTTAAGAGAAGAGCCTCAAACTCCTTGAATCAATCATGAATTTAGGCTTTCATTGATGAAGACAAAAGACAGTTAGAAGAGGAAGAAGATGGTTAAATGTTATTTGTAATTCTGAATTGTGTTCCTCTTTTCAACTCTCTTGTATTTATAAAACCTAATTAGCCTAAATCCTAATTGGACTAGGATTAGATGACTCTTAAGATTACAATTTCTAGAAGAAGGTTTTCCTAATTTTTAAAAGTTTAGACACACTTGTTTTACAAGTCAATTAACTCCATCAGATAAATCAATGAATTCTCGCAAGCTTGCCTTTCAAGCAAAGCAAGTCTATGAAATTAATAAAATCTAAAAGATCCATAAACATGAAAGTTGTAGGCTTGTGTCTTCTAAGAATTTAGGCACTAGTTTCAAGTTAATCGGACCATTATAGCTCTAGATATGACTCAAATACAAAAATGGGTTCAGTTAAGATAAAAATATCGCTTTAGCTTGTTGGCCAAGTAAACGCTTAAAGGAGTCTAAATTGGGCTTTAACTAAAATATAAAAGTTATAAATATCTTTTTTAGCTTTTGAACAATTAAAGTGCCTCAATCCGACATCTGAAGCTCAAGATATGACTAAAACAGTGTCTAAAATCCAGTATTTACTGAATAAATTCAAAAACTTATAAAATAAATCTAAAATTATAAAATAAGGCCTATTCTATAAAAATAGACACTGTAACACCTAAGAGATATAAAATAGGGGAAGATAAAATACTAAATATTTTTCTCATAAAAAATGTGATAATGCAAGTTATTTAAAATAGGGCAAGGATAAAGCAAAAAGGCTTCTATCCCTTATGAACTTCAGCTACTAAGACACATAGAAAAAAAAAAGAAAAGAAAACAACTGCATATGTAGAAATTCTTCCAAGAGTAAAACTATTTTCACTCTTGCACCCATATTTTCTAAAAAAATTAAATCACTTTATACCCTTTGGAAAATTTACATTCAATTTAGATGCGAGTTTAATTTTTTTTTATTTTAAAGGAATGGAACAACCATAGGATATATAAAAAGGAGAAAAAATCTTATATAGCTTTGGACACTTTTACCCTAATTTATAGTGAGGCATTCAATTTCTAGCAGAGGTACATTAGGAAACAAAGGAGGAAATTACATGTTAAAACACACATAAGGGAAAGTAAAAGCTTCACACTTTCAACAAAATAAACCAATTGAAGTGTTTTGAGTCTATGCACGCAACTATCAACTTATTATAGAAAGGAGTGAAATTGGAATTTAGGAATAACTTATCTTGTTTAGCACTGATGATTTGGGAAACACGAGCTTGATCTGTATAATAGTCAGAATAAGTGCTTCTAGGGCATCACTGAATCCAATGATGGTCCATGGTGTGTTGAAATGGGTAGATAAAAGTTAGTTCAACCACCTCAACCGTTTCTTTTTGTAGTGTCTCTCCATCTTACATCATACCTCTACATATTTCCTTGTGTTAGCCACCACATGATTAGAGGATATGGTATTGAAAATCTGATCTACTTCTTCATCACTGTCAAGGGCATTATAGAGCACTTTGGTCGATCTCAGGTCCTTCACATCATTAGAATATTCTATAAGAGAGTTTAAAAATGCCACATAGGAGCTAACGATAAAGTCATCATGAAAATTGAGGCACATCTCGTAAGCCACAAGGTTATGAAGCAAGGAGTTGTCATTTCATGCACAACTAGCTTATAAAGACACAATATTCCATAAAAAGTGAGGTATTTAAAGGCAATTTTGCTTTGTACCACCTTGTTAGGATCCTAATAATGCCTTCATTCTAATGCACCAATTGTTATAGTTCTCCCTGGCGAGCTTTGGAAATTGGAAGGAAAGCATTCCATTCATCATGATTCACCCTTTTAAGCAAGCTCTGATGCTATTATGTTAAAGGGAATATAAAGTAGAATGACTTAAAAATGATATATCTCTTATTGATTACAATAATGAAATTTATACACAATTGTAAACTTATGTAACACTATGATGACCCAATATATCGATGAGATTAGTTAGGCATATCTATAACAACATGATAAACATGATAAGACTTGGTATAGCATTAAGATAAGTTTGTTACAAGGGATAACTCTTATGATGAGCTAGTAATCTTTAACTCTATTTTAATATGCCCTTACAAGATTGAGTCTCCATAAAAAACTCTAATCTTGGAGCGAAACTAAAGGAATTACTGATGTCCAAGTGGCTTTGTGAGCATGCTTGTGAGTTGATCTTTAGAGCTAATATGGAGTACACGTAAAGAGTTATCTAATACACATTCATAAACAAAGTGATAACATAGTGCCATATGTTTCATGCAAGAATGGTATATTGGATTTGCACAAAGGTAAGCCACTTCTGTGTTATCATAAAGAAGTGTTGGTAAATGTTTAATCAAAACACCAAGCTCATGAAATAGATTCATGACCCAAATAACTTCTATTGTTGCATGAGTTAAAGCTTTGTGCTTTGCTTTAGTGGAAGATTTGGAAACTGTCTTTTGATGAGTTAATTTCCATAAAATGACATTGGTACTGAGATAAAGAATGTATGCTATAGTAGAATGCCCATCATCAAAGTTGCAACCTTAACTTGAATTAAAAAAAGCCGTGAGTGATAATGGAGCAGCTTTCTTTAAGAAAAGGCCATGATAAAGTGTACCTTTAAGGTAGCATAGTACACATTTCAAAGCTTGCATGTGAAGATGGGTAGGAGCATGCATGAATTGAGAAAGTTTATTAATTGCAAAAGACACATTTAGTACATTAATGGAGAGATACTACAAGGATCTAACAAGACTGTGGTAGGTTTTAGCATCAGTTGGTAGTGTATTGTAAATTAACATGCGTTGTTCATTCATAGTCATTAGTGTAGTAACAAACTTAGCACCAGCCATATAGAAACCATGCAAAATGTTTGCAACATGATGATTCTGTGAGAGGAAAAGCCCTAAGGGTGTAGAAATAACTTCAACTCCAAGGAAGTGATACAAGGGATTTAAGTCCTTGAGAGAGAAAGATTGAGCAAGCTGCTTAATAAAAAGGTTTAAAAAGGTGGCATTATTGTTGGTTAGGATAATATCATCAACATAAACTAAGAAATGGGTAGTAATACCATCATGAGTATAGACGAAAAGGGATGCATCTGTTGAAGACTTTCGAAACCCAGACCTGAAGAGAAAATTTTTTAATTTAAGATACTATGCTTGTAGAGCTTGTTTGAGGCCATAGATGGCCTTGAGAAGTTTATATATATGATCTAGATATTAAGGATGAATATAACCTACAGGTTGAACCATGTAGACCTTTTCGTATGATGTGCCATACAAAAAAGCATTATTCACATCTAGTTAATAAAGTGGCTAATTTTGAGATAGTGCTAGACAAAGAACAAGACATATAGTAATTGGTTTAGTAACGAGGATGAAGGTGTCAAAGAAATCTCACCTAAGTTCTTGTAAGAAGTATTTGGCTATTAGACATGTTTTGTACTTGTCAATGGATCCATTAGGTTTCCATTTGATTCAAAAAATCCATTTATAACTAATAGGATTATGATTGGATTTTGGAACAAGCTCCCTATTACCATTTTATAGCAAGACACTAAACTCAATGTCCATGGCTCTGCACCAGTGGGGATCTTTAACAACTTATGTTATGATGTTAGATTCTAGAGATAAAGGCAGTAGGTGTGTAATGGTGAAGTTAATGTATTTATCATGGATGACAAGAATAGGATGGTAAGTGGTGCAAGTGAGTTCGATGAGGATGTCATAATAGAAGGTTAGTGTGATGTTGGTTTTGCTGAGGGGGCATTTAGAGTGGGCAGTATGGATAAGGCTTGTTAAATGTGTGAGTAGTTATTCTGAGTAGTTGATGGAGAAGTTGGGATACTTACCATTGGAGTTAGATGTGTATGCTGTGCAACTACGTAGGATCATGGTCAAAGGTAGCTTAAGTAGGAGGTGATAAATCAATAGAGAGTATGGTGCTTTTATGGGTAATACATCCTCAACAAAGCAAACATGCCTAGAAAGGTAAACTTGTTGGGTTAAAGGTTCAAAGCATTTGTACACAGATTATGAGGAAGGGTGCCTAACAAAGATGTAAGAAATGGAATAGGATTGAAGTTTAGAAGTGTTATATGGGCATAACCAAGGATAGTAAAAACACCAAAAACTTTGAGGCTTTAATAATTAGGTAGGCATTAAAGGAAAGCTTGTAAGGGTATGTTAAAAGAAATGGCAAAGGAAGGGATGCGATTGATTAAGTATGCTACAATTTGGAATGGAAAGGACTAATAAGTGGCTAGTAAAAAGCACGGTGAAGTAGGGAGATGCTAGTTTCAACAATATGGTGATGGCAACATTCTATAGTGCCATTATGTTCTAGGTGTAAGGTAGGGATGTGAAATAAGAGACACCAAGGGAATTAAATAAAGGAATAAGCTTTTGATATTCACCTTCATTGTTAAAAAAGATAGATCGAATTTTAGATTGAAAGAAAATTTAAATTAATTTGTTAGATTAGGAGAAAAGCATATATAAGTCAGATTTTTATTTCATGGGGTAGAGCTAAATATATTTTTTGAAGTGATCAACAAGGATGAGATGATATTTGTATCCATCAATGGATATTGTGGTTAGTCCCCAAACATCCATGTATAAGAGTTCAAAAGATCTAGTGCTTGTAAAAGAGTTACTATAGAATGGTAATTTATAACTTTTATTGATGGAATAAGAGTTATAATGAAATTTAGAAATAGATGAAGAATCTAAAATTTAACTCCAAGGAATAATTTTGAGAACTTTATTTGAAGGTTGACTTAATTTGTGATGCGAATTAGACACAAAGACTTTGGAAGTGACATGAATTTGTGGTGCACTAAAAGAGTGGCACAATAGACTCCATCAACATTCTTTTCCCGTAGAAAAGGCGTCTTTATGCACAAATCCTTCAAAAGAAAATAAGAAGCAAAAAATTCAACAGAGACTGGGTTAAATTGGTAAAGTTGTATGATAGAAATTATATTCTGACATAAATGGGGAGCACGTAAAATATTAGTGAAAGAAAGTGTTCGATGAGGTGTGGGTATTTATGACAGACTAGCATGTGAGATAAAGAGATTTTTACCTTCACCAAGAAAAATTTCATCTGGACCATTATATTTTGAAAAGGACTACAAATTGGACAAATTAGGTGTGGCATGGTGTGATGCTTCGATGTCAAAGAGCCATAACTGGCTGTTAGTGTATATGCCCTAAAATCAATCATATTGATGATTGTAAATTTGAATTGTATTATTTTAATGACAATTTCAATTATCATATATACATATATTATCTGTATAATATATTTAATTATGATAATAATCTTAGAATATTTGTATTCTTAAATATCCCTAGTTATATATCATTGTGGATTGGGTTGCTTTGATATGTTAAGACTAGCATATGTGGTGACTTATATAAGATATTAAGTCTGCACATGAGTACAAGTTAGAGAACTTGTATAATGGATCGATAAGAACACTACATGGATTGTTGTATAAATGTCATGAGTGATTCTTAGTAATCATTATTAATATAGTCTTTTGACCTGAGATCGCCAAGGTTTTTTATATGTGAGTTTCATATTTTGATACTACTCTATGTCACTCGTAACTAAGTGAATGTAAGGATAATTATTGGATATGCCACATATCATACTGAAGGATTTATGTGATCAAGATGGAATTTGTCCCTCATATATAATAGGAGTGACATCTGTGGGCCTTTTGATTAAGTAAAGTTGAAAAAATGCATGGCCATGCTTAGATGAATTAACATGGAATGTCAATTATATTTGTTTTAGTTAACTTACTTAGGAATTAAGAAACCTTTGGATTAGGCTATATAGGAATAACACGGTCCATGTCTCGTGTTCAATCTAGATGTCTAGGACAAAAGGACATAAATGATGATCACATGTAAATGTTCAGTCGAATCACTGACTTTCTTATTACTTGGGTAACAATGATGTATTACTAAACATTGCTCATTATTTTTTATCATTAATGTGATTTATTATCATTACCAATGTAATGAGAGCTTGTAGGGTTATACACTTAGAACCTAGTAGATTTGGAATTGATGGACCATATTTTTTGGGCATAATATTTAGAAATTCCATGTTATAATTATAAGACCTAATAATAAGCCTATAATTATATATGGAACAAAGCCTAATTAGTTAGAGTTTTCTATGCACCTATTTAAATAGGCTTGTTGGGTAATAATAAAGATGATTCACGCATCCCAAAGCATAAAAAACCCTAGTAGCCCTCCTTGACCATAACCCTTGAAGAGGCATAACTAGCACTATGAGGCAAAAGAGAAGAATTCTAATCAGTGGTCATGGATGTTCACTGGTGATATGCTAGTTTGTGTGGATACCCTAGAGTTTTTGACCGAAAGGGAGTTAAAAAGGTAATTAATAAACAAGTCCTCAATCATCGGAAAGGTACTAACCGAATCCTCATTGTAATATAATGTTTTGTATGGATCCTTTGGCTGAGATTGGTTAATTTTCACTGCATTTGTTTGACTCCCAATCCCAACACTAGCCAATAAGAGAACTTTAGGAGGTGGTCATATTGGTAATTGGTTAGGAAAGTGAGGCAGGTTGGGTTGAGCTAACAATGACATGGTTTTCTTTAAGAAAACAAGCTAATTTTCTACATTTTCATGTTTCATGGCCTGTGATTTCATAAAATCTACAAAAAGGATTGGCATGAGAAGATACATTGAAAGGAGGTCAAGTGTTATGTGCTCCTTGTGATTTTCTAGTAGGATATCTATTTGAGGTATATGGTTGCCCTTGTGAATTTCTCTGAAAGTTGGAAGATCTAGGATTTTGTCATTGAATGGCATTAGTTGTGGCTATCACAGTGGATGTGTTGGTTTCTTTGTCTTTTATCATCTTTTCAAAATTAGTAAGCTTATCAAAGAGCTCTGAGTATGTAATAGATTACTCTCAAACCATTATTGCTGCAACAATAGGGTTGTATTCTTCACCAAGTTATGTGATTATGTAGGCAACTAAGTCTTCTTCAATGATAGGATTTTGAGTGAGGGAAAGTTTATTTGCTATAGATTGCTTCTCAATGAGAAACTTAGCAATAGATTTCAAACTTTTGGAATTTTAAGCAAGCTTGGCTTTAAGAGTGATGATGCGAGATTGAGAGGAGTTGGCATAACTAAGATTAAGATGTTCCCAAGCTTCCTTTGCAAACTTGATAAAGGAACTAATAGGTTGAATAACATTAGAACAACTACCTAATATTGCATTGAGTAATATCTTATCTTGATGATACTAGTTAATGTACTCTGGGTTTGGTGTCGCATCTTTGTTAGGAAGGAGCAAAGATAGTGGTGCACAAGTATCATCAATATGGTGCAAAAGCTTAAGGTTAATAAGTGTTAATTGGATTTGTTTCTTCTATATGGGAATTTTAGTTGTTGAAAGTTTGATGGGGAAGTGAGTTAGAGCATTAAGGTGCACCATGGAAAAGGTTTCAAATGTGGCCATGGTGATTAGATCTTTAATAACTCTTAGAAGCAGAGAGCTGTGATACCATATAAAGTAGAATGGCTTAAAAATGATATATCTCTTATTGATTACAACAATAAAATTTATATAGAATTATAGACTTGTGTAACACTATGATGACCCAGTGTATGGGTGAGATTAGTTAGGGATATCTATAACATGATAAACATGATAAGACTTAGTATAGCATTAAGATAGGTTTGCTACAAGGGACAACTCTTATGCTAAGCTAGTAGTCTTTGACTCTGTCTTAATAAGGAAGAGGGAAATAATCATTATAGAAAAGAATTCACTTGAAAATCACTTGTATTCCAATTTTCTTGACTTCACTCAAAACATTAGGTATAAAGGGTATACATAGACACACCATATGACTAGATTCACACCCCTTATTAATTGTCCCAATAATTGATCATACATGTATCACATACACCTAAGTACGTTATTTAATACATGAATCACACTTTTCTAAAAACATAAATTTCAAGACTCTAAATAAGTGCACAAACATTAAATTTAATCTCCTAGAAATTACAAATTATTAAATTCTTTTAATTATAAGTTTACTTTTCCAACATATCCAATCACACCAAGGCCTATTGATTAACCTTGATGTGAAGTTTGTCTAGTTTGCCCATATCAACATTTTTCAAGATTTTGAGTGTTGAGCATCCATCCAAAAACAACATCCAAGCTAAGGGTGTCCAAAATATTTCAATTGTGTTAAATCGATCGACCTGATGCACAAATAAATGATTTACATTGGTTATAAAATATAAATAATTTTAAATGGTTAAATAATTATAAAAATATGATTAAAATCAATTGAATTGGATTTAAATGTGTAATTTGTTAATAATCATTTCCGATTGACTTTCATGTATAAAATTTAAAATTTTCCTCATTTATTATTCTTTCTTTATAGGGAATGGAGTGAGATCTGTTAGTGAACTAAGCCTATTAGTTTCTCATATGCTAAGATACATGGGTCTAAGCTTATCTCTTGTAACACTATATTTTTATTATAAATAGACATTGCCTTCCTCAGTTGAGGATATAGCCTCACAAATCTTTCTTCTTTTCTAACATGGTATCAAAGCCTAAACAAAACTTTAAAACCTAAATACATCTTTAAACTTATCAAACACCTTTTTTCCCTCCTACATTCTTTCCTCTTTTTTTTTCTATGTGTAACTAGTAATAGAAATTTTGGTAGTGACTTTGAGTCATGTATTTGGAAGAAAAATAATAGAATCCAATTTTTGTAGTCGTTGTTGATGTGCTTATGACTACTAATTGCATATGAATAGTACTGGCAATTCTTTTTAAAGCATTTGATAGACAACGGGTGGTACATTTTGAGAATTGGGTGGATTAAAATGAAGATCAATTGTTGGTAACCCCTTTTGGATGGTGCATGAGCAATACATGCTTATTATTAGACCATATGTGAGCCCCATGTGCAAAACATCTTACTAGCACATGACAACTCGCGAAAGACTTTTCGATGATGCACCTTTACTTGCAGCCTTGTCTTTGTGGTCTTTTAAATTTATTTGATTTTTCTAGTGCCATTGTCCATTGAAACTCTTAATATAATGATAGAAACAAATAAATTAGACTCTGGTTTGAGTGAAACAAATACCTAGAATAATGATTTCAAATCTTTTCTTGGATTTAATCTTTACTCTTGCAAAAATTACTAATTGCAAACCTGATGCTGATGGGTATAAATATCTTGCATGGAAAAAGTCTATTGAGTATTTTTTTGAGGGTGTTGGCAAATCTAATCATTTGACTAATGATTCACCTACTGATAATATCAAAAGTTAATGGATTATAGAGGACCAGTAACTATTTGTTCTGATAAGCAATACTTTGGAAAAAGATGTCAAAAATAATTAGGTACATTGCAAGACTATTAAAGATTTATGGACATTCCTTGAATCCTTTTTTTTTAGGTAAAAGAGGAGTTAATCGGCTTACGTATTTAACTGAAAGAAAATAAAATAAAATGCTAAGCTATGTTGTACCCTTGGGAAAAGACAAAAGAGGAGGGCAGTTAAAATGAGGAAAAATATGAAAATATAGGAGAGAAAGATCTGGAAACTTATGGAAAAATGTGGGGCTAAAGGTTTTATTACCGTGTGTTTCATCTCATGGTAAGCTCATTGCTCCTTTAATCTCAACCCTCCATTTTACTAACAAATGTTAAACTTTAAAATTTCATGTCATATACTTCTCAATCCCCTGCTCGAAAATATCTATGTTTATACTAAGCTAATATATTTAAATTCCTTAAAATTATTATTTCAAAAATTCGTATATCTTTGCACTTTTCCTTATGCTAAAAAAATCTATTTTATATATATATAAATGAATAAACTTCAAATATTCTTATAAATATTATTCTAATATTTCAGAACTTTTAATTCGAATAGATCAATTTAAAACCACAAATTAGTTAAATGAAATAAATATTCTCCATTAGTAAAATTTACAAAATTTAAATATTAACTTGGGATATTACAAGTTCTCCCTCCCTTCAAAAAGATTCATCCTCGAATCTTCAAGAAGGCAAACTTGTTTACACAAGATTGTCAACGACTTGTATATTAGTTCTATGCATCATCATATGAATTAAATCATTATGAAGAATTTCATATACTATGTAATTTAAACACAATCACATAAACTTCTAATATTTAAATAGTTCAATAAATCACTTTCATTAGACTCAAGCAATCTACTCTTTTAAGTGCTAATACATTTAAAAACATTAAACACAATCAGCATGCTAAACACCTTTTAAGGTGCGTCATGAAATTTTTAACTTATTTTGGCAATCAATCGTCGCCAATAGTTCCCAATCAAGAATCTCAACCAAGGCCCTAATTAAACAAACAAACCTCGAACTAGGCTTCATCCAAACTTTAATTAACTAATAAAATTTACAATAAATAATTTTATCCATATTTGCCCAATGGCAAATCACACCAAATATTATGGTAATCAACACTACCTAATTATTCCAATTGGAGTGTTTTCCAACTACTAATTCTGCATGACAAAAGTTAAAAAATAACAGTAGTATGATTACAATTAATATAGCAGCCAACGTTGTCAAAACATTCAATAGATGAGAATTCATAACCCATTTTTGAAAGAAGGAGCGGAGCATCCCCTGTTGATCTAATCCTAACCACGGATAACCTTCATGCTGCCATGGATAACAAATTATTACACATGATAAAACTACAACTTGGAATATAACAATTAAAGCATACAATTTGCACATCATTATTTCTTTTTCCAAGTGTTGTAAGCTCTCTATTTTGGTATGAAAGAGGGCACAATGGTCTAAAATAAAAATAGAAGAAGTTGAGAAACTAAAGATGAACAAATGAGTCAAGCACCATAACCTTATATAAGGTAAAGAAATAGTGATAGAAAACTAACAATTAAATGAAATGATAAAAGCTAACAACATATGAGGGAATGTTGAGGAAAAAGCCGAATGAGAAGATGTATAAAAGAATTCGAATAAAGACAAAAGTGAAGAAGTTCTGTGGCAAGAAAAGGAGGGAGGAGAGTGGGTGGTAAAGGTTATGGAGAATAAGGAATAAAGTAGGATGAAAAAGAAAGATTCCCAAAAGATAAGCATCTAGTGCTCTCGGCACACATTAAGAAAATACCTCATGATCACCCACTCAAAATTCGGAGTCTTAAGATATTATCAAGTTCAACAAATAATCCTTTAACTTGACCTCATCTAGATATACAAATCATTTACAATCTTATTCGTACATTATTCAATCAGTCAACTAATTTCACAATCAACTACTATTAAACCTACTTCTATGTACCCTAGTGACGAATTCAACTGTTGTCATACAAGAAAACATAAATTTATAATCATATACACATCAAGCACTATCATAGCATTATTGCAGTATTGATTCACACACAATTCTTCTCAAGTATTTACTTTTTATTCGAACAATTATCAAAGTTCAATCACAGTCAACCAAGCTCACTTCAATCATATCATATCAAATAGAATCATCCAAGGTCAACCAAACTCAATCGCATTACATCAAATAAAATCATCTAAAATCAATCAAGTATCAATATTAGAACACAACAATATAAAGAATGGCTTATATTAATAGCTTTTTATAAAAGTTCACCGAATGGACATAGTTAACATCCAAGGTTTCTCCTTATATTTTCGGTCCAACCCTATCCCCTGCCACCCTAGGCTCGAGGCCACCAACCTTTTCCCTCCAAAATCCTAATCACACTTAACAACTCATCTTATCCTTATCCTAGAGATAATCAGGAGAGATAGGACTTATCTATTAATTATCTAATATTAAATAATATTATCTCATAATATAAATATCTTAATATTAGATAATTGTATATAGTTATCAAATATCAAAATAATATTATCTCATAATATATTTATCTAATATCTAATAATGTAATTATTTGATATTATTTTAATATCAAATAATAAAGTAATATCAAATAATATCACATAATATTATATATATATATATATATATATATATTACGTGAATAACATATTATTATTCTTAATAATAATATATATGCACGAAAATAAGTTTAATTAATTGGATATTAATATTAATTAAAGTTCAATTAATTGTTATCTTATTCCTACTCCTTTTGTGTAACCTTGAAGGTTCTTACTACATTGACAATAACTTATTATTAGGCCATAGATAGTGAGCGGTATCTAGCAATACATCACTGCCACTTAAGTAGTAAGAATGTCTGTGATTCGACATCCACCTAATACATGATCAACATTTTGCATCATAATCCCTTTTGTAATAATATCCAAATTAAACTGGAGGCATAGAGTGTGTCATCCTCGTCAATGTTCAATTTATATTTCTTGATACTGAGTAGACTTTAAAACAAATGATCAATATCACATATTGATTCATTTGAGCATGGCCATGCATTTCTATGTCTCACTCAATCAAGGGGCCTAAGGATATATCTCTTTTATAAGAGTAACAAAATTCCATCTACATCACTCACTTCCCCCTACATGATTCATGACACACTCAATTAACGCTTTATTTGTCATCCCGACTAAAGGTGATATAGGACGACATTAAAGTGAGTAACCCCTCAAGTAGGGAACCGTAGTGACTTCAGGTTAAAGGACTATATGCAATTGTGACCATATGAGAACTACTAATGACACAAGTCTTATCCATACAATATTCTTATATTGGGTCAATCCAGTACATCTGTTCACTAACAATATATTCATGTATTGACTTGATATCACATATCTATGATTCATAATCATCAGTCACTATACATGCTAGTCTCGATGTACTATTACTATCCCTTTCATAATAATACTTGATTAGGGGTATTTTAAGAAATAATAAAACTATTCTAGGGATAAATATTATATTAAGTTATAAATTGTGTAAAAATTTAAAATAAAATATAATAATTGCATTGCCTAAAATAAAATATAATACATTGTGTATTATTTCAATCATTTATATGATTGGTTCCTAGGACACACACCAACAGATACCATAGAGACGCTATATCTTTTAGCCGGTGTTTGATTCGTGATTCATCTCGGTCTCTCAAAGTTTTGTTCCAAAAGAATACTAGCCCACAAAAGGTAAAATCCTAATATTAATTTATGCCCTTTTGTATGGATCCTTGGTAGGATTCAAATAAAAAAAATTTAATTTTTGCTACGTATACTAATCCAAAACCTAACAAATATATGATTCATCCCATAAACATGTTGTTGATAAATAGGGTCTTTTTACATGGAAAAGATTGATATGTATTTTGATTCATTTTTCTACATCTTTCCTAAAAAAGAGAATATTACTATTCATTTAATGCTGGGATTTAGGAATATTGAAAGGGTTTAAAGTTTATACTTCTCAATGAACAAAACATATTCTCTTACAATTTACTGTAAGGTTATTTTTGTCATTGTTTAAATGAAATTTGAGAACTTTGCTTACAATAATTTCAACTTTCAAGTCATTATTATAGGTTATACTACTATGACAACAAGATCAAGGGATATAAATTAGAAGATAAAGGTTATCCAAATTTTGCCATTATTTCTGTTGCCTACATTATCATCTGTTGCTTATACATCATTTTTTAGTTTCACATAATGTGTAAGTGTCAATAAGTATATAACTAGCAATTGTGTTATATGTTTCAAGCTTTCATTTTTTTTCTTTATTCCTCCCATATTATCATCATGAGTAATTGAGTAATAATTCTTAGATTTTACTTGTGTTTATATTAGGGAAATTTTTTTACGAAAAAATATAGGTAAAATTGACATCCATATGTTTGATTAATTCTTAGGAGTAGAGGACAAAATTGAATATGTTTTCAAGTATTCAAAATGTAAGTTTAAATTTTAATGTCATTTAGGAAAAGCGAAGTGGAACAAAAAGGAAGCTGGGATACATTATGTAGACAATGTAGGTGAAAAGTAAGTGTGGGTGGTTATGATCTCAATTATAGATGGATAAGATATTTCTTAAATTCTGATAAGAAAAGCTCATGCTAAATTATATATATTAATGAATAGCTTTTTTTCCCATCTTTTATGGCCTATTATTAGTTTGCTCTTTGCTTACTGCATCTTTTAATTTTTGAATTTTATTTATTAATGTTAAGCTAAACAAGTTTGCACTTTCCAATATTTTGCATTTAATTGCTCAATTGTTTTACTCCTTACAATGTTTTTAACATGTTTTTAATAGATTCTACATTACTTTAGTTGTCATACCAAAGGTTATGAAAAATGGAATGAGGATTTAGAATATTATCCTTACCACAAGATCGTAAAAAAGGAATGAGGATTTAAAATACTTTAAAAAGAATGAATTGTAAAAAAAATGGTCTTTGTTATGTTTGTCTTGAGATATAATATCTTTTAGTAATCATTATGCTTTTATTCATGGTGAAATTTAATGTAACTTGTGTTTAAGTTAAAACCTGTATAAAATAAATGGGTTGCATTAAGCAAGCCTAATTGAGTTACTAGAGTTCATGTAATAGCATTAATTGTTTATGCTATTAGTCACTCTTATAATTGGTAGTTTGAAACAAATCTTTTATAAGAAAGGGTTACTAGGCAATTGGTGTTGTTCTTGCTTTTGGCAAAGAATTGTTAAACTTAAAATTGTGTACCCCTTTATTAATGAAGTCAAGACACTTTGCTTTTTTTTTCAGCTTAAAAAGAATTGGTAGCTAGCTGTTTAATATTTTGAAATTGTATACCTCCTTTTGATGAAGTTCAATACACTATATAGACATATCTTTAAAGAAGGTTCTAAAATGCACATTTAACAAATAGTATCAACTTGGAAGTGAGGTGCCTTTCTTTGAAGTTAAAGTAGTAGTAAGAGTCAATATTACAAAAGTTATACTCCCACATATTTGACATGGAAGGTGGAGTTTTATAACAAACATGGATAGATCAGTGCTAAGTATAATTTTTATTATAAACTTTGGTAAGGTATAATATACACTTTCTTTAGTGGAATACTGCACTTTGTATTTTACAAATCAATTAATACCAATCCATATTCATCTCCTACAATACCTAAAGGAATTGATAACTTTTTTCTAACCATTATTAAAAAAATAATTAATAAATAAATCAATTTTTTTAATA
This sequence comes from Sindora glabra, assembly GCA_020226215.1. Taxonomy (NCBI): domain Eukaryota; kingdom Viridiplantae; phylum Streptophyta; class Magnoliopsida; order Fabales; family Fabaceae; genus Sindora; species Sindora glabra. Next base: position 27,135,481 of record CM035228.1, read on the forward strand.
TTCACATATGTTCATTTTCATTCTTCACTGCTACTATGGCAGAGATTTCTTTTCTATCCCTTTTTTATTGCTAATTTTAAATATATCACATGTCAATGCATATCTTAGGAATAAAGAAATTGATCTTGATAGTTTAATGCATGACATTCTTTCTAAGGCATCTAATTGTTGGGATCGGGAACCATACGAGCGCAGCGAAATAAACCGATCCCATTCACCGGATCCATGCAAAAACATTAAATTGGAATAAGGGTTCGTTCAATACCTTTGTTGATGACTCTAGAACTCGGTCGTTGATCACCTCTTTAACTTCCTTTCGGCCGAAGACTCTGAAGTATCCACACGAACCCGTGAATCACCGATGAATGTCTACACAAACACCAGTTGGAATTGATCTCCTTTCACTTCATAGTGCTAGCTATGCCTCTTCAGGGGTTTTGTTCAAGGAGAGGTGCTAGGGTTTTTCTGTGCCTTTTTGGGGTACGTGAATAATGATAATCATATCATCTATTATTACCCAACAAGCCTATTTTAAATAGGTACATAGAAAAACCTAACCTATTTGAGCTTTATTCCATGTACAATTATAGGCTTACTATTAGGCCTTATAATTATAACATGAATTCCTAAATATTATGCCCAAACAATTTGGTCCATTAATTCCAAATTCACTAGGCTCTAAGTGTGCGACCCTACAGGCTCTCATTACATTGGCAATGACCATTAATCATATTAATGATCATAAACAATGATCAGTGTCTAGCAACACATCATTGTTACCCAAGTAATGAAAAAGTCGATGATTTAACTAAACCTTTACATGTGACTATCACCTATGTCCTTTTGTCCTATACATCTAGATTGAGCACGAGACATGGACCGTGTCATTCCCGTATAGCCCAATCTTAAGGTTTCTTGATTCCTAAGTAAGCTCACTGAAACAAATGTAATTGACATCCCATGTGAATTCATCTGAGCATGACCATGCATTTTCTCAGCTTTACTTAATCAAGGGGCTCACAGATGTTACTCTTATTATATATGAGGGACAAATCTTATCTTGATCACACAAACCCCTCCGCATGATATGTTACATATCCAATATCTACCCTTGCATTCACTCAACCATTAGTGACAAAGAATAGTATCAAAATATGAAACTCACATGTAGAAAACCTTGGTGATCTCAGGTCAAAGGACCATATTAATAATGATCACTAAGAACCACTCATGACACTCATATAACGATCCATATAGTGTTCTTAATATGGGTCGGTCCAGTACACAAGTTCTCTAACTTGTACTCATATGTAAACTTAATATCCTATATAAGTCTTCACACATGCTAGTCTTAACATATCAAAGCAACCTAATCCACAATGATATATGACTAGAGACATTTAAGAATACAATTATTCTAAGGTTATTATCATAATTGAATATATTACGCAAATAATATATATAAATATAATAATTGAAATTGCCATTAAAATAACATGATTCAAAATTACAATCACCAATATGATTAGTTTTAGGGCATATACACTAACAATCTCCCACTTGTACTAAAGCTAATCATCCATGTATCTAATACCTATGGATCTCATATGACTATCATGCTTTTGCTACGTTAGGGCTTTTGTCAGTGGATCGGCGACATTATCGTCAGTCGGTATTTTGCATATCCTGACATCATTTTTATTAACAATATCTCTTATGAGATGATAGCGTCGGGGTATATGTTTGGATTTCTGGTGAGATCTAGGTTCCTTGGCTTGCGCAATGGCTCCATTATTGTCATAGTTGAGCTCTACTGGGTCAGCAATGTTAGGAACAACTCCAAGTTCAATGACTGAACTTCTTAATCCAAACAACCTCTTTTGCAGCATCTGATGCTACAATGTATTCAGCTTCTATTGTTGAATTAGCCACTGTCCCTTGCTTTGAACTTTTCCAAGTCACAACGCCACCATTAAGGTAAAATACATAACCTGACTGCGACCTGAAGTCATCTTTGTCAGTTTGAAAGCTAGCATCAGTGTAACCATTTACAATGAGCTCTTCCTCACCTCCATAAATAAAAAACATGTCTTTAGTTCTTCTTAAGTACTTAAGAATATTCTTGACAATTGTCTAGTGACTTTCACTAGGATCTGATTGGTATCTACTCGTCATGCTTAAAGCATACGAGATATCAGGACGAGTACATAACATGGCATACATGATAGACCTAATCACAGATGCATAAGGGATCTTACTCATGCGCTGTCTCTCATACTCTATGGAAGGACATTGAGTTCTTGAGAGACTTATGCCATGTGACATCGGCAAGAATCTTCTTTTAGAATCTTGCATGCTAAACCTTTTTAGCACCTTATTAATGTATGTACTCTGACTTAGGCCAAGTAATTTTCTCAATCTATCTCTATAGATCTTGATTCCTAATACATAGGAGGCCTCACCTAAGTCTTTCATAGAAAAATAATTTCCTAACTAAGTTTTTACAGACTGTAGTGTAGGAATGTCATTTCCAATGAGTAATATGTCATCTACATATAGCACCAGAAAGACTATTATACTCCCACTAACCTTCTTGTACACACAGGGTTCATCTTCATTCTTGATGAAACCAAATTCTTTGATCGCATCATCGAAACAAAGATTCCAACTCTGAGAAGCTTACTTCAACCCATAAATGGATCGTTGCAATTTGCAAATCTTTCCAGTATTTTCAGGATTTACAAAACCTTCAGGTTATGTCATGTACACATCCTCAAGAAGATTTCCATTAAGGAAAGCAGTTTTGACATCCATTTGCTAGATTTCATAATCATAATATGCTGCTATAGCTAGAAGAATCCTGATGGATTTAAGCATGACAACTGGAGAAAAAGTCTCATCATAGTCAATACCATGGATTTGTTTGAAACCTTTTGCAACCAATCGTCCCTTAAAGGTACACACATTACCATCCATGTCAGTTTTCTTTTTGAAAACCCATTTGCACTTAATGGGTTTTACCCCTTCAGGTGGATCAACCAAAGTCCAAACTTGGTTTGAATACATGGAGTCCATCTCTGATTTCATAGCTTCTAGCCATTTCTCAGAATCTAGCCCCATCATAGCCTCTTGGTAGGTTATGGGCTCATCTTGGTCCATGAGCAACACATCACCTGATGAGTCATGAGAAAACCATATCTCTCGGGCTCACGACGTATCCTTACTAGATCTACGTGGGTTCTGTGTTACATGAGCAGGTTCTTCCACAACTATTTGTGGAACTAGCTCAAGTTCTATCTCAAGTTCAATATTTTCTCATTGATCTTGAATTTCTTGAAGTTCTATTCTTCTCCCACTGATTCTTTTAGAGATAAATTCTCTCTCTAGAAAAATACCAGTTTGAGCAATAAACACTTTTTGCTTGGTTGGATTATAGAAATAATATCCTTTTGTTTCCTTAGGATATCCAATGAAAAAACATTTATTAGATCCGAGTCTAAGTTTATCAGAAGCCTGACGTCTTACGTAAGCTTCGCAGCCCTAAATCTTTGTAAAAGACAAACTAAGACGTTTCCCAGTCCATATCTCATATGGTGTCTTTTGAACTGATTTTGACAGAACACGGTTTAGTGTGAAAGTTGTAGTCTTTAGAGCATGTCCCCAGAAGGAATTTGGAAGGTCAGCCTAACTCATCATTGACTAAACCATGTCTAACAAAGTTCAAATCCTCCTTTCAGAAACACCATTCCATTGAGGTGTTCCTGGTGGAGTGAGTTGTGATACAATGTCACACTCCTTTAGATGATTAAGGAACTCTCAGTCTAAGTATTCACCACCTCGATTTGATCGAAGTACTTTAATACTTTTACCAAGTTGGTTTTGTACTTCATTTTTTAATTCTTTAAACTTTTCAGAAGATTCAAACTTGTGTTTCATAAGAAACACATAACCATATCTACTGAAATCATCAGTAAAAGTAATAAAGTACTGATAACCTCCTCTAGCTTGTGTGTTTAAAGGTCCACATACATCACTATGTATAAGGCCCAATAAATCACTAGCCCTTTCACCTTTCCTAGTAAAAGGGGCTTTAGTCATTTTACCTAATAAACATGACTCACATACCTCATATGATTTGAAATCAAATGCGTCTAAAAATCCATCCTTATGAAGTTTGGAGATGCGTGTCTCATTTATATGGCCTAAACAACAATGCCAAAGATAGGTTGGATTTATATCATTAGTTTTGACCTTCTTCATGTTTATGTTATAGATTGGATTTTCAAGGTCCAGAACATAAAGACCATTCATTAATTATGCACTGCCATAAAACATTTCATTTAAATAAATAGAGCAACATTTGTCCTTTATTTAAATGAAAAACCTTTCTTATCTAAACAAGAAATAGAAATTAAATTTCTAATAACAGTAGGCACAAAATAACAATTGTTCAATTCTAAAACTAATCCACTAGGTAAAGATAAATAATAAGTCCCTACAGCTAATGCAGCAACTCTTGCTCCATTTCCAACGCGTAGGTCCACTTCACCTTTGGCTAATGATCTACTTTCTTTAAGATCCTGCACATTTACACAAATATGAGTACTACATCCAGTATCTAATACCCAAGATGTAGAAGTAGATAAATTAACCTCTATAACATAAATACTTGAGTTGGAAATCCCACTTTCCTTTTGCTTCTTAAGCTCTTCCAGGTAAATCTTGCAATTTCACTTCCAATGTCCTGGTTCTTTACAATGGAAGCATTACCCTTCCTTGGCCACGCCACCTTTAGGCTTCAGTACAGAGGAACTTGACTTGGACTTTCCATTAGTCTTGGCCTTTTTCTTTTTATTCTTGGCCTTAGACTTGCCCTTTCCTTTGTCCTTTTGAACCATCATAATGGAATTGGGCTTGGACTTTTTGAAGTTCTGCTCAACAGTTCTCAACATGTTAAGCAGTTCAGGCAAAGTCTTATCAATTTCGTTCATGTTGTAATAAGTTTGATGAATTGACTATAGCTCTCAAGCAATGATTGCAAAACTATATCAGTGGCCAATTCTTGCTGCAAAGGAAAATTCAATCTTTCAAGGCTATTGATGTACTTAATCATTTTAAGCACATGTGTAGCAATGGGTGTTCCTTCAACCATCTTACACTGAAATAATGCTTTAAATACATCATATCTCTCATGTCTTGCTTGCTCTTGGTAGAGCTGTTTAAGGTGATCAATCATATTGAACGCCTCCATGTTCTCATGTTGCTTCTAAAGCTCAGAGTTCATGGTATCAAGCATGAGACAACTGACATCCAGAGCATCTTCTAGATGCTTCTTATAATCATCGTTTTCTGCTTGAGGAGCATTAGCAGCAGGCTCATCCGGAGTAGGTTACTCTAGGACATACTATTTTTTCTCATGCTTGAGGACAATCCTCAAGTTTCGATACCAATCGAGAAAATTCATCCCATTCAGTTTATCCTTCTCAAGGATAGATCGTAGTGATAAGTTTGATGCATTTGATGCCATGGTTATCTACAATAGAAGAATATGCAAAATGAGAATAATGTATTTTATTTATTTAATAAGGTCTTTTGTTAAATAATACTTCCATTATTTTTCTCAAAATAATAGCCCTCACTATTATTTCGAAAAACCTTATCGTCAAGGTTTTCTAGTGAGCCAAGATCCATATTTTACTAAATTTTGAGTTAGCTTTGGCTAATCGCCCAAGATATGGCTGTTTAGGTAGACAACTCCTTGTCAATTACATCTTATGCAACTCTTGGATAGTTAGGTGAATAACACTTATTCAAATTCATTTCATAAATTCATAACCAACTCTATGCCTCTAGGCCCCAATCCTATTGGTGTAGCCCAGTTAAGTCAAGACCCAATAATTAGCAATTTGGATATCACTATTATCCCATCGCATCTTACCAAGATAGACTTTAGGTACTTTGCTTTAGCAAACCCACCTATAGTCGATCAAGATCTTGATGAGTGCTATTATTGGAAGGCATCTTTGTTAACTTAATATTTTGTTTGAGGGATTTTAATTTGTTTGATCTCACCATTATATACTTAGTTTTATTAAGCATGCATCATATACATCTAGCATAGTTATCTCATACATTCATCATATGCATCTCGTACATAAAACATGAATTAAGCATAACATGATTATGGACTAACCTAAGTGATATTCTAGAGCTCAAGAATATTAAATAAAACTAAGAAAGAAAAACTTCTTCTTAAGAATTTTCTTCTTTCTTCATGGTTTGATCTCCACTTCCATTGTTTCCTCTTCAGGTGCTCCAATAAAATTATTACATAATAATAAAGAAACCTTGAGTTACATTCGAGGGGAGTAAGATGAGAAGAGAATGTACAACTAGAAGTAATAGAGAGGCACGACACGCAGGCCGTATTTTAAAATTGTAACAAAACCAAAAGCCATAATCATGCACCATACATCAAGCAACAAAACAACATGATAGGTGAAACATATATCCAAATATATTTTCAATATTAAAATCTAAATTAATTAATTCTGAATCAATTAACTAATTACTTAATGTCACGCTACGCAGAGAATTTACGACGATTCCACTAGCCAGTTAGCGGGTGGGGTCAAGGGGCAGCATCCGCCCCCCGCCCAAAAAATTGATTGCACCTGACATTCAGATTGTAATTCAATTTATCAACAATTGACATTCCCCTTTAGTCAATCAATTCAACAATTATTGACACTCAAATCACGGGTTTATAAATATGATTTATGACAAAATCATAATGGATAAATTTTAATCATATTAAAATAGATCCAATTAATTCATAGATTTTATACGAAACAGATTCAACAATCAATTTCATGAAAAATTAGATTCAACCATTAAGCACAAGGTATATCACATATACGAAAAAGATTCAAGAAGTTAATTTGATTAATTTTGATTCATGACAGAATCTATGTTTTAATCAGAAAACGTCTTTCATATATTAAAATAGATTCATGCAATTAATTCTTTTGATTCTGTTTAAAACAGAACCGAGAAATTAGTTTCAAATTCGAATGAAAATCTAGAATTATTACAACAGATTTAAATTTAAAAAGAAACCCAGAAACAGATTCGAGTTTCAATCAAAAATCCAGAAACAGATTCGAATTCAAACCAGAAACAAGAATTAATCACAAAACACATTCAAATTTAAAGAAGAATTCAAAATTAGGTTCAAATTCGAAACAGAATCAGAATTAATCATATTAATTTTGCTTGAACCAAAATGCACGAAATCAAATTTACCCTAATCCTAATTAGGAATCATTGAAGCGTGATATACAGAACAATTCATCAAGCATCATAATCATGTAATTAGCAAACAAAATCCTAATTTAACATTTTTACAAGAAGCTCTGATACTATTGTTGGAATCGGGAGCCATACAAGCGCAGCGGAATAAATCGATGTCATCCACCGGATCCATGCAAAAATGTTAAATTGGAATAAGGGTTTGTTCAATACCTTTGTTGATGACTCTAGAACTCGGTCGTTGATCACCTCTTCAGCTTCCTTTCGGCTAAAGACTCTGAAGTATCCACACGAACCCGTGAATCACCGATGAATGTCCACATAAACACTAGTTAGAATTGATCTCCTTTCACCTCGTAGTGCTAGTTACGCCTCTTTAGGGGTTTTGGTCCAGGAGAGGTGCTAGGATTTTTCTGTGCCTTTTTAGGGTACATGAATAATGATAATCATATCATCTATTATTACCCAACAAGCCTATTTTAAATAGGTGCATAAGAAAAATCTAACCTATTTGGGCTTTATTCCATGTACAATTATAGGCTTACTATTAGGCCTTATAAGTATAACATGAATTCCCAAATATTAGGCCCAAATAATTTGGTCCATTAATTCCAAATTCACTAAGCTCTAAGTGTGCGACCCTACAGGCTCTCATTACGTTGGCAATGATCATTAATCATATTAATGATCATAAACAATGATCGGTGTCTAACAACACATCATTGTTACCTAAGTAATGAGAAAGTCAATAATTTGACTAAACCTTTACACGTGACCATCACTTATGTCCTTTTGTCCTATACTTCTAAATTGAGCACGAGACATGGACCGTGTCATTCCCGTATAGCCCAATCTTAAGGCTTCTTGATTCCTAAGTAAGCTGACTGAAACAAATGTAATCGACATCCCATGTGAATTCATCTGAGCATGACCATGCATTTTCTCAGCTTTACTTAATCAAGGGGCCCACAGATGTTACTCCTATTATATAGGAGGGACAAATCTTATCTTGATCACACAAATCCCTCCGCATGATATGTGACATATCCAATATCTACCCTTGCATTCACTCAACCATTAGTGACATAGAATATTATCAAAATATGAAACTCACATGTAGGGAACCTTGGTGATCTCAGGTCAAAGGACCATATTAATAATGATCACTAAGAACCACTCATGACACTCATATAACGATCCATATAGTGTTCTTAATATGGGTCGGTCCAGTATACAAGTTCTCTAACTTGTACTCATATGTAAACTTAATATCTCATATAAGTCTTCACACATGCTAGTCTTAACATATCAAAGCAACCTAATCCACAATGATATATGACTAGAGACATTTAAGAATACAATTATTCTAAGGTTATTATCATAATTGAATATATTACGCAGATAATATATATAAATATAATAATTAGAATTGCTATTAAAATAACATGATTCAAAATTACAATCACCAATATGATTGGTTTTAGGGCATATACACTAACACTAATAAAGATATGAAAAGACAAGAATGAGATTGCATTTGTTGCTACCAGTACAATGGTGAAGGAGCATTTTAAGCTTAGTTGAGATCTAGTAAGTATGAAACACCTTGGTCCAGAGTTTATTTTTCTGTGTAAACTTAGTGTCCTCCATTAGAAAGTATGTGTTGTAGCTAGAAGGTGCTTTATTATTTGTAGCGTGTGTTCTTTGGTAATGCTTTCTAAGTAGTTTAAAGGAAATTTTATTATGTTTTATAATCTCTATATGCCTAGCATAGTTCCATCTTTTAATTCTCCTTCTTTGTAGTTCTAACATTTTCTTCTATATAAAAAGTAGAATAGAAAGAATTGAGAATCAACTCTCTAAGCAAAGTATCCAATTAAGCAATTAGATAATGATACACTAACCATAAAATTTCTACTTGCAATTCTCTAATGATTCCTATAGTAGTTAATATCCTTTCAAGTTGGGTTTCACATGTATCATATAATGCAGTGAAAAAATAGATTTTCAAAAATTGTGAAACCTTCTTAGAGCAATGCATAGAGACATAGATCAATATCATAATGATTATCTCTTGGAGTACAAACCATAAATCACAAGTATAGTTAAGCGGTCATGCCTCTACAGTATCCACATAGAGTGAATGACTACTTCTCAATCTTCCATGAATTTGCTATGATCCTATTCTTTTATGCAGGGTTAAGGTTTTAATGCAAATTTTTTTATGGCAATATGTATTCATATCGCTTTAAGTAACACCTTCGTGGTTTATATATATCTAAGACGCGCCTCTTTCCTAGTCTTATTAGGAAACTATCCCCTTCATCTTTATCCTACTTAACCATTAATATCTTATCCCTATCATAATGAGAGTGAGGAGAGATATGGCTTATCGGTTAGTTATCTAATATTATCTTAATATTAATAACATTATCTCATAACATAATTATCTAATATCAATGGAATAATTATCTAATATTACTTTAATATCCAATAATATCACATAATATACTATATATTACATGAATATATATATATATTATTACTTTGATATTATATATATGCACTAAATAACAAGCCTAATTAATAGGATTTTAGTCTAACTAAAGCCTAATTAATTACTATCTCGTTCCTACCCCTTTTATGTGACCCTATAGGTTCTTATTATGTTAGCAATAACCCATTTATGAACCATAGATAGTGAGTGGCATATAACAATATATCATTACCACCTAAGTAATAAGAATATCTGTGATTTGACACTTACCTAATGTGTGAACAACACTTTGCAACACAGTTTTTTTTTTATGATGATATCCAAATTTTACTAGAGGTACGGAATGTGTCATCCTTGCTAATGTTCAATCCACATTTCTTGATACCGAGTAGACTAACTTAAACAAATGAGCAATATCACATATTAATATATTTGAGCATGGCCATGCATTTCTTAGTCTCACTTAATCAAGGGCCCTAAGAATATTTCTCCTTCAATATAGGAGGAACAAAATCCTATCTACATCACTCATATCTCTCTATATAATTCGTGACATACCTAATCAACACCCTACATGTCACACTTAAAGGTGACACATGATAAACCATGCAATATTCTTATAATGGATCAATCCAGTACATCTATTCACTAACAATGTGCCCATGCATTGACTTGATATCACATATCTATAATTCATGATTATTAGTCATCATACATGACATTTTTGATGTATTATTGCTATTCCTTTTGCTTTTGCAATAATACTCGACTATGGACATTTTAAGAATAGTAAAACTATTCTTGGGATAATTATTATATTAAGTTATAAATTATGCAAATATTAAAATGAAACAAATTAAATATAATAATTACATTGCCTAAACTAAAACATGATACATTGTGCATTATTACAATCATCTTATAATTGGCTCCTAGAACACAGACACCAACACTTCATTCTTATGTATTGTAGCCTAGACAAAAGATAGCTTCTTCACCTCAACAATCAAATCTATCTTTAAGGAAGAACCTTAATAGAATTATATAACCCTCTATTTTTGGGGCTCGCATTACAATTTGTTTTACTTTAATGTGCTTAACATTATCTATATCTTGATGGTGTAGGTTGACAAGTTGGAAAAATTTAATGAGAAAAAGATAGAAGTCTATGAGCTATTCTTTGCTAAAAATGGTTATATGGTAAGGATTTATGTCATTCTATCATTTTCTTTTGTATTCATTCTACTGAGTTTGAAGGTTTTCAAGTGCTATTACTATTAAGTAAAATTGTGTTCAAAATAAATCTTATTAATGCAAGATAGTTAAGGAATAGCCTTAAGTTGTAAAAGTTAAAGGTTCAAGGGTTAAGGGCAGGAAAGCTAGGGAATTGAAAGTGAATGATATGTATTGAGAATATTTAGTGTTTGAATTGAGGAAGATGTCAAGAAAAACAAGAAAGAAATTAGGGAGAGCTAAAATGCTTCATAAACATAGGGTTACTGAGAAGGCACAACACCCTGTTGACCATTGACTCATCTCCTTGGATGTAGAATTCATAGTTTAAATATATCTATTGTTGCAAATATTTAGATAAGATGTTTGCTTCACATGTTTAAGTACATTGCATAAAAGCTATTTGTTTAACTACCAAGTGAGAGATTGTCATGGTCTTCATTTTCTTGCTGTCCAATGCTAAAATTTAGTACTACCAATATTGTTGCATATCCTGTATAATCAAATGTCCCTGCTTAATGCTAAAATTTAGCACTACCAATATTGTTGCGTATCTTGTATAATTAAATGTCCCTGCTTGATATGTTGAATTGAGTCTTACTCTAACTGTATGATGAGATGCATTACTATAAAGTGTCATGTGAAACTCCTTTTAAGGTTAGAATTCAAACAAGATTGTAACAATAAGTTGCATTACAGGGCATTTATTAGGTTCCAATAATATTTGTTTGATGAATTAATGATTCTGATAATATAATCTTATAATAAACCAAGGCATAACAGTTTCTTGTATTGTTCTAAGAGAGAAGAATTTGTCTATACAGTCATTGTTGATCAAGTTATCTAATGTTACTGCTGCCCATAAAACGTTATATATTTTTTATGATGCCTATATCAAGTTTTTAATTTAATCTTCCTAACACTATCGTTGGAACCCTTCAAGAACATGCCTTTCTTTACCTATGGTCCCCCTCCTGCAAGATTTTTTCCTATTGTCTAGCCACCTTTGACAAATATGATAGTGAATCTCTGTGTCTCTCTCCTTTATACATGTTTGTAATCTTTTGAATCAAAGTATTAGTTATCTATGCTGTTCATTTGCTTGTGGTCACTCTTTTTGTTTTGGTCATATGTAATTGTTACATTTGAGGTCACATTAAGTGTATCTGGCCAGGCCAAACTATTTTAATTAAGTCCTTACCATTCTTAATTCCATGTTATTGATTTTAAGGAATCATTTGCATAATCAAACTTTGGGATTCTTTGTCCTCTTTCAGTCATTCAAAGGTGAACACTAAATGTATCAGTTGTTTAAACCACTTTACCGTCGTAATTAGGAATCACTGGCAAGATTGTTTGATTTAATTTCCAAATGACAATGCGGAAAAAATAGGCATTATGTCGCATTTTTTGTGTCCCTGTATATACAATGTTATGTTCCATTTATAAATAGAGTTTTACAATGCCAAGATTTTTAAAATCAATATCATTTTTCATTTTTACATGATTATAAGAACTTAGTAAATGAAACAGCAATGGACTTGAGATTTAAATATTGAACTACAGCTTCAAGTAGACAAATAGGTGCATTTAATGCAAAGCGGGATTAACTTTTTTGTTTTTTTTTTTTAGCAAATATGTTTTGAATTCTAATGTTATTTGAACATACCTTCTATAGAGTTGACTCTGGATAATGAGAAAATGAAATGAATGGACTCATGATCTATACCTTTGAGGTGAGGGCTAAAGTGATACAATGTGAATGGTGGACAGTGCAAAATGGGTCATGTTGATGATTCACGTGTAAAATACTGTTTGTTTATATTATGCATAAAAGTAATGAATAAAACCAACATGTCCCGTATGGCGATACAGGTAATAATTATTCTTTTCATATTAATGTAAAAATCTTCCTAATATTATAATAGTTATGATATTGCCATTTTTATATTAAATTGTTCTTATGGTGCACATAGAATTTGTACAAACTAGCACAAATTTCCTCCCTTAGTATGTTTGAGTTTATATTCAATATTGTTGGAACTCCACTGACAATGATTTTAAGTTTAATTATATATGTGATACATTTTTTTTTAAATTCTCATTATGATTACTAACAATTTATATTTATCAGGTTTTTGCTTCCGTTACACATTGTGTTTCGTTAATCATAGAATATGCTCAGGAATTACAATATCAAAAGAACTTATTTTAGAGAAATCATTCCATAGCTATATTAGTTCAATGATCCCCGGATGCAAAGTGTTTTACTGCCACTTTGATAAATAGAAATTTTTTCTCATTTTCTCAATATCAACATGCTCACTTCTTATGGTCAAATGATTATTGTCACTATTGCCTAATATTATACACATAAGAAGGAAACAAATGTGATAACCTTCATTTCAGTAAATTTCAATTGATTATCACTTACCATTATATAAATATTATATATATATATATATATATATATATATATATATATATATATATATATATATATTAATTGTAGAAAAATAAAAAATACCCGTGCATCAGCACAGGTCTTAAACTAGTTATTTAACAAAACTGGACTATCCACGTTAGATTTTTAAAACCACTGATGTCTACTATTAAGTTTCAATAAAGATCTTATGGTAAAAAATTGATGTCTTATCTCACATCTTTATATTTTTTATGAAGAAATGATATTGGTTTCATTGATAAAAGAACAAAGTTTATTTTATTTTTTATGTCAATTATATAATTGACATTAAAATTAATATATAACAATATTCAATTAAATATTGATTGAAAATCATTGTGTAACTAATCCATTAAACATGCGCCCCCAAGTATATTTGCAATTTTATAATGTGATAAACACTTCAAACATGAAATAAAAGATGACAAAATGGAAGCTATAACATAGGGAAAAGACAAAGAAAAAGGCTTCTATCCCTTGTGAACTTCAGTTATTAAGACACAAAAGAAGAAAACAAGTGCATATATAGACCTTCTTCTAGCAAAGAGCAAAATTATTTTCACTCTTGCACCCATATTCTTTAAAAAAAAAATTCAATCGCTCTATTTGTCCTAGAAAATTCACTTCAATTTTTTCATGATTCCAACCTCATCATGACTAGCATGGAACCTACCTTTTAGTTTTACCATCCTAATCCTAATTATCTAGCTCATTCTTGATTAATAATTAGGAGTCACATATAAAAGAAAATGACAATTTAGAAAGGAAGCATTTATCAAAAATCATTGAAGGTTCTATAAAAGATGAGAAAGTTAAATTTGCTTATAGTCCTCCTAGAATAGGGATAAACTAGTCTAAGTAACTCTTGAAGAATTAGTTTAAATATTTCTTCTTCCTAAGGCTATAATAGAATAAGGCCCAAAATATATTACGATACTATGCTACTATACTACTATTTATGGAATCTAGCTCTGAGAAGTTGGAAGTGAAGGCTTAACTTGAGAATCTATAAAATAAATCACGAAGGAATGAGTCCGAAGGTTATTAAATAAATAATCTACAAAAACAATAATTCATAATTGCTTATCTAGTGGATTATCCTCCTTTAATAATTCATATCACATTTAAGCACATTAGCGACTAAGAATTAACAACATTAATATTAAAATATAACCATTTCATTTCCAAGGTGTCATATAGGAACATTTATGAATATTACACTTAAAGTCACATCTTATTTGAAATAATAGGTAATAGATAAAATATATTCATCCATCTTTTGACTTCTAGGCTAACCTTATATGCTACCCACTCATATCTATCTTTGTTCCTCCTAATCTAACCTTATATCCTACCCACACCATACTAGGAATTAACTATTTGATATTTAACTCGCCCTATTTTCTCATTCTTCATAATTCACAATAACTCAAAGCAATTCAAGCTCACAATTGGCCATAAGCCATATTCACTATAATCATCATACAACATTTGGTCCATATACATGATTATATGACACATTCTATTGTATGATTAATACAATAAGTGCATTACAATGCACATTATATCACATAACATCTAATTTCTTATTTTGTGATTTCCCCATTATGTACTTATATGATAGATACCATAAATTAATTTATCTTTGATGTTTATAGACCAAACACCCCATGTTGAACCATTATAAATCATGAAAATATGACATAAGTTGGGTATGTTATACTTTATAGTGACCTTAGTTATGACCTTTGAATGATATTTTATGAGTAATTTAAAAATTATGAATTTATTATTTATGAAACTTATTTTATATAAAAGTAAATTCAATTATCTTTCTATAGACTAGTCATTTGTCTAAAATGGTTAAGATTTAAAAGTGTTTTTGCCATTGAGAAGATAGACACTAAAATTCATTTTTCAAAATCTTGAGTTTTTGACTAATGCTCATTATTTCAATAATATCTCAAAATATACATAAGATATTGTTTTAGAATTAATTCCTACTACAAAAAAATTGCTTTTAGTGACAATAAAAATTATCACAAAAGTTGATATTTTGTTGCAAAAAATTTGTAATGACAACAAATTGTTGCACCAAAAAACCCCCATTATTAAAAATCTTTGTGACAACAAATAATGTTTGTCACTAAAACTTTTGATTTTGTGACAAGATCTATTGTCACTAAAAATTAGCACTTTTGTGATAATTAAATCATATTGTCACTAAAAATCATATTAGTAACATATTTTATTGTCACTATAAAATTGATATTCAGTGACAAGATAATATTATTGTCACTAGTTAATGACTTTAGTGACGACTATTATTATCACAAAAAATATTTTTAGTGAAGATATATTTTTTATTATCACTAAAAGTACATTATTTGTTACAACTAATATCACCCTTGAAGTTTTTTTTTGTGTCAATATATTTATATTGTCACTCAATACATAATATTTGTATTTGTCATTGTTGTCACTAAAACCTTCTTGAATGACAATATATTTATGTCATCACTAAAAACTTGTTCTCACCAAAATTTATTTTTTTAATTTATAAATATACATTATTCACAATATTTTTGCATAGCCCTATAAATTGAATGCTAATAACATAACGAGGACATTAACAAAAGTTAGATATAATATTCAAAATAAACTCATGTCAAAGTTACAATACCAATTATATATATACAATTCACATTTGATAAAGCCATAAAGTTCTAATATATCACTATATTTTCACCCAAAAAAAGATCATATATATTGTCAATGTTTAAAACAAATATGACAAGTGGATTAACTTGAAAGATGAGGTGTGTTGTTACTTATTGTACTTTGCTAACCTATCTGTAATAAACAAAGATAAAAGTTTCATCATAAAACTATAAGAAGAAAGATGGACAGGATGTGAATAAAATGGAGAATTATGAATGCTATAATATCTTCCACATGTTATAATGGAAGAAGAAAAATAATTTACTAATAGAAAAAAAATCATGTATTCATCTTATTGGATAAAGAATATAAAGGAAAGATTATGGTAATTTTAAAAGAGAGCAATTTAGTAAACTTTTCTTTCATAATTAATGTTCGGTAGAATAACACATGTAGAAGATTTTTAACCATTAATTAGGTAATAAAAAAATCCTTATTTTTACGAGATGTAGGAAAAATTGTTCTGCATGGATTTGAATACATGAGAAATAATTAAGGATAGGATGTGAATAAAATATTCTAATAAAGATAAAAGTTTCACACATAGAACACAACAAGTTTTTCAAAATAGAAGATATTATAATGTGTAGAGTCTGAATGCTATGACCAAGGCATAGTAAAGATTTAGGCACAAAATCAAAATGGAAAGGCAACCATTACTTGTGACAAAATGGCCAACATGGATACCATGGGTGCTTGAAACATAGCTTCAAATTGTGTTTCCATTTTACTATTAATTTCCTCTTGCATTTTTTTTCTAATTTATATTTTAATACTCTCTTCCATTGAAACTCTAGCTTCTATTAATGCTTATTAGACTCTTGCATTAATTTCTTCATTTACCTTTCTCCTCTTTGATGGTGTTTTCTTTATATATCCTTTTCCACGAAAATATCCAAAATTTTCACTAAGTACTTGTAATAGTATTTCATCACTAGTTATTTAAGACTAATCCTCTTTTGTTTGTTGTATGATAATTTCATGAAGTTGTTCCTACAATGAAAGAAACTATTAATGAATAGAAAATACAAAAAGATAAAAAGATGTATTGAAGACAAATATTACATGGACTTTTTGGGACTTTAGGTTAGACCACACTAGTTCTCCTTCTTTAGTTCTCTTAGTATGTTATAGCAACCATACTTGGTCAAGTGTGCTTTTTCTCCAATAACAAGGTTTCTTTATTCAAATAAAATATCAAGTGAATTGTCAAAATCCCATAATTAATTCACTTTCTAAACAAGCATTAATAACAACCATAGTAAGAAGGTCCATTCCATCCTTGTGTAGTGGCTAAGCCTTATTATAACTATTATAAAAAAAAAGTCCACAACTACATAATATAATAAAATAGAATAGAATAGAACAGAACAAAATATAGCAGAGTAATGTCTTAAGAGCAAGGTAAGCCAACTTAGATAATATTAAGTCCCTATCCCTTGAAGATCTTACCATTGATTCCTTAACTTCTACAAAAGACTTAGTTCCACATGTATGCTTGGTAGCTAGTTTTGCTCTATTTTCAGCATTTCTTTTACTCACAATCTATACATTTAATTATTCAAGTTAGTTAACTTTTTCAACTTTGAAAGATTGTATATGAATAGTTATGTGAATGAAAATGTATACCTAAAATTTTTCATCACCAAAGTAATTTATTAAGTGCTATCAATCATCAATATTCACTTCCCCTGGTAAGTTTTATAACCTTTCCTCATTAGTTTCAAACCTTTTGTAGACATTATGAAGTCAGATTCTCCAAATTATATAAAGTCTTTGCATTGTAGCCATTGCAAATGCTTATAAGCACCAATCATTTGGACCTTCCATTTTGAACTTTTCCTAAAACAAAGAAGTCCTCAAATTATTATAAACTATAACCTCTTGTAAAAATATTATATGATCCTATATATATATAAGTAAGAAGTGCATTCATTAAAGGCCAACAATGTTAGTAACAATCTGGTTGCCATAGCAATGTAAACATAATTCAGAGTGAAAAAATTAATTCTTATTTTCTTTCTAAATAATTTCATTATGAATTTTAACAAAATGTTAGACCTAAGACCACTAAAATCATTAAGAAAATTAAAAAAGAGTTTATGATTACATGTTTTATTTAATCATAATAAGTTTCATCAAATTAGCTTTACACAAGTTTATACTAAAATAAGATATTTCTTTTCTCTCAAACCTGATAATCAGATAAGGCAATTGATAGTCTCTTGTATGGAGGGGAGAGGTAATCACATATAAGATATGGAACATATAAAAGTAATTGTGATTTTAGGTGACTAAAAATAATAATTAATATATATAATTAAAAAATTAAATTAGATATATAAGTAGTTTGCATAAATTAGACAAAGAATCTATAGTAACAATGATAAGTTGAACTCTCTAAACATAATTCTTTACGATGTCTATCTCCATTGAGTAATAGAATAACAATTTTTTATGTAAAAGTAGAGATTTGTATTAACTTAAATGAAACCCAAGAAATCTCTAATAAATACTAGTTTTTGTATTGTTAGAGTAGAGATTTGTATTATTTAGTAGCCCCTTTTAATGGTACTTTCAATATTAAGCACCTTGTGGTATTACTAATAGCATAATAAATGATGAAGCCCTCATTAAAATATGAGTTAGTCACATATTTCTCTAATAAACTACACATCATATATACTACTACATTGTAGATTTAACAAGATGAGGTTTTATCTAACTCTTACCTTAACCTTTAACCACACTTGTGGTCCTACTTCAACCACCACCTTTTTCTAATTATTGTGCTTTAATGGAGCAGTGGTCTGAACAACCTATCCACAATAGTTCACTATGTCTCTAGCATTTTCACCCATAGCTCTAACAATATCATATGTGTTAGGTTTCGGGTCATCATACGCAGCAGAAAAATTAAAATTTTGATTCGAATTCTACCTAAGATCCATGCAAAAGGGCATAAATCAATGTTAAGGTTTTACCTTTTGTATGCTCATGTTCTTTTGAAACAAAACCTTGAGAGAGCGAGATAAATCATGAATCAAATGCTGGCCGGAAGATACAGCATCTCTACAGTATCCACACAGAGTGAAAAAAGATTTTTAACCCTCCACAAATCTACTAGGATACATCTCTCTCTCTCTCTCTAGGATTAGGATTAGTGCATTTTTTTAAGTAATTTAGGATTTCATGGCAGCTAATGTGGGTTTAAGGTGCTTCCTTCAAGTTTTTTTTTATAAAACTAAGGCATACAACATTCCTAGTCCTACTAGGATAATGCTTCTAGAATCCTAAAATCACTTAACAACTATTACCTTATCCTTATCATGGAGAGAGTGAGGAGAGATAGAACTAATCCATTAATTATATAATATTAGATAATAATATTATCTCATAATATAAATATCTAATATTAAAAATGCATATAGTTATCAAATATTAGAAAATAATATTATCTCATAATATAATTATCTAATATCCAATAATATAATTATCTGATATTATTTTAATATTCAATAATATCACATAATATATAATATATATAATGTGAAAATAAATTATTATTTTAATAATAATTACATGCATGAAAATAAGCCCAATTAATTGGATTTTAGTCCAACTAAAGTTCAATTAATTATTGTCTTATTCCTATTCCATTTGTATGACCCTATAGGTTCTTACTACATTGGTAAGAGCCCATTTGTGGACTATAAATAGTGAGCGATATCTAATAATACATCACTGCCACCCAAGTAGTAAAAATGTCTATGACTTAATATTCACTTAATATATGAACAACACTTTGCAATATAGTCTATTTTATAATAATATCCAAATTGAACTAGAGGTATGGAATGCATCATCCTTATTGATGTTCAATTTATGTTTCTTAATACTGAGTATACTAACTTAAGCAAATGATTAATATCTTGTATTGATCCATTTGAGCATGGTCATGCATTTATTAATCTTACTCAATCAAGGGGTCCAAAGATATCACTCCTACTATATAATAGGAACACAATTTCCATTTACATCACTCAGATCCCTCTGCATAATTCATAACATACCCAATTAACGTCTTACAACACATCCTAGTTAAAGGTGATACAGAACATCATCAAAGTGTGTGACTCTTCATGTAGGGAACCGTAGTGATTTCAAGTCAAAAAACTACATGCATTGTGGTCACATGAGAATAACTAATGACATTTGACAATTCATGTAATTTTCTCATTGCAGGCCAATCCAGTACATCTATTCACTAAGAATGTACTCATGTATTGACTTGATATCATATATCCATAATTCATAATCATCAGTCACTATACATGCTAGTCTCGATGTATTATTACTATCTCTTTCGCAATAATAGTTGACTAGGGGCATTTTAGAAATAGTAAAATTATTCTAGGGATAATTATTATATTAAGTTATAAATTGCACAGAATAATAATAATAAAGAAATAAAAATAAAATATAATAATTGTATTGCCAAGAAATAAAACATAATACATTATGTATTATTATAATCATCTTCATGATTGGCTCCTAGGACACACACCAACAATCTCCCACTTGGACTAAAGCCAATCACTCATGTATCTAATACCAAGTGACATAGTATGAACATCATACTTTTTTTGCGCTAAAGGCTTTGTCAGTGAGTCAGTGATATTATCATCAATTGATACTTTACATATCTTTACATCTCCTTTATCAATGATTTCACCAATGCGATGGAAGCACCTAAGTATATGCTTAAATCGCTGGTAAGATCTAGGTTCCTTGGCTTGTGCAATGGCCCCATTGTTATCACAATAGAAGTCCACTAGGTTTGCAATGCTAGGAATAACACTAAGTTCAATAATGAGCTTTTTGATCCAAACAACCTCTTTTGACGCATTAAAGGCCGTAATATACTCGACCTTTGTAATAGAGTCAACCATTATTTCCTACTTAAAACTCTTCCAGCACACAGCACCATCATTTAGGCTAAATACATAACCTAACTAAGTTTTAAAGTCATCCTTATCGGATTAGAAACTAGCATCAGTGTAACCTTTTACAACAAGTTCTTCCTCTCATCCATATATTAAGAATGAATCCTTAGTCTTTTGCAAGTATTTAAGGATATTCTTAACAGTAGTCCAGTGATGTTCACCTGGATTTGACCGGTACCTGCTCGTCATGCTCAAAGCATATGAGACATTAGGATGAGTACATAGCATAGCATACATGATAGATCCAATTGCTGATGCATATGGTATCTTATTCATATGGTTCTTCTCATCTTATGTCGAAGGACACTGAGCCTTAGACAAATTTATACCATGCGACATAGGCAAAAATCCCTTTTTGGATTCTTGTATGTTAAACCGTTTTAACATTTTATCTATGTATGTACTCTAACTTAGGCAAAGAAATTTTCTTGATCTATCTTTATAGATCTTAATACCTAATATATAGGTAACTTCACCTAAGTCTTTCATCAAGAAACAATTCCCTAACCAAGTCTTTATTATCTGTAGTGTAGGGATATTATTTTCGATGAGTAGTATGTTATCCATATATAATACAAGGAAAATAATTGTTCTCCCACTAACCCTTTTGTAAAGACAAGATTCATCTTCATTTTTTATGAAATCAAATTCTTTAATTGCCTCATCAAAATAAAGATTCCAACTCTGTGAAGCTTGCTTTAATTTATGAATGGATCATTGTAGCTTACATACCTTTTTAGCATTTTCAGGAGTGATAAAACCTTTGAGCTGTGTCATGTACACATTCTCGAGAAGCTTTTCATTAAGAAAAGTAGTATTGACATTCATTTGCTAGATTTCATAATCATAAAAGGTTGAATAGCAAGCAAAATTCGGATGAATTTAAGCATGGCAAATGGGGAATAGGTCTTATTATAGTCTATACCATGAACTTACCTATAACTTTTTGTAACTAATCGCCCTTTAAAAGTTTATATGTTACCATCTATGTCGCTTTTCTTCTTAAAAACCCACTTGCACCTAATGGGTTTTACCCCCTTCAAGTAGATCAATCAAAGTCCATACTTAGTTAGCATACATGGAATCCATTTCAGATCTCATGGCCTTAAGTCACTTCTCAAAGTTTGGCCCTTTAATAGCTTCTTGGTAGATTGTGGGCTGATCTCGATCTATGAGCAAAACATCACCATTTTGAGTCACAAGAAATCTATATCTTTCAGGCTTATAGCGTATCCTACTAGACTTACGTGGGCCTTATGTTACTTGAGGTAGTTCTTGAGCCATAACATCTTGTGGTCTTTATTCAAGCTCTATTATAGGTTTAATGTTACTTTATAAGTCTCGCACTTCTTCGATTTCTACTTTCCTCCCACAATTTTTCTTAGAGATAAATTCTCATTCCAGAAAAATACCAATTCATGCGACAAACACTTTACCTTCACAAGGATTATAGAAATAATATCCCTTAATTTCCTTAGAATACCCTACAAAGTAGTACTTATTTGATTTAGGTCCAAGGTTATTAGAACCTTGACATTTTACATAGGTCTCGCAACTTTATATCTTCATAAAAGATAAGCTGGGATGTTTCCTAGTCCATATCTCATATGAAGTCTTTTCAACCATTTTAGAGGGAACATCATTAAGCGTAAAAGTAGCTATCTTTAGAGAATGCCCATAAAAGGAAATTAGAAGATCTATATGACTCATCATAGATTGTACCATGTCTAACAAGGTACAATTCCTCCTTTCAGAAACACCATTCCATTGTGGTGTTACAGGTGGAGTGAGTTGTGATACTGTACCACACTCTTTTAGATAGTCATCAAATTCTTAGCTTAAGTATTCTTTACCTGGATTTGATCAAAGTATTTTAATACTTTTATCAAGTTAGTTTTGCACTTCATTCTTGAATTCTTTGAACTTTCCAAAGGATTTTGATTTGTGTTTCATAAGATACACTTATTCATATCTACTAAAGTCATCAGTAAATGTAATGAAGTACTGAAAACCTCATCTAGTAAATGAACTAATAGGCCCACATACATTAGTATGTAGAGACTTAATAGATCATTAGCTCTCTCACCATGTCCAGTGAATGAAACTTTAGTCATTTTACCTAATAAACAAGATTCGTATACTTCATATGATTTAAAATCAAATGAATCCAAGATTCTATCTTTATAGAGCTTGGATATACGCTTCTCATTTATATGGCCTAAATGACAATGCTAAAGATAGGTTGGATTTAAATAATTTGATTTAAATCGCTTGGTATTTATGTTATAGATAGGAATTTCAAGATTAAGAATATAAAATTCATTAAACATTTGTGCACTGCAGTAAAACATTTCATTTAAATAAACTAAATAACTTTTGTCCTTTATTATAAATGAAAAATCTTTCTTATCTAAACAAGAAATAAAAATAATATTCCTGCTAATAGCTGGCATAAAATAACAATCCTCTAATTCAATTACTAAACTAGAAGGTAAAGATAGATAATATGTTCTTACAGCTAGCATAATAACTTTTGCTCCATTGCCAACTCATAGGTCTACTTCACTTTTAGCTAAAGTCCTACTCCTTTGTGGTTCCTACACATTTGTACAAATGTGAGAACCACATCTAGTATTTAATACCTAAGATATAGAAGTAGAAGTAGAAGTAGAAGTAGAAACATTAATTTCTATAACATAGATACCGGAAGCGAAAGTCTCACTTCCCTTCTTCTTTCTCAGCTCTTCCAGATAAACCTTGTAGTTTCTCTTCCAATGTCTAGTCTCATCACAATGGAAGCATTTTCCTTCCTTAGCCACACCCCCTTTTGGTTTCAGTGTAGAAGACTTAGACTTGGGCTTACTCTTGCATTTGGAATCCTTCTTGTTTTTGCCCTTACTTTTGCCCTTTTGAACTAACATTATGGTATTAGGTTTAGCCTTTTGCAAATTTTGTTCTGCAATTCTTAACATGCTTAACAATTCTTGCAGTGGTTTGTCAATTTCATTCATGTTATAATTCACGATAAATTGACCATAACTCTATGGCAATGATTGTAGAATTAAATCAGTAGCCAACTCTTGACCTAGTAGAGCACCTAATCTCTCAAGGTTCTTAACATACCTAATCATTTTGAGTACATAAGGCCTAACAAGGTTTCCTTCTACCAGTTTGCACTGAAATAATGCTTTTATCAGCTCAAACCTCTCATGCCAAGCTTAGCCTTCATAAAGCTTCTTAAGATGCTCAAACATGTCATAAGCTTCTATATTCTCATATTGCTTCTGAAGCTCAAAGTCCATGGTAGCTAACATGAGACAACCGACATCTAATGCATCATAATGATACTTTTTATAAGCATCCTTTTAAACCCAAGGGGCATTAGCTTCGGATTCTTGAGGAATAGGTTCCTCTAGGATATACATTTTTCATTCATGTTTGAGGACTATTCTTAAATTTTTGTACCAGTTCAGAAAGTTTGTCCCATTCAATTTATCCTTATCAAGGATTGATCGCAATGATAAGTTATTTGATGTATTAGCTATTAGTTATCTATGACAGAACTATGCAAAGTAAGTATTAAGTTTCAAATATTTAATAAGGTATTTTATTAAATGTACCTCTCACTATTTTATTCAAATTATTAGCCCTCACTATTAATTCAAAAAGTCATATTTATCTAGGCTTTCTAGTGAGCCAAGATCCATATTTCACTAAGCCTTAAGCTAGCTTTGGCTAATCACTTAAAACTTTGTTATTGAGATAGGCAACACTTGCCAATTGTATCATATACAACTCTTGGATAGTTAGGTGAACAATACTTGTTCTAGTCCATCTTATGAACTGAAGCCTAACTCTATACTTCTAGGTCTCAATCCTATTGAGATTTCCTAGTTAAGTCGAACCTAATATTTGACATTCGGATATCACTATTATCTAGTCATGTCTTACTAAGATAAATGAGGTACTTGGCTTTAGCAAACCTACCTTATGTCGATCGAGGCTTTGATGAGTGCCAATCATTGGAAGGCATCATTAATTATTATTGACTTAATATTTCAGATGAGAAATTTAAATTAATTATTATCATATCTTACCATAATTAGCCTATTTATTCATGTATTATATCTAGCATATCTCGTACATCATATAAAGTCAATGAATAAAATAGACTATTGCATATCATATATCAGGTAATGGATAAAACTGTCTTATAGTTGGAACAAATTGTTAGGTTTTGGATTAACATACGCAGCGAAATTTTAAAATTTTAATCCAAATCCTTCCTAGGATCCATGCAAAAGTCATAAACCAGTGTTAGGATTTTACCTTATTTATACTTGTGTTCTTTCTAAACAAATCTTTGAGAGACTAAGATGAATCAAACGTCGGCTGAAAGGTACAATGTCTCTGCGGTATCCACACGAAGTGAACAATGACTTCTCTCCTCCATGAAGCTACTAGGATTCATTTCTCTCTCACTAGGATTGGAATGAGCATTTTCTAGAATGATCTAGGGTTTGGTTGAAGCCAATGTGCGTTAATAATGTGCTGCCTTCAAGTCTTTTTATAATACTAAGGCATATCACAATCCTAGTTCTACTAGGATAATGCTTCAAAAAATCCTAATGACACTAAATAACTATTACCTTATCCTTATCATAGAGAGAGTGAAGAGAGATAGGACTTATTTATTAATTATCTAATATTAAATAATAGCATTATCTCATAACATAATTATTTAATATTAAATTAGCATATAATTATCTTATATTAGATAATAATATTATCTCATAATATAATTATCTAATATCTAATAATGTAGTTATTTGATATTACTTTAATATCAATAATATCACATAATATTATATATATTATGTGAAAAAATATATTATTATCTTAATAATAATATATATGTATGAAAATAAGTTCAATTAATTAAGTTTTAGTCCAACTAAAATCCAATTAATTGTTGTTTCATTGCTACTCCTTTTATGTGACCTTGTAGATTCTTACTACGTTGACAATGACTCATTATTGGGCCATAGACAGTGAGCGGTATCTAGTAATATATTACTGCCACTCAAGTAGTAAGAGTGTCTGTGATTCGACATCCACCTAATATGTCATCAATATTTTACATCATAATCCCTTTTGTAATAATATCCAAATCGAACTGGAGGCATGGAGTGTGTCATCCTCGTCAATGTTCAATTTATATTCTTGATACTGATTAGACTTAAAATAAATGATCAATATCACATATTGATCTAATTGAGCATTCTAAGTCTCACTCAATCAAGGGGCTCAAAGATATCTCTCTTTTATATAAGAATAATAAAATCTCATCTACATCACTCACTTCCCTCTGCATGATTCGTGATGTACCCAGTCAATGTCCTACTCATCATCCTAATTAAAGGTGACATAGGATGACATTAAAGTGAGTAACTCTTCATGTAGGGAACCGTAGTGACTTCAGGTAAAAAAACTATTGTGGTTATATGAGAATAACTAATGACACGTCTATCCATGCAATATTCTCATAATAGGTCAGTTCATTATATTATTTACTAATAATGTACTTATGTATTGATTTGATATCACATATCCATGATTCATAATCATCAATCATTATACATGCTAGTCTCGATGTATTATTTCTATCCTTTTCGTAATAATACTTCACTAAGGGTATTTTAGGAATAGCAAAGCTATTCCAAGGATAATTACTATATTTAAGTTTATAATTTATACAAAATAAAACAAAGCAAAATATAATAATTATATTTCTAAAACAAAACGTAGTGCATTATGTAATATTGCAATCATCTTTATGATTGGCTCCTAGGACACACACCAACACATATGTTATCACATAGTAAATGCATGCTTAATAATATCATCACATAATAAAGAAATCAAAATGTCACATAGTATGGCCTCAAAATTCTATTCTTTAATGATATTCTAAACTAACTCCTTAACTTCTTCTTGTCCTATAACTCCTTAGCTTTTCCACGTTTCAAGCTAAGATTGCTCCATTATGATTTCAATTTTACAATAGAAACCACGAGTTACATTTCAGGGGAGTGAGATGAGAAGAGAATATACATCAAAAAAATAAAGGAAGATATGACACACAAATCGTATTTAAAAATCATCCATAAAAACTCCAAGGGCCATATAATGCAACACAATCATGCATCATATTTAATAATTGCTAACAAACAAGATAAGTAAGATAATTGACATATATATATTCATAACATAAATCATCAAAAATCTTATCTTGGAATAACGTTTTATGAACAAAAATGATTTTGAAAGCTATGCAAAGTTAGCACAGTGATCTCACTAGCTAATTAACGGGTAGGGGTTAAGGGGGCAAAGCCCTTTATGGGGGACATGGGGGGCAAAGCCCTCCAGCCAAAAAATCGAATGCACCTGATATTCAGATTGCAATTTTTCTATCAATAATTGACCCACCCTTTTAGTCGAACAATTCAAAAATATTTGACATTCAAATTGTAGTTCTGAAATAGGATTTATGTTAAGACACATTGGATAGATTTAATCACATCAAATAGATCCAACGTAAGTCAAGCACATTAAACCATACACACATATATTTCATACATGATTCCAAATTTATGTAAACGAATTTAAATAGATCTATATATGAAGATAGATTTAAACTAATCATATTAATTCTATGCAGAATAGATTATATTCTTAAATGTAGAGCATATCATATATACAAAACATATTCAGGGATTCATCATATGTGCAAAAATTCAGAATTAAACATTAATCCAGAACATATATATATATATATATATATATATATATATATATATATATATATATATATATATATATATATATATATATAATAGTAGGCTAGATCGATTCAATTTTATATCTTATTGAAATAGTACCATGAACGTCTCTCATATATCATATATCCATACATTTAGAATCAAAATACAAATCATATATATCATATATATATCTATAAAATCAAAACTAAACATGAGTTTACATATATCTCATATATATCTGGTTTAAATAGAAACTAATTTGATATTTATTTATCATATAAACGTTCATTAAAATATGTAACTCTGATTTAAACCAAAATAAATTTGATATATATTTATCATATAAATATTTATTAAAAGCAGTAAAAAATATAATCAGATTTATGGTTTTGCAATCGACTCTAATACTACTGTTAGGTTTCGAATCATCATACGTAGCAAAAAAATTAAAATTTTGATCCGAATTCTACCTAGGATCCATGCAAAAGGGCATAAATCAATGTTAGGGTTTTAACTTTTGTATGCTCGTATCCTTTCTAAACAAAACCTTGAGAGAGTGAGATGAATCATAAATCAAATACCGGTTGAAAGGTATAGCGTCTCTACAATATCCATACGGAGTGAACGAAAACTTCTCACCCTCAACGAATTTGTTAGGAAATGTCTCTCTATAGGATTAGGATTAGTGCATTTTTCTGAGTGATTTAGTATTTTATGGTAGCTAATGTGTGTTTAAGGTACTGCCTTTAAGTTTCTTTTATAGAATTAAGGCATACAACATTCCTAGTTCTACTAGAATAATGCTTCCAGAATCCTGAAATCACTTAACAAATATCACCTTATCCTTATCATGGAGAGAGTGAGAAAAGATAGGACTTATCTATTAATTATCTAATATTAGATAATAATATTATCTCATAATATAAATATCTAATATTAAAAATGCATATAGCTATCAAATATCAGAAAATAATATTATTTCATAATATAATTATCTAATATCTAATAACATAATTATTTAATATTACTTTAATATCAAATAATATTACATAATATACTATATATATTACATGAAAATAAATTATTATTTTAATAATAGTTATATGCACGAAAATAAGCCCAATTAATTGGATTTTAGTCCAACTAAAGCCCAATTAATTATTATCTCATTCCTACTCCATTTGTGTGATCCTGTAGATTCTTACTACATTAGTAATAGCCCATTTATGGACTATAGATAATGATCAGTATCTATCAATATATCATTGCCACCCAAGTAGTAAAAATATCTATGACTTAATATTCACTTAATGTATGAACAATACTTCACAACATAGTTCTTTTTGTAACGATATCTAAATTGAGCTAGAGGCATGGAATGCATCATCCTCATTGATGTTCAATTTATGTTTCTTAATACTGAGTAGACTAACTTAAGTAAATGATCAATATCTTATATTGATCCATTTGAGCATGGCCATGCATTTATTAATCTCACTTAATCAAGAGGTTTAAGGATATCACTCCTATTATATAATAGGAATAAAATTCTCATCTACATTACTCACATCCCTTTGCATGATTCATAACACACTCAATCAATGTTCTATTACACATCCCGGTTAAAGGTGATACAGAATAACATCAAAGTGTGTGACTCCTTATGTAGGGAACCATAGTGACTTCAAGTAAAAGGACTATGTGCATTGTGGTTACATGAGAATAACTAATGACATTTGACAATCCATGTAGTTTTCTCATTGCGGGCCAATCCAGTACATCTATTCACTAACAATGTACTCATGTATCAATTTGATATCACATATCTATGATTCATAATCATCAGTCACTATACATGCTAGTCTAGATGTATTATTACTATCCCTTTTGCAATAATACTTAACTAGGGGCATTTTAGGAATAGTAAAATTATTCCAGGGATAATTATTATATTAAGTTATAAATTACGTAGAATAATAATAAAGAAATAAAAATAAAATATAATAATTGCATTATTAAGAAATAAAATATAATACATTATGCATTATTGCTGCTACTGAATCTAGAAATCTTGATTTTCATCCATATGTGATGGCTACAAATGTGAATGCGATATGACTTCATCATTTCCTTCTACTATAGCTTTTGTTGCATGAGAACTATTAATTTTTCCTCTACCTCTTCCTCATCTAAACCTAGTCATATCCTACAAAATCATAAAATAATTTTATCAATACATATTAATTTATAAACTGAAATAATATAACTATTATAATAAAAACTTAACAAATGATTTTAAATTTTAAGAGTATCTTCAAATAAAAATATTAAAACTATTATAATAATATGAACCTTTAGTCACTTGAAAAAGTATCTTTAGCTAGGATATCTTCTTTAGGTTGGTCTTCATTGCTAATAAAACCTTCATTATCTATGTTGTCATTGATAAAATTATCTTCTATATTATTCCTTTCTTGCCTTCCAACATTGATGCTTTTTGGTTGAACATCATCCTTAAGCAACACCATTGTAATATCATTATCAATGTTTATATTACATTGCTCATTTTCTGCCTCCAATCATTAGTAAGCATCCTCTTCATTTGCTAATATATCATCATCAATATTGTCATCCTTTCTTTTGGGCAAGGGCATATTATAGATGTCATGAGGATTTGTCTTTATAATAACTAACCAATCTTTATCCATGATAACTTCTACATAAAACACTTGTTTTGCTTGATATGCTAACACAAATGGCTCATTTGTATTCAAAGAAGCATTAACATTTACACTTGTGAATCCAAAATTGTCAATTTTATATCCTCTTCCCAAATGAGCTATATCCCACCAATGACATTTAAATAGATATACTTTGTTGTTGCCCACATAAGATAACTCAAATATGTTTTCTATTACACCATAGTACTCTTTCTCACAATTCATATTATCTCCCTTCATAAGAACACCACTATTTTGGCTTTTCCTTTGCATAGCATGGTCTTTTGTATGAAACCTAAATCTATTAACTATATATGTTGTATAGTTGTATGCCACTTTTAAGGACCTATTGCTAAGCTCAAAAGGTTTTCATTTGCAAGCCCTTTCACATGTAACATTAAAACCTAATGAAAAATGAAAACAATTGAATTAAAAAGAGACATAATAATATGAAAATAATTCAAAAGTTTTTTAAATGAAGCCTACATGTTCATAGAACCAGCTATGGAACTCTTTATTATGCCTCTCTAGGGTATTTCTTTGTGTATCTCTCTCGATTTGTCTTTTGTGTTCCTTACAATTAAAATTCTAGATGAACATGATGTAAATTTTACATAGGATTTCTTCTCATGTCAAGGGATGAGTTTAAACTTACTCAATGAATGGCCAAACCTCTTCACAATTTTGAAGCACATATATATGAACTTGGTTAAACTTTTCATTTGAAAGACTAATTGATTTATAAGCACCTTTTTCTCTCCCATTTTTTCTAAAAATTGATATCCCTCCATGTGAAACTCTTCCATCATCATTTCTTGGAGTTTTATTTAATTTGGTTAGAATATTTTTTAAATATCTAGAACAAAATGTAAGGCACTCCCCTGTAAGATAACCTTCTACCATTAATCCTTCTGGATAAGCCTTATTGTGAACATAAGATTTTAATGTTTGCAAATACCTACACATAATATACAGTAGTTAATGAAAATAATCACTTGTGATGTGAAACTCATTTATTTGAGTTAAATTTAAAAGGATTGCCTTTCAATAGGATACATCTATCAATAATGAATAGGTCCAGTGACTTTTGCTTCCCATGCCAAGTGTATTGGTAAATGAATCATGATATCAAAAGAGGCTAGTGGAAATATAGTCTCTAACTTGCATAAAGTTAACACAATTTACTTTTGAAGGCAATCTAACTCTTTAATTTTCAAGCACTTAAAACACAAATTTTTAAAAAAGTAACTTAACTTTGATATAGGTCTATATACTTAGGCAATAATCCTCGTAAAGCAATTAGGAGAATTTGCTGCAACAATATATGACGATCATAACACTTCAATCCAGAAATTTTATTTTGTCATTCATGTTAACACAACATGAAATATTTGAGAAGAAAGAATTTGGAACCTTTAAGTTAGTTAAGAAATTTACATACTTTCAATTTCTCTTGTGAGGATAAAGCATAACTTGCAGCTAGTACCAATACATTTTTTCCATTTTCAATAGGATGCAAATTTTGCCTAATATTTAGATATATTAAATCATATTGACTTTTTAATGTGTCTTTTGTCTTTCCAATCATATTCATCACTATTCCTAACACATTCTTTGAGACATTCTTTCTATGTGCATAACATCAAGATTGTGTCTCAATATAACATTTCTCTAATAAGATAATTGGAAGAAAATTCTTTTCTTCCTCTAATTATAAACAATATCACAATCATCACGCTTTCTTTTCTGACCTTTCCCCTATGTAATGTTTCCTAAACTTTCTAATTGTTCTAATACTTCATCACTTATTAATATCTTGTGTGCAGTTCTACTTTCAACCTTTCCATTAAATGCCCTTTTATTTTTACACCATGGATAATTCACATTTAAGAATCGATGATGATCCATATAATATAACTTACTATGCAAAGAAAAGGAGGATGTATCTTTGTTACAAATGGGGCATGCTAGCTTACCTTTAGTCACCCACCCAAATAAGTTTCTATATGCTAAAAAATCATTGATTGTCCACAAGATGGCAACACGCATTAGAAAATTAGTTTGTTTGTAAGCATCATAAGTTTCAACTCCAACCTCCAATAATTCCTTCAATTCTTCAATCAATGATTGTAAATAAACATCAATTTCTTTCTTTGGGGATTTGAGACCTGGAATTAAAAGTGTCATCATAAAATATGGTTGTTTCATATGCAACCTGTTAGTGTATATGTCCTAAAACTAAACATATTGATGATTGCAATTTTGAATCATGTTATTTTAATGATAATTTCAATTATTATATTTATATATATTATCTGTATAATATATTTAATTATGATAATAACCTTAAAATAATTATATTCTTAAATGTCCTTAGTCATATATCATTATGGATTAGGTTGCTTTGATATGTTAAGACTAGCATATGTGTGACTTATATAAGATATTAAGCTTACACATGAGTACAAGTTAGAGAACTTGTATACTGGACCGACCCATCCTAAGAACATTACATTGATTGTTATATGAGTATCATGAGTGATTCTTAGTGATCATTATTATTATGGTCCTTTGACTTGAGATCACCAAAGTTCCCTACATGTGAGTTTCATATTTTGATACTATTCTGTCACTCATGCTTGAGTGAATACAAGGGTAGTTTTTGGATATGTCACATATCATACAGAGGGGTTTGCGTGATCAAGATGGAATTTGTCCCTCCTATATAACAGGAGTAATATCTATGGGTCCTTTGATTAAGTAAAGTTGAGAAAATGCATGACCATGCTCAAATGAATTGACATGGAATGTCAATTATATTTGCTTCAGTCAGCTTACTTAGGGATCAAGAAACCTCGA
Organism: Sindora glabra; assembly: GCA_020226215.1. Taxonomy (NCBI): domain Eukaryota; kingdom Viridiplantae; phylum Streptophyta; class Magnoliopsida; order Fabales; family Fabaceae; genus Sindora; species Sindora glabra. Next base: position 27,169,116 of record CM035228.1, read on the forward strand.
GATTGGACTATACAGGAATGACACGGTCCATGTCTCATGCTCAATCTAGATGTTTAAGACAAAAGGATATAAATGATGATCACATATAAAGGTTCAGTCAAATCACCGACTTTCTCATCACTTAGGTAACAATGATGTATTGCTAGACACTGCTTATTGTTTATGATCATTAATATGATTAGTGATTATTGCTAATGTAATGAGAGCCTGAAGGGTCACACACTTAGAGCTTAGTGGATTTGGAATTAATGGACCAAATTGTTTGGGCCTAATACTTAGGAATTTTATGTTATAATTATAAGGCCCAATAATAAGCCTATAATTATACATAGACCAAAGCCCAAATTAGTTAGGATTTTTGTATGCTCCTATTTAAATAGGCTTGTTGGGTAATAATAAGATTGATTCATTATTCACGCATCCCATACAGCATAGAAAAATCCTAACACCTCTCCTTGACCATAATCCTTAAAGAGACATAACTAGCACTACGAGGCTAAGGAGACAAATTCCAACCAGTGATCGTGAGGATGTTCATTGGTGATTTACTGGTTCGTGTAGATACCTCGGAGTCTTTAACCAAAAGGAAGTCGAAGAGATAATTAATGAACAAAATTTAGAATCATATAAAGGTATAACCTGAATCCTACATTCTAATTTAACATTTTACATGGATCCGTTGGCTGGGATCGGTTTATTCCGCTGCGCTCATATGGCTCCCGATCCCAACACAACCATCGAGGTAAATTATATAGCATAAGAACTATCGATTAAATACTATGAGAAGAGCTCATATTTCCATAAAGTTGAAATCCACCACTTGTTAATCCCAGCCTCACATTTCTAGGATTAGAAAAAAAAGTTAAATATTTCTCATTAAAGGATTTCCAAGCTATTAAGTCAGCAAGATGTCTCATTACATTATCATTAATTCTTTTCTCCTTATGCCACCTCATTTCTTTAGCAGTATTTTTTTCCATAAATAGCCTTTGAAGACAATATTTTATTAGAAAATATAGCAATATTTTATGTGGTACTTTTTTTTATTAAGTCCACTTTGATTTCCACCAAGATAATTTACATTTAGGACATAATTGTGCATTGTCATGCTCCTTCCAATATAAAATGCAATCATTTTGACAAGCATTGATCCTTGTATAATCAAGATTTAAGTCTCGAATGAGCTTTTTAGCTTCATAGTATAAATCAGGAACCAAAGCTCCATCAGTAAGTACTTCTTTGAAAAATTTCAACAACATATCCATAGAGGTATCATTCCAATGATTAATACATTTCAAATGGAGTAGTCTGATGATGAAGAATAATTTTGATATCTTATCACAATTAACGCAAGGATTTGTATCTGCATCTTTCAATAAGTTAAAAAAATTCCTTGCATGTGCATTTGGTTCTTTAGAATTATCTTGATCATTTCCCATAGCATCCATATTTGTGAAACCAAAAGCATCATGAATCATCCTAACAATGTTATCCTCTTTGGAATTATATTCTTCTCTTAAAGCACTATCTAGATTTGGGTTACTAGATTGTGAAGTTGTAGTAGAAACTTCCTTATGGTTGTCCCAAATTCCATCATAAGTCTTCAAAAATCCATTACTTAATAAATGATGTCATATTTTCAGGTCTAAACCTATAGCAAGTATTTTTACATTTATTACCTGGACATCGAATTTTATTATTGACTCTTGGTAAACTACAAGCAAACTCAAGGAAAGCATCCGCTCCCTCAATATATTTTAGGTCAATTTTATTTGTAAGATGTATCCAACTCTTGTCTATTTCTATTTCCTAGAAAGGGAAACCGAAAACAAATACTTCAAAAAATGACAAATATTAAATTACTTGAGGAAAAACTAGGAAAAAAAGTAAGAAATTATGCATCTATAACAAAAACTTAAAGTTTTAACTAATATTTCAATGTTGATTGTATTAACAACGTAAATCATATACCAAATCTAATTACATATATAATTTAAAGAGGAAATGTTCTCTAAAAATTAAAGAGAAATAAGTGGCTTACAAAAAAATTACAGCCATGATTTGCGTGGGAAATGATGAGTAGATGCAATGGCAATCCATCGATAGATGGTGGGGATGAGTTTCCTTTTTCACTCTTTAACTTTTCTAATTAAGAAAAAAATCACCCTTTAATTATCAATCAGTAAATAATGCATACAAATCATATTATTTGTAAATTTATTTGTGAAAATTACATAAAATTGCAGCAAGGAGATAAAATGTTAGAAAAAGTAAGTGTAGAATCTGTAGACATGTAAAAGCTTAAGTAATAGCGTAGAAAATTGTGATAGATGTAAGTAATTGTACAAAGCCAAGAATCCATAAACATAAAATGATTTCAGACTACAGAATTTAATGGCATACAAGTAAGCATTTTTTATATAAAAAATGAAGAAAAGCTCATTAAGGGAAAAAAGATCTTATTTTCCCAATCATATAAAAAGTAACTTATATAGTGTACAAGTTAAGAAGCTTGGTTATTACATCTAACATTGAAAATATATATCAATTATTACATACACACTCAAATAGTAAAGTAAATTCATATACATCATAACCACAACATCCTAATCCCAAGCAAGACACAAGCAAACGAGATAATTATATAGAAAAAGAAAATAAAATCCTATCATTCTACAAGCATATATATATATATATATATATATATATATATATATATATATATAGGTAAAAATATTTAAAAAATAATTAGTAAAATACATTTATCATTAATGGAAAGCATAGAAAAAGCAGTTAAAAGGCCAAAGTAGACCTCAATTAACAAGAGTGTAAAAAGTTATGGAAAAGGCAAAAAAGCACCTGTTTTTTATATGATTAGGAAAAAGCAAAAAAAAAAAAAAAACTCATACTTTATTATTCAAAATTAATCCTATCAGAATCAAGTGCTTATACTAAATCAAAAATTAAAATCGTATCTTCTTAAATGCACTTTATTTTTTTAGAAAATTAGCACTTCATATCTCAATTACAAGTATCATCATTTCAGATCACTTTGTATCTACTTTGATCAACTATTTTGACAAATTCTCATCAGTACGTGACTAACTTTAATTATCCTGACACACAATGTCATTACATGGACTTCTACATGAGTAAGTGCAAAATAAAGAACTTTAACAATATACATGTACCAAGCAACTCATTGAGAATAAAACAAATATACTTAAATAGAAAAGGCAAACAGGACTTAGTCTCCTCACATGACATGGTACAGGTATGCAACTAAGAAGTAAATCTAAAACATCCCTCAGCTTCTCATAATCCACAAAATGAAACCAGGTAAGGAGACAAATAATAAAAATGTGCAGATATAAACCTGCATCAAATCTAGTTAATATAAGCTATATATAATTAGTGGAGGAGTACCTAATTATATATATGCCATATATTCTACAGATAGATTGAAGCCCACAACCTGGCCTAATTATTATTTTTATTATTTTTTTGGCTTTGAAAATTAATATGGATGAAGAAGTATTTTAGATGCGCAAGATCTCTCTAATAATTAATTGATAAATGTGTTAGCTGCATCTATACTTCAATCATAGACACATTAATCAAATTAACAAACATCACTAAAAGGATAATTATGCAAGTAAACCCATAATATATGGGATTTCTCTTTGAAGATTATATATATGCCACACGATTCTGACTAGTAACCTATTAGCCTATGACAGATACCAAGCCAATGCAACAATGTGTAGAAAAAGAAAGTCTAATGATTTCGTTTAGACTCTATCACTCACGTCTTAATATTAATTAGAAATCAAGATAACTTGATCCTTGCAAAGTAACTAATCAAGAAAAATTGCAAATGTGAAATTAACTATGAAAAATAACCCTAAATAGATATACTAAAATAATTAGGGCAATATTCTGCTATGAAACTTTTGTTTCTGAAGTCATTTTCTACATATCATAATGGAAACGTTTTGAAAAATGAAGCTGTGAAAAATAATATATTTTAATTTTAAATTTTAATTATATTTTATTATAAATCATATGTTTTAATTTTAATTTTAAACTTCTAGCTTGTTATTGTATAAAATATTTGTAACTATATGCCCAATATACTTGTGTGGAATTTCCACACCACAAAGAAACTTGTGGACATTCTCACTACATGTAAGCACAATCTCACAAGTTTTTCTTTTTTTTAATAATACAATCCCATATATATATATATATATATATATATATATATATATATTATGAGATATCAAGTACAAAATTATTTTAAAAATGGAGTTGCCCTATTTCAATGTGGTTGCTCATGACAAGCAACGTGTATATATATATTTACAATAGGAAATGGGAGGACAAAGGAAGATAGAAATGGGTGTAAACTTGTTTTTATCCGTTGGAGTACTTAAACCAGTAAAGGTAGCATGGAAAGCACTAAGAATACTTGGTTTTCTAGTACAACCATATAAACAAGTCACTAAAATATAAAAAATAATTATAGGGCAAATATTCTAAATCTAAAGCTTGATTGGCATCTTTCTAATTGATTTTATTCTCAGATTGGCTAGGGTCAATCCCATTGCAGAGCCAAATGCCAACAATTTGGCAAAATCAAATCTTAATTATTCTTTTAACTCTTAAAGCCATTAAAAAATGTTAACTTATTGTACAACATGTGACAAGGAACCTTAAGTTACTAGAGAAGAAATTTTTAAAGGAACAAGGAAGCTATGGCTTCTAATCCCTTCCCATTCAACACCTAAACCATGGGTGTTTTTTAACAAAACTAGGACATTAGCTACCAAGTCTAAAATAAATTGGTCCATTAAAAAGGATGAGCATGCATAGATACTTTAATATATGTAACATTCACATTATAGAAAGAGAGAGCTGCAATTCTTCCAATGCCTTGGCGTTAAGGCTCATAGCTTCAGGATTGAAGGTCTCATAGGAAGATTTAACTTTAGTTCATTTTGATTTGCAATATCATAACATAGTTATTGATTCTGATTGTCACATAAAACTACATATGTGGATTATAAAAAGATAGACATAACAAGTGACAAATATCCTCAAAAACCAAACAATTGATTTGATCTGAATTATTCTCAAGATACTATACATAGCCTTTCCTAATTAACATGGTCATTAGCTTTTGAGCTTTCGTCAAATAATTACCATAGACACACTATGTACCAGCCAATAATACATAAGCATGTAAAGTCTCCAAGTAGACAATATCTCCCATGCTCTAGAACTTTAAAATTTATAAAAATGGACCCTTATATTGATTTGATCATAGCACTAAATTCTCATTATAACACACTGTTAAATGGCAACATCGACTGTGCACCAAATAGCAACTTCATCGAATATGTACACATACTGAACAACACATGCTCATCTATTAATACTAATAGGGTATCTACATGGCATAAATAACATGAATAAAAAATTGTACACCAATCATGTGACTTGATGGGTGGAAAAGATTTGAAACTAGTACAATACCATTAATATATATATATATATATATATATATATATAAGTTCCAATTAGACAAAGAGAATAAGCTTACTCTCCACATTTACAAATCTAATACAAAACAATTTGTCGATTTGTAAATGCTCCTATGATTTAAGTCGCAAAAAAAGGTAGAAAATAAAAAGACTTAGGATCATCATAAATACTAGTAACATTCTCACATAGGCCTATAACAGGGATTACGAGAAGGATTTCCACTATAGAAAACAAAAGCATTTAGCTAAATTAGGCAATTAATTCATTCTATTGAACTCAAACTAAATCATTTTGAGATCAATTTTCCAAATGTTATCACTTATGGATTAATTGAACCAAAAACCTTTTACAAAATAGGAAATCAACAGAAAACTTGATATTTAACATAATGTCAAATCAAAGATATCCCTACTCAAAAAATAAGACTAGATCCATCAAATCCATCAATAAAATAACAAATTTGAAAAAATTACTTCTAAAACTTTCCCCAAACAATGCACACTATTAAAAATGAGTATTGAAGCTTTCACTAAAAAATTAAATTAATTAAAAAAAACCACCTCTGAAATTGGATCCACAAAAAGGCCTAAGATTCTTCCAATTAAATCCCGATGGAGAGCAAAAGTCTTCACTAATGTTTCAATACGTCAAGCGAGAAAGCAAGGAGAAAGAAAGGTGTATTGTGTTGTTTGGGTCTATAGGGGTTTCTTGTTTCCCTACAAGCAGTAACTTAAATGATAGTGTTTTCTTGACTTTTGATTTCATATTTTAAATTAACCTTTGACTCTTTAAGAAATTTTCTTTTTCTTTTTTAATAAAATCTCTAACACAATAGTTGAAAACTTTTTGTAACTACATTAACTTGTCATTGGAAATTTTGCATGACAATATTTATTTCTTGTGACTATTTATTACTTTTTTTATTTATTAGAAGAACTTTCTGTGACAACATTAAGTTGTCATTAAAATCTTTTTGTGACAATATTTATTTCTTATCACTGTATATTAATTTTTATTTTTTTTAAATTAAAAATCATGGCCTCTGAAAATAAAAATTAATTATTAGTAACGAAAATTAAAAGTTGGCACTAAAAAATATTATTTTTTGTGACAATAAATTCATTTTGTTGCTAAAATTGGTGATTTAGTGACAACTATAAAATATTGTCACTAAAACATTATTTTTAGTGACAAGAATGTTACATGTCACTAAATTATTGTCACTAAAAGATAAATTTCTTGTAGTGTCCATTGGAAATTAGGCTTAATTATCCTACAACTATAGGTGATTCACTTAAAATGGGTATAAGACAAAATAGTTATGCTTTTTTAAAATCAGTATAAAATTCAAGGGATGGTGAATCGATTACACAATCGATTTGCCTACCTTGAACTTGTGTTTACACAAAAAAATCAATTGTACACTCATTTATTATGCCTAAGCTTGCTTCGGAACCATGAAAATTGATTATACACTTAATTCACACATGAAATTCATTTTTTTGGCAAAAATTTCACTATTCACCTAATCATAAATGCCTTCTAAACACATTTATTACATACCAAACTTGGATACAATAAATAAGATGCATATGTATCATATCATATCATCACTCTTCATTATTTATCACCCATGCAACATTAAATCAAATACATTCTAAGAAGAATTATAAAAATCCTAATATTTTATCATTATTATCATTTCTTCATAAATAAATGAACTTCAACTAGATTATCTACTCACCTTATATGGAAAAACATGTTAGGAAGCTACTTTAAAAAATTTTCAACCCAATCACATTAATATTCATGGGTTCTAGGGTTAAGGTTTAAAATTCTTAACGAAATTAGATAAACTCAAATTTCTTCATCAACTAAAAAAAATAAGAAGGATTTTTTTATGAAAACAATCCTTTTAACTTGATTGGATAAGAAATCAAGAAGAATTGACGCTTTCCTTGCTTGATTGATGGAAGATGTACAAAGAATTGGGAGAAATTGAAGATGAAGAGAAATGAGAGAGATTATGGATTTAGGAGTTGAAATTGTAGATAATAGCCCTTCAAAAATTTTGAAAAAATGTCCTTAAATCTCTTCTATAGTCATACACTCATTTATATCAGTTTAAAACTTTATACTTCATGATTCTAATAAATTTTTCCTTTCAAAATTTCACCAAATTCATATTTCCATATTCATAATTTTGTAATTTTACTTTCTTTCATATTTTACACTCAAAATTCCTAACATAACCAAATTTACTAGTTACTTTAAGTATTCCTTCTTATAAAATAATTTCTAATTTACTATAATTTAAAATAGATGTAACAAATTTAGACCTAAGTTTAACCATTTTTATTTTTTAAAGTTTAAATGTAATTTTGGTTCCCTAAAATATAAATTGTGTAATTTTAATCCTTTAATTTAAAATAATCCATTTTGGTCTCCTAAATATTGAATTGGTGTAGTTTTGAACCTCCTAATTGATTTTTGTCAATTTCTTGATCTTACAAGACTATTTCTTTCTAATACTTTCTCCATATCAACCTAAAATGATTTCTATGTAAGCATAAAATGTCCAAATTTTAAAAATTTTACCCAAAAATTAATGAATTGCATACGTAAAATTAAATCATTTTGATAGTGAATTGTCTATAAAAATTTTAAAAAGTGTGATTTATTTGAAAAATAATTCAATGAGTGCTTAAAGATTAAATAGGAATTGACAAAAGTTGAAAGAATTTGATGAATATTGATAAAAAGTAAACATGAGACCAAAATTGCATTAGTTTAATATTTAAGGAAACTAAAATAAATCAAACTATATTAGGGGACCACAGTTGGATAATTTATATTTCAAGGATCAAAGCATCTAAACCTTTTAAGCCACAAAAGACAGGGCAGCAGGGAATATGGTAAGAGGGAGGAAAAATCTGATACAACGTTGGACACTTTTACCCTTATTCACAACCAGGCACTCACTTTTTAGCAAGGGTACACAAGGAAACAAATAATTACATGTTAAAACATACACAAGGGAAAGTAAAAGCATCGTACTTTCAACAAATCAAATAAGCCAAAGTCTTGAATCTATACATACAGCTCTCAACTTATTATAGAAAGAAGTGAGGCTAGCATTTAGGAATAGCTTATGCTTGTTTAGCCTTTACTATTAAAGGGAATGGCAAACCAGGTCTGTATAGCAGTAAGAACAACTACTGCTAGAGCAGCAATGAATCCAATGATAGTCCATGGTGTGCTGAAATGGGTAGACAAAAGTTGGTTCAACCACCTCAACGGTTTCATTCTGTAGTGTCTCTCCATCGCACGTCTTACCTCTGCATATTTCGTTGTGTCAGGCACCACATGAGATGATACGCTATTGAAAAGCTGAGCCACTTGTTCATCGCTGCCAAGGGCGTTGTAGAGCACGCTGGCAGATCTTAGCTCCTTCACATCGTTAGAATGATCTATAAGAGAGTCCATGAACGCCACGTAGGAGCTAACGGCAAAGTCGTTTGGAAAATCGGGGCACATCTCGTACGCTATCAAGTTGAGGAGGCAAGGAGCAGTCATTTCGTCCACAACCAGCTTGGAGAGGTTCAGCGTTCCGTAGAAGTTGAAGCATTTGAATGTAATTTCGCTTTGTACTGCGTTGTCATTTCTCTTGGCTGTAATTCCTACGTCTTTAAGCTCCTGTATGTTTCTGTATGTTGTCCAATATTCGCTCTGTTGGAAATAAGAATTTGGTAATTTCTAGATATTTAGGTTTATGTATCTATTAATTGAGTTTTCATTAATTAGGTTTATTGTGCATGATCATATGCTTTGAATGTTTTAATACATATATCTGATTCATGTATAATTAGGATCATGTAACTAGAGTTAGGTGCAGGTGTCAAAAAGTCATTTGGTGACTATATATATACTATATTGTATTTGATGTTTATGTATGCCAAGTAGTGCCAAGTATCATTGACAAATAAAATACCTCCTCTTCCTCTTCCGTGGTCGTACTGCTTTGATGATGGGTTTCTTGGCTGTCGAAGACAAAGAATTTTGTGCGCATATAATCCAAAAGATGAGTTGGCAGGTCGCCATGAATTGGCACTATATGCTCTGAGGTCCCTGATCTTGTCAATTCTTCAGTTGGTTTCCTTTTTTCGCTGTTTTTGCGAACAGCTTCTGGTTTGCGTGCTGTGAAATGATGGCAAGCATTGAGAAATATGTCCATGCACTCTACTAGGTTGAGCTCGTCTTCATCGCCTAAGAGGTTGAGCACTTGGCAGGGAAGCTGGTTCTCCAACAAGAACAGATCCGACTGCACCATGACAAGCTGATCAACCTTGACATGGAGTTTGTCTGGTTTCTGAAGATCAGCCTTCCTCAATATTTCAAGCACTGAGCATCCATCCAGAAACAGCATCCAGGCCAGGTCCACGTCATTGAAGTCTTTAATTGTATCCTCGGAGTACATCCCTTTCAATTCCCTAATGTTATCTGAAAGCAAGTATTTGACATTTTAAATTATGAGATGAATGTGCATTTACAGGATGTGCAATGTTTGGATACGAAAAAGTAATTTTCAGAAGAAGCTATTCGCCTGCCATGATTTGTATATATAAATTGAATTATCCGGTTAAAATAGGTCAAGATAAATTATTTTTAAAAAAAATTCTGCATAATTGATACATGATTAGTACTAAAATAATAAATAAGGATTAAAATAAAAAAAATTCAGATAATCCTACTATTTCTATATTATATTTCTCGCTTTCATTTGCGGATTATGTATATTAAAAGAAAAAAAAAAAAGACCTCACTCTAGAACTTACTTTTTTTCTTTTTTTTTGGGTCAGAGATCATGACATTCTCATATTCAAAATGATGAATAATAGATTTATTGTTTCTTAGAAGAATATGCAAAGTGAGTGATACATTAGTTAAAGAAAAAAAGGTGAGCCGTACATTAACATAGTTTATCACCGAGAGTGTAAGATCAAATTGTGCATGATTATTATTTAAGTGGTTTTTTTATTTAGAAAATATAGATACGTGTAGTAGACCTTAAAATCACATAAATTTTGTTAAAAACCGTAAATCTGAAAAAAGTTTGAAGTTATGGAGAAATAGTCTTTAGAGAATGCAATCATGAGTCACGTATAAATTCTCTGATGTGCAAATTCATATGTCTAAAATCTAGAAAAATATTAGAAAATTCTAAACTTTAGAAGTCACGTCTATGTTGCCTATAAATAGAAAACTTTATTGTGTTCTACAATTTAGATATCTTACAGCATTTAAGATTTCCCAAATATGTAAATACTCGTAATCAAAAAATTCATCATGAAAATCGTGCATTCATCAAATTTCTAACAGATTTTAAACTTGCAAGACTTACACTTTCATAATGATTCTATCTTATATTGACTTGTTATATAGATTATAGGTTACCTCTAATCTTTTGAAGCAGATTATCAGCCCTCTGATTGGTATCTCTAATATATGAAGCTGCCCACAGATGCTTGTAGTCTTCTCCTAGCCCAAGATGATGATGGATGGGCCCGATTGATATCATTTTGGGTGTATAGTGCTCTGTAAAATCTTTCCCTTCTCGCAGAAATTCCGGAACCCTCTGTATCTTGGGGCGTGGATTTGTATTACTCATAATATCCAGTCTTTGCGTTGCTTCCTCCAGTTTGGCAAGTCTTTGACTTATGCTGACAGTTGTATTCTCCATCATTGTATCTATATGTTTGGCAAATGAATGCAATGAGTCCGAATTTATTTATAGCAGAAAACAACACTTAGAAGCATACATTAAAAAAGTTAAGATAACTAACGAATATAGGATCATAAGGCTTTGCAAATGTTTCAAGTTTGGAACTAGCATACTGAATCACTTATAAATTTGTGAATATAATAATTAAAAGTGACCTTACAAATTCCAGCGTAACTTTGCTAATGTCTCAAGCTTGGAACTATATTTTCATACTAATAAACATTTCCCTGTCTATGATTGTGATATCCCTAAAGTAATTTTATATAATATACACAGATTCTTTATAGTGGAAACAGAACTTTACCGTCATAGACTCATAAGCTTAAGATAAATTAAGGATTATTGAACTTTGCTAATGTTTCAAGTTTGGAACTAATTAACTTAATTACTTTCCTTTTACATTTCTGACCATAGTATTTTAAAGTGATGTGAAAGTGATATAAATACAGGTTTTATACATGCATCCAGCATAAACTCGTCATATCATTTACTGTTAGATCATTTTGTAATATTTAATGAAAATAAAAAGGGATCATGTAAGAAAATTGTGTAAAGAAGACAAATGTAAGAAGTAATTTTTCATATATATATATATATGCGCGTGCGCGTATATGTATATGTATATAAAATTAACCTCGCCTTTCTACCAGTTAAGTTGAACCCTTAGGAGAACAGATCACACCTGTATCTTTTCCTCCACAGTGTAAAGTATTATTATTGGAGAATAGAAATTAACTAAAGCTTTATTCCCACGAGTTATGTCAGTTGGCTCGGGTAATAAAAAAAAAGGGAAAAAGAGGATTTATTCCTTTCATTTTTACTTAATTCAGAAAATATTTTTTCTCAATGGATTATCCAAAATAAGATAGGAATTATTCTCACCGATTTATCCAAGAATCCAATTCTCTCACACTAAATTTCGAATTTTTCATCTCTGATGATAATAATGATAAATAACTATTATGAAATAATAAAAATAAAAATAATAGAGATAATAATATCAATAAAAAATAATAATAATTGATAAAATAATATATATAATAAAGATAATGAAATATCTAATAAAAAAAATTAAAAATAATAATAAAATAAAGAGACTAAATATTAATTATAATATGATAATAAAAATAATTATTATTATAAAATAAAAATAATAAATAATGAAAGTAAAAAATAAAATAATAATAAATAAATAAATTATTAATTATAAAAAATTTAATAATAGTGATAATTATTAAAATAATAATAAATAATGAGCTAAGATAATTAACGAGTATAGGATCATATGGCTTTGCGGATGTTTCAAGTTTGGAACTAACATACTGAATCACTTTCCTTATAAATTTGTGAATATAATAATTAAAAGTGACGTTACAAATTCCAGCTTAACTTTGCCGATGTTCCACGCTTGGAACTATATTTACATACTGATAAACATTTCTCTGTCTACGACTTTGGTATCCCTATCGTAATTTTATATGATATTCACAGATTCTTCATGGTGCGAACAGAACTTTACCGTCATAGACTTATAAACGTTTAAATTAAGGAAAACTGCAAATAACTCCCTCCAATTATATGATCATTGGATTTTATCTCCTTAAATGATGAAAATTTGAATTTTATCTCCTGCAACTATATAAAACTTAGATTTTACTCTCATAATTACCAAGTTAATAGAATTTATTAGAAAAATTACTGCTATCATGTTTTACTTATCGGCAGTTAAAAATCATTACTATATTCACTAATTTTTGAAAAAAAATTCATTTACTAGTAGTTATAAAGCTTGGATTTTATTCTCACAATTACCAAGTTAATAAAATTTATTAGGAAAACTGTTGCTATCATATTTTACTTATCGGTAGTTAAAAATCACAACTATATTCACCAATTTTTAAATATTTTTTCATTTACTAATAATTATGAATCACCGCTAAAGATAATGGTATCAATTTATAATTGCAACTATATAAAACTTGAATTTTACTCTCATCATTACCAAGTTAATGAAATTTGTTATAAAATCACCGCTATCATATTTTACTTATTGATAGTTAAAAATCGTAATTATATTCACTAATTTTTGAAAAAAAATTCATTTACTAGCAATTATGAACTACCGCTAAGGATGATAATGTCAGTTTATAACTACTGTTAAGTGTTACAATTATTAAATTAGTAATGGCAGGATAAATTCCAAGTTTTATATAATTGCAGGGGGTAAAATTCAATTTTCCATAATTTAAAGGGGAAAAATCCAACAATTCTATAGTTAGAAGATGTTATTTACAATTTTCCCTATAAATTAAGTAACTTCTACTATCCAACTCATCCTCAAAAAAATAGCTCAATTAGATTTAATTACTCTGGTCATATAAGTTAGATAGTAAAATTTGCTTCCCTTAGAATCACTATAGTACCTAATAAAGTATTTACTAATAATCTTCGTATCAAGTTTTCTTGTGATAGAATATATAGTTTTACTTTAACTTTACAACCCTAAACTTAAAAATGCTTTAAACTAGGGTTTTTACTATATAACAATTCGTAAGGGGTCTTAGGCACTTAATTTAAAATGTATGCTATTATTCTCAACATATAACTCCATAAGAATTTTGGTAAAGAAGTATAGGCTAGCATGTATCTCTTCATGTCCATAAGAGTCCAATTTCTTCTTTCTGTAATTCCATTTTGCTTCGACATTCTAGACATGGTTTAACTTGCTTGAATTCCATACTCTTGTAGGTATCTCTCAAAATGGTTAAGCTTTCTTTCTTTTTCATCATACCTACCATAATATTCATCATCTCTATTAGAAATAACACATGTTATCTACTTCCCTAGTTTTAGTTCAACTACGACCTTGAATGACTTGAAAGTTTCGAATTATTCTAACTTTTCATTGAGTAGCTCTACCTAACTAAATTTGAAGTAATCATCAATAAATATGATAAAATATTTGTAGCCTCTCATAGCACTTGGTGTTATAGGCTCATTAATGTTAATATGGATTAGTTCTATAACATTTTCCTTTCTACTTCTCTTTCCCTTTTTAGCTCTATTTGTAAGTTTATCCTTGATATGGTTCACAAAAGTTCTAAAATTTGACAAGTCCAAATCATGAAGTACTTCCTCCTTTAAAGCTTCTAAATTCTTTCTTTAAAAATGTGTCCTAATCATCTATGCCAGAACATTGAACAACTTTCATTGATTCAACATCTTTTCTTGCCAACAACATGCTGGAAATCGCGCATCATACATGCACAACGGAATAAAATTTTGCACAATTTCCACCAAGGATCCATGCGAATTTAGAATACCATAGATTAGGGATTAGGGTTTATACCTTTCGGCCAAAAATCTTCTGACCGCTACAGCAAGTCCGATTTGCTTCCAAATCACGAACCGGAATAGAAGCCAGAAAATCAGATCACTAGTACAACATTTATGTGGCTGCACCTCTGTGGTATCCACACGAACCTGTGAATCACCGATGAATGTCCGCTACACACACCGGTTGGAATTGATCTCCTTACACCTCGTAGTGCTAGCTACGCCTCTTCAGAAGTTTTGGTCAAGGAGAGGTGCTAGGGTTTTCTATGCCTTCTTTTGGGGTGCGTGAATAATGAATAGCAATCCTATTATTACCCAATAAGCCTATTTAAATAGGTGCATAGAAAAACCTAACCTATTTGGGCTTTATTCCATGTATAATTATAGGCCTGCTATTGGGCCTTATAATTATAACATGAATTCTCAAATATTAAGCTCAAACAATTTGGTCCATTAATTCCAAATTCACTAGGCTCTAAGTGTGCGACCTTACAAGCTTTCATTACGTTGGCAATGACCATTAATCATATTAATGATCATAAACAATGATTGGTGTCTAGCAACACATCATTATTACCCAAGTAATGTGAAAGTCGGTGATTTGACTAAACCTTTACTCATGATCATCACTTATGTCCTTTTGTCCTATACATCTAGATTGAGCACGAGACATGGACCGTGTCATTCCTGTATAGCCCAATCTTAAGGTTTCTTGATTCCTAAGTAAGCTGACTGAAATAAATGTAATCGACATCTCATGTCAATTCATCTGAGCATGACCATGCATTTTCTCAGCTTTACTTAATCAAGGGGCCCATAGATGTTACTCCTGTTATATAGGAGGGACAAATCCCATCTTGATCACACAAATCCCTCCGCATGATATGTGACATATTCAATATCTACCCTTGCATTCACTTAACCATTAGTGACATAGAATAGTATCAAAATATGAAACTCACATGTAGGGAACATTGGTGATCTCAGGTCAAAGGACCATATTAATAATGATCACTAAGAACCACTTATGACACTCATATAACGATCCATGTAGTATTCTTAATATGGGTCGGTCCAATATACAAGTTCTCTAACTTGTACTCATGTGTAAACTTAATATCCCATATAAGTCTTCACACATGCTAGTCTTAACATATCAAAGCAAGCTAATCCACAATGATATACGACTAGGGACATTTAAGAATACAATTATTCTAAAGTTATTATCATAATTGAATATATTACGCAGATAATATATATAAATATAATAATTGGAATTGCCATTAAAATAACATGATTCAAAATTACAATCACCAATATGATTGGTTTTAGGGTATATACACTAACACAACATAGTTTACTGAGTTTATGAAATTAAGATCTAAATCAATTCCATATAAATCATCACACATGGAACTAGTACCTATAATGGAGGATTTGTAAAATAATTCAACTTTTTCATTGCCAAAATAATAGGAATATCTAACAAAATCTATAGTAACTATATTAAAACTAAATTCCTTCTCATGGAAAGTAAATAAAATACATTATTTAGTAATAGCTCATGTTCAATCTTCAACTTTAACTTTACTAATTCTATATGTTCCACTTCAACTCTATCTCCATTACTAAATCTCCTAATCGACTTTCCTTTACTAGGCTTTCTCATATTTGTCAGCACTTAAAAATAATTAGCGACATGAATAGTTGCACTAATATCTAACCATTAAGAGTTTGATGATACATCAATAATATTCGATTCAAAGCATACTAAAGTTAGATGGATAGCTTTCTTTTTCTTCTTAACTCATTTATTATACTTGAACTAATTTACTTTTTTTATGCCTATACTTGCAAAATCGATAATTACTTTTAAATTAGGCCTTATTGGATTTATAACACTATTGTCTACTAGATTCATCTTTTTTATCTTTCTTCTTTCTATGGTTGTAATGATCCTTGTTGTCTTTCTGATTAGATCTTCTACTATGATTTGAATTTATGCCATGTAAAGTATAATTAACTACTTGAGCCTTGCCCTTCTTTATGTCTTTCTTAGCTTGTATAACAATTGAAATGAGCTCATTAATGGCTTGTTCTATTTTCTAAGTATTATAAGATGTCTTTAAGATGTCAATTTGAGACAAAAAAGACTCCAGCATGTGCTAAGTTAAATAACATTCTCCTAGGTTAACTTGCATGGTTTTTAGCTTATTGTAATAACTAACCAATCTCAAAATATGCTATTTCACCCCACTAATACCATAGTACATAAATTTCTCAAGCAATGAAAGATATCATCCTTTCCCAACCTCATTAAAGTTCTTATATATTTTTGCTATAGAATTCAGGAATATTTTCACACTAGTTATTTTGGGAATATTCTCTCTTATTATCTTATCCAACGTGTGTTTTATTACTATTAAACATACTCTATTAGAGTGGGCATATTTTTCATAATAGTTTCTTTTATTTGTTGTAGATTTAGCATTAATATGAGGCTCTATCTCCCTTATTGCTAGATTAAGATTAGAGATTGCTAGATACAACTTTAATGACTTAACCTAATTTTCATGATATGTCCCATTAAATATCTTAATCACATTTAATTATATAGATAAAAGAGTTAAGCAAACAAATTTAAAATATTAATACGTGTTTAACCTTAATCATGCTTGAAATTTGCCTTAGTAAACTATGTAATTGAACTCAATATTATACTATAAGGCCTAGTACCAATGGGGCATTAAAGATCCTATAATATAATATAAGGATTAAATATCATATTCCTAAAATTTTAACACTGATAGAATGATGAAAATTTTAGAAATATAATATTTATTCCTACACTTATATTATTATCAATAAATTATATTGATAATATTTTATCGATAAGGTATTAAAATATTATTAATATGATACTTTATTAATCTAACTATTATTTTATTAAAATGAACATAATTTTAAATAATTGGACCTTTAATAGGTGGGCTTACATCCATGGTATGACAAAAGCCCAAATAATTTTCTAAAATTATTTTCCTATGCATACATATCCTGGTGTATATGCTCTAAAACCAATCATATGGATGATTGTAAATTTGAATCATGTTATTTTAAAGATCATTCTAATTATAATATTTATACATATATTATCTTCATAATATATTTAATTATGATAATAATCCTAGAATAATTATATTCTTAAATATCCTAGTCATATATCATTGTAGATTATGTTACGTTGATATATTAAAACTAGTATGTGTGGTGACTTATATGAGATATTAAGTTTACATATGAGTACAAGTTAAAGAACTCATATACTGGACTGACCCACTCTAAGAATAATATATGGATCATTATACGAGTGTTATGAATGATTCTTAGTAATCATCATTAATGTAGTCCTTTAACTTGAGATCGCTAAGGCTCCCTATATATGAGTTTTATATTTTAATACTACTCTATGTCACTCATAGTTGAGTGAATGTAAGGGTAGTTATTGGACATGTCACATATCATGTAGAAGGATTTATGTGATTAAGATGGAATTTATCCCTTTTATATATCAGGATCTTTAAGCCTCTAAATTAAGTAAAGCTGAGAAAAATGTATGGCCATGCCTAGATGGATTGACATGAAATGTTAATTACATTTGCTTTAATTAACTTACTTAAGAATTAAGAAACCTTTGAATTGGGTTTTACGAGAATGACACAGTCCATGTCTCGTGCTTAATCTAAATATTTAAGACAAAAGGTCATAGATAATGATTACATATATAGGTTCAGTCAAATCACTACTTTCTCATTACTTGGGTAATAATGATATATTACTAGACATCGTTTATTGTTTATGATTATTGCTAATGTTATAAGAGCTTATATGGTTACACACTTAAAACCTAGCAAATTTGGAATTGGTGGACCAAATTGTTTAGGCCTAATATATGAGAATTCCATGTTATAATTATAAAGCCCAAATATAAGCCCACAATTATATATGGAACAAAGTCCAATTAGTTACAATTTTTTGTGTACCTATTTAAATAAATTTGTTAGGTAATAATAGTTTATTATTCATGCATCCTAAAACACAAAAAACTAGCAACCCTCTTTAATCATAACTTTTGAAAAGGTGTAGCTAACACAACGAGGCAAAGAAAGAAAATTCCAATCAGTGATCACGGATGTTCACTGGTGATCTGCTAGTTAGTGTGGATACTTTGGAGTTTTAAACTGAAAGTAAGTCAAAAATGTGATTAATGAATGAGCCTTTGAATCATCTGAAAAGGTAACAACTAAATCCTTATTCTAATATAACATTTTGTACGGATCCTTTGGCTGGGATTGATTAATTTTTGCTACAACTGTTTAACTCCCGATCCCATCAACATATACATAGAAAAATAATTAATGGACCAAATATTGTTAAAAAATTTCATAAAATATATATGCAAAAGCCCACAATATAGTAATATTACAGTAAAATTTTTAACTCAAAATAAAATTGATTGGCTATTCAAATTAAATAGATAAAAAAATAATTAAAATATTTTTAATTTAAAATCTAAAAAAATGAACAAAAAATCTTGCTCAAAGCGTGGAGCCCATAAATGTAATCATTACCATCGGATAATGCCAACATGACATTACATGGATTGGATGCACCAATGTTGTGTGCAGGTAAAACTAGGTCTGCAACCTAGGTCAAGCAACTCAACTATAGACTTGCGCGACTTGAGCCTAAATTTGTTCATTTTTCTACAATTTTCATCACTTTTTTTAGATATAATGCTACTTGAATGCATTTAATGCTACATTTTTCTCAAAAATGCATTTAAAATTAGTTTTCATAGTTGAAATTTTTTTTGAAAATGCAGCTAGTGGGTTTTAATGGCTTTTTTCTTTCAAACTTGAATTTAAACACTTATAAATGCTAGAAATATATTTTTCTTAAATTATGGTATACTAAAATGGAAATTATTTCAAAAATGATTGCAAAAAATTTTAAAACTCCATAATTATTGGAAGTGGCTAAAAATTGCCAAAAATTTACATGTTCAAATACCAATAGAGAAATTTATTCAAAATTTGTGAATGAACTAAAATTTCCTAACAGAACTAAAAACATACACAAGCAATTTTTATGATATACATCAAACTAGAGATTAGTACATCAAATTAGAAAAGATTTTCAAAAGACAGTACTAGAGTTTTCTTTTTTTTATGAAAACCAAAAAATACTATTTCTAGAAACTGGTGAAAAAAATGAATCAATATTTTCAAGTAACCATTATTGTATAAATAGATCCATCAACAGTCAATATATATTCATATATTCATCCAAAATATTCAAGACAAATGAATACATCGCAAATCATACTCACAAAATATATAAATATTCAATCACAAATTACAATATATAAATTATTGAAACATACAAAACTCATACAAAAAAATATAAAATACATGGATGAATCACATACAAAATTTCTCATATATACAATGTCTATACTATTCATGATGAACACAAATAACACATATATAACAGTAAAATAAATAACATGAAGTGTTATGATATATTTTGAGGTTCATAATAATTTTTATCCAAGAAAAATTCATCACAAAATATAAAAGCATTCAAAAAATGAAATTAAATTCCTGAATCTATATAATAATATATTCAATTCAATCTATATGATTCATTGGCTTGGATACTAATTGTTAAAAATCAAATTTTATAACAATAATTCCAATTGAATCATGTGAAAAGATAATATTAAAATATAAATAAAATCAATTAATAGTTACTTGATGAATTCATTTATGATGTGTGATGAATATAAATCTCTTGATATTTCACAAACTACTCATGACCAACTTTGATCACAAACTCCAACAAGAGTTATTGTTTTTATCAATTTTAGTTGTTTATTTTGATTTGAAGAAATATTCTCACACTGATGGGAAGTGATCAGAACCAATATCAGAATTTAGGAGTAGTGACCCTTATTTATATTGTAACATTTAATAGATTGGCTCATCATTGGAAATTATTTATTACCATGTTAATGGGTTAGATTGTCATTAAACTCAAACTAAACTATTACTTATAATATTAGATCAAATTTTTTTATATTTTATTATTATTATTGAATTAATAAGTTCAAAATAAAAATTTTAATATTTTTTTATGAAGAGAAGAATTTGTGACATTCATCGGATAAGCACATATAAGTAATTAAATCAAACATTATAATAGAACTTTAGATATTAAAATTAAATGAAATATTACAATATTATACAATTGTAAAAATTTTAAAATTTAGGAATTATAATTTTTTCGTATTAAATTGATATATGTAATAAAATGTTTGTTTTATTATATTTTTATAGTCTGAACATAGAAAAAATTGGCTTAAATACTGGATTATGCAAATTTTATAAACTATTTATCGATTTACCATAATTCCCAAATAATTTACCAGAATACGCACGGGGGGGCTTGGAGGCGCCATTCAAATTGGCGTCCTCCCTATGGGAGGCGCCATTTCAACTGGCGCCCTCCTTAAGGAGGCGCCATTCAAATTGGCGTCCTCCCTAAGGGAGGCGCCATTTCAAAAGGCGCCCTCCCTAGGGAGGCGCCATTTCATTAGGCGCCCTCGGGAGGGCGCAATTTTTTTTAAATTTTGAATTCAAAATTCAAACTTGGAGGCGCCATTTCATTAGGCGCCTCCCCCCTCTATAAATCCCTCCCACACCTTTTCCAAACCATTTCGTATTTCTCAGCCGCACTTCGCACTCCCTAAATCCTTTCCCAGAAATTTTTCGAATCCGTTGTTCCTGTTCTTCTCCTTTTCATTCAGAAGCATTTTCTGCTTTGGAGATCTTCTTCCAATTCTTACTTGGTTAGTATATTTATAATTTTTAAATTTATGTTATATTTTTTTTAAATTAATTATTATGATTCATGATATGAAATAATGATTTAGGATTTAGAAAAAATTTATACAAATTTATATGATCAATTATAATTTATAATTTTTACATGTTTATATTTTGATAATTTTTATATTTATATTAAAATATTTATTTTATGTTGATTATTATGATTTATGATGTGGAATAGTGATCTAGGATTTATGAAAGATTTGTACAAATTTATATAATGTGATAGTTTATATTTTTTATTGGTTAGTATTTTCATAATTTTTATATGTATATTATAATTTGTATTTCATGTTGGTTATTATGATTTATGATGGGAAATGATGTTTTAGGATTAAGAAAAAATTTATATAAATTTATGTGATTTGTGAAAGTTTGTATTTTTTAGAGATTAGTATTTGTATATCTTTTATATTTATATTATAATTTTTATTTTATGTTGATTATTATGATTTATGATGGAAAATGATGTTCTAGGATTAAAAAAAAATTTATATAAATTTATGTGATTTGTGTAAGTTTGTATTTTTTAGGGATTAGTATTTGTATATCTTTTATATTTATATTATAATTTTTATTTTATGTTAGTTATTATGATTTATGATGGGAAATGATGTTCTAGGATTAAGAAAAAATTTATATAAATTTATGTGATTTGTGTAAGTTTGTATTTTTTAGGGATTAGTATTTGTATATCTTTTATATTTATATTATAATTTTTCTACATAAAATAATTTTTAGTGATTAAATATATATTTTTTTAAAATTCATGTTATGAAAAATACTAATTAAAATAACTAACTACATATTTTAGATTTAATATAGTAGTTAAGAATAAAAAATAATTATCTTTTAAATTTTATTAATATTTTCTTGATATAAAAATTCAAACATTATATTTTAAGTTGAATACACATCAATAAAATTTTATATATATTGTTATTTTTATTCCTTTAATATATTATCTTACAAAATATATTTAATTTAGCGTGATTTTTGCATAATTTTGTAATTGATATAATAATATCTAGTAACTTTTACTTAGAGGTTAAAGTTATTAAATTATCTAACAACATTTTCTTTCATGCAGAGGCTTTTTTGTGTTTGCTTCTTTGGATACTTACCGGTTAGTATTTTTAGGAATTTTATGCTGATATTATAGTTCTTATTATTCATATTAAAAATAATTTTTATATTGGTAGAGAAATTTATTTAGAATGTTATGATATAAATAATATAGATTTGTTAATTTTATATTGATTGCTGGCATGATGTATGATGTGAAATTATTATTTAAGATGTGAAGTTATGATTTATGGAAATTTTGTAAGAATTTATATGTAATGTGATAGGTTGCGTTATTAAAAGAACAACAAACGAGATAAAGAAGGGTGTTCTAATATAGGTCTTACGACCTAGGTGAAAGTTATATTTAGAAAATTTTTTCATATGGAATCTTAATATATCATAAGATAGGTACAAAAAAAAATTCTAGGATATGTGAATGTAACCAAAAGCCTTAAAGAAATAGGATATTGTTATTGAAAATTTGAACTTTTTTGTATTTAAATAGTAGATATTAAAAATGCAAGAATAGTAAACGTACTCGAAAAAAATATACTATGCATAGGTTTATTCAGGAAGAATTAAAATATATATGGAGGTATTGACAATAATAATGTGTACATAATTTTGATTAATATTTGCTAGTAGCTGTGAACAGAGAAAAATAACCAAGAAAAATGATAATTGCGAGAGATAAACTAAACCTTAGATAAGATTATATAGCTAAATATTATATTAGTTTTGGAGAAGAAAAAATAGTTGCAAGGCCGAAAAATAAATCCTATTATTACGTAGTAGTAATAGAATACCTTGCAGCCGCGTTTTACATCCCCTTCATTTGTAATTATAGTATTAAATACTAGTACACTTGTTTATGCGAACAAAATTTATATATGAGACCATCTGTCAGTTGTAGGGTGCAGCGAGTATTTTGCAACTAAGAGTAAGAAGATGAAGAAAAATTTAATTGCTTTTATATATTCAAATGGTACAATTATCGAGGGATCAATGGGGTAATGTACGATTGACCTCCCCCGAAGGCATTGAAATTAAGAGGATGCAGCACTATGAATGTTTTGTGCGAGAGAATTCATGCCCGCTTGAAGCTTCACGGAGATCAAGTTGTGGGGAAGATTGTTTACAGGTTTCCACAGTATCAAACAGAGGCTCGATACATGGCATACGAACTAGACGACGATGAAGACTTGTCATGTGCCATAGCAAGCTATGAACAGCATCTGACGATGACAGCAATGGAGTTGTACACGGAGGTGATCACATCCGAACTACACGCTGCCAACCTGGGTTCACAAGAAAGAGTTCCAACGACTAGATCACCTATGGTTCCAGCGG
Organism: Sindora glabra; assembly: GCA_020226215.1. NCBI lineage: Eukaryota > Viridiplantae > Streptophyta > Magnoliopsida > Fabales > Fabaceae > Sindora > Sindora glabra. Next base: position 27,193,152 of record CM035228.1, read on the forward strand.
CTAATCTCAGTACTGGTTGTTCGATGGTGCGGGAAGGCCTTCCTTACACGAGTGGAGTCGAGTTCCACATTTCTGATAGCTATACTCCTGCATTGGACTCATCTGTTGCCGGTGTTTTCCCGAGAAATATATCACATACCATGTTAGGATCATCAAGTGCCTTATCGGTCGTAGAGGAAGAATCAGCTGATCCTATATTGATGGATGCCCACCTTGAGTCTGGTTTTGAGGACGATGAGGTGTCTTGCAGTAGCGATGACGATCGTGACACTGATGACGAAGAACACGCCACCACACATGGAGCTAGTGTTGCAACGCGACAGGTGAGGAATGACAATGCTGCACAAACATCAGGAGGTGTCCCTCAAGCTGCTGTCTTCTCTCACATTGATTGGGATGCCATACGGCATCCTAACGAATTTTCGGAAATAATTAAACCAACCTATGATTACGACATGGAAGACTTACAGGTTGGGCAAGAGTTCGATTGTAAGGACACTTTAATTGCTGCAACCAAGGATTACCACATCAGAAGGCACCACAGTTATCACGTGGAGGAGTCGGATACCAGAAGATTAAGCGTGAAGTGTGATAATTACGGGGACCAATGCAATTTCCATCTCAGAGCGGCTAAACTGAAGAGGTGTAACACTTGGACAATAACTAGATTTTCAGGGCCTCACATATGTGTTAATGCCAGTTTGACACAGGACCACAAGTCTCTTGACTCCGAGTATATCAGTACCTTGATACTGGAGATGATTAAAGTGAAGCAAGATGTTCCAATCTCGCTTATACAAGAGAGGGTGGAGGGCATGTACGGGTATAAGATTTCATACAGAAAAGCATGGAAGGCAAAACAAAAGGCAATTGTCAAAGTGTACGGTGATTGGGATAAATCGTATGAAGTGCTCCCCAAATGGTTGGACATTTTAGGCTACTGTGACCAGGCGCTGTTCAAGTTGGAGTCAGGAGAATTCGTCACAATTGACAACCGTGTTGATCTGCAGAAACATGTTTTCAGACATGTTTTCTGGGCTTTCAAGCCATGCATTGCTGCATTTCCCTACTGCAAGCAATTCATACAAGTTGATGGAACGCATCTGTATGGCAAGTTCAAGGGCGTGCTACTGGTTGCTACAACCCAGGTCGGTAACAAATGTCCCGTTCCTCTTGCCTTTGCCATTATCGACAGGGAGAACTATGAAAACTGGAGTTGGTTCTTGGCATTACTGTGGGTAAATGTTACAAACAAGCAAGGAATATGCTTGATATCAGATCGGAACCGAGCTATAAAAGATGCTGTAGCCACCGAAGGTCTGGGATGGCAGCCTCCGGATGCTTTTCACCGGTACTGTATTAGACACATTGCCAGCAACGTTCGCAAGAAGTGCAGGGATGACAATGTGAGGAAAGCTGTCCTTAAGATTGGTATGCGTTGTAGCATAATTTTGTATTTTTCAGCCTTTCATCTATAAATTTATGTTTCTGGTAAGCCACCCCGGTTAACCTATTTGTCTCCTTCTGTTCAGCGTATGAGCCCAGTTGGGAAAAGGCCATGGATAGATTGGACAACCTTAGAAAGGTCAACGAGGAGATCCATAAGAAGTTAACCGCTATTCCGATGGAGAAGTGGACGCTTGCTTATGATGAAGGCAGAAGATACGGTCATATGACGACTAACATTGTAGAGTGCATCAATGGCCTTTTCAAAGGATTGAGGAAGCTACCAATCACAGGCCTTGTTCAACAAACATACTATAGATGTGTCAAGTACTTTGTGGAAAGGGCAAAGGAAGCACATGCTGAACTACAACAAGGTCACACATACGCAAGCAGATTCAGACACGAGCTTGCAGCTATCCAGTCACGCGCTTCTTCTTACCACATTCGTGCTTACAATAGAGAAGGGACTAGGTTTGAAGTGGTGGAGGGCCCTGATATGGCCAGGGGGACATGTGGAAAGGTCGTCCAAGTGTTATTAGACAAAGGGCAATGTGCATGTGGACAGTTCCAAGCATATAGGTATCCTTGCGCACATATTATTGCTGCTTGTGCCTCAATCAACGTATCGTGGGAACCATATGTCGATGCTATATACAGGCTTGACACACTTCTCAATTGCTACAAATCTGAGTGGTGGCCTATCGGGGACTGGTCGCAATGGAATAACCTGCCACCGTTTCCTGTCCTAGTTCCAGATTATGGAAGATTACGTGCAAGGGGACGTCCAAAGTCGACCCGAATCAGAAATGAGATGGATTGGCCCCAAGAGAGCGGCGCAAAGCAAAAATGCGGTCATTGTAAGATGGAAGGACATAATCATAGGCGCTGCCCATTGCTGTATAGGGAAGAAGGCCCTTCCACACCTTGATTTTTGTTATTTACTTTCACATATATCTTATAAAGTATGTTAACCAATATTGTAAGTGTAGTGGTCGGATGATGTATCTTTTTATAGTAAAATTGCACGCCATTATGTACATATATGGTCACTCGGTGAAATAAAGCATTCAGTCAATTTTGTTATAACTAGTGCAGATTCTAAATAAAAAAAAAAACCAAGGATATTTGGTATACAAATCTAGATATAACGTTGAAAGCCGCCTCCAGAGCGGCCGATGACGTCGTACAATCTGGCGCCCTGCGTATTCTGGTAAATCGTTTCGAAACTGCGGTAAAGCGAAAAATACATTTATGAAATAAATGTATTTTGGTATTTTAATCGATATTTTTTTATAAAACATAAACAATTTAATTTTAACATAGTTATATTATAATTTTAAATTATAATATATACAAATAATATCATAAAATTTAATTAATCATATTATAAAAAATATAATAATATTAAAGATAAAAATAAAATAATAATTATCTAAATAAATATATAAATTTATAGAATCCAATTAATTATTTTATACATATGATATTTTAAATGGGGTGGGGGAGGCGCCATGCAAACTAACCATAATACATTCCAAATCGCAGTCAAGCGGAAAAACGTTTATAAAATATCTGAATTTTGGTATTTTAACCATGCAGATTCTTGTGTTGAACTGTGTACTTAAATTGCGCAAGTCTGTTAACTTTTTGTGTGTTTGAATTTCAATCTAATGCAATGCTTGTCGTGACAGATGGCATCCATATCCCGACGTGTTGATCTTGGACCACAGGATCCTTCACTGCTGACGGCTCAGGCCTCACACATATCCCAGTCGATCTAGGCAGGCCATGTATGGAAATAGTTAGATCTTTGTAAAGTTAGTTATATCATTTCTAAAATGTCAGACGTGGTAATTGGTGATTTTTTTTATCATTTGCAGCCTGACTGTGTGCTCAGGATTCGACGAGCTCATCACTACCATCACCAGCAATCGCCAGAGTTGATTGTCCCCTTTTTACGAGAGGCAGGCTTTTACGGCTTGGCGATGTGCAAGTTTTTGCCGATCGACCATCAGTTGATCAGTGCATTGGTAGAGAGGTGGAGGCCGGAGACACATACCTTTCACATGCCACAGGGAGAGACGACTATTACCCTGCAGGATGTTACTTTTCAGCTCTGCTTACCCATTGAGGGTCGAGTAGTGACGGGACCCACTGTGTGGGGATGGGGAGTGCTCATAGAGGAGTATTTGGGACTCCAGTTACCGGTGGATGAGAATGTCATCAGAGGGGGGCGACTGAGGATGAGTTGGCTGGAGAGACATTTCACTCATCTTCCAGATGATGCGGATAAGGTGACAGCCCAGAGGTTCGCGCGGGCTTACATTTTACAGCTCATTGGCGGAACATTATTTCCAGACCATTCCGGCATATATGTACATCTCATGCACTTAGCCTTGGTCGGCCACTTACAAGAGGCTGGGACGTACAGTTGGGGATCTGCTTGCCTGGCCTATCTGTACAGAGAGCTCTGCAAGGCCACCGATCCAGATTATAAGGAGATAGGAAGGTGTTGCCTACTACTGCAGCTCTGTGCGTGGGATAGATTTCCCACTATCGCCCCCGCGATAGCTGTTTTAGACATACCAGAGGGGGATGCAGGGATTGGCCCCTTAGCACGCAGGTTAGAAAATTTTTCAATTCTCAGTTTTATTTAAGTTTACTACGATACTGTTTAACTTTGTTATTATGCTTGGCAAATGGCACTATCAGAAGACGTTCCAGGATAGTCCGGCACACAGCCTACCCTATTACAGATACACGCTGGACCATATTCAACTTGACTAGGTATGCAGGGATAATGGATTATTTTATTTTCGGGGTTTGTCCCTTCCATGATCGCATATAAATGACAACCTAAAATTGCAACTTCAGATCACCTGGACCCCATACACTGAGGAGGTCACCGCATTACTGCCTCAGTATTGTTTTGACAGGAGCGACACGTGGACAGCAGTGGTGCCGCTCATTCATTTTCAGATTGTCGAGTGGCACCAGCCTGATAGGGTATTGCGGCAGTTTGGACTACGCCAGGCTATTCCAGAGCCACCGAAGCAGGTGGCGGAGGTCCATTGCCTTCATTTGTCCAGTCGCCATGATGAAGAGTGGCACATTCGCTATCAGCCGTATATTGCACTCTGGGATATCCGACGAGACTTGTGCGTTATCACCGACCCGACCACACGCCTAGTTCTAGGACCACGATCCGATTACATGACATGGTACAGACGGGTTACCAGGCGATGTATTACACCCATTGGGGGAGTGCTAGACCTTGTGGTAATACTGCATGCTAGTTTTCTATAAGGGATTTTTTTAATGCATTAGTATTGTAACTAACTTTAATGTTAAAAATTTGCATAGCTAGATGAGGTATCCACGCTACAGGACTACACTACACCTGAGGGGCAGGCTAGGTTCACCTTCGATGCGCTTAGATCAGCGATGGAGTCCATCTTTCATGCCATTCAGGAGGTGGATCATGTGATTATTGACTCACATGCAGAGCCAGCACCTCATGCCCATCATATCCCAAATCTTGCGGAGGGTGACCATGATCAGCCTCGCTCGCGTCGACGACGTCGCACTGCTCCATGACATACGTCGCAGGATGATGTTCCGACCACTTCGACAGTGCAGCAGATTCCACCATCGACTGCATAGGAGACCATGACGACGATGCCTGATATTTCAGGATCATCTCATATGTATTCTACTGCACCTGAGGATCCTTCATCCTCCATCATGTTCCCGGCCGTGCTATTTAGGCCGTCATCACCCCAGATGTACTCGTTTACTTCTGGTGTTCCATCCTCATTCCAGGCATTTTCACACATACCAGGAGTTTCATCTTCATTCCATGCCTTTCCTTCTAGTGATGCTGGTCCATCATAGCCGTATTGTCCTGCATTTGATTTTCATACTCAGGATCAGGGATCAGCACTTGCTGGCATGATGACAGGTGACTCAGAGCTTGTAGATAGAGGTGGAGGTGGAGGTGGAGGCAGGGCGGGAGCTAGGGGCAGAGGCAAAGCGGGAGCTAGAGGTAGAGGAGACACAGACACCGGGGATGTGACTCCCGAGCCTGCGCAGAGGGTTAGTAGATACGGCCGCCACATTACCGACCCTTGATGTGGGACTGGACATCACCTGCGTAGACATTAGCTATCTTTTCCATGTTTATTGTATATTTATGTACATTTATCTTACTACTTTATTGTCAAACATCAACATTTAGGATAATTTTACTACTCTATTGCCAAACATAAACAGTTAGGATGATTTTAATTACTATCACATTTTTAATTGCTTGCGTACGAACAATTATAAATAATAATAAAGTTCAAAATCATTGCAATATTTAGTTTTTTTTACAAATGATGATAATAACATCTCCCAATATAATAACTAACATTATTAATTATCATACTTTTACAATTATTATAATTATCTACTCTTTTTATTCACCATGTGAAAGTAAATAAATAATACTAAATTATTTTGATAATTAATATCTACTCTTTTTATTTACCATATGAAATATATTTTTTTTATTAATTAAATTTTTTTCTCATTATTTATTTAAATATATTATAATTAATAATATTAACTATAATATTTGAAGGATAAATAACCATCATCCTTGTAAATAACATTAAATATTGTGTTTATTCAATACGTTATAAGTTGAGTTCACCAAACATTTCAGAATAAAAATACGTAACACAATTGTCAACGTACATGGGGATACTGCTCATGTACGGTACCAAGATTCAAGTCTCTTGGATTCACAGGGTTAAAATACTAAAATACGACTATTTATATATTTTTACATATATATAAAAAAATATTTTCAAATTAATAAAAATAAAAAATATTTTCACATATATATAAAAAATATTTTTTATATATATTTTCAAATATTTTCAAATTAATAAAAAATATTTTCAAATATTTAGATTTATATATAAATTACTATCTTTTCAAATTTTTTTAAATTTATCCTTATATTTTTATTAATTTACAATTTACACTATTTATAATATAAATCTAAATATTTTTTATAAAATATAATTAATTTAATTTTAATATAATTATATCTTAATTTTAAATTATAATATATATAAATAATATCATAAAATATAATTAATTATATTTTAAAAATTATAATTTTATTATAAATAATAATAAAATAAAAATTATATAAATAAATATATAAATTTAAAAAATTTAATTAATTTGAAAAAAGGGGTTGGGGAGGCGCCATTTCACTTGGCGCCTCCCAGCCCCTAACTTTATTAAGTTTAAGTATATGGATAGGGAGGCGCCAAGTGAAATGGCGCCTCCCCAGCCCATATCGTGAACTACGCAGCTGCAAAGGCGCCATGTTGAAAGGCGCCTTCTGTGAACTGCGCAGTTGCAAAGGCGCTATGTTGAAAGTCGCCTTCAACGGTCAATGCGTATTTTGGTAAATAGTTTCAAAACCGCAGTAAAGCGAAAAATAGTTTTTGAAATAACGGTATTTTGGTATTTTAACCTCACCCGCTAATTAACTTACAAATGAGGAGTAAGGGTACCGTAGGCCAGAGGCGCCATATTGCCTGCCGTCCCTTCCCTTCAGCGCCAATGACGCCATTTCGTCTAGCTTACCTCTACATGCCATTTGGCGTCTCGCCACCACTGTGCGTATCTTCTGTCCTTATTTCGACAAAATGTTTCGAAGGAACGATAAAACGAATAATAGTTTCTTAAATAACAGTTAATCGGTACTTTCCCCTCTCATTGCCAAAAAATTTTATCATTGTGATGAAATAAAAAATAACTACTTCATGTTACAATTTTGATTTCATTACAGAATGGAAAGATTGTTGTAATGAAATAATCACATTTTTTAAAATTTTCAGCTATCTTATGTGTAATAACGTATTAAATAATTACTTGTAATAATACAATTCCAAGTGTTGGAAGTTTAAAATTTCAAAAATTGAAAAACATTAAGTGTCATTGGATTAAATTTTGAGAGACATTAATATAAATTACGTAATTATTCTTTATTGATCCTATATTTTTTAAATAATATTTAATTATTTACTAAATATTTTTTATTTTTATTCATTATATTATTATCATTAACTACTTTCTTATTTAATTCCTATAATAAATTTATATATTAGATATCAAAGTGGAGTTAACATATTTTTATATGACATCAAATATAATTATAAAATGAGTCATTTATTTTTAAAAATATATTTTCAGCTACAATCATATATTATTTATTTTTAAAATTTTTATTTTTAAATGATATCAAAATTAATTTTTAAAAATTTTTATTTTCAAGTGATATTAAAATTAATTATTTTTGAAGGAAAAAATTATAAAAAATAGGGCGGAGGGTGCCATCTTGAATGGCGCCCTCAAAACTGCCAGAGGCACCATCCAAGATGGCGCCTCCGCTCCAAAAACGCCATCCCAAATGGCACCTCCGTCACAACTGTGCGTATTTTGATAATAAGTTTTCGAAAAACGGTAAAATGAAAGAAAGTTTCATAAATAACTATAAAATGGTATTTAAGCCGAAAAAAATGCATAGGAATACTTTTGAATAAAGTGAAGATATAAATACGTCGAGATTGCACGGAATCTAAACGGCTTGCTTACAAATATTAGAAACTCTTAATCTTCAGTTTTACGAAATCTCATTGCTTTGCTCGCGTTGCCAAGCGAACGGCTTGGTGTGTTGCCAAGTGGACGTCTTGGCGTGGGCACCCAGCATAGTATAGTATCCTGTAGCCGATGACGAACCTAAACCAAAATATCTTACTAATTTATTATCCTCGCGTAAGATGATGTAACACTTACGTATGTAGAAGGAAATAGGAATCCGGATGCTTTCTTAATTTGCAAGGAGTGAAGGCGTGTGCCTATATCTGGAGGACGGTACCATTATTACTGATTTTTCTATAATTTCCAAAGGCTTATAAATAACCCCCACGTCTCTCATCACATCACGGATCCACACAGACCTTCACTTTCCTCAATTTTTCCATTCCCTTCGCGGCAGACACGAGCGGGATTACCTATCAAAGCACTACAATCTAATTTATTTCTATCTAATCTAAATTAATTTTTTTATCAAAATTAATAAAGATTGATAAATGAATTTATATTTAAATAAATAAATCAGATTTATTTTTTATAAGTTTAATTTATAAATCTATTAAATTAACTTATTTAAATAGTTATTATATTTATATTAATATGATATCATATATATAATATATGAAGTATAAATATGATATTAATGAAATTTTAATATATATGACTATATTTATAAATCTAATTTAATTATTGATATATTTTTAATTTTGAAGATTTGTACTTATTAATGTATTTAAAAATTTATTTATATATATAAAAATTTTTAAATAAGTTAATAAATTGAATTCGAATTTTATCTTTATGTAAACTAATAGCCTAAACTTAGGCCAACAATTTATGAAACAAACATAACATATTTAAAATAAAACTTAAATGGACCTAGATTATTTCCACTGCTAAATATGAGCTTCAAGGTACTACCTTTCTTCTACTTAATGAAACGTTAACTCATGGTACCGCCCGTCCCTTTGTTAATAATCTTTATTTTAATAATACTAATAGTAAATGGAAACCGAATTATTTTTTTATGTAAATTTAAGTGATCAATCAAAAATTTTCTATCCGTGAGTGGCTCTCTTCCTATTATTTACTTACTTTGTTCCTTTTTATTTGTTATATTTTTAAGAAGTTTTTTTTTCTTTTTATCTGTCGTTTTAGAATTCTAATAAAGTATTAAATATTTTTTTTTAAATCTACCTTTTTTTTTCATTAATAAATATTTTATGATTCTATATTATTAATCAATTTACATTTATTTCCTTTATATTTCTCTTTCTATTTTTAATTATCTTGAATTTTATACATAAAGAATAATCTTGTAAAACTTACTAAAAATAAATAAATTAAATTACTTTCTTAATATGTATAAAATTAGTTAATAATAATAGATAAATAAAAATGGAGAGAGTAATAAGTTAGATGGTAAAATTTTTTTAATTTATATATTTATTTATCCATAAAATATTTATTATTATTATTTGGAAAACTATAATTAATAAAAAGTGATATTTTGCATTAATTGTTGCTCACATCTCTTTTATTATTAGATGGTAAACACACTACCATAAATTTATCTATTCATCGTTTGTAACATTTGTTCGATCATCCACAGTTATTAATAAGGTTGCTGCGATAAGAAAATAAAACTGTGATAACCGGTTGCACATTTGCTTGTTTGGTTGCGTATATCAAGAATTCTTGCTATCGAAAGTTGTGGATAATACTGGGTAAACTAGTGTGAGCTTGTACATGCTTTTAACTAGTAAGTCATTTATTAAGATGTATTGTATTGTGACAGCTTGTACTGGGTACCGGTAATGTTTTTTTACGTTAATTATTTTTATTTATAATATATATGTATATATTCTAGCAATAAAAGTATATTTTGGACATTGAATTTTAGATTGAAGAATAAATGAAAAAAATGAGGGGAAAAAAATATTAGCTTGATGCTAGAAGCGAGGGTTATAATTGAACGGAGTAATAAAGTTGGAGGAGAGAGGGTTATATATGAAGAGAGTAATAAAGTAAAAATTTATATACCTTATAGGCATATAAGCAGTGCAGGGCAAGCTATGCCTGCATAATCCTACAAAAAAATATGAGCATAAGTTGTCATATTTGTGGGTGCCCGCACATGCCCATAAGCAGATCATATTATTTTTTTATTATTAGAAGTAATTATATTACTAAATACATATACATAAAAATTAAATATCGAATCCTAAATATAGAAGAAAGAAGATTTCTTTAGGAAATATTAAATTGAATTAAATTAAAAAATTAAACTTTTTTAAATTATAATTGAACAATTAATTTTTTTTTTGTATGATGGATTAGTTAAGTAAGGTTAAAAAATTATGTTAGCCTATTAGCTGGAAAAAATGCAAGCTTTAATGTAAAAAGCTCAACCCACCCACACTTGAAGTCTTTTGGCTCATTTTACATATCTAATACTTTACATAGTTCTTTTCACACACTTTATAGACAATATATTTAAATTTTGAGTAATTTATTAATATAATATTTGTATTTATGAATATAGTGATAACTTACGAGTTCATAAATATATTATTTATTAGAAATTTGTTTAATTATATAATTCACCAAAGTGCAAGTGTGACAATTGCTTACAAAGTATTCATACTTACTTTTATTGTTGAATTTTTTTTTCCAAATAACATAAGAAAATTTGATTCCTTTAATGGATCCTAAAAGGTACATAATGATTGAGTTTGAGACTTTTACTCAGATTATGCTTACTACCCATAAAGTATCACTACTTTCTAATAATGGACATGCATAATTTGCAACTAATACATCAAGTTGAAATCATTTTTAGCAAACTACCCCCTAGCATTATTGTAAAATACTTTTGTTTGCAAAGCATTCTAGTGTGTATTGAAGATGCTATATATAAATTATTGTCATAATATCATTTGTGTCTAAAATTATAACATTTTTTAGTAATAATAAACACATGTTCTTATGTATGTAAACATCAATAACTAAATAAGTCATTGTAAATATATGACCGTACTTTTTTGAATTTGTTTTACTGAGTAAATAAGGAAAAAAAGGTTTGTGAAAAATGTTTAGAAGACATTCTTTACACTAGTCATGAACAAGAAAAATCAAGGTTGTGACAAGCACTCTTTGTAATCTATCTACAATTTGGCACTTAGCAAAAGGTTTTTTATTTCAACTACTACTTTTGTTTTTACAAGTCTTGAGGAGAGGAAAGTAGCACTATTTAGGTATTCCACATCGGTTACAAACAAAATCTAATGTCTTAAGTCTAATGATAGATTCACTTTTCCACATCAATTATATAATAAAATCAATGTGAAATTCTACTTCATTACTTTACTATAAGCCTTTGACTATTCTTGTTTTTCAAGGTGAGAATAGACATGTTACTTGCTCTCTCTCTCTCTCTCTCTCTCTCTCTCTCTCTATATATATATATATATATATATATATATATATATATATATATATATATATATATATATATATATCAAAGTTTGACATAACACTTAGAGCAAGTAGCATGTTGATTCTTGCATTAAAGCCCAAGGAGTGTCAAAGGCTCATAACAAATGAAAAAATCAAGCACAAGTACCAAGAGGAATATAAGGACAACACATGTCATCAATGTTGCATTATTAGAAATGCCTCAAATCTTATTATCATGGTAATTACATCAAATATAAATATATTATGCTTATAATCATCTATTTGAGTGTAGAAGAAAATCATGATTTGATGGGATACTCATAACTATAAGAGCTAGATTATAAGAATGAGATGAAAAGTGCAGATTATAATAATCAATATTGAGAATGAGCTTGAATCTCCTAAAGTTCTTTGCAAGGATTTGTGTTTACACTTTAACCATAAATACAAGCATTTTACAAAGTATTTGAAAGGATTCTCGTTTGAAGTCATTTCAAATATTTTGTAGGATTCTTGTGTTTATGGTTGAAATATAGATATAAGTTCTTGGATGAAACCTTGATCGATTATATAACCTTCAAAAAGCATTAGGTTTTAGAATCCATCAACAAATAAGGCTTTTGAGATGAAGGGAATGGATCATAATATTAACATTATCTAGGCTATTAAGAAAATCTAAAAATCTTTTATGATTCCTTCCAAGGTATGGATACAAACTCTTATAAGATACTTTGAAAGTTCCTTAGACCTTTCAAATAGTTTTGGTAATGTCAGATGCCAAAATCTACAACCCTTAACTCAGGGACCTTTTTTTAATGGAAAGAGATTTATCTTGAAAGATCATCGATTTGCTAGTAAGGAAAACCCTATTTATAGGTCAAAAGTAAAATAATTAGATGTCAATTATTAATTTAAAACTAACATCATAATATTGTTCATATGTATGAATACAATGATTTAATAAATTAGTTAAGTGTTAAAATAACATGTAAACTATTGATAAAATATCAAGACAATTGAAATATATTTACACGATGATTACCATAAAAAACTGATGTTGTAAGTTTCTTAATAAATATTATTCATGTAGTTGTCTTTAATTTCATTAATTTAGACTTATTCATAAATGTTAATCATTTATATGTTTTCAAATTTATTCATTTGAACCCTAAATATAAGCAAAGAAAAACATAATGCTTATAATCATAACCTAAATATGTGTAGTATTTATTACATGTTAGTTAGTGATGTGCAAGTTGTACTACATCAAAATTAGATTGTTATTGATTTGTTGAAAATAATGCAATATAGTGAGACAAATTAGGTCATACCATTGTGAACCTTTGAATTATCTTTTCTCAATTAACTTACTAATAATGTTTACAAAATTATTTATGCCTTAGAAATAGAAGAAACAAATGCAAATAGAATAAAACAGGATGGAGGTAAAATGCAGGATGCACACAAACTATAATAGAATATAGTATGAAAAATACAGCATTATGCGAAAATACAGAAATAAATTTGATGGAGTTTACTTGAAATTAAAGTAAATACACTAAACCAAACTCAATATAGCAATAAAATAGAAAGAAAACTAAGATAACGAAGTAGTTGATCCAAGGATAGTTCTTAGTGTGAATCAATCGTAGATCACAAAGAATTGATTACTTTAATTAATACTTCAACCTTAAATTATCCAAAATCCTTATAATAATTTATGAATCCTACGTTAGATAATCATTTAAGATTTGATTAATTAAAATTAGCTAAATTAAGCAACTGCTATAATCCCTAAGCTAAATTAAAATTAATTTAAAGATAAATTTTAATTGAATTGAGAAATTAAATTAAAAATCTCTAAATTAATCTATCAATCCTTTACTCATATGTGTAAAGTTATGATTAACCAACCATAATTTAACATCAAAATATCAAAATTTGCAAGGATGAACACTGATTATACTAAATTAACATTCAACACATGCAATTTCAAAAAATTAGCATAAAGAATTAGGGAAAGATGAAAATTAATTAGAAGAAATTAACAATACAAATTAAGATCTCATAATCCCAAAGAGAAGAGCCTTAAAATCCCTAAATCAACTTCAAAATTTTAGCCCTCCATTAGTGAAGAACAAGAAAAGTAAACGAAAAGAGAAAATTGCATTGTTGAATTTTATCTAGCATTTAAAGTCTAGTTATGTTTTCGCCTTTATATTTAACTTAATTACCTTAAATACCTATTAGACTAGAATTGTATGTCTTTGGTTAAGAATAGAGCCTTGGCAATTTTTAGAAGCTCAAATCATATTTTTACAAAGTAATTAACTGTAAGAGTTATAGTAATGAAATCTTGCAGGTTTGAATACCACCTAATATAAGACCACTAAAATAATGTAATTTTAGTAAACCATAAACATAAAAGTTGTAAAGCTAGCTTTTAAGAAGATTTAGACACTAGTTGCATATTAATTGAAACTCTATAGCTCTAGATATAGCCTAAAAATTAAAGCTGGCTCAGTTAGGACAAAAATAAGGGTTCAGTTTCCTAGTTAAATAAAACCTTCAAGGGATCTAAACTAGGCATTGAATAGAATACCAAAGTTATAGTTCTTTCTTCAAGCTTTTCAATGGTATAAAGATCACTCCAATCTAACATCCAAAACCCAAGATATAGCTAAAAAATGAAATAGTATAGAAATTCAGCATTAACTAAATAAATTTAGAACATTGTAAAACTAACCCTAAATTATAAAATAAGACCAATTTTATAAAATTAAGCAAATGTAACATTCCAAAAAATATGAAATAAGAGAAAATAATATATTAAATATTTTTCATATCAGCTAGCAGTATGTGTATCTTTAAACATCGATTATGATAAAAAAAAATAGAGGTATTTGATGTAATTTTGCCAAACCAAGTTAGTTTTTATAAATAATCAATATTGTTTAGTTATTTTTTTATACAACTTCTGTATCCTAATATTTTTCTTAAAACAACCTACATAAAAACTACATTAGATTATCAATATAGCTCATAGCATAATCATTATGCAACCCCAAATTAAAACCAATTAGTTTATAATATAATCACTACCAAAAAGATTTTGCAAATTCTATAACATTCTTATCTTGAAATTTCATCCATTAATGCTACACATTCTTGAAAATGAAAAATTCTATTAACACTTTGAAGAAAAGTGATGATGATTACCTTCATAATAAAAGGTAGAAGCATAGTTCTTATAAGTAGGAGTTTTTAATTTCACAGTTTTGAAGAAAATTTATGGTGATTGTCCTTATGGCATTCTTAAAGCAATCTCTTACTTTCATGCCTATAGCAATCATATTTTATTTTTAGTCCCTTACTTTCATATCCATTGTAACCATAATTTATCTTCAATCCCTTTGCTTTTATGCTCATGGCAACAATATTTTATTCTCTATCCCTTTCTTTGAGTTAGCAATATAGAAAAGGAACATAATTATCTTTTATCTATTTTGATATGATAACTTAACATATACTATGGCTAAGATAGGATGATAACCTTTAAGTAATAACTTGCATCTCAATAATTGATGATCAAGTGGCATTTATCATGTATTGCCCTTTTATGCCACTTAATTAAAATGGAATGAAAGATAAACTATGGAGTGAAAACCAAAATGAAAAAAAAAGTGGAAGAGAAAATAAATCCTAGACACAATTTATAGGCAATGTAGGATATTCTATGTCATATATTAATTGAAAATTTGACATTATAAGTGTTCACTTCATGAACTTCACTACGCATTTTAAATATGTAAACCATTAAAATATAAAATATCTTTATAGTTTTCAATAATACTATAAATATAAATATTAATTGGTTGTAGATAATCTTTAAATGTTGATTCTTGAGTACAATTGACATCTAAAACATAAATGATCTTTTGCAATTTCCAATAACACCATAAATACAAACATTAAATGATAATAGATTGGCTTTAGACATCGATTCACTGTACAACCATTTTCTTAAATTTCTTTATGCTAGGCTCTTCAACTTCCATTGGAAAATAAGGCTTCATAACATTGGATTTTTATTTCAATCGATATGATATGTTAAACTTATTTTCAAATACATCATTTCACCATTATATATGTCAGCTAATGTAAATTAGGCAACATTGAAGAACAAATATATGGTAGTGATAAATACATTAAAAAATAAATCATTTATATCTAGATGCGTAACCCTAAACATATATAAATCACACATATCTAATCAAAGTATATACTTACATATAATAATCCTAATAGACAAAAAAATTAGGCATATAGAAATTATAAAATTACTATTTCTAACACTCCTTTTTAATTTTGAAATTTCTTCACTTTATGACTTCATAATGTTCAAACTTGAAAGGCTTTTCAAAAAAATTTGTATCACACTCTTTGACATAGATTGCTTAAATTTTCTTGGAATTAATTTATGGTTATGCTTGTAACCTTTAACAACAATACATGTTTTAAGCCTCTTCATATCTCACTTAGTATTCTTTTTCATCTTCTATACCCATTTGATCCAACGATATCATAACTTTTTAGATGCTTCCATTTCTTTCCCTTCTTCTTGACTTTGATCTCTTGATCCATAACTTGTCTTCATGGATTATCTCTCACATTTTCTTCTATGTTTAATTGCATATTTTCCACAATATAACTACACAAATAACTATTATCAATAATTTGAATTAAATTCATCAAATATTATCAATTATCTAGGCCATTCAATTAACCTTCTTTCAAATATGGCTAACATTTTATGAGTTAAAGTTAAGAAGTTAAGAAAAGTGGTAAAGCCTCCTGATGAGAAAAATATTTACTATTTTATTTTATGTCTCTTAGGTGTTAGATTTACTTAATAATATAGAATAAGCCTTGCTTTATAATTTTGGATTAATTATACAAGTTTTTGAATTTATTTGATAAATGTTGGATTTTAACACTATTTCTATTTTTCAGTCATAACTTGGGCTCCAGATGTCAGATTGATTCAAACTTTATAATGATGGAAAGATAAAAGATAGATCTACAATTTTTATATTTTGGTCAAAGAATAGTTCGAATTCCTTCAAGCCTTTATTTAGCCGACAAGCTAAAGTCGTGTTTCTGTCCTAGCCGAACCCGTTTCTGTATTTGAGCTATATTTAGAGCTATAGTGGTCCGATTAACCTGAAATTAATGGCCAAATTCTCAAAAGACATAGGCCTACAACTTTTATATTTATGGATCTTCCAGAATTCATTAATTTCATGGTCAAAATCGGGTTGGAAGTCAGACTAGTGAGATTTCACTACTAAATCTTTTAAAAGAAATTGCTAAGTTTTATAATCTTAATAAGAATAGGATCAGTGAAGCTTTAATTTTTGTAATCCTAAGAGGACTAGGATTAGGATTCTATGGGTTTTATTAGATATAAATAGAGATGAGGGGGTGGGAAACATATCATACAATCAGACTTTACATAGTTCAGCAGCTTAGTTTTTTTTCTTCTTCTTCAAGTTTTTGTTTTCCAACCATGGAGGGCTAATTTTTTAAGGTTAATCCAAGGAGTTTGAAGATTTTCTCTTGAGGATTATGAGATCATGCTTTATACCTTTCTTAATTAAATTTCCTCTCTCTTATTTAATTGTATTGAATTCTTGAAATTTCATGTGTTGGGTGTTAATTTGATATAATTAACGTTCATTCTTGTAGTTTTCTGAATTCTTTGCTATTTTATTATGAAATTATGATTGATAAATCATAGTTTTATGCATAAGGATAGAAGGTTGAAGAATTAATTTGGAGATTTCTAATTTAATCTCTCAAATTAACTAAATTCTAATTATAAATCAATTTTGATTTAGTTTAGGGATTATAGCGATTGCTTAATTCAACTAATCCTAATTGATCAAATCTTAGTCGATTGTCTTGCATAGAATTCACGAATTATTACAGGAATTTCAGGTAATTCAAGGTTGAAGAATTAATTAGAAAAAAAGATAAATCCTAATTTATCTATGATTAATTGTCACGACCCCTCTTCCGACTATTTTGACCGGCGTAAAGACACCTAATTAGTGCTAGCTTCCTAATTAGACATCTTTACAAGCCTTTGACCTCTAATTACTTTTTTGAAAAAGTGGTATAACTAGTGTAAATTATTCAAAAGTATGCATAGACTAAAATTTGTATATTTACAAAAATAAATATCTATTTATATACAACAAAATTATGGCACCATAAACATTTGTACAACATTTACTCTACTAGTCAGACTCATTAACCCAGTTAGGACCCCATTCTGGATCCTTTTTAGGATCCAATTTTGAGGATGTATTAGTCTCACGAGATACCAGTGGACTTGTATTACTTTCACTACTCTCGATTTTTGCAATACGTTCTAGTGGAAAGAACCTAACTGGGCTGGAATTAGAATTAAACTTTTCAACTTTAGTATCAAAATAAACTTCGATACCACGTAGAGTGGCCTAAGCATGCCACTTGACTAAAACCTTAAACATGCCATGTGAGGTTTGAATAGTTCCAATGTAAGTATCGGTATATAGCATCTGATCCACAGTTAGTACCTAAAGAAGAGAAAATTAACAAAAGAATGAGTATTTACAATAGTCAGTGAGTAACAACTAGTTTCCTTATGCCTAGTATATACTGCGAAACTACTTATGTCTAGATCTTTTATTCATTCCATTTATAACATTTAATTATACAATACATGTCATGAGAAATTGTTATAGTTGGCATGCAACCTTATATCCTTGGTCCGGCCTTATCCCACTAGCCTGATCCCGAGGCCCCCATCCTTTTCCCTCCACTACTAACCACCCACTCTCCTTCTTCATGAAGGATGTTATATCTCCCCACTCATCAATTTCATATGCAAGTGCAGTGGGATGCCACTCGCTTCAACCACTATGCAAGATAACCAAGTCTAGTGGGATGCCACCCGTATCAACCACTATTACGTCTCTTGTAAGTAAAATGTCAACCATACCATGAATGTTTTATGCAATTCTCTTACCATTCCATGCCACAATAGGATTAGGTATCCCCATTAAATCATTCATATTGTTTAGAAGTGGCATTGGAATAACAATACAGCCTTAGGGTGTAGCAACTAAAGCACTAAGGATATATTCTTGTAAGAAAATAATCACATTATTTTCATGGGATTTAAAATGGTAAACAATGTTCTCAAAATCCCAAATAGTAAATATAATAAATGTTATATGAAGACTTCATTGCATAGGATTTCCTATTACAAGGAAAGTTACAAGTTTCCCTTTTCAGAACACATTCTGGATTGGTCAAGAATATATTTTTTTGGAGAAACTACATGAGTAGTAAAAATTTTAAAAATTTTATCCAAGGTTCCTCATATAATTTGTAACCTCTGTAAATTTTCCTAGAAATTTTCTCAAGCATTCAATGGTCCTAAAGTTTTTGTGAACAAGGCTAGTCAGTTTGAAACTTTTTTTTGGATAGTATTAGGTTATGATTTTATTGGAGAAACAAATCAAATCCTATGGCCATTAAATTTTTAAAAAACCTCAAAAACATCACAATAGACTACCACAAATTTCCTCAAAGTTTTTCGTGACCATTTTGTAGTTCAAATAAATCAAAATCCGAGACCAAGTAGGCAGGTACCCTGTTCTGGACAGCATTAATCACCTAACATAAAAATTCATCTTAAAAATTTTTAACAATTTTAGAAAATTATAAAAATTTCCAAATTACATCTAAACATAAAAAAGGACCATAAAATGTCAAGAACCAAAATTTTTTATGACTTTACATCTTGGATTTTTGTGGCCCTTTTTCAGAAAAATTTCATCAGCATGCTGATTCCAATCTTCTCATTGTTCTCATATGATTTCAACCATTCTATCATGACAATTTGCCATCCTTGACTTCCCATCATCCTTTGGTTAAATTCATCATTCTAACATCAAAATTTAATACATAAATTCATCACAAATCAGAAAACACAGCAGCCCTCACAAGATTGGAATTAATAACTTTAGTATCTAACAATCACATTAACAATTTTAGGAATCAATCTATGAATTGAAACAATTTATTACTCACCTTAATTCTTCACTTTTTCCTAATCTTTGGCTGGTGTTTAGGGCAGTAAAAGAGCTTCATGCAAAGGAAATAAATTTTAGACACTTGGAAAAATTTAGAAGAAACCATAGAAAAAATTTGGAGAGTTTTTGCTTGATTACGTTGGAAAACCTTTGAATTTCTCTAACAAAACTTGAGATCTTTTCTTATTTTTCTTCTTCTCTTCTTAGTGTGCATGAAATTTGCTGGTAAGGGGCATATTTTTTTACTTTAAAAACCCTAATTACTTTTATAATAATCCTCCAAGAATAATTATAAAAAATTTTACATTTTTCTACAATTTTCCTCATTTTTTTGTGATAAAAAGAGATACTTAGGAGGCCTTATTGAACATCCAACTTCCCCCCCCCCAAATGTTGAGCAATCAGCTCTTAATCTACTAATTTTAAGCCACCTTTATTGCTAATTGGGGTTTATTATCAAAAGACCCCAAAATTTCACCTTTTTGCACTTAAGTTTCTAGTTTCTTGGAGAAGTTTGAGATCAGCCAAGGGCCCACATTTTTGGACATAAATTTTCATATTTGGGTCTTTATATTGTGGTCTAATCCAACCTAATAAAAAAAAATTTGAGTTGGATAAAAAGTAAAAAAGGATTTATTATATTTTGGCCCCAAATTGATCACTTTCTTACAATTTCGCCCCTGGGCTTGCAAATATTTTTAAAATTAAAATTTTGGACTTTCATAATCATTTTTAAACTCTAAAAATTAATTTAGGCCAACCACCTAAATAAAATAGTTAATTTACTAAGTTTTTGACTTATTTTCCCTTAACTTACTGGGTTTCAAAACTTTGATCAAACTCTAAAGGAATTTCTATAAACCTATTCTTAGGTTTTTAAATCCTAATTTTTATTTATTGTAATGATTATTAAAATTTCCAAATTTTTCTAGTTGATCCTACTTCAAAATTATCCTTTCGATTCATCCGATCGCTTGATTTCCTGCCAGAACTTCTAAATCAAGGTTTCTTTGATAAAATTCCTTTGTATTCTTACCCTATGGTGGAGTTATTACAAGTTCTCCCCCTTTTAAAAAATTCATCCTTGAATTTTCCTAATGATAAGATGGTATTTGAAATTATGACAAGCTGTCATAAGAAGACTTACCTAAATAAATTTGGATATTTTTTCCGCATCTCTTTCTCTTATTCCCAAGTTGCCTCTTGAATTCCATGTTTGTCCCATACTACCTTTATCATCGGGATTTCCTTGGTTTGTAATTTTTTAATTTGTTGATCAACAATTTGTACTGGTTGTTCCTCATATATTAACTTTGGATCCAATTCTACTGGTACCTCTGTTAACACATAGGACTCATCCGAAATGTATTTTTGTAGCATTGACACATGAAAGATGGGATGAATTTCTTTCATGTTTTCTAGTAACTTCAATTAATAAGCGACCCTTCCAACTCATTTGGTAATTATGTATGGACCAATATACCTAGGGTTCATTTTCCTTTCCTTCCAAATCTCATGATTCCTTTCATAGGTGAGACTTTTAGAAATATGCGATCTCCCACTTGAAATTCTAATTCTCTTCTCCTATTATTAGCATATGATTTATGTCGACTCTAAGCTACTTGTAATTTTTCTTTAATGATTTGAACTTTGTTCATGGCATCTTCAACTTGATCTGCGCCGATCATTTTGTTTCTCTAAGTTCAAACCATCCGATGAATAATTTGCATTTTTAGCCATATAAAGCTTCAAATGGTGCCATTTGTATATTGTTGTGGTAGCTGTTATCATATACAAATTCCATCAGAGCTAGATGCTTATCCCAGCTTCCTTCAAATTCTATCATGCAAGCTCTTAACATGTCTTCTAAGGTCTGAATCATTCTTTCAAATTATCCATCAGTTTACAAATGAAATGCTATACTGAATTGTAATTGAGTGCCTAGCATTTCTTGAAATGATTGCCAGAATCAAGAAGTAAATTGTGACCCATGATCAGATATTATTACGAGCAGTACATCATGCAATGGAATAATTTTATCCATATAAAGCTGTGCATACTGTGAAACGGTGTACCTTGTTTTTACTAGTAGGAAATGCACAATTTTTATAAGACAATTTACTATTGCCCATATAGAATCATATCCTTTATTGGTATGGGGTAATCCTATTACGTAATCCATTGTAATGCTCTCCCATTTCCACACAGGTATTTGAATATTCTAATAGAGTCCCGTCAGGTGCTGGTGTTCTGCATTTACCTGTTAGCAAGTTAGGCATTTAATTATGTATTCTTGAATGTCTTTCTTTATTCTCTCCCACAAGTAAACATTTTTCAAATCTTGATAAATTTTAATCGCACCTAAATGCATAGTATAAGACAATTCATGGGCTCTTCTCAAGACTTCTTTTCTCTTGCTAATAGGCACCCATAAATGACTACTATTTCGTATTATTCCGTCTTCATCCACTGTTAAATTTGCCTCTTTATACCTCACGACTACATTAGTACACATCCTAATCCCACTCTAGAAGCATCGCAATACACTATATATCCCTTTGTATTCTTGGGAAATGTTAACACCGAAGATGATGTCAAACATTCTTTTAACTTTTGGAAACTTTGCTCACATTCAGCATTCCAAAAACTTCATTCCTTTACAAGTTAATTTGGTTAGCAGCATAGCTATTTTAGAGAAATCCTTCACAAATTTCCTATAGTACCTAACCAATACAAGAAAACTACAAATTTCAGTTAGTGATGATAGTCGTGGCCATTTAAGCACAACTTCAACTTTTTGCAGGTCTACTTGTATAAGCTGCGTAGGAAAGGCCCAAAGCCAATCCCAGGGAACAAAATTGTACTTTCATCATCCAGAATTCGCATTTTAAGAATTTAACATATAACTTATGCTCTCGCAATGTCTACAAAGTTATTTTCAGATGCTGTGCATTCTCTTCCTCACTTTTGGGATACACCAAAATGTTATCAATAAAGACTATAATGAACTTATCTAAATAGGGCTTGAAAATACGATTCATCAAGTCCATAAAGGTTGCAGGAGCAGTTGTCAATCCAAACGACATCACTAAAAATTCATAATGTCCATAATGAGTTCAAAACGCCATTTTTGGAATATCTTCTTCTCGTATTTTCAATTGATGATAACTAGAACGCAAATCTATCTTTGAAAAATATTACGAACCCTGTAACTAATCAAACATAACATCAATTCTTAGCAAGGATACTTATTCTTGGTAGTGACTTTATTCAACTGTCGATAATCAATACATAGTCACAATAATCCATCTTTCTTCTTTATAAATAGAACTAGCGATCCCCATGGAGATGTACTGGGGCATATAAATTTTTGTCAAGCAAGTATTATAATTGTTCCTATAATTCTTTTAGATCTGCTAGTGCCACCTATAGAGTGCAATGGATATAAGGTCTATTCCGAGAATCATTTCGATTGTAAATTCTATCTCATAATCTAGTGGTAATTTTATTAAATCATCCAAGAAAACATCAAGAAATTCCTTTACTATAGGGACTTGTTGCATTATTCTTTCCTCTTTCCCATTTTCCTTTATCGACGTTATCCATACTACATGGCCTCTATTGACAAATTTTTGAACCTTGGTACACAATACAAAGGTTGGCATTCCCAGCCTCCTTTCACTTTGCAAGGTTTGGACTACCCCTCCTTCTAGCTAATAGGTAATGGTCTTATAGTAACTGTCAACACAAACATGATATTTTGATAATTAATCTATGCCTAATACTACATCATAATCAACTATTTCTAACTCACTTAATTTTATAGTGGTTAGGTGACTATCTATTCGAATACCGCAATGGTTAAGATTATAAGTTGCCAAAATAGTCTCCCTAACCATAATTATTAAGCATGCTTGGTAGGGAGCATTAATATTAGCCTTGAATCTCCCTCCAATTGTCCCCCTGTTGCAATCTCTGCTAGCTAGTTCTTCTTCTAATGGTTTACCCGCTACTTCTTGGCGTACTTTGCATAGCTACCACTCTCCCTATACTCCTAGTACTTTCTTCTTGGAACTGATGTGTTCCTCTTTCTCTTAAACCACCTTCTTTGCTTGACCTTTTAGTCGCACGAATCTCTGCTTTAATAGCCTGGTTCAAGGCTTGCTTATAAGTAGTACTGTCTGATACGTTCACCTGGTCCTAAAGGTAGTCGTGTAATCCATGCATGAACTGATTGACTCTTGCTTGTTTGGTAGGAAGTAGATATTCTGCATGCCATGATAGTCAAGTAAATTAAGCATCATACTAGGCTACTATCATTGGCCCTTGAGTTAACCTTTCGAATTCTCGAGCTTTTATTTCTCTAACGCTCGGTGGTAAAAATTTATCAATAAATTCTTCTTGAAATCACTTCCACATGATTGGTTCACGTGCCATAATGATAGGTTCTATATTATGAACATACCAAAAGTGTGCCTCGTCTACTAACTGGTAACCCATCAATTCTATCATCATATTTTCATCACATCCTAATAACCTACAAGTCCTTTTTACTTGATCTATAAACTAATATAGATCAACTGTAGGTTCTGTGCCATTGTATTTAGAGGGGTTTAATTTTTGAAATTCATGCACTATCTATAATCTTTCCTTTGAATGTAACACCAAAACTTGTAGTCTTGGTGGTGATCCCGAGGGTGAGTTAGAAAATTTTTGATTTTGATTCAAAAATGCATCTAGTGTCTGTTGTAACTTTACAACCTAATCTAGAGTTGTAAATGTTAGAAATTTAGATTATCACATGCAACGGAATTTCAAAATTTTTTATCCAAATTCTACCTAGGATCCATGCAAAAACATAAATCAATTATTAGGGTTTTTACCTATTGGGCACTCGTATTTCTACTGATCAAAACTTGAGAGCAGATGAATCAAACGCCGGCCGGAAGGTACAGCGTCTTTACGGTATCCACACGAAGTGAACAACGACCTCTCACCTTCCACGAATCTGCTAGGATGCGTTTTTCCCTCTAGGAATTAGGATTGGATGTTTTCTGAGTGATTTAGGGTTTGTATGGAAGCTTTGGGTGTGATTATTAAGTGCTGCCCTCAAGTCCCCTTTTATAGAACTTAGGCAAGTTATAATCCTAGTCCAACTAGAATAATGCTTCCAAAATCCTAATCACACTTAATAACTCATCTTATCCTTATCCTAGAGATAATGGGGAGAGATAAGACTTATCTATTAATTATCTAATATTAGATAATGATATTATCTCATAATATAAATATCTTAATATCAGATAATTGCATATAGTTATCAAATATCAAAATAATATTATCTCATAATATATTTATCTAATATCTGATAAGATAATTATTTGATATTACTTTAATATCAAATAATATCACAATATATATATATATATATATATATATATATATAACGTGAATTTATTATTCTTAATAATATATATGCACGAAAATAAGTTCAATTAATTAAATATTAATATAATTAAAGTCCAATTAATTATTATCTTATTCCTATTCCTTTTGTATGACACTGTAGGTTCTTACTACGTTGACAATGACTTATTATTGAGCCATAGATAGTAAGCGGTATCTAGCAATACATTACTGCCACTCAAGTAGTAAGAATGTCTGTGATTTGACATCCACCTAATACATGATCAACGTTTTGCATCATAACCCTTTTATAATAATATCCAAATTGAACTAGAGGCATGGAATGTGTCATCCTCGTCAATGTTCAATTTATATTTCTTGATGTTGAGTAGACTTAAAATAAATGATTAATATCACATATTAATTCAATTGAGCATGGCCATGCATTTCTAAGTCTCACTCAATCAAGGGGCCCAAGGATATTTCTCTTTTATACAAGAGTAACAAAATCCCATCTACATCACTCACTTCCCTCTGCATGATTTATGACACACCCAATCAATGTCCTACTTGTCATCCTGATTAAAAGTGATATAGGACAATATTAAAGTGAGTAATTCCTCATGTAGGGAACCGTAGTGACTTCAGGTCAAAGGTTCATGTGTATTTGTGATCATATGAGAATAACCTATGACACGTCTATCCATGCAATATTCTCATACTAGGTCAATCCAGTACATCGTTCACTAGCAATGTACTCATGTATTGACTTGATATCATACATCCATGATTCGTAATCATCAGTCACTATACATACTAGTCTTGATGTATTATTACTATCCTTTTCGTAATAATACTTGACTATGGGCATTTTAGGAATAGCAAAGCTATTCCAAGGATAATTATTATATTAAGTTATAAATTATGCATAATAATAAAATTATAAAAATAAAATATAATAATTAAATTGCCTAAAATAAAACATAATACATTGTGTATAACTTTCATCATCTATATGATTGGTTCTAGGACACACACCAATAGTAAACTGCTCTAGTTTTACCTTTTAAAGGTTTTTAAAGGGGTATATTTACTGATGCCTCATTTTGTGGTGTTTTCGGATGCATTTTAGTGGGTTGATGAGACATTTGGGGCTGAGTCTATCTTTTCCTAACCATGGTTATCTAACAATAATCTAAACTAGTAAATAGAACTAATTTAAAATATGAAAAATTACTTGGGACTTCCATGGATCCACTACTGCTGATACTTACTTCTTGAGGATGTTCTTGAACCCCATAGATTATTTTAATCAGCACAGACTTTCATACATAGTGTTATAGGTATTCAGGATCATGCTCTGATACCAACTTTGTCACGACCCCTCTTTCGGCTATCCTGACTTGCGTAAAGACACCTAATTAGACATCTTTACAAGCCTTTGACCTCTAATTATTTTTTTGAAAAAGTGGGATAACTAGTGTAAATAATTCAAACGTATACGTAGAATAAAATTTTTATATTTATAAAAATAAATATCTATTTGTATATAACAAAATTATGGCTACTATAAACAATTGTATAACATTTACTTTACTAGTCAAACTCACTAACCCAGTTAGGACCCTATTCTGGATCTTTCTCAAGATCCAATTCTAAGGATGTACTAGTCTCATGAGATACCAGTGGGGTTGTGTTGCTTCTACTACTCTCGATTTCTGCAACACGTTCTAGTGGAAAGAAACTAATTGGGCTGGAATTGGAATTAAACTTTTCAATTGTAGTATCAAAATGAACATCGATACCACGTAGAGTGGCCCAAGCATGCCACTTAACTAAAACCTTAAATGTGCCATGTGGGGTTTGAACAGTTCCAATGTAAGTATCGGTATGCAGCATCTAATCCACAGTTAGTACTTGAAGAAGAGAAAATTAACAAAAGAATGAGTATTTACAATAGTCAGTGAGTAACAACTAGTTTCCTTATGCCTAGTATATACTGCGAAACTACTTATGTCTAGATCTTTTATTCATTCCATTTATAACATTTAATTATACAATACATGTCATGAGAAATTGTTATAGTTGGCATGCAACCTTATATCCTTGGTCCGGCCTTATCCCACTAGCTTGATCCCAAGGCCCCCATCCTTTTCCCTCCACTACTAACCACCTACTCTCCTTCTTCATGAAGGATGTTATATCTCCCCATTCATCAATTTCATATGCAAGTGCAGTGGGATGCCACTCGCTTCAACCACTATGCAAGATAACCAAGTCCAGTGGGATGCCACCCGTATCAACCACTGTTACGTCTCTTGTAAGTAAAATGTCAACCATACCATGAATGTTTTATGCAATTCTCTTACCATTCCATGCCACAATAGGATTAGGTATCCCATTAAATCATTCATATTGTTTAGAAGTGGTATTGGAATAACAATACACCCTTAGGGTGTAGCAACTAAAGCACTAAGGATTAATATTCTTGTAAGAAAATAATCACATTATTTTCATGGGATTTAAAATGGTAAACAATGTTCTCAAAATCCCAAATAGTAAATATAATAAATGTTATATGAAGACTTCATTGCATAGGATTTCCTATTACAAGGAAAGTTACAATTTTCCCTTTTCAGAACACATTCTGGATTGGTCTAGAATATATTTTGTTGGAGGAAATACATGAGTAATAAAAATTTAAAAAATTTTATCCAAGGTTCCTCACATAATGTGCAACCTCTGTGAATTTTCCCAGAATTTTTCTCATGCATTTAGTGGTCCTAAAGTTTTCGTGAACAGGGTTGGTCAGTTTGAAACTTTCTTTTGGAGAGTATGAGGTCATGATTTTATTGGAGAACCAAATCAAATCCTATGGCCATGAAATTTTTACAAAACCTCAAAAACATCACAATAGACTACCAAAAATTTCCTCAAAGTTTTTCGTGACCATTTTGTAGTTCAAATAAATCAAAATCCGAGACCAAGTAGGCAGGTACCCTGATCTGGACAGCATTAATAACCTAACATAAAAATTCATCTTAAAAATATTTAAAAATTTCAAAAAATTATAAAAATTTCCAAATTACATATACACATAAAAAAGGACGATAAAATGTCAAGAACCAAAATTTTTTATGATATTACATCCTGGATTTTTGTGGCCCTTTTTCAGAAAATTTTCATCAACATGCTGATTCCAATCTTCTCATTGTTCTCATATGATTTCAACCATTCTATCATGACAATTTGCCATCCTTGACTTCCTATCATCCTTTGGTTAAATTCATCATTCTAACATCAACATTTAATACATAAATTCATCACAAATTAGAAAACACAGCAGCCCTCACAAGGTTGGAATTAATAACTTTAGTATCTAACAATCACATTAACAATTTTAGGAATCAATCTATGAATTGAAACATTTATTACTCACCTTAATTCTTCACTTTTTCCTAATCTTTGGCTGGTGTTTAGGGGCAGTGAGAGAGCTTCATGCAAAGGAAATAAATTTTACACACCATAGGAAAAATTTGAAGAGTTTTTACTTGATTACCTTGGAAAACCTTTGAATTTCTCTAACAAAACTTGAGATCTTTTCTTATTTTTCTTCTTCTCTTCTTAGTGTGCACGAAATTTTCTGGTAAGGGGCATATTTTCTGACTCTAAAAACCCTAATTACTTTTATAATAATCCTCCAAAAATAATTATAAAGATTTCTACATTTTTCTACAATTTTCCTCATTTTTTTGTGATAAAAGGAGACACCTGGGAGGCCTTATTGAACGTCTAGCTCCCCCCCCCCCAAAATGCTGAGCAATCAGCTCTTAATCTACTAATTTTAAGCCACCTTTACTGCTAAATGGGGTTTATTACCAAAAGATCCCAAAATTTCACTTTTTTGCACTTAAGTTTCTAGCTTCTTGGAGAAGTTTGAGATAAGCCAAGGGCCCACATTTTTGGACATAAATTTTCATATTTGGGTCTTTAAAGTGTGTTCTAATCCAACCCAATAAAAAAATTTTTGAGTTGGATAAAAAGTAAAAAGGGTTTATTACATTTTGGCCTCAAATAGGTCACTTTCTTTGCAATTTTGCCCCTAGGCTTGCAAACATTTTTAAAATTAAAATTTTGGACTTGCATAATAATTTTTAAACTCTAAAAATTAATTTAGGCCAACCACCTAAATAAAATAGTTAATGTACTAAGTTTTTGACTTATTTTTCCCTTTTTTAATTTACCAGATTTCAAAATTTTGATCAAACTCTAAAGGAATTTCCATAAACCCATTCTTAGGTTTTTAAATCCTAATTTTCATTTATTGTAGTGATTATTAAAATTTCCAAAGTTTTCTAGTTAGTCTCACTTCAAAATTATCCTTTCGATTCGTCCGATCACTTGATTTCCCGCTAGAACTTTTAAATCAAGGTTTCTTGAATAAAATTCATTGGTATTCTTACCCTATGGTAGGGTTATTACATTAATCTCATTTAGGGCTCTCAATTTTCTTGAATCGACTATTTGATTCAATTGAGTTTCTTCCAATTTTACTTCTACTTTACTTTTATTTTGTGCTTATTTAATACATTGCTTTTACATTAATTTTGTGCAACTAACCCCTAAATTCTAATTTTGTTCTACATACAACTTATTATTGCATTGTTGCATTTTGACTTTAATTCTGTTTCTACACACATTTTGTTTCATTGCATTATCATTCTATTTGCCTTAGTTCTTCATATTTTCATTGTATAAATAATTAAATAATTGTATATATATTGTTAAGAAATAATCTAGGATAGATAAAATCAATGGATCACTAGGGGTACAACTTGGTTGTGCCACTATACAACATTATCTTATAGCACACCAGTTTTAATACAATTTTGGTACATTGTGACGTGTACATCAAAATTTTGGTGCCGCTGCTGGGGATCCTTTTAAATTTATCTTTTGCTACATATTACTAGCAATTTATTACACAGTTATTCAAGCATTCTAGTTAGTAGTTGCATATTTTAGTGCCTCACTTTAATCATTGCTATTTCTGTTGTTTCTAAATTTTTTGTTGTTATTTCTGTTGTTTCTATTCTACTATTTTTATTTTTATTGTTTCTAATTTTGTTATTGTTGTTCCCGCTAATTTTAATATTGTTGTTGCTGTTTTTGCTCTTTTTAATTTTGTTATTGCTATTTTTGCTGTTTCTAATTGCAGCTACTATTTTTGACATTTTTGTGTTTAATTCTATTATTTTTAATTCTATCATGTCTGATTTTGCTATTTCCAAGCTTGTTAATTTTGATTTACATGTTAAAAATATCCATGATGGCCTACTTGCTGAATTTCCTGAAATTTCTCAATTTATGAATTGTATAGATGACCATGAATGCACTTGTGATATTTGCTATTTCCAAGCTTGTTAATTTTGATTTACATGTTAAAAATATCCATGATGACCTACTTGCTGAATTTCCTAAAATTTCTCAATTTATGGATTATATAGATGACCATGAATGCACTTGTAAAGATAATGATGTTAAGTGTGATATTTGTGCTGAAATTTTTGCATTTTTATATGTTAAAATAGCAATGCTATTTTAAAAATTACAGAAAAACAACATGAGGAGGATATTCTAACTTTAGAACAAAAAAATGCTTTTATCTTGATCATTCACTCTCACCATTTTGTTAAACATGTTCAATTTTTTTTACCAGATGAAGTTGAAAATTCAAGAAATAAGAATAATTTAAGAATAGCACTTGGCCCATTTATGGTGGATGATTCAAACTTTCATAACATCTTTTTTATGGATGACACAAAGCTTGGCAAATTAAAAGCAAAGGAAATAGTCCATCCTCATATAGATCCTGGTTGAAGAAATTAAAGCCATGGTCTAGCCAAAGACATTAAAAAAAGGTGCTTCTTGGGAGGCAACCCAAGCCATTTAGATTTACTCTCTCTTACCCTTATCTTTTATTTTTCATATCCTTTATCTTTCTTGATATTATTCTTGATGAAATTGATATGCTTTACATTGAGGACAATGTAAAATTTAAGTGTGGGGGGAGACTTTAGGATTTACTTTATGCTTTTGTGTCTTTTTTATTTACTTTATGCTTTGTGTTTTCATTCAATATTTTTAAAAAAAATTAAAAATTAAAAAAAATAAAATATATTTTTCACTTGATTTTGAGTCACTTTGAGTCTTTTTTAGTTATTTTCCATTAATGGAGATTTTGCACTTTCATGAGTAACATTTAATTCAAGTTAAATAGGATTCATAATATGATTGAATGAATGATTTTGCTTCTTAAAATTAATTAAGATTTTGCACTTTCATGAGTAACATTCAATTGAAGTTAAATAGGATTCATAACATGATTGAATGAATGATTTTGCTTCTTAAAATTAATTGATGTAGTGATAGATTTTGAATTGGTAAATTGAATTTGGTAGCGTGACTCACTTTATGAGAATTTGAGCCTTTTATTGAAAATTAATATTATGATATTGTATTTCCTTCTTGTGTGATGTTATTCCATGATTTGTTTCTCTAGAACTTGCTTTGAATCTTTTTGAGATTACATTTTGCATATGCATGCACAAACATGATTAAGGCATTCTTTCTTTCTTTTAAGCTAGAGCCATAAAGCCAACCTTGAAGTTTTTACCTTTGTTAAGCCCTTTTGAGCTTTTATTATCCTTTTTTGTTGATTAACCTATGATCATATTTTTTCAATAAATATCTTTATCTAATATTAGGGATTAGTAGAGCATTTGAATTTTTATGAGATAGGTTGTTGAATAAGTGTGGGGGTGTGTGAGTTTATGTCTTGTGAAAAATTGTCATCAAAGGTTAGTTTAAAAAAAATAAATCAATCAAAGTTCAAAAAAAAAGAAGAAAAAAAAGAAAGAGAAAGAAGAGTAAAAAAAATAAAAAAAAAGAAGAAAAAGATAAGAGAAAAGAAAATTAAATAAAGAAGTTAATGAGTATTTGAATTTAAATTTGGATTGATATGTTGAGTTGTAATTGTTTATAATTTACCCATGTGTTTTTAGTTCAGGTGCTCTATTGATTTCTTTAGTTTCTAACCTTCTTTCATCCTTATTTTTTCTTCCTTTTCCCTAGCCCCATTACGACCTTAAATAAAGTCCTTTTAATTTGTATGTGCATGTGACTTGAGTAATGCTAATTAGATGATTAGCAAGCTTATGGTAAAAAATTTCACAGAACGAACTTTGAGTGAAACACTTTAGCCTAAACATTTGAGAGATGGAGAGTGAAGTTTGT
Source organism: Sindora glabra (assembly GCA_020226215.1). Taxonomy (NCBI): domain Eukaryota; kingdom Viridiplantae; phylum Streptophyta; class Magnoliopsida; order Fabales; family Fabaceae; genus Sindora; species Sindora glabra. The sequence continues at coordinate 27,225,566 of CM035228.1, forward strand.
GAAAATCTACCAATTTGATCCACTTTTTTTGAATGAAGTTATTATGTTAGTTAGTTTTAAGTTTGTTAAGATTTTTCTTCATGATATGTTATGTTTCTTGCTGCCTTTGGTTGGTTCTTGCTTATAGATTTGTGAATTTGAAGTTATTGGAAAGTAAAGTCTTTTGTTTCTAAATTTTAAATAAAGTTTTGTCTTGCCCAAGGACGAGCAAGGGATAAATGTGGGGGAATTTGATGAGAAAAATATTTACTATTTTATTTTCACTTGTTTTTATGTCTCTTAGGTGTTATATTTGCTTAATTTTATAGAATAAGCCTTTTTTTATAATTTTGGATTAATTTTACAAGTTTTTGAATTTATTTGATAAATGCTGGATTTTGATACTGTTTCTATTTTTCAGTCATCACTTAGGCTCCAGATGTTGGATTGATTCAAATTTTATATTAATGGAAAGCTAAAAGAGATATCTACAACTTTTATATTTTGGTCAAAGCTTAGTTCAGAATCCATCAAGCCTTTACTTGGTTAACAACCTAAAGTTGTGTTTCTATCCTAACTGAACCCATTTCTATATTTGGACCATATTTGGAGCTCTAGTGGTCCGATTGACCTGAAAAGAATGCCCAAATTCTTAGAAGACACAGGCCTACAACTTTCACGTTTATGGATCTTCCAAAATTCATCAATTTCATGGTCAAAATCAAGCTGGAAGTCAGATCAGTGAGATTTCACTACTGGACCTTCTAGAAGAAATTGCTAAGTTTTATAATCCTAATAAGAATAGGATCAGTAAAGCCTTAATTTTTGTAATCCTAAGAGGCTAAGATTAGGATTCTATAGGTTTTATTAGATATAAATAGAGATAAGGGGGTAGATAATATATCATACAATCATACAATCAAACTTTACACAGTTTAGCAGTTTAGTTTTCTTTCTTCTTCTTTAAGTTTTTGTCTTCCAATCATGGAGGGCTAATTTTCTGAGGTTGATTCAAGGAGTTTGAAGATCTCCTCTTAAGTATTATGAGATCATGCTTTGTAATGTTGATCATTTTTAATTAATTTTCCACTTTCTCTATTTAATTATGTTGAATTCTTGAGATTTCATGTGTTGGGTATTGATTTGATATAATTAATGTTCATCCTTGTAGTTTATGAATTCTTTGCTATTTTATTATGAAATTATGGTTGAAAAATCATAGTTTTATGCATAAGGATAGAGGGTTGAGGGATTAATTTGGAGATTTCTAATTTAATTTCTCAAATCAACTGAATTCTAATTATAAATCAATTTCGATCATGGTTAGGGATTATAGCAATTGCTTAATTCAATTAATCCTAATTGATTAAATAATAGACGATTGTTTTGCATAAAATTCACGAATTATTGCAGGGATTCTGGGCAATTCAAAGTTGAAGAATTAATTAGAAAAAAAAGTTAAATCCTAATTTATCTATGATTAATCCAATTTATGGCTCTCAATTTCCTTGAATTGGCTATTTGATTCTATTGAGTTTCTTCCAATTTTACTTCTACTTTACTTTTATTTTGTGCTTATTTAATACATTGATTTTACATTAATTTTGTGCAACTCTAATTTTGTTCTACATACAACTCATTATTGCATTGTTGCATTTTGACTTTAATTCTGTTTCTGCACACATTGTATTACATTGCATTATCATTTTATTTGCCTTAGTTCTTCACGTTTTTCTTACATAAATAATTAAATAATTGTATATATATTGTTAAGAAATCATTTAGGAATGATAAAATCAAAGGATCACTAAGGATACAACCTAGTTGTGCCACTACACAATTTTATCTTACAACACACCAGTTTTAATACATTTTTGGTGCATTGTGATATGCACATCATCGCCTCTTCCACAAGTTCTATAGTCTTCTGTCATCTCTTTGCCTTTTAATGTCATCCTTCATTATATTAAATTCTCTTTTTATTATTTTTTGAATTGTCATATTGCATTAATGTTTTTCTTTTTGTCCTTAACCATGATCCTTTTTATCTTCAACAAGACAAAACACACCATTAACATTAGAAACTTCAATTACATAGAAATTATGAAGATTTGACATTTGTTTAGACATTTTATTTGAACTTTTCTTCAAAAATTGATGATACTTCATAAGTTAAGGTTAAGAAATATAATGAAATCTTCTTTTCAATGCTTGATATGGTTTCTTGATTATCATTGACTCTAACTTCATTGATTAGTAGCAACCATGAACTGTCCATCTTCAAAAAGACTAGACAAATTATATGTTACCTCATAATGAATTCTCTTTTTGTCAACTTCTCTAAATAAATAATGTAAATCATGAACTATTTCTTCAACATCAATCACAACATCTTCATCTTTAAAAAGACATGACAAATCATAGATTATCTCATCATGGATTCTCCAGTTCTAACCCACTTCTTCTACTTTAACATCTTATATTGGTAATGTGGTCTTTTTATCTTCTTTAATTACACAAGAAAACCTTGAGTCATTTTTTTTCATAGATTCTAAACTTTATTATTCCTTTTTAATCTTTAGATTTTTTTCCTTCTTGGATCTTTAAATTCCCATTAGTTTATTCAAATTCAACATCTATATTTACAAATACATAAATGCAAGTTGGTTTTTGAACAAACTCATCATTTCAATTGTTGAATATCTCATGATTTTCCTCTCCTTTTCCTTATTATAAACATTATACTACTTTTTCCAAGCTTATTATGTAGTGGTTGCATCCATTATGATCTTCATCATGACATAATCCAAACCTTAGTGGATAATGCTAAAGGCTGATTAGTTAATTTTCCTTTCTTGTGCTAAAGCATCCTTCTCTTTTTGAAATAATATAGCATCATCACTTGGTAGGAAATAGCCTTTCTCTGCACTCTTCCATACACCTTATGCTCTTAGCAACTCCTTCATATGAATACACCAATGACCATAGTTCCTTTTTACTAGGACATGATACACTCTATCATTGTCCAACATCTTTCAACACTTTGGAACCTACCTTTCCACTTCACTATAATACTTTGAAACTAAGCTATGATGCCACTTTGTTAGGAGGAAGAGGAATATCTAAAAGAGAACTTAGACTTATTTAATTGGATCTCGGGGTATATATAGTACTTAAGGGTGATTTTTAATGCATGTATATAGATACGCTAATAAATAAATCACTTAAATCTAGATGCATGGACCTTAACATAAATGGATCACACATATCTAGATGTATGTAATTTAACATTCAAAGTATATGCTTACACACAAAAAACCTAATAGATATATGAACTCAAACATGTAAAGTTACAAAATTACTACTTTCAACAATCTATCTATACATTGAATTAAGTTGACTTCATCTTTATTGCTTAAAAGCATGAGCATTCCAAGGGAAGCTAGGCTCTCTAACAAGAATAGACCCAATTACACCAAGGCTAGTTGATTAACCTTGACATATAGTTTTTCTAGTTTCATCAAATCAATTTTCCTCAAGATTTCAAGTACTAATATCTATCTAAAAGTAACATCCAGTTCAAGCCCTCCTCATTATAGTTTCTAATTTGTATCCTCACATACTTCTCCTTTAATTCCCCAATGTTATCTAAAAGCAAGTGTTTGACCTTTTAAAATATGAGATGAATGATGCATTTATAGGATGTATAATAGTTGGATAGAAAGAAGTAATTTAGAGAAGAAACCATCTAGCTAGCATGATTTTCATATAAAAATTGAATTAAAATAGATCAAGATAAATTTTAAAAAAATCCTGCATAATTAATGCATGATTAGTACTAAAATAATAAATAAGGATTAAAATCAAAATTTTTACATAGTCTTACTATTTCTATATTATATTTCTTGCTTTCATTTATGGATCATTTTCAAAAAAATAAAATAAAACAAAAAATAGATATCACTCTTTAGCTTAACATTCTTTATCAAAGAGTATGATATTCTCACATTCAAAAAGATGAATAATGGACTTCTTATTTCTTAAAAGAATATGCAAAGTGAGTAATACATTAGTTATAAAAAAAGGAAAAAAGATGAATGGTACATTTACATTATTTATCACTGAAAGTGCAGATCAAATTATGCATGATTGATATTTTAATGGATTTTATTTAGAAAAAATAGATAAGTGTAGTAAACCTAAAAATCACATAGATATTCAACTTGTAAAACTGTGCACTTTCAAATTAATTCTATTTTATGTTAGCTTTTTATATAGAATCATAGATTATTAGATTATAGGGTACCTGTAATATTTTGATGTAGATCCTTATCTCTTTGATTGGTATCTTTAATATATGAAGCTATTGAAAGAAGCTTCTTCTCCTAGCTTGATATCATTTTTGTTAACCACAAGTTTTATATGATGAGTTTTGATTATGACAAATGAATGTTGCAATAGCATTGCATATCTTTATACCAAAATGTTATAAAATCTTAAATAGACATGCTACATTATAATTTCAAAAGCAATGCTTGATTATGTGCTAAAAATGTTATACAATCATCAATAACCATATGATTGATCAAGATACATGATATGATAATTATGTATGTTTTTATGTGCTAATTTGTTATATATTTTACATATGAATCATAAATCAATATCTTGATATATTAAATTAGTCTAGCTATATATATGGTTTGTAATGTTTATATCTATTATATATGAAAGTCCAAAATAAAGAAGAGTGAGCATTAAAGTAAAGCAATCAAAGATCTTATCATGCTCAAATTAAGAATGAACAAGGAAGAAAGGCAAGAAAGAAAATGTGATCAAAGTATTAAAGGATGATCATATTCAAGTTTTGAAAGCTAAGAAACATCAAGAAAAGCATAAGGACTTCATTAGTATAATTTTTCACTTTAGGTTTATACTTTCTCGTAAGATAAAGTCTTTCATGATATAGAGCTTAAGCATGTTTTTATAATTTTAACTTAATCAAAATATTTTAAAAAGATAGCCTATTATCATATTTTTACAAAATAGCCCATGGGACATTTGAGAAATTAATGAGATACAAAGTTTTGATCTTTTCAATTTTAACATTTAGTCACTTTTTTAATCATATCTCACAAAATACTTGTGATTTGATTGTTAAACCTTTTCTATACAAAAATAAACTTAATTATCTTTTCACAACCTATGGCGATATCATTTACTTAAAATGATTAATATATGAAAATGTTATAATTTTTTCAAGTTAAGTTTTGAAATTAGTTTTTTGCATTCCAATCTTTTCTAACCTTTGCTTATTATTTTGATCATATCTCAAAAACTACAAATGATATGAGTATGAAATTATTTTTATTGAAAGTAGACTCAAAGAACTTTCCATGGATAAGTCATTTGCTTAAAATGATGAAAATATGAAAGAGTTATGAATTTTATAATTTAACTCTCAAAATCATATTTTTACAATACACTCTTTATGACTTTTACTCGTTATTTAAATATATCTCAAAAATTACATTAAATATGAGTATAAAACTAGTTCCATTTAAAAATAGACTTAAATGGCTTTCCGAGATAGCTCACTTGCTTAAAACGGACTTAAAATGAAGAAGTTATGATCTTTTAAAATTAAGTTTACAATTTTATTTTTGAGAAACAATTGACCAATCGATTTTGGATAGGCAAAGGTAAAAATTTTCATCAAAATCAATTGACCAATCAATTTTGACTATTTTAATGCATAGATAATAGCTAAAAATGACTAATTTTCATTTCCAACTATGACTATAATACTATATGAGCTTCTTATATAAGCAAAGAAATATCAAATACAATTAAGAAAAAGCTTGAACTTTATCTTTTAACATCATTTCACTCTTTCTTTCATCAAAATCATGAACTAAGCTCTCTATTTGAAATTTGTCTATTCTAGGAGTTTGATTTGTTTCATTCACTCTATAAAAAAGTTTGTTTGAGTTGATATTCATGTTATATCACTTTCTAACTATGAAGAGTGAGGTATTCTTTAGAAATTCTTTGAAAATATGAGGTATCCTTTGTAAAGAGAAAATTTGCTCAAGGAAAAATAAGGATTTGTAAGAAAGCTTCTTCAAGTGCCAAGTTAACTCTTAAAGAGGTAGTGGATCGAAGCACAAGCTTGGAAAACTTAGAGAGTGGATGTATACCATAGAGAAGATATTCAAGGGGAAACTACTATAAATCTTTGTGTTTAATTTTTCTACCTTTACTTTATTTACATTTGTTTATATGCTCTATTTTTTTTATCACTTGTTATGTTTTTGTTATTGAATTATTTTTCAATGCTTATATTGATGAACAGATGATTAAATGCTTAAAAAGGGTATATATCTATATATATGCTTATTGATGGTTTGTTTATGTAGTTAATGAAATTGCTAAATATATTGTGTTTTAACATTGATCTTGATGCTTGGATGAGTGAATGGTTGAAAAAGAATCTATTTATGTATATGCTTCTTGATTCCATATCTATGCATAATTAAATGAGTTACTTTGTACAAGTACATTAAATTGTTATATATTGTATGCAAACCTCTTCATTAGATTATCTTGAATTTGTTTCTTAATGATTTATTTATATATGGTTGAATGAGTTAACCGACCTTACAATCCCGCAAGTGCATGGGTTAAGTCTAGTTATAGTATAAAAGATTATCGTTCTCCACAGGGATTGTAGGTTGAGTACTAACTAAATCTCAAGTAAAATTATCTAGGCAGATCAATTGATAGTGTGAATTAAGAGTGAATTGCAAAACAGAGCTTAACTATCAAAAATAAGGTTTGATTCAATAGAATGAAGGCGTACTCAGCTTAAGGATCCCCTGTACATTTCACTATGGAATGAATATAGTCCTCTAACTTGGTTTACTATTAATTAAGATTGCTGGATTACCAAAATTTAGCTATACCTCATTGCAAGGCTACTAGCTACTAACCAAAAGACTAAGTGCCCAGAATTACTCTAGTAATCACTCATCTAGGTTGCATTAACTTGCTTAGAATCCGTTCTTGGACATTTCATCCTGTGCAAAAGAATCCAATTAGCTTAATTCCTAAGTCTAATTGATATTCCCAATGATCATGCAAGATCCGATTAATTAATTGGTCATTTCAACCTAAAATCAATTAATCCATAACACAAATCCAATATTCCGGATATATTGGCTTGTTCCAGATAAAACAGCATAATCAAATCATAATTCAATAGTAAATCAAGCTAGATTATATAAAATTCAGTTCCATAAATCCATGAACAAGTTCACCCAAGTTGAGCACAAGGGTTTAGTGTGAATACATTGCAAAATCAAAAGAAAACCAGAAAACAGAGAGGGAAGTCAAACAATTCATGAAGATCTACAAATTTCTTGCTTGATTTTTCAATTCCTTGCTTGAATCCACATTAGAAGGTGCCCCTGGTGAGTTTGGGTCTCCCCTAGGGCTTCTCCCAGCAGCTCTCCTTGTTAATTCTTGGTTTTTCCTCCTCCTCTTTCAAAATTTCACGCAAAACTTATATTGGTGATGTACACGGGGTCCAACACGGCCCGTGTTATACCCCGTGTTTCTCAGCGAAAGTTAAGCAGAATGATACATGGTGTGCGACACGTCCCATGTTCTTCCCCGAAGTGTCAAGCAGTAATGTACAGGGTGAAGTACACGGCACATGTCCTACTCCGTGTTCTTCGACGAACCTCAGAACTGAAGGGCAGTATGATACACGGGGTATGACACGGTCCGTGTTCTACCCCGTGTTCTTCTCTGAGCAGCCCAGTGAAGCCTCGAAGCAATCCAAAATGAAACATGGCCCTAAACACGAGGTTCCCATACCCAGTGTTCTTTGTCAAGTGAACAAATTTGCTTTAATTCTTCACAATTTGAATGGTTTTGCTTCCGGATCCTTTTCTAATGCTCATATGTGTCATTTCAAGACCTGAAAACATAATATAGAGCATCTAAGTATCCTTTTCAATCTATTTGCACAAAATACTAAGTACATAAGTGATGAAACACATAGAATTTAGGTGCATTTGTGCATTTATCAATTCCCCTACACTTGAATCTTGCTCGTCCTCGAGCAAGGAAGTAAGAGAACAAGAAAATCTACTCCAATTTTTATTCTTTCCTCTTTTCTTCTCTTTTTTTTTATTTAATTAGGCAATGATTCAACAAATCAAATATTAGGATCAAGTCATGCCAAGCGACTAAATGAAAATAAAGCAACTAAAAAAAGTCAATCCTCAACATAGAAGCAAAAGAGAATAGCCTCACAAGTAAAGTGTTTACTCTCACTCTCAAAACAAGGCTTGTGTATACTCTCAAGTCAATCAGCTCAAGATTTAATGCTACCATATGCTTGCAAAAACTCTAATCTCCACTACTATAATGTAAAATGCATGCAAATCAGAGGACTTTATTAGGGAAAAAGGTAAGGATAGGGGAAAGGAATATAAAAAGGGTGAAAAGTGATTGAGCCATGAGTTTGAAGGAAAAAGACACATTGGTCATGAATTTGACCATTGTCGAGTTCCATTACTCAGCTTAACATAATACCTTGAATCAACCCTTACTTCAACCTCCATTCTTCTCCTTTTAATTTTCATCATCATTTTTCTTTTTTTTTATACATATTAATCAGCAAACATAACATTTTTTTTTATTTATTCCCAACAGGCTTTTCTTCCTTTTCTTCTTCCCAAATTATTTATTTGACACCAATTTTTATGGTGTTTTGTTTTGTTTTTTTTATTTTTTTTTATGATTAAAGTTATAGATCAACTTATCCAACTAGCAGCACTAAGTAAGGACCTCTAAAATAGCCAAACTCATATAATGTGTCTAAGTTCCCTTAAACTCTAAGGTTCAAGTTCACTTGGGCAGTGGCTTTGGATATACATGGTATGGCTAGGCTAGAAATGAGGGTCCAAGGCTCAAAGTGGCTAACTAGGGAAAAAGCTAAAAATAGTTTAGGGAATAACAAAGAAAAGGGGTTCAAATAAGCCAAACAAATAGAAAGGGTAAAGAAACATGTCCTCATCATTTTTGACATGCAAAATACATAAAATGTAGCCTCAAAAAGAGCAAATGCAAGTTCTAGAGCAAAAAGTCAAGAGTGATGACATAATCCCACAAGAAGAAAAATGAGCTTTAATTTCTAATGTAAAAATTGCTTAAAAGGCTCAAATCTCACAAGGGATAATTATGCTCATTACTCTTAGCTTCAAGCCTTAGATTTTTCTTATCAAGTTGCTAAATATTCATTAAAGAAACAAGGCATGAATCAATCACTTTATTCAATAAATTGCCTTAATTAATTTTTTTTTTCATTTTTTTTATCATTGAAATTGGAGCAAATTTCAGTAATCTAAATCAATCAAGCAAGTTCAAGCGCAAAACATTGCAAAACACTACTCCCCCACACTTAAAATTGAACATTATCCTCAATGTACAAAATAGTAAATGGGAAAAGAGACAGAGAATAGCTGGGGGACCGAAACTTTCCTAACATGTGAAGTATGGTGGCCCAGTATACCGCAGGGAGATCCAAAAGCAGAGACAAAGTAGGAGAGAGAGAAAGGAGACTAGTAATCTAAAAGAAAGAAAGTAAAATACTGGAAAAATATACTATTAGTTATTGCAGACATTAATATTAAAAGTGTAAGAAAATAAAGGAGAAATAGTAATATAATAAAGAGTAAATCAAAGTGCATAGTCAATATATGTACAAACCAATAGAAATAGAAATAGACAGGCGGAATAAGTAAAAAGAAAACAGAGTAGCTAAGTAAAAGGAAAAATAAGCAGTAAATAATCTAAGCTACTGGGTAGGAGGGTCCGGGTCAGCAGGGGAAGATGGATGGAAAAGGGGCTCGACCATGCTCTTTATGTGTCTAGAGCGCCTGTCCAAGTCATCATAGAGTCCCTTGATCCGCGTCTGACGCTTGGATATCAGTCGGAGCTCAGCTAAAATCTGCTGCTGGCTAGATAGGATATCTCTGAAGTAAGCCTCAGATGGTACTCTGCTCTTGGTAGAAGATGAGGACCAAAATTAGGAGCTGGATCATCTCCTGGAATATGCTGCTCCTCCTGTTGGGACTGCTGCTGCTGCTGCTGCACCGGTTAGATTCCCATAGCTATAAGAATGCCCCTTCGAAGGGGTGCCATGTGAGAAACTATGGTCAGCGATCCATATGGCCGGTCAAAGACTCCTAACCGTCTGGCTAGTCGAGTAATATATGGACCAGCAGTTATGCTAGCAACTCTCCTATCCATGGCCTGGGCCGAGAAGAAATGAGCAAATGCTCCTCCAATGTGAATGGGCACCCTCTCAATCATGTTGTATAGGAAGAGTATATCGAAAGTGTTGACAACCCCGTGACTATGCTCCCGTCCACTCAGAGTGTGACTGAAAATAGAGTGGAGCACACGCTAGGCAACTCTCCTAAGGCTAGACGCCTTACTCTTGGTAGGATCATACGTGTTCCCAGTGGCTATGTTAGTCCATACCCGCCACTCTTGGGTCCCGTGGGGCAGTCCTACCAGCATGTCCTGGTACTCTGGAGTAGTCACAAACTCCACAGAATAAAGTCCCAGGCGAACAGACAGTTGGGTCACACTCATAGAATAGGCGACTCCTCCAAGTCTGAACTGAATAGTATCAGCTGAATCGACTGTCCCAAAATACCTCTCCAAATAGAAGGTGCTGAGGAACTCTAAAGTGAGCTCCCTGTAGGTAGGCTCTCTAATCTCAAAGAAAGTTTCCCAAGCTCCAACACTGATAAGCTCACGTATCTCCTCCTCCAATCCAAACTCCCTCAGCATTGCCCAGTCTAAGAATCTCCCCTCTACAAATGACTTATCCTTGTGTCTATCATAGGCTTGAATATGAGCCTCTTCAGTGAAATCTAAGAAAGGGTGTGTCGATCCTCTAGAGGATGTCCCTCTAGATATACTACCCTTGGTAGTCTTTCTGGTAGTGGTCTTTTATCTTTTAGACATGATCTGCAAAAGGAATTGATAAAGTGAGAGAGTGTATTGAGAGTATATCAGCCAGTAGATTCCTCAAACAAAAATTCAGCAGTATCCAGTATCCAAACATTCAATAACCAATCCTTCAACATGAAGCACAATTCAAAATTAATGTCATCAATGCAGTTAAGTGGCTATATCAATGAGGTAAAGCAGGGAATCAGATAATCAACCAGTAAACTTCAAAAAGGACTTCAATTCAAGTAATTAAAGAGTTCCAATTCAAACAGTCAAAGATTCAATACACATAAGCAATTACATTGGAGTTCAATAAATAACTAAGTCAATCAGTCAAACTTATCCATCAATTAACAGTTCAAGTCCTATTAATCAGAGATTCTAATTCAATTCATCAATCAAAGCTTCTAATTCAATCAATCAATCATGAGAGGTGTAAATTCCATCAATCACACTTATGGATTCCTATGTAAATTCCTATGTAAAGTCATACAATCAACCAATCAAACATCAACTTCAAGGGATTTCAACATTCCTATGACTTCTAACATGCATTTGAAGATAATAATCATAAGTAATTGCAATAAACTCCAAAGAATTCTAAGAACAGGCCCTTACCTCTTGAGATGATGAAAAAAACCCTAAGTTCGTGTTGAAATGAGAAGAATAATCTAAATTGCAACTTTCAACCGATTAAATTGCAAATCAAGTAGCAAAATAACCACAAATGGCAAAATCAAACACTTTAATCGGTGTATTTCGGTGATATGGTGTGCAAAAATGCAGGGAGAAGGGTTAGGGCAGTAAGGAAGAAGAAGAAATTTAGGGGAAATCTGGAAAAATCTGGGTTTTTGACGATTAAAAGCTCTCTTGCACAGGAACATGGGGTTCAACACATCCCGTGTGGTACCCCGTGTTTCTTCGCGGATGAGTGTTCTGGGTTTCGCAGACTTACACGGGGTCTGACATACCCCGTGTTCTACCCCGTGTTTCCTTCTGGAATATGTTAAAAATCCTTGCAATTGTACACGAGGTTAAACACGACCCGTGTTTAACACCGTGTTTCTTTTTGAATGACACTAACAAAATGCGCACTAGTACACGGGGTGTAACACGGTACGTGCTGTACCCCGTGTTTCTCTCTAGAAGGCTCATGTTCAGAATTCCTCATCAGTGGTTCAACCAGAGAGGTACACGGGGTAGTACACAACCGTGTTCAACACCGTGTATCTCTCTGGAACTCCATTAAAATTATAAAGTTTTTCTGCGAATCAGACAGTGAGGAACACGGGGACAAACACGATACGTGTTCCACACCGTGTTTCTCACTGGAATGCGTTGAAAATCACAAGTCCCTTTAAAATTGCCAGACAGTGAGGAACACGGAGTAGTACACGGCCCATGTTGTACACCGTGTTTCTCACTGGACTGCGTTTTGAGCCTTCTGTGCAAGAAATCAGACAACAAACATGAATTCATGCCTAGTATACCTCAAAGACAGAGTCCACATGCAAAAATGAACATGTTAAATCAATACTTCATGACTTAAATGCCTCCACCACTCAGAAACTCAGATTGAAAAGTAGAAAACTAAGATTTAAAAAAAAGAAAACAGAAAATAAGCTTGGGTTGCCTCCCAAGAAGCACTTGTTTAAGGTCATAAGCTCGACCCCTGTTTCTTTATCAGTCTGGTGTTTCCATTATTGGTGGCCCAGCAACATAATGCTTCAATCTTTGGCCATTTACTTTGAAGTTGCCAGTGCTTTCGCTCCAAATCTCCACAGCTCCAAATGGATACATCTTCTTCACAAGATATGGTCCAGTCCATCTGGTCTTAAGCTTCCCTGGAAATAGTTTGAATCTTGAACTGAATAAGAGCACCAAGTCTCCTTCTTGAAATTCCCTTCTAAGAATGCGCTTGTCATGCCAAGCCTTTGTTCTTTCTTTATAAATCTTGGCATTATCATAAGCTTCGTTCCTCAATTCTTCAAGCTCAAGAAGTTAGAGCTTCCTTTTCTCCCCAGCAGATTGTAAATCAAAGTTGAGCAACTTGATTGCCCAATATGCTTTGTGTTCCATTTCCACTGGTAGATGACAGTGCTTTCCATAGATGAGCTGAAATGGTACCATTCCAATTGGAGTTTTAAAAGCAGTTCTATAGGCTTATAAGGCATCATCCAACTTGAGTGCCCAATTCTTCCTTGATCTAGATACAGTCTTCTCCAATATGGACTTAATTTCTCTGTTGGAAAGCTCAACTTGCCCACTAGTTTGAAGGTGATATAGAGTAGAGATCTTATGAGTTACTCTATACCCTCTTAAAAATGATTGAAATTGATGGGCAATAAAATGAGACCCTCCATCAGTAATGACAGCTCTAGGGATTCCAAACCTAGTGAACAACATCTTCTTGAAAAATCGAACTACAGCCTTGGCATCACAAGTTCGAGTGGCAATTGCTTCCACCCATTTGGAAACATAGTCAACCGCTACAAGTATATATCTGTTGCTGCAAGAAGGTGGGAATGGTCCCATGAAGTCTATTCCCCAGACATCAAATATTTCAACCTCCAGAATGTTATTCAAGGGCATCTCATGTCTCTTTGATATGTTTCCAACCCTTTGGCACTGATCATAAGAAGTGACATAATGGTGAACATCTTTAAAAAGAGTCGGCCAATAAAAACCTACCTGGGCAATTTTTGCAGCTGTTCTTGAAGCACCAAAATGTCCTCTATATGGAGAGGAGTGACGATGAAATAAGATGCTTGCAATTTCTTCTTCAGGCACACATCTCCTAAATAGGCCATCTACACATCTTCTAAATAGAAGAGGCTCATCCCAAAAGTAGTGCTTTACCTCTGTTAGAAACTTCTTCTTCTTTTAATACCCCGCATCCGGAGGTAAAACTCCACTCACAATGTAATTCACATAATCAGCAAACCATGGGATGGTTGAAGAAGAGACAGCTAACAAATAATCATCAGGAAGGGAATTATTGATTGGCATGTCCTTATCTTCCTCATCTCCTAATTCTTGCTTCAGTCTGGAGAGATGATCAGCTACAACATTCTCGGTACCTTTCTTATCTCGAATTTCTAGATCGAATTCTTGTAACAAAAGAATCCATTTGATGAGGTGAGGTTTAGCTTCCTTCTTGCTTAAAAGGTACCAGATGGCTGCATGATCTGTGAAGACTATCACCTTTGAATCCACCAAGTAAGATCTGAACTTGTCAACTGCATATACTATCGCAAGAAGTTCCTTTTCGATAATGGCATAATTCAATTGAGCTTCATCTAAAGTCTTGCTGGCATAGTAGATTGCATGAACCTTCTTATCCTTCCTTTGGCCAAGCACAGCTCCAATTACATAGTCACTAGCATCGCATATCACCTCAAATGGTAGATTCCAATCCGGTGTTTGCATAATTGGGGCGAAAATCAATGCTTTCTTTAGCCTGCAAAATGCATCCAAACAGTCTTAGGTTAAAATCAAAAGGAACATCTTTAGCAAGCAAGTTGGTCAAAGGTTTTGCAATTTTAGAGAAATCTTTAATAAAACGTCGGTAGAAACCGACGTGTCCTAGAAAACTCCTCACTCCCTTTACAGAATTTGGGGGAGGCAATTTCTCTATGATGTCCACTTTGGCCTTGTCTACTTCAATGCCATGTTCAGAAACTTGATGGCCAAGGACAATCCCTTCTCTTACCATAAAATGGCATTTCTCCCAGTTAAGAACCAAATTTACCTCCTCACATCTCTGCAACACTTGAGATAAATTGGTCAAACAGTTATCAAAAGAAGTGCCATATATAGAAAAATCATCCATAAAAACTTCCATGATATTTTTAATAAAATCAGAGAAGATAGCTATCATACAATGTTGAAAAGTAGCTGGAGCATTACACAAATCAAAAGGCATTCTTCTATATTCAAAAGTACCATAAGGACATGTAAATGTGGTCTTTTCCTGATCATTTAGATGTATAAGAATTTGAAAGAAACCAGAATAGCCATCCAAATAATAGAAATGTGAATGCTTAGCTAACCTTTCCAAAGTTTGATCAATGAAAGGAAGAGGGAAATGGTCTTTCCGGGTGGCCTTGTTCAATTTCCTATAGTCAATGCACATTCTCCAACCCGTGACAGTCCTAGTGGGAATTAGCTCATTATTTTCATTTTTTACCACAGTTAACCCCCCTTTCTTAGGTACAACATGAACCGGGCTAACCCACTGACTATCTGAAATTGAGTAAATTACCCCAGCATCAAGCAATTTCATTATTTCCTTCTTCACAACTTCTTTCATATTGGGGTTTAACCTTCTTTGATGTTCAATGGAGGGCTTACAATCTTCCTCCATCAATATCCTATGCATGCATATAGAAGGACTAATCCCTTTCAAATCAGAAATTGTATACCCCAAAGCTTTTCTATGAGATCTAAGCTGCTTAAGTAATTTTTTTGTTTCAATAGCAGTTAGATTTGCATTAACTATAACAGGATAAGTGGAATGGGGTTCGAGAAATTCATACCTGAAGGTAGAGGGAAGAGGTTTCAGTTCTACCTTAGGTGGTGTGTCTTCCTCATTGGTGGTTTTGTTGGACTCCACTTCCAATTGTTCAATAGCTGCTTCAGGGAGGGGAAGTGGTGGGCTTGCTTCCAAAAACTGTGCATATGCAGCAGTTTCCTCATCTTCAATCACTCCTTTTGTGACTAGACATGTTCAAGAGGATCTTGGAGGCTCTTTTTTAAAAGGTTTTCTTTCACAGCTTTGTCTAGCACATCTACCCTGCAAATTGAGTCTTCACAAACAAGTAACTTAATTGATTCATTCAAGTTAAATTCAACCTTTTCATCCTTAACAGATAATGAAAGTCTACCATTTTTAACATCAATTAAAGCACCAGCAGTGGCTAAAAATGGTCTACCTAAAATGATAGGGATTTGTGAATCCTCTTCCATTTCAAGCACAACAAAATCAACTGGTATGAAAAACTTACCAACCTTGATAGGTATATCCTCAAGAATACCTACTAGATACTTTACTGAACGGTCGGCTAGTTGAAGTGAAACCGTGGTGGGCTTCATCTCCTCTATGTTCAATCTCCTTGCAATCGACGGTGGCATAAGGCTCACACTTGCTCTTAAGTCACATAATGCCTGATCAATAGGGACATTTCCTATCACACAAGGAATGGAGAAGCCGCCTGGGTCCTTTAGCTTAGGAGGTAACTTATTCTGGATAATGGTACTACACTCCTCAGTTAAAACTACAGTTTCATGCTCCTCTAGCTTCCTTTTGTTGGAGAGAATGTCCTTCAAGAAATTTGCATATGATGGCATTTGTGAAAGTGCATCAGTGAAGGGAATATTGATGTACAACTTCTTCAGCACTTCCAAGAACTTTCTAAACTGCTTATCAAGTTTAGCCTTGGCTAATCTTTAAGGATAGGGGATAGGCAGTTTGTATGGTTCCGGAGGGACATATTTGGACTTGTCTAGTAGTTCCCCTTTTTTCTCTTCAGCTTCAATGGGAATTGAGGCCTTGTTGCCTTCTATTTGCTCCTCCCCCACACTTATCTCTTTCTCACTTTCTTGAGTGGCAATTAGATCATTTAATAACCTTCCACTCCTAAGAGTTATTGCCTTGTAATGCTCCCCAGGATTTGATTCAGGTTGAGCAGGGAGTTGGCTAAAAGCTCTAGAAGAAGATGCAGAAGCTTGTTGAGCAATTTGAGTTTCCAGCATCTTTCCATGAGTGGCCAATGAATCTACCTTGGAGGATAATTGCCTAATTGAATCTTCCATGGCTCTACCATACTATCTAAACTCTTCATTAGTCTTCTCTTGAGAAATAAGAAATTTCTCTAAGAGGCCTTCTAATTTTGTAGTAGAAGAGGTTTGGGCTGGTGGGTTGTATGGTCTTTGGTTTTGGAAACCGGGTGGTGGTGGTCTATTGGTGGTGGTTTGTGTGTTGTATGGTTGGGTGGACTTGTAAGAGAAATTTAGGTGGTTTCTCCATGATGGATTGTAAGTATTTCCAAATGGTTCATTTGAATTTTTCTATCCAAACCCACTATTATTCACATAGTTTACTTGCTCAGTAAAACCTTGTCCCAATGTACATTCAGTTGCAACATACCCTGTAATTCCACAAATCTCACAAGGAATGTCAGTAGCACCTGTTGCATTTACACTGTTAACATGAAATTTATCAAACTTAGCCATAAGTGCATCTACCTTGCTACTTAGGCTTCCTAATGCATCTACTTTAGCAGACAAATGATTAAAAGCATCTAATTCATACTTACCTGCTGCTTTCCTTGAAGGTCCCCTCTCATTTGACCATTGGTAATGGTTCAAAGCCATATCTTCAATTAACTTATATGCTTCATCCAATCTTTTGTTCATCAAGGCACCTCCAGCAGCAGCATCCACAGTAAGCTTTGTGTTGTAATTCAATCCATTGTAGAAGGTATGAAGAACAAGCCATTTCTCTAATCCATGATGTGGATATAGCCTTAGCAGTTCCTTATATCTATCCCAAGCATCAAAAAGAAATTCTCCTTCTCTTTGAGAAAATGTAGTGATTTCATTCCTCAATTGGGCAGTCTTGCTTGGAGGAAAATATCTTGATAGGAAAGCTCTCAGTAGCTCTTCCCATGTGGTGATTGATCCAGCTGGTAATGAGTGTAACCAAGCTCTTACTCTATCCCTCAAGGAGAATGGGAAGAGTCTAAGCTTGATAGCATCCGCTGCTATACCATTGATCTTGATTGTATCACAATATTCTAAAAAAATCTGGATATGGAGGTTAGGATCCTCCATTGGCAATCCACTAAACTGGTTTTGCTGCACCATAGACAACAAAGCTGGCTTCAATTCAAAGTTATTAGCCTCAACAGCAGGCCTTCTTATACTGGATTGAAGACCAATGGCATTGGGTGCTGCAAACTCTCTAAGTGATCTATTGTCCATGTCTTCAATTACTGGTTCAGGGTTGATTGCTTCTTGGATGTGAACTAATTTTTGCTCTCTTCTTCTCCTAAGCAGAGTTCTTTCAATTTTCGGATCTAAGTCAAGAATTCCTTCAAGACTTCTCCTTCGCATATACAAAGATTTGCTGCAAAATGAATAGGTAACACTCGAATAGAACAAGATGAGAAAGAAATACTATAAAAATAAGAAAATCAGAACAAGATGAATTAAGAACTAAAAGAAAATGAATTGCCTAGTCTAATTCACTCAAAACTTGCTGTTAATATCAATTGGATACAATCCCCGGCAACGGCGCCAAAAACTTGACCTTACAATCCCACAAGTGCACGGGTTAAGTCTAGTTATAGTATAAAAGATTATCGTTCTCCACAGGGATTGTAGGTTGAGTACTAACTAAATCTCAAGTAAAATTATCTAAGCGGATCAATTGATAGTGTGAATTAAGAGTGAATTGTAAAACAGAGCTTAACTATAAAAAATAAGGTTTGATTCAATAAAATGAAGGCGTACTCAGCTTAAGGATCCCCTGTACATTTCACTATAGAATGAATATAGTCCTCTAACTTGGTTTACTGTTAATTAAGATCGCTGGATTACCAAAATTAAGCTATACCTCATTGCAAGGCTACTAGCTACTAATCAAAAGACTAAGTGCCCAGAATTACTCTAGTAATCACTCATCTAGGTTGCATTAACTTGCTTAGAATCCGTTCTTGGACATTTCATCCTATGCAAAAGAATCCAATTAGCTTAATTCCTAAGTCTAATTGATATTCCCAATGATCATGCAAGATCCGATTAATTAATTGGTTATTTCAACCTAAAATCAATTAATCCATAACACAAACCTAATATTCCGGATATATTGGCTTGTTCCAGACAAAATAGCATAATCAAATCATAATTCAATAGTAAATCAAGCTAGATTATATAAAATTCAGTTCCATAAATCCATGAACAAGTTCACCCAAGCTGAGCACAAGGGTTTAGTGTGAATATATTGCAAAATCAGAAGAAAACCAGAAAACAGAGAGGGAAGTCAAACAATTCATGAAGATCTACAAATTTCTTGCTTGATTTTTCAATTCCTTACTTGAATCCACGTTAGAAGGTGCCTTTGGTGAGTTTGGGTCTCCCTTAGGGCTTCTCCCAGCAGCTCTCCTTGTTAATTCTTAGTTTTTCCTCCTCTTCTTTCAAAATTTCGCGCAAAACTTATATTGGTGATGTACACGGGTCCAACACGGCCTGTGTTATACCCCGTATTTCTTAGCGAAAGTTGAGCAGAATGATAGACGGTGTGCGACACGTCCCGTGTTCTTCCCCAAAGTGTCAAGCAGTAATGTACATGGGGAAGTACACGGCACATGTTCTACCTCGTGTTCTTCGACAAACCTCAGAACTGAAGGGCAGTATGATACACAGGGTATGACACGGTTCGTGTTCTACCCCGTGTTCTTCTCTGAGCAGCCCAGTGAAGCCTCGAAGCAATCTAGAATGAAACACGGCCTTAAACACGGGGTTCCCATACCCTATGTTCTTTGTCAAGTGAACAAATTTACTTCAATTCTTCACAATTTGAATGGTTTTGCTTCCGGATCCTTTTCTAATGCTCATATGTGTCATTTCAAGACCTGAAAACAAAATATAGAGCATCTAAGTATCCTTTTCAATTAATTTGCACAAAATACTAAGTACATAAGTGATGAAACACATAGAATTTAGGTGCATTTGTGCATTTATCATTAACTTGTACTAATTCTTTGAGTTATCATATCTTGAATGCAAACATTTTCATAAAGCTCCCTTGAGATTGTTTGAATTAAAATTATCCTTATAACTTCCCAAAATTAAATATTTTTAAAAGAGAATTTAAAAAATAGGAAAAGTTTTCAAAATACCCAATTTTGCCCCTCTTAGGTGTGGATTGCCAAGGCTTATAATTTTTGTTGTGTAGTACTTTGTAAAATTTTGCTATTCTTACCAAAAAACTATAAATCTTGGAGGGGACCTATTAATTGGTTTCTCATAATATCTTATCTTTGCCTTGCTTCCTCCAATTTGGCAAATTTTTGTCTTATGCTATGAACTTGATTCCTCATCATTGTATTTATATGTTTGCCAAATGAATGTAATGAGTTTGAATTAATTTATAGTAGAAAATAACCACTTAGAAGGATACATTAAAAAAAAATTAAGGTCTTCCTTTTCATATCCTATAAGATCTAGTAGTATAAGATAAAATATATAATTGGAGTTTTAGTTTTATATAAGACTATTCACACCATGGTATTAAGATAAATAACTAATTATTAAAAAATTCTTTTAATTGTTCTTTCTCTTTTGTGTCTCTCACATATCTATTTTATTCAATTAAATACAAAAAAAAATAAATTGGCATTAGAATTTTAATTTAATAATATTAGAATGTATTTATAATACTTGTGTATAGTGTATATTATTGTAATTTTTACAAATTTATTATACATACATCCATATATATATATATATATATATATATATATATATATATATATATATATATATATATATTAAAATACACACAAGACATACCTATATATATGGATTTGTGTATATGTATTGGTAAAACATGCTATATTATTTCATTATCATAGTATAAATCTTTAATTTACATACACATATAATCATATTTTTTAAAAGATAATGTTGTGTAAGGATATTTTAGTCAGATTACATATTTCAAATTCATTTAAGATAATTTTATTAATTTTTTATATGTAAGTATATTTTAGTTAAATTAATTATGTTTTAAGTTTATATATTCTTATATGATGCAATAATAAATAAAAAACTGAATAACCTTTTATAAACATTCATCTTATATAGTAATAGATTAAACATAATATATTATAATACTTTATCCTATACAATATAATACTATATTATTTAATAATCTTATACCATACAGTATGGTATCCAAACTAGGCTTTAATAAATATAGGATCATAAGGCTTTGCAAATGTTTCAAGTTTGGAACTAACATATTGAATCACTTTCCTTACAAAATATTTCCATCTATGATTATAATAATTAAAAGTGATGATACATATTTTAGCATATTTTAAAAAGCATATGATAATTAAGGAATATAAGAACATTGTGCAAATTATAACAACAAAATTGGTGAACTAAATGGCAACCTAAGGCATAAAATTTTTACTATCCTTAAAGAATTATTCCAACGCTCTTCATATAGAGGTTGAATTAGCAATTCCCCTAGGATTCAATAGGTTTGTCTACTATATTAGACATAACCATAGCAGGATGTAATGTAACCCCAATAAAAGTAGAAGAAGAAAAATATTTTTAATTTATTATGTTGTTTTCAAAATGAGAAATGAAACACATTTTTATAGGAGAACAAGAAAATGTTTTAGAAAACCAATCTACTAAGTATTGTAAATTTTTCTAGTGAACATTGGAAGTTGTTGCATAGAAATTAGGAAATGTTTGGAACATTACTAAATGTTGAGGAAAATGTAGCAAAAAACATCACTAGGAAATCCTAAAGACATTAAAATAAAAATAAATTGGAAAATATAATATTTTCAGATAAGCATTAAAATGATCTTTTAATTTTGTAAAACTAACTTATGCCAAGCCTTACAAGATATTCACATACAGGGAGAAATCCACTATTTATACTTGTTTTAGCCTAACTCATATTCATTGTCACTTCTCTTATATGAGTAGTCTTTAGACTTGATTTAATTAATGTAGGACTTAGGCTTTTTGAAATACTCCTATTTTTTACAACAATTCCTAACATTTTTAAAAGCTTTTAGAGAGACTATAAACTTTGAAAATATCTTGTTTAGTTCTTGTTTAAATGTAAATCATTGATTTGGTAACTTGTGGACTATGACTAAATTTAGAAAGTTATTAGTGAAGCATATAACTTCTATGAACCAATAATATCCCATTGTAAATTAGTGGTTTTATCAATCAATTCATATTTGAAAATATTTTCCTATGTAATATGGTTTTGCACTAATAGCCCATATGCACTCTTGGTAATAGCTCCTATGCAAGGAGATTTTGCACTAATAGCCTATATGCTTTTTGAAATATTCTTATTTTTTACAACAATTCCCAACATTTCAAAAAGCTTTAAGAGAAACTATGAACTTTGAAAATATCTTGTTAGGTTCTTATTTAAATGTAAATAATTGATTTGGTAACTTGTGGACCATAGTCTAAATCTAGAAAGAGTTATTAGTGAAGCATATAGCTTCTATAAACCAATAATCTCCTATTGTAAATTAAAGGTCTAACCAATCAATTCACATTTGAAAACATTTTCCTATGCAATGTGATTTTGCATTAATAGCCCATATGCAGACTTGGTAATTCATGAGTGTTTTAGAGATTTTGCCAGTATCTCATAAGAGCACCCTTATTTCTCACTTATATAGGTGATTCATCAAGTGTACACTACAATTAAATATACTACCTATAAGGGCTATGGAATTCATTAAGAGCTTAACTCTCCTTCACTTATAATTTACAATTTAAAGCATTAAACACATAAATCATAGGAGGGACTTTTAATGTTATAATGCCTTCAAAAGTAGCATAGACTTGTTATTATCCATATGAACCTAATTCATGGGATTACCAATCACATAGGTTAGGTTA
This sequence comes from Sindora glabra, assembly GCA_020226215.1. NCBI lineage: Eukaryota > Viridiplantae > Streptophyta > Magnoliopsida > Fabales > Fabaceae > Sindora > Sindora glabra. The sequence goes on from CM035228.1 coordinate 27,248,264, forward strand.
CCATTAATTTTAATTTGTTTAAATTGAGTCCCATTCACCTTAATGTTTCAATTATTTATTTTCTACCTAAGGGTTTCATCAAAGGATTAGCTAAATTCTTTTCTGACTTCATATAATCTATGGAAATTATTCTATTTTTAAGCAATTGCGATTATGTCTCAATTTAATATGTCAATTTTTGCCATTAAAAGCTTTAATCTTTACGATGGATATTGTTGATTGATAATCATAACGCATAGATACTGAAGGTTTTGGTTTCATACCTAATAGCATACTAAATAAGAAATTTTTTATCCACTCAGCTTCACTTCCAACCATCTTAAGAGCCATAAACTCTAACTTCACGAATGATCTAGCTATAATTGTTTACTTGGATGATTTGCAAGTCACTACACCACCACCAAAGGTGAACATATAACTATTAGTAGATTTTGTCTCATCTAAATTAGAGATCCAATTGGTATCATTATATCCTTATAATACAACAGGAAATCCATTATACAAAATATCATAATTCATAGTACCTTTTAGGTATTTCATTATTTTAGTTAAAGCAATCCAAGCAATTTTAGGTTTTAGAAAGAAACCTTCATATCATCGTATGTTATCTCTTTCATTGGTAGAATTATATACACGACGTCAATAAGAACAAATTTCAAAAATGTTTAATAAACCTTAAAAGAAATAGAAGAAAGATAAAAAAATTAATCATTCATTTATATTTCATATTTACGTGATATAACCTCTTTCCATCGCAGTAGATCATCAAACTAAGGGAAAACATAAATCCGGATTTCATGATTTTTTGGAGAATAAATAACTTAAAATATTATCTTAAATAACTATAAAAAATATTTATTTTGACTCAATGTGTGTGTTTGTCATTTTGTAGTTTATTAAATAATAATAATAAAAAGAAAATTCTATCTATTATTTTAATTAGTTTATAATTTATTACATATTAGAAATATTAAATATTGAATTTATCAGGAAGAGAATTTTGATGATAATCCAATCTAATTAATAATAATTTTTATTTGATTTGTTAGTAAAGATTGATAATATCAAGAAGAGAATATTCATCCCACCTCAATAAGAATAAAAGAGAAGAAAAAATCAGGCCGGTAACATTTATTGAAATTTATTGCAGTGAGGTATCACACACCCGCTTTCTTTCATTTAAGTACACCTGTATATGAAAATTTACTAATATATCCAAAAGACAAAATGAAATACATACAATACATTTTGAGAGAACTAAAAGTACTGAAGCAAAAACCTCTTTTGTCACATATTAAAATTGGAGAATTTTTAATTTTATAAAAAATAAAAAATAAAAGACAAAAAATTCATAAGAATTGAAATTGGATAATTTTTAACTTTATAAAAATAAAATTAATATTAAATTTTAATTATAAATAAAATTAATATAAAATTTTAATTATAAATAAAATTAATAAAAATTCAATTTTTAAGGATTAAAATAAATTTTTATTTAAGATAAAAATATAAATAAATAAGAATTTAGAGGTATAGAACCTTATATAAAATCACAAAATAGTTTCCTTTTGTTGTCCTTTTTTTAAAAAATAATGATCATATATGAATTACTTTTTTGTGTTTAAATAATAACATGTTACTATCTAAAGACTAAATAATAACATACTTTTCTTTGATAGTTTGATTGTTAATGGAACTTTATTTATTTATATATTTTAAATTTTAAATCGATGTTACTATTTGGATAGTAACATATTACTATTTATAGATCAAATAATACATACTCTTCTTTGGCAATTTGATTGTTAATTAGACTTAATTTATTTATTTATTTTGAATTTTTAGCAGTAACACCTTCTTCTTTAGTAATTTAGTTATTAATGAGACTTAATTTATCTATTTATTTTAGATTTTTTGTTGATATTATTATTTTGAGACAAAACAATAATACCTTCTTCATTGATAATTTAATTATTAATGAAATTTGATTTATCTATTTATTTTAAATTTTTAGTCAATGTTAGTATTTTGAAACTAAACAGTAATATATTATTATCTGTAGAGGAAACAATAATACTTTTTTTTAGTAGTTTGATTGTTAATAATACTTAATTTATCCATTTATTTTGAATTTTTTATTAATGTTTCTATTTTGAGATGAAATAGCAATACCCTATTCTTCAGTAGTTTAGTTGTTAATGAGACTTAATTTATTCATTTATTTTAGGTTTTTAATCAATATTATTATTTTGAGATAAAATAGTAGCACCCTTTTCTTTAGTAGTTTGATTATTAATGAGACTTGATTTATCCATTAATTTTAAGTTTTTGATTGATGTTACTATTTTAAAATTAAATAGTAACATGTTACTATCTGTAGAGGAAATGATAACACCGTCTTCTTTGACAATTTGACTATTAATGAGACTTGATTTATCTATTTATTTTAAATTTTTAGTCAATGTTACTATTTTGAGATGAAATAATAACACCCTATTCTTTAGCAATTTAATTGTTAATGAGATTTAATTAATTTATTTATTTTACATTTTTGGTTGATGTTATTATTTTGAGATCAAACAGTAACACCATTTTCTTTGTCAATTTGATTGTTAATAAGACTTAATTTATCCATTTATTTTAAATTTTTAATCGATGTTACTATTTTGAAATTAAATAGTAATATATTATTGACTATAGAAAAAATAGTAATACCCTTTTTTTTAGTAGTTTGATCGTCAATAAGACTTGATTTATCCATTTATTTTGAGTTTTTTTATCAATATTACTATTTTGAAACCTAATAATAACATATTACTTTTAGTAGATGAAACAATAACACCCTCTTCTTCAGTAGTTTGGTTATTAATGAGACTTGAATTATCCATCTGTTTTGGATTTTTTTATTAATGTTATTATTTTGAGATGAAATAGAAATATCCTCTTCTTTGGTAGTTTGGTTATTAATGAGGCTTGATTTATCCATTTATTTTGAGTTTTTAGTCAATGTTACTATTCTAAAATCGAATAGCAATATGTTACTATTTTGATATGAATAGTAACACTATCTTCTTTGGTAGTTTAGTTATTAATGAGACTTAATTTATCTATCTATTTTGAGTTTTTTTAATCATTGTTGCTGTTTTGAAATTAAACAGTAACATATTACTATTTGGAGACGAAATAGTAACACCTTCTTCTTTGGTAGTTTGATTGTTAATGAGATTTGATTTATTCATTTATTTTGAATTTTTTATCAATGTTATTATTTGGAGAAGAAACTGTAACACCTTCTTCTTTGGTAGTTTGATTGTTAATGAGACTTGACTTATCCATTTATTTTGAGTTTTTTTTATCAATGTTACTATTTTGAAACTAAATAATAACATGTTACTATCTATAAATGAAATAGTAATACCCTTTTCTTTGGCAGTTTGGTTATTAATGAAACTTAATTTATTCATTTATTTTAAATTTTTTTGTTAATGTTACTATTTTAAAACTAAATAGTAATATGTTACTTTTATAAGAAGAAACAATAAAACTCTCTTTTTTAGTAGTTTGGTCATTAATTAAACTTAATTTATCCATTTATTTTAAGTTTTTAGTTGATGTTACTGTTTTGAAACTAAATAGTAACATGTTACTATCCGGAGAGAAAACTGTAATACTTTCTTCTTTGGTAGTTTAATTGTTAATGAGACTTAATTTATCTATTTATTTTAAATTTTTTGTTCGATGTTACTGTTTGGAGAAAAAATATTAACATCCTCTTCTTTAATAATTTGATTGTTAACGTAACTTAATTTTTCTATTTATTTTGAGTTTTTAGTCTATGTTACTATTTTGAAACTAAACAATAATATATTACTATCTGAAAAATAAGCAATAGCATGCTGTTATTTAGCACTTTGGTTATTAATAAGCTTTGATTTATCCATTTATTTTTTATTTTTAGTTAATATTACTATTTAGAGACTAAATAATAATATACTCTTCTTTGGTAGTTTGATTGTTAATAAAAGTTGACTTATTCATTTATTTTAGATTTTTAGTTGATATTACTATTTAGAAATGAAATAGTAACATATTACTATTTAAAGATCAAACAATAATATACTATTATTTAGTAATTTAGTTATTAATTAGACTTAATTTATTTATTTATTTTAAATTTTTAATTGATGTTACTATTTGGAGATAAAATAGTAACATATTGCTATTTAGTTTGCAAACTATAATATATTGTTCTTTGATAATTTTATTTGTTAAGAAAGTTATTATGGCACTACTGGAAACTAAAAGAGATGGGGAGCAAAAGTTTAATATGGAATTCAAATGAATTTAAGTTGACAAAAATGAGATCAAAGTTAGAAAAATAACAAGAAAATAAAGAAAAATTAAGAAAAGTAATTAAAAAAGGCCTTTTTTTTTGCTAACTAGTGCAGGTAAAATGCCTTTAACTTTTTGTAAGTGCATAGATCTTGAAAAGTTACATCAAATAAAAAAAATTCACCCAAAATGGAAAATTGAGCATAAAGCTATGATTGTTCAAAGTTTTAAGTTCAATTTACACATTTTTAGCTAAGTAGATCTCGTTGAACCCAATTTTTTTCTATGGAAAGATCATGAAAAGATGAATGAAAATGAATAGTTATATGCAAAAATTAGTTAACTAATCAAGGAGTTATGCCCTTCCAAAATTCTTAATTCACTAGTGCATCCTCATGGTTAAAAAAGGGTATTTTGATAATATAATAATAATAATTCATAAAACTGACACCTCTTTAAAATAAAAATTAGCACTAACACCTCTTTAAAAAGAAGTTCAGGAAGTAACACCATGATGCAATTTATTAATAAAAAAATTGTAAAAGATAATAATTATAATCTAAAATAAAATTTTGATTATTGACATTATGAGAAAAAGTGAAGAGTTAGACAAAGAGGAAAGATAAAGGTAGCATAAATGATCTAACTATGGTTGATGGGTTGAATATATTAGAGGTTTTGCTTCCACAAATATTATATCTTGATGCAATGTCTTATGCTGCTATAATTGTGGTAAATGGACGCTCATAGGCTCTTACAAAACTAACACAAAAACATATATAAAAACACCTTCTATTTGCCCTTGTCTTTAATGGGATTGTGAGAATAGTAAAGAGTTTAAGTAGATTTAGTCTTTCTCTTCTTATTAATTAAATTTTATTTTTTTCCTTTTTAAAAATTTTTTATTCTTTTTTTAGTGCATAAATAGTATATTTTATGATTTTGAATTTCCTCATGCATAGTTTAGGATTTTTTTCTTTTCTTTCCTTTCATATTTTTTAATAATATATGTTGCTATGGAATATTATGATATGCTTTAAGAGAAACCCTAAATTCTAAGGCTTTGATTACAAGTATTTTTTTTTTTTTTGGTAGAGAAAGGAAATATATTTAAACATAGCAAAACTACAAAAGTCTAGGAATAGAGATGTTCCTTTTATCATAGTCAAGTAAAACAAAAGTTGCCATTGGAGGAGAATACAAAATACGCAACATATTATTACTATAAACAACATGTCTAGCTACAAAATCAGCAACTTGGTTAGCTTCCTTATATACATACTTGATCTGTGGATTACACAGTTGCTGAAAAAGCTTCCTGCACTCCTCCACTAAGTTGATAGAACTAGAAGAAACATTAGCAGCATTATAACTTAAAGATATTATAATTGGAAGAGTATCTAATTCAATTAGAATTGGTAGGAGGCCCTTATGCTTGGCCAAATACAAACCATCTCTTAGATCTATCAATTTAGCCATAAAGTTTGAACATTTACCCAACCTTTTTGAGCATCACACAACCTAGTTGCCAAAACTATCTTGTATAATAGCAGCACCAACACCTAGCCCTAGATTGCCATTGGAAGCTCCACCTATGTTTAATTTGTGGTAGTCTAAAGGAAGAGGATCCTAACCAACATTCATCACTTATCTATTAAATGGTTATTTTGGGATTGCCTTAATAGCTCAATATTCATAAGCTTCACATAAAGTAGTGGATTTTAAATTGATATTGCCTTGGTGATTTGCAAACAATTTATTATTTCTAAAAAGTCATAGATTCCAAAGAGCAAAAGTGAAAATGACAGCCCATTTAACTAAACTATTGTAACTTAATTGATTAGATGTTAAATTTGTATGCAACCAAGGGAAAAAATCCAAGTGCAAGGTAGCAAACCAAGAATTAGGCAGGGGAAGAGATTACTAAAACTTCATAGAAAAGGAACATTCTCAGAAGATATGACTAACGCTATCTATCTAGTATCACAAAAGGCATAGTTGAGAGGAATGTTCATACCCCTATGAATTAACAGCTCTTATGTGGGATGACAATTCCAAGATAGGAGCTAAAGAAAAAATTGAATTTTTGGGTAAGTATCAACTTTCCATATCTAACAAAAAGTCCCAACTAGAACTATAATTTTGCTATTTTTAACAAAAAGGTAAACATTTTTCATAGAATAGGATCCATATTTGGAAAGCCCCTAAATCATTTTATCATTCCTATTGGTTAGATAAAAAGGGGTTCCTAAGATCACAAAAACTAAATCAAGTGGCAAATCCATAGGAACAATGCCAAGATCCTAAAAACCATTCCAAATGAACTTCCAAATATTTAAGTTTTGTGAATGTTTGGGAAGAGGGCTTACAATAAGAGATCATATAGGTCCTTCATTAAGCCACCTATTTTTCCAAAAATCTATCTAAGCGTTATTGCTTATAACCTATTTAATTCCTTAGTGGAGAATATCCTTTGTCAATCTCAGGGCTTTCCAATTATAAGAAGTATCTTTTTGTATTATAGGTTGCCCCTCATTATTGTACCAAAGATATTTAACCTTTAGAACCTTAACCCATAGGTAATTATCATTTTTAAGAAAACTCTAGGCCAATTTAGTTAGACAAGCTAAATTCATCACAGAAGGGTCCTTAATTCCAAAACCTCCTTTAGACTTAGGTAAGGTAATGAAATTTTAACTAAGTAAAGGAATTTTCCTTGAGTTAGCAGAGTTTCCCCATAAGAAATTCCTAAGGACTTGACTTATTGATGATAAATAGACCTAAGAGTTTTTAAGCAATTCATACGATAAAAGGGGAAGGTAGACAGAGTAGAGTTAATAAGAATCACTCTACTAGCAAAAGATAGATGATTTGTCTTCCAACCATTGATCCTTTCTCTATGTCTATCTACTACAAAGGTGAAATCAACTAGCATATAATTTCCCTTTATCTCCATACCAAGATATTTACTAATCTCCCACTATGTTGTATTCCTAATTCCTTACTAAGTCTATCTTTGAGGGATAAATCAACATTCCTAAAAAAATATACTCTAGATTTTTCTCTATTAACCTTCAACCTTGATATTAAAGCAAAATTAGTCAACACTTGATTAATACATTTATAATTTTTCAAATTTGCACAAGCACACAAAACAACATTATCAGCATAAAATTAATGTGAAAAATTGATACCATATCTACTAGACTTAATTGGGTGCAAGCTCTTCTGGCAATAAATTTGCTTAATCAAGACATGTAGATATTCCATACAAAGTTTGAAAATATAAGGAGACAGAGGGTCCATTTATCTAAGACCCCTATTAAGGTATATTTAACTTTTCTCTATTAAACAAAATTTGGTAAGAAACCCCAGACACAATACTCATGACCAACTTAATAAAGTAATTTGGGAAATGAAAAGGGGTTAAAACCTATCTAATAAACCCCATTCTATGGAGTCATACGCTTTTGGCATATCTAATTTCAAAATCATTTTCCCTATTTTAGCCTTAGATATATCCATTGTATGCATCAGTTATCTTAAAATTATGATATTATCCGCTAGCTTGCAAGAAGCCACAAAAGTTGCTTGAAAGGGGGAGACCAAGTGATTAAGAAAAGGTTTCATTCTTTCCACAATAATTTTAGAAATTATTTTTAAAACTGTATTACACAAATTAATGGGATGAAAATTATTCAAGGTTTCATAAGAGGAATTTTTAGGAATCAAAACTATAAAGATCTTGTTTATCTAACTACAGATTAAAAGGGAAAGAAAAAATTGTTAGATAGAGCTGATAACAGAAGACTTAATAGATTTCAAAACCTTTGATAAAATCCTAGGTGAAAACCATTAAGTCCTAGTACTTTATTAGCTTTTTGATATTTTAAGACCACCCATATTTCCCTTTCATTTGGAACCTTAACCAAATAATCTTTTCTATAAGTATCTAAAAAAGTATTCCGTCTAGTTGGGGTAGGCCTCCTAAGAATGGAAAACTCCTAAGATGTTCTAAACCTATCATTGAAGGCTTCAAAAACATAATTTTGGATCTCAATAGGATTGTACATCCAATTCCCTACTTGGTTTCTCAAGGCTTCAATTCTATTTTTCCTCCTCCTAACAATAATGGATAGATGGTATGTACAAGTATTTCTATCACCATCTAAAATTTAGTCAGGCCTAGCTTTCAAAGCCTATAACTATTCCTCATTTCTAAGAATCTCAAGTAATTCATTTTGAAGAGCTTTATCAAGCTTACTTACGGATTTAGATTTTTGGATGTTGAATTGGTTCTGAACACTTATAGGTCTAGCCAAAACTCTTTCTTTTTTTTTAAAAAAAAAAACATTACCAAAGATATGAACATTCCATCACTTAATATTATCAACAAAATCCTGAGTGGCATAATATAGGGACAAATTATAAGACCAATAGGACTGAACTATGTTAGGAAGGTCAGGGTGAGATAACCAACAAGTTTTAAAATGAAAAGGTCTATCTAATTTGCTAACCATCCTAGAATTAAGCTTAACAAGGATAAGACAATGGTCAGAACTAATGTGAGGCAAGTGAAAAACTTTAACTTTTGGATAAAGCAAATGCCAAGCATCATTACAAATAGCTCGATCAAGCCTTTCCATGATTAAATTGCTACTTTTCTTATAATTTGTCCAATTGAAGGAAGGGCCCACAAACCCCATATTAATCAAGTTACAATAGTCTAAACAATCATTAGACAAACTAGCTCTATACAAGTCAATAGGGGCACCACCAAATTTTTTAGATGGACAAGAAATTTCACTAAAATTACCCAGCATCAATCACAACAAAGAATGATTAATTATTAGCCACTACTTTAAGATTACTCTATAAAATTTTATGATTTGCTAATTTTGAACTTGCGTAAATACCACTTAAAAGTAAAAAAGGTGAAGTGGGGGTTACCTTAACAATAACATGAATTTCTTGTTCAGCCTTATTAACAATGTCAACTTGTACTTCCTCCTGATTCCACAAAATCCAAATGCTGCTAGCATAGCCAATGTTATTTGTAAATTCCGTATGAGAAAAAGGTAATGATGATCCAAGGATGCCGTTTGATATTTTGTCTAAAATTGGATTCGGTTGATTTGTTTTCTTTTGCGTCAATAATTGGGTCAAAAAATAAATTTGGATGTATATAACTGGATATTAGAATTCTTTCTCTCAATTGATAGCAATATGTTCTGTGATAAAGACTAATTTAATTGAATGATGACGATAAGATAAAAGTAGCAGCGTACGATGGAGTTAGATAAATTTATTAATATTTGAAGTTCCTGATGTGATTTAATCAAAGTGTGATCTAATTCAATTATATGCAAGTCTTATTAAAAATATTTGTTACTTAATAAACGCGGCTAACTTCATATTTTGCTTCGGATTACCATTTGCAGGTTTTGAATTTACATCATTGGCTTATTTATTTGTTTTCTTTCTTTTATATATGTAATAAAGAAATTATGTGCTTATGATATAATTTATATTATAAGAAAGTTCGAAGACTCTTTAACCGATGATGAAATGATAAGATAAAGAATAATGCCCTTAAGAAACTACGATTTCTATCTCTTTTAGAAAGAATCAAAAAATGCATTACGGTTGTGTGAATTTGTTATCTTGTAATATTTATTTTGCTAGTATATATTTTTAGTTTGGACTTGAAAGAATTTTGAGCCATCTATTTTATTCATTTTAAAGCTTTTGTTCTATTATTTTCTATATAAATAATAAAAATAAAACAACAAACAATTTTTTTTACATAATTTTATTCAACTTTTATCCATCTATTTTAACTTCTAAGTTTTTATTTTTCTTTGAATTTAAAAAATTAAAATTAAAATTAAAACTTAAAAATTATTTATATTTTATCACAAAATTTATCTCAAATTGCCAGTTTTTATAATGCTTCTAAAATTAATTAATAATTTTAAATTAAATCAACTTTTTGAAAAAATAAATAAAAAATAACTTTAAAAACTATGAAGGTTTTGACCGTTCTTTTGAAGGTACATAAGGCCTCACTCATGTAAGTCAAGTTAATCTTTATAACACTAGTCATTTATCTCATGTCCTATAAAATGATTATTTAAGGAGTGCACTTTTTTTTTTTTTTTAGCAAATGAATATCATTGAAACATCTAAGTAACTCAAATAACTTATTTTATTTTTACAATTATTATCATCATTATTATTACTATTATGATTATTGAGGGATTAATAAAATATTCTTTTTAGTATAATTTATTAAATAATTAGTTTCATGGATATTGTGGGATGTTTAACATCATACCCATGCATAACTATTAATATATTCTATTGGTCATATTAAATAGTTAATTTTATGGTAGGCATTTCTTAAATAGATGTTGTGGGGTCCCTAATTCGTTGTTCTATTTTATCCAAATTCTATCTTAAGCCAAAAAGAAAAAAAAAGTGGCGACATCCTCCAGCCATGTTGTCATCCGTGTCGCAGCATCTTCCTGTTTTATTTTTTAAATTATTAAAATAGCTGTCCTCCTATTCTTAAAAGACTCCTATTTTATTTTTTTTTAATTATTAAATCTTGTGAAAACTGGTATTTTTGTTTTCATATTGGTGTAATATGACACTCAAATTCTTCCGAGAGTTATGAAAAAATGTATTTGGATGTAATATTTCATTTATGAATAGTTTTGATGGCTGGTTACAAAAATTAACAGTTTTTAGTCTTAAATGAAATTACCCCAAAGTTAAAAGGGATTAATTTGCATTTTACTCTAAACTTAACTCTCAAATTTTTGAAAAGTTATACTGATACAACTTAATAAGTGAGAAACAAATTAAATAATAATTTGGTTTAAACAATGAGAAACTTCATATATAAAAAGCAAAAAGTGAGTGCAGGATTACTAGCTTCTTATTTACGATCTGTGCATGAGTTGTTAATTTTACTTTGATAAGTTCACATTTGGCGAAATTAGAAATGTAAGCTCAGGTTCAAGTCTAGCAATATTTATATTTAATTAGTTGACAATGGTTCACAATTCTTGCCTCCAATCTTTTTATCTTCAGAAGACAGCAACCTGATAACTGTTCAAGGATGAAAGCGGCAAGTATGTGTTAGTTCCAAACTTAAACAAGTTATAAAGCTAAATAATTTTATTCCTTTTGCACGGTCTTAATTTCACTGCAATTTTATATATTCCCACTACTTCTTCCCTGAAGTCATAGTATTGCCTTAAACTCAGCCTCCAAAACCCACCAATTAACCTCTCACTGATTTCTCAATGGAATCCAAACTCACTTATAATGATCTAAAAAAAGCCCAGAATGAGTTCGTTGATCATTCTCGCAAGCCAGCAAAGATCCAGGAGGTTCAGCCATTTCTGAAGAATCGAGAGCAGTTTGCCAAGCATTACAAACCTAAGTTGGTGTCATTCGGTCCACTCCATCATAAACCGGAGCAGCTACCACTTGGAGAAAAGTACAAGAAGATGTGGGCAGCCGCATATGTCGGAGAAAGCAACCAAGAAAACGACGAAAAACTGTACAAGAAAATTAGAGAAAACATCGCGGAATTGAAGGAGTTTTACCACGAAGATGCGCTCCGGGATTTTGAAGAATGCCAAGATGACGAACTTGCTTGGACGCTGTTCATCGATGGATGTGCCGTGCTTTACTTTCCGAAACACGCTGATATTGATCAGCCCGAAAAGCTGATGATCAAGATCGACCAGATGCTTCTTGTGCAGCAAGACTTGCTGTTGCTGGAGAATCAACTTCCATTCAGGTTGCTGGAGTTGTTGACCAACAATCGTAATGAATTGAAGCAATCCATGGAGGATTTCTGCAAAATGCACGATCTGGTGGCACTGCTGAAGAACCCGAGGACAAGCTCCCAGTCTCCAGGCGTGCCACAATATGCAATGTCAATATGGGAGGAAAATCCAACCCATCTTCTGCATTATCTGCGCAAGTACATCTTATCCAAACCTAGTCGAGATGAGGATTGTGATGCTTGCATAGCTCTAAATTGCGTTTGCAACTGCAGAGGCTGCAAGTGTAAAATTAGTCTCAAAAAATACATTCCTCGTTGTCTGACTTCATAAACCGCAAAAGGTCCGGAAGAAACAGATAGCATCAGTCGAAGAACGATCCGAAAAGCCGGTGGCCAACGTATAGAAACATAGAGGATCTCAAAGCAGCCGGGATTCATGTTTGGAGAGAGGAGAATGCAAGCCTGCAAAACATTTCATTCCGCTCTCACTTTTTTAATGGCTATCTGTACCTCCCTCCACTCATTGTGGACGATTCGACAGCTCCGATGTTGCACAACTTGATTGCGTATGAGATGTGTCCAGATTTCAAGAATGATTTCGAAATTTGTTCGTAAGTGAAGTTTCTGGACTCACTTATTGATCGCGAGGAGGATGTGAAAGAGCTGAGAAAGGCCTCCATACTTCAGAATGCGTTGGGAAGCGACAAAGAAGTTGCTGATATGTTCAACAACATAAGCCATGGCTTGGTGCTTAATCCGAATTCCGAAGATATACAGAAAGGTGAGGACCAACCTGGAGAATCATTACAAGAGCAAATTCAGGACTTGGTTTGCTGAGGCTTATTATACTCATTTCAAATCGCCCTGGACCTTCCTTGCTTCCTTCACAGCTGCACTTGTACTTATTCTCACTGGGGTCCAGACGGGGGAAGGATTTGCATTCTAGGAACATTGTTGTTGATGGATACCTAATGAATAAAGGTGAATAGTTGGGTTATAAGAAAGTTCTAATACTTACTATTAATAAAAGAAGATGGTCGCGGATGAGATTTTTGTATAATAAGTTATTGGCAAGTGATCCCCTTTGATGGTGCTTCAAATAAATTAGTGTAAAGTTGTAATATTTCATCTATTTATGAATAAATAATCCTTGGTTTTTGTCTTAAGGCTGTGTTCAAATGCTAAAAACAACACATGTATTTTAATTAATTATTTTAGCACTAGCCCAATTTATACTATTTTATATAATAAAAGATTTACTACTATAAAATTGTCTTTTAATGTTACCGCATTAACATTGACTAACATAAAAATTGACGTATATAATGATATGGCAGCATTATTAAAAAATAAGTCCAACTTATAATGTCAATTTCACTACAATAGAATTGATAATTTATGTTAGTTGATAGATATCGATTTATAAAAAATCAACACTCATTTTGATACAGTGATATTTTTAAAATTATATTATATAAAAATGTAAAATGATAAATAAGAATATAACTAACATTTAAATCTCGCATAGAAATTGAGAACGTTAATTTTTTACTTAACCATCATTTAGAAAATATTTCAAAAGTTTCATTAGAAATTGTAGAATAACAAAATGTTAATTTTAGTTAATAGTTGTTGTTTAAAAGGCATTTCAAGAGCCTCGTTGGAAAGCATAAGAGTATAGGAAGCTAATTTTAATTAACAACTATAATCTATTTTGCTTTTCAAGAGTCTTGTTAGAAACCACAAAAGCATAGAACATTGGTTTTGTTTAATAACTAACGTCTATATTTTTCCTATAAATCTTTGCTCTAACTCTATCTTTCTAAATGAAACTTTTTTGACATCTCACTCTCAAATATTCTCTCAAGTATGATGATTTTGATACATAGTGCTATTTTTTTATTTCTTACTCCACTTTTATTGAGAAAGTGTATGATAGAATAATCTTAATCTTCAATTTTCTCCCATTATATACTTTCTCATTTCCCATGGAGTAAAAGTGGAATAGTACAGTTGCTAGTTTTTCACTTTACTTTTATCAAGAGAGTGTACAACAGAAAAATCTTAATCTTTAGTTCTCCAACATTGTATACTCTCTCATTTCCTATAAAGTAAAAGTGGAATGGAAGAGTTGGTGAATAATAATTTGATATATAGTTCTATATTCTCACTCTACTTTTATATCCATAGAGTATACAAATTGAAGAAATTTAAGCAACAATATTGAAATTTTTTTGAGGATGAATATTTTGATACATAGTAATTATTTTGTATTCATGTAGACATGTCATTTTTATTTATCAATGATTTAATGTAGTTATTTTATATAAATTTGTAGAGATATTTTTTTCTTTACTCATCTATTTGTGCTTTTATTATAAACAGAGTAATAACAATTGGATTTTTTTTTAAAGTTTGTAGAATTATTTCTCTTCACTTATTTGTATATTGTTTTTACCTTATAATTAAATTAGCAAAGAGAAGACATATCGTAACAAATATAACTTTCAATGTCAAATTAGTTTAAAAATAACTTTCTTTTCATATTTGGTTGTATTTATATAATAGAAATCTGTAATAATCAAAAGACCTCTGTGGAGGAAATGATAAACATAAAAATATCAATTTTGGGATTAACTAACATCTAATATGATAAAATATTCTTGAAATTTGAGGACCTCTACATGAATGTCATTTATAAAGAAGTTTAAATGAATAAAACTAAAGATGTTTAATGAATTAATTTGAAGATGTCTAAAGGAATGACATTTATGAAGAAATCTAAGTGAATGAAACTAAATATGACCTTATGATCGGCATGAAATAAAGGAACTTACAATGTTAATTTTTTGTAGTGACCATTGTGTAAGTCCATTTCAATTGTCGTGATAGTTTCTTAATATGAAATTACAATGTTGATTTGTTTTGGTGACCATCATGTAAGTCTATTTCAATTATTGTAATAGTTCATTAATAATTTACACATTATTTTAGTACTTAACTAATGTCTTAAATTATCATAATAATATATATGGCCAAAATTATGACATTGATTCTATATTACTAATTGATGTTTAATTATTTTGCTTTTGGCCTATAAATAGTGTTCCTTACCAATACATATGTGATCTTTCAAGAAAAATCTCCTTTCATTAAAAAGAGGGCTTAATAATTAGAGGTATAGATCTTAGTATTTGGCCTCACCATGGCTATTTGGAAAGTCAAAAGAACTTTCAGAGTTTTTTTTACAAGAACTTGTATCTACACCTTGGAAGAAACCATAAAAGATTCTTGGATTTTCTCAATAACTCAAGTAATGTTAGTACACTATTACAAAATTGCCTTTTAATATTACCATATTTACATCAGTTAATGAGAAAATTGATGTATATAATGGCAAAATGGCATTTTTTAAAAATAATTACAACTTATTAGTTCAAATAAAAAGATGACATTATAAAGCCTAATTTTACAAGAAGAGATGAAAGGCTAAGTATAAATAAACTTAAGATAATAGTTATATAATAAACCGATATCTAAAGGTTATCTACCACCATGTTATTGGAAATTGTTCAAGAGGTGAACACTTAAAATATCAATTTTTTAATTAATAATCAACATAAAATGTCTTATTCTACTTATAAATTGCATCTAGATTTTCATTTATCTTCTATTCCTTTTTTCATTTAGGTTTTCACTCCTTTTTTTCATTTATACAAGACTGATATTGCTCAATCATCAACTATTAAGGTGTAAGTCACTGTTCTTAGATGCAATTATTTGCAAGAATGAGCAAGTATATGACAGTTCGTTGATATAGAAATTTTATTTACAAGTCATACATCATGCATATGAGGGCATAATTTATGTATAATGCAATATTCATGATACTACTTTCTCTGACCATAATTTATCTTTATTTTGTAACCATCTACATTATCCAACTTGGAAGCTCTCAAGCAATATAAAGAAATTAAGAGAAGAGGTATCCTATTTTTTCTTTTCATTTAAAGTTTATTGTCCACTATAAATTATAATTTCTTATTTATTGGATTGTTCAATCTATTATTATTTGTAATTGTATATGAAAAACATCATAATGTGAAAATAAATTCAATACTATCAACTTGTAAAATTATAAATTTTTTTCCTAAAACATACTTATAAACTAAATATTTTAGTTTATGATATCAATTTTTATTTAATAACTGGCATTTAAAGCTTTATAATTGAATGATGTGGCTTTACTATACATATTGACTTTTTCTTAGAAACTAATATGTAATATTAAAATTATTTAAAATACAAGGCACAAGATGAAAATAAAAATAAGGAAAGCCTTATCACTTCAATTATTTAAAATAACCTAGTTGAATATTGTTATTATAGTACCATAGTTGTAAAAAATGGTGATAGTTATTATTTATATAAAACCAACATAATTGTGTATTTTTTCATGATAGTTGTTAGTCAACATAGAATAATCTGATATATAATGACATCCATATATGTATATATATGTCAGTTCTTAACTAACATTGAAAATTAAAAAAAATGATATTAAAAAGCAATTTTGTAGTAATGATACTATGTATTCACCCTTCATGTCAAAAACCTTTTCCATTGATAGATTCTAAAAATATTTTTCGGAGTTTTTGGAATTGATTAAAGTTCTATCCAAGAACTTGTATCCATACTTTAACCATAAATACAAGAATTCTACAAGATATTTGTAAGAATTTCAGACAAGAATATTATCAAATTCTTTGTGAAATGCGATGAGAAAATATTTACTATTGTATTTTTCCCTATTCATGTTTCTTATGGGCTACACATACTTAATTTTACAGAATTTGCCTTGTTTTATAATTTGAGGTTAATTTTATAATATTTTAAATTTATTTGATTAATGCTGAAATTTAATACTATTTTTATTTTTTAGAAGTTTTTAGAATTGATCAAAGTTCTATCCAAGAACTTGTATCTATACTTTAGCCATAAACACAAGAATTCTACAAGGTATTTGTAAGAATTTTAGATAAGAATATTGTCAAATTCTTTGTGAAATGCGATGATAAAAATATTTACTATTGTATTTTTTCCTATTCATGTTTCTTATGGGCTACACATACTTAATTTTATAGAATTTGCCTTGTTTTATAATTTGAGATTAATTTTACAATATTTTAAACTTATTTGATTAATGTTGGAATTTGACACTATTTTTATTTTTTAGCTATATTTTGAGCTTTAGATATCAAATTGATATGATCTTTATTGATAAAAACTTAAAGAGAGATCTACAATTTTTATATTTTGGCCCAAGACAATTCAGATGTTTTGGAGGTCATATATGGTAAAGAAGTTGAAGTTATGTCTTTCCTAACTTAGCCCGCCTCGATTTTTAAGCCATAGCTAGGGTTATAGAGGTTTGATTAACCTAAAACTAGTATCTAAATTTTCATAAGATATAGGCCTACAACTTCGATGCTTATGGATTATCCAAATTACCTTGTTTTAGTGGTTTTAAAGTGGCTAGAAGTTAGATCTGCAGGAATTCATTGATGCAACTATTAAAGTTAATTGTTTTGTTAAAAATAGGCTTAGGCTTCTGAAAATTAAGAAAGTTTTATTAGTGTAATCCTAAAAGATATACAATCCAAGTTCAGTAAGGCTTTAGGTTAATTAGGTCAAATAAAAGAGGATAACTTATTATACTTTAAAGACTTTTAGATAGACTCAACAATATAACTTTTCTCTTCTTCTCGTTTCTTTTTGGTTCTTCAATAATGGAAGCTTAAATTTAGAGTTGATTCAAGGAGTTTGAGGCTGTCCTCTCTGGATTATGAGATTATGATTTGTAATGTTAATTTTCTTTAATTAATTTTTTTCTTTCCCTATTTACTTGTGTTGAATGTTGATTTGATATAATTAATATTCATCCTTGTGATTTCTAATCCTTTGCTATTTTGATATCAAATTGTGATTGATAAATAATGGTTTTACACATAGGGGGCAGAGGGTTAAGGGATTAATTTGGAGATTTCTAATTTAATTTCTAAATTCAATTGAATTCTATTATTAAATCAATTTTGATCTAGCTTAAATATTATAGTGATTGCTTAATTTGACTAATTTTAATTGATTAAACCCTAAACAATTATCTAACTTAGGATTCATGAATTATTGCAAGGATTCCAAGTAATTCAAGGTTAAAGAATTAATTACAAAAGTTAAATATTAATTGATTAATGATTAATTCAAGCTAAATCTTACAATTCCTTGAATTAGCTATTTGCCTTACATTTTTACTTTGTTTAATATATTTAATTCAATTTAAATTCACAAATTCTCCCTATTCTATGTTTTGCATCCAGTTACTATATAATTCTACATATAGTATCATTTTTTTTTGCATATTCTATCAATATAATGCATTCATTCTATTTGCATTTGTTGCATTTTATTTTTATATTTATTCTTACATTCTATTGTGCATTTTATTTTTTATATACCATTAATAATTCATAATAAAAGATAATATCAAAGAATCACTAGGGATATAACCTAGTTTGTGTCATTTTATTGTATTATTTTGTAGTAAACTAATTTTTAATCTAATTTTAGTGCATAATGGCATTGCAATCAAAATTTTAGTGTCGTTGTCGAAGATCCTCTTGAATTTATCTTTTCCTACCTATTACTAGCAACATATTACACAATTATTCAAGCATTCCAGTTAGTAGTTGCATTTGTTATTACCTTTCTTACATTTTATGATAACTACAATTTTCTACATATACTTGCATTCTTTTGTGTTCTTTGATTTCTAAGTGTTCTTCCACCTTAGTTTATCATATTTTATAATATTTTATTTCATCCAAAATTTAAACAAAGATTTTTGGCTTAAGAAAATAGATTTTACACAATTTTGTACTTTACCCCCTAAAAACCATACTGGGTGTCACTAGCTCCAATTGAGCTAAAATTTTTACAAGAGTAAGTTTTAATTTTTCTCATAAAAAGTTAGTAGTTGAACTATTTGGTTTTGATTCTAAAATTGATAGAACTTTTCATTCCCTTTATAGGAATAAAAATATAGGTAGTTCTAGCCTTTCCACTCCTTATTCTGCACCTTTAGATACTTTTGAAACCATGACAAATAATGATAGAACATTGATGGAATCGATTGCGCTTAATGTTACTTATCAACCATTAGGCACCCAATATCCTGAATTAAATGATAACTTTGAATTAAAACTTAGTCTAATCCATTTGCTTCTAAGGTTTCACGGTCTTGTAAGTAAGGATCCTCATAAACATTTTAAGGAGTTCCATGTGGTTTGTTTTACTATAAAGCCTCTTTGAAGATCATATCAAGTTAATGGCCTTTCCATTCTCCTTAGTTAATGTAGCTTAGGATTGGCTTTATTAGTTGTTGCCTAGTTTAGTGACATGTTGAAATGACATGAAGCAACTCTTTCTTGAAAAAAATTTCCCTACTTCTAGAGTTACTGCAACAAGGAAAGAAATCTATGGTATTAAGTAGTTAAATGAAAAGACTCTATATGAATACTAGGAAAGGTTCAAGAAGCTTTGTGCAAGTTACCTCCACTACCAAATTAATGAACAACTCCTCATCCAATACTTTTATAAAGGCCTGCTACCAATGGATAGAAGCATGATAGATGTAACAAATGGTGGTGCATTAGTGGACAAGACTCTAATGGTAGCTAGGGACTTGATAACAAATATAGCAGCTAACTCCTAGTAATTTGGCACTAGGATGTTCCCTACCACTAAAAGTATACACAAGATGAGCTTTTTTACCTATGCAAATTAGTAGAGAATAGAGCATAGGATAGATGAATTAAACTCCTTAGCGAGGCAATTAGCCATTAGGCAACAACAACAATTCCAAGCCTTTCCCTCTATAAAATTGTGTGGCGTATGCTCTTGCTCAAGCTATCCTACTGATGCTATCTAATCTTACAAGAACATGATAGCCAATACCAAGCCTATGTTGCAGCTGTATTTCCTAGGAAGCCATAATACTAGTAGCTAAACCAATACCAATAATAACAGTAAACTAAATATTATCCATACTTAAATTTTTACAATCCTAGTTAAAGGACCATTTTAATTTCAAATATAGTATTGCCCCAGTCTAACAGCTAACTAGATTGGCACCATTCTAGAATAAACCTTCATTCCAACAGCAGTAGCCTTCCAAGCTTATCTAATAGTAAAACTTCTAGAACTAGCAAGCAATATCCTTTTCATCCTTTTAGTCATCCTTTAAAGAATTGGTCAAGCAAATGGTTGCCAACAATTTGCAATTTCAATAGATAATAGATGCAATAATGTAGGACCTATGAACATAAATTGATCAACTAGCTTCCACTATAAATGAGCTCAAATTACAAGGTTATGATAGATTGCCCTCCCAAACAATCCCTAACTCTAGAGGTAATGTTTTTGCCATCATGCTAAGAAGTGGTAAGGAAATTCATGTTCCTAATAATCTAAAACTAGTAACATAGTAACATAAGGTAAAATAACTAACAAGTATTGAAGATACTATAGAAAACTCTTTTCAACCTAACTAGAAAGTAAACTAACAAAAAATAGTGCAAAAATTAGCAAATTTTATCAAACCACTTCTATTCCCTGATAGAATTATGCAATCCAAGAAAAAGGAAGAATTTGATAGAGATAGTGAGATCTTTGAGACCTTTAGAATAGTGGGAGTTAACCTTTTAATTTTAGGCATGGTGAAGAAAAAGATTATTAAGCTTTTGGAGGCTAATGTCATATATCCTATTTTAGATAGCAAATGGGTAAATCCAATCCAAGTTATCCCCAAGAAAACTAGTTTAATAGTAGTGAAAAACCAAAATAATGGTTTGCTCCCTATTAGAGTAAAGAATAGTTAGAAAGTTTGCATTGATTATAGGAAGTTGAATTAAGCAACTAAAAAGGACCATTTCCCACTGCCTTTCATTGATCAAATGTTAGAAGGATTGGCTCGAAAATGCCATTATTACTTCCTAGATGGCTCCACTAGTTACTTTTAAATCCATATTACTTTAAAAGATCAAGAGAAGACTATCTTCACACATTTTTTTGTCATTTTTTCTTATAGAAGGATACCTTTTGACTGATACATGACCTTACAATCCCGCAAGTGCACGGGTTAAGTCTAGTTATAGTATAAAAAATTATAGTTCTCCACAGGGATTGTAGGTTGAGTACTAACTAAATCTTAAGTAAAATTATCTAGGCGGATCAATTGAGAGTGTGAATCAAGAGTGAATTGTAAAATAGAGAGTAGCTATCAAAAATAAGGGTTAATTCAATAGAATGAAAGCGTACTCAGCTTAAGGATCCCTTGTACATTTCATTATGGAATGAATATAATTCTCTAACTTGGTTTACTATTAATTAAGATTGCTGGATTACCAAAATTAAGCTATACCTCATTACAAGCTAGCTACTAACCAAAAGATTAAGTGCCCAAAATTACTCTAGTAATCACTCATCTAGGTTGCATTAACTTGCTTAAAATCCATTCCTGGACATTTCATCCTGTGCAAAAGAATTCAATCAGCTTAATTCCTAAGTCTAATTAATATTCCCAATGATTATGCAAGATCCGATTAATTAATTGATCATTTCAACCTAAAATCAATTAATCCATAACACAAACCTAATATTCCGGATATATTGGCTTGTTCCAGACAAAATAGCATAATCAAATCATAATTCAACAGTAAATCAAGCTAGATTATATAAAATTCAGTTCCATAAATCTATGAACAAGTTAACCCAAGCTGAGCACAAGGGTTTAGTGTGAAAACATTACAAAATCAGAAGAAAACCAAAAAATAGAGAGGGAAGTCAAACAATTCATGAAGATCTACAAATTTCTTGATTGATTCTTCAATTTCTTGCTTAAATCCACGTTAGAAGGTTCCCTTGGTGAGTTTGGGTCTCTCCTAGCAACTCTTCTTGTTAATTCTTGGTTTTTCCTCCTCTCCCTTTCAAAATTTCGTGCAAAACTTATATTGGTGATGTACACGAGGTCCAACACGTCCCGTGTTGTACCACATGTTTCTCAGCGAAAGTTGAGCAGAATGATACACGGTGTGCGACACGTTCCGTGTTCTTCTCTGAAGTGTCAAGCAGTAATGTACACGGGGTTGTACACGGCCCATGTTTTACCCCGTGTTCTTCGACGAATCCTCAAAACTGAAGGACAGTATGATACATGGGGTATGACGCGTCCCGTGTTCACCTCCGTGTTCTTCTCTGAGCAGTCCAGTGAAGCCTCGAAGCAATCCAGAGGGAAACACGACCCTAAACACGAGGTTCCCATACCCCGTGTTCTTTGTCAAGTGAACAAATTTGCTTCAATTCTTCACAATTTGAATGGTTTTGCTTCTGAATCCTTTTCTAATGCTCATATGTGTCTTTTCAAGACCTGAAAATGAAATATAGAGCATCCAAGTATCCTTTTCAATCAATTTGCACAAAATACTAAGTAAATAAGTGATGAAACACATAGAATTTAGGTCCATTTGTGCATTTATCAATTCCCCCACACTTGAATCTTGCTCGTCCTCGAGCAAGGAAGTAAGAGAACAAGAAAATCTACTCCAATTTTTATTCTTTCCTCTTTTCTTCTCTCTCTTTTTTTTTATATAATCAGGTAATCATTCAACAAATCAAAGATTAGGATCAAGTCATGCCAAGCAACTAAATGAAAATAAAGCAACTAAACAAGTCAATCCTCAACATAAAAGCAAAAGAGAATAGCCTCACAGGTAAAGTGTTTACTCTCACTCTCAAAACAAGGCTTGTGTATACCCTCAAGTCAATTAGCTAAAGATTTAATGCTACCATATGCTTGCAAAAACTCTAATCTCCACTACTATAATGTAGAATGCATGCAAATCAGAGGACTTTATTAGGGAAAAAGTTAAGGATAGGGGAAAGGAATATCAAAGGGTGAAAAGTGATTGAGCCATGAGTTTGAAGGAAAAAGACACATTGGTCATGAATTTGACCATTGTCGAGTTCCATTACTCAGTTTAACATAATACCCTGCTTCTATCCCTTGCTTCAACCTCCATTCTTCTCCTTTTGATTTTCATTATCATTTTTTTATACATATTAATTAGCAAACACAACATTTTTTTTTATTTATTCCCAACAGGCTTTTCTTCCTTTTCTTTTTCCTAAATTATTTATTTGACACCATTTTTTATGGTGTTTTATTTTGTTTTGTTTTATTTTGTTTTTTTTTTTATGATCAAAGTTATAGATCAACTTATCCAACTAGCAGCACTAAGTAAGGACCTCTAAAATAGCCAAACTCATATAATGTGTCTAAGTTCCCTTAAACTCTAAGGTTCAAGTTCACTTGGGCAGTGACTTTGGATGTACATGGTATGGCTAGGTTAGAAATGAGGGTCTAAGGCTCAAAGTGGCTAGCTAAGGAAAAAGCTAAAAAGTTTAGGGGAAATTAAAGAAAAGGATTCAAATAAGCCAAACAAATAAAAAGGGCGAAGAAACATGGCCTCATCATTTTTGACATGCAAAATACAAAAAATGTAGCCTCAAAAAGAGCAAATGCAAGTTCTAGAGCAAAAAGTCAAGAGTGATGACATAATCCCACAAGAAGAAAAATGAGCTTTAATTTCTAATGTGAAAATTGCTCAAAAGGCTCAAATCTCACCAGGGATAATTATGCTCATTACTCTTAGCTTCAAGCTTTAGATTTTTCTTATCAAGTTGCCAAATATTCATTAAAGAAACAAGGCATGAATCAATCACTTTATTCAATAAATTGCCTTAATTTTAATTTTTTTTTATTTACACATTTTTTTATCATTGAAATTGGAGTAAATTTCAGTAGTCTAAATCATTCAAGCAAGTTCAAGTGCAAAACATTGCAAACACTGCTCCCCCACACTTAAAATTGAACATTGTCCTCAATGTACAAAATAGTAAATGGGAAAAGAGACAGAGAATAGTTGGGGGATCGAAACTTCCCTGACATGTGGAGTATGGTGGCCCAGTATACCGCAGGGAGATCCAAAAGCAGAGACAAAGTAAGAGAGAGAGAGAGGAGACTGGTAATCTAAAAGAAAGAAAGTAAAATACTGGAAAAATATACTGTTAGTTATTGCAGACATTAATATTAAAAGTGTAAGAAAATAAAGGAGAAATAGTAATATAATAAAGAGTAAATCAAAGTGCATAGTCAATATATGTACAGACCAATAGAAATAGAAATAGACAGGCGGAATAAGTAAAAAGAAAATAGAGTAGCTAAGTAAAAGGAAAAATAAGCAGTAAACAATCTAAGCTACTGGGTAGGAGGGTCCGGGTCAGCAGGGGAAGAGGGATGGAAAAGGTGGAACAGGGGCTCAACCATGCTCTCTATGTGTCTGGAGTGCCTGTCCAAGTCATCATAAAGTCCCTCGATCCACGTCTGACGCTCGGATATCAGCCGGAGCTCAACTAAAATCTGCTACTAGCCAGATAGGATATCTCTGAAGTAAGCCTCAGATGGTACTCTGCTCCCGGTAGAAGATGAAGGACCAAAATCAGGAGCTGGATCATCTCCTGGAATATGTTGCTCTTCCTACTGGGACTGCTGCTGCTGCTGCTGCACCGGCTGGATCCCTATAGCTATAAGAATGCCCCTTTCGAAGGGGTGCCATGTGAGAAACTATGGTCAGTGATCCATATGGCCGGTTAAAGACTCCTAACCGTCTGGCTAGTCGAGTAATATACGGACCAGCAACTATGCTAGCAACTCTCCTATCTGTGGCCTAGGCCGAGAAAAAATGAGCAAATGCTCCTCCAATATGAATGGGCACCCTCTCAATCATGTTGTATAGGAAGAGTATATTGGAAGTGCTGACAACCCCGTGACTGTGCCCCCATCCACTCAGAGTGTGACTGAAAATAGAGTGAAGCACACGCCAGGCAACTCTCCTAAGGCTAGACGCCTTACTCTTGGTAGGATCATAGGTGTTCCCAGTGGCTATGTCAGTCCATACCCGCCACTCCTGGGTCCCGTGGGGCAGTCTTACCATCATGTCCTAGTACTCTGGAGTAGTCACAAACTCCATAGAATAAAGTCCTAGGCGAACAGACAGTTGGGTCACACTCATCGAATAAGCAACACCTCCAAGTCTGAACTGAATAGTATCAGTTGAATCGACCGTCCTAAAATACCTCTCCAAATAGAAGGTGCTAAGGAACTCCAAAGTGAGCTCCTTGTAGGTGGGCTCTCTAATCTCAAAGAAAGTTTCCCAAGCTCCAACACTGATAAGCTCACGTATCTCCTCCTCCAATCCAAACTCCCTCAGCACTGCCCAGTCTAAGAATCTCCCCTCTACAAATGACTTATCCTTATGTCTATCATAGGCTTGAATATGGGCCTCTTCAGTGAAATCTAAGAAAGGGTGTGTCGGTCTTCTAGAGGATGTCCCTCTAGATGTACTACCTTTGATAGTCTTTCTGGCAGTGGTCTTTTATCTTTTAGACATTATCTGCAAAAGGAATTGACAAAGTGAAAGAGTGTATTGAGAGTATATTAGCCAGTAGATTCCTCAAACAAAAATTTAGCAGTATCCAGTATCCAAACATTCAATAATCAATCCTTCAACATGAAGCACAATTCAAAATCGATGTCATTAATGCAGTTAAGTGGCCATATCAATGAGGTAAAGCAGGGAATCAGATAATCAACCAGTAAACTTCAAAAAGGACTTCAATTCAAGTAATTAAAGAGTTCCAATTCAAACAGTCAAAGATTCAATACACATAAGCAATTGCATTGGAGTTCAATAAATAACTAAGTCAATCAGTCAAACTTATCCATCAATTAACAGTTCACGTCCTATTAATCAGAGATTCTAATTCAATTCATCAATTAAAGCTTCTAATTCAATCAATCAATCATGAGAGGTGCAAATTCCATCAATCACACTTGTGGATTCCTATGTAAATTCCTATGTAAAGTCATTCAATCAACCAATCAAACATCAACTTCAAAGGATTTCAACATTCCTATGAATTCTAACATGCATTTGAAGATAATAATCATAAGTAATTGCAATAAACTCCAAAGAATTCTAAGAACAGGCCCTTACCTCTTGAGATGAAGAAGAAAACCCTAAGTTCGTATTGAAATGAGATGAACAATCCAAATTGCAACTTTCAACCGATTAAATTGCAAATCAAGTAGCAAAACAACCTCAAATGGCAAAATCAAACACTTTAATTGGTGTATTTTGGTGAGATGGTGTGCAAAAATGCAGGGAGAGGGGTTAGGGCAGTGAGGAAGAAGAAGAAATTTAGGGGAAATCTGGAAAAATCTGGGTTTTTGACGATTAAAAGCTCTCTCGCACAGGAACACGGGGTTCAACACGTCCCGTGTGGTACCCCGTGTTTCTCTGCGAATGAGTGTTTTGGGTTTCGCAGACTTACACGGGGTCTGACATACCCTGTGTTCTCCCCCGTGTTTCTTTCTGGAACATGTTAAAAATCCTCGCAATTGTACACGGGGTTAAACACGATCCGTGTTTAACACTGTGTTTCTCTCTGAATGACACTAACAAAATGCGCATGAGTACACGGGGCCTAACACGGTACGTGTTGTACCCCGTGTTTCTCTCTGGAAGGCTCATGTTCAAAATTCCTCATCAGTGGTTCAACCAGAGAGGTACACGAGGTTGTACACGACCGTGTATCTCTCTAGACTTCCATTAAAATCATAAAGTTTTTCTGCGAATCAGACAGTGAGGAACACGGGGACCAACACGGTACGTGTTCCACACCGTGTTTCTCACTGGACTGCGATGAAAATCACAAGTCCCTTTAAAATTGCCAGACAGTGAGGAATACGGGGCAATACACGGCCCATGTTGTACACCGTATTTCTCACTGAACTGCATTTTGAGCCCTCTATGCAAGAAATCAGACAACAAACATGAATTCATGCCTAATCTACCTCAAAGACAGAGTCCACATGCAAAAAATGAACATCCTAAATTGATACTTCATGACTTAGTTGCCTCAACTATTCAGAAACTCAGATTGAAAAGTAGAAAACTAAGATTTAAAAGTAAGAAAATAGAAAATTAAGCTTGGGTTGCCTCCCAAGAAGCGCTTGTTTAAGGTCATAAACTCGACCCCTATTTCTTTATCAGTCTGGTGTTTCCATTATTGGTGGCCCAGCAACATAATGCTTCAATCTTTGGCCATTTACTTTGAAGTTGTAGGTGCTTTCGCTCCAAATCTCCACAGCTCCAAATGGATACACCTTCTTCACAAGATACGGTCCAGTCCATTTGGTCTTAAGCTTCCCAGGAAGTAGCTTGAATCTTGAACTGAATAAGAGCACCAAGTCTCCTTCTTGAAATTTCCTTCTAAGGATGCGCTTGTCATGCCAAGCCTTTGTTCTTTCTTTATAAATCTTGGCATTATCGTAAGCTTCGTTCCTCAGTTCTTCAAGCTCAAGAAGTTAGAGCTTCCTTTTCTCCCCAGTAGATTGTAAATCAAAGTTGAGCAACTTGATTGCCTAATATGCTTTGTGTTCCATTTCCACTAGTAGATGACAGTGCTTCCCATAGATGAGCCGAAATGATGCCATTCTAATTGGAGTTTTAAAAGCAGTTCTATAGGCCCATAAAGCATCATCCAACTTGAGTGCCCAATTCTTCCTTGATCTAGATACTGTCTTCTCTAATATGGACTTGATTTCTCTGTTGGAAAGCTCAACTTGCCCACTGGTTTGAGGGTGATATGGAGTAGAGATCTTATGGGTTACTCCATACCCTCTTAAGAGAGATTGGAACTGATGGGCAATAAAATGAGACCCTCCATCACTAATGACAGCTTTAGGGATTCCAAACCTAGGGAACAATACCTTCTTGAAAAATTGAACTACAGCCTTGGCATTATAAGTTCAAGTGGCAATTGCTTCCACCCATTTGGAAACATAGTCAACTGCCACAAGTATATATCTGTTGCTGCAAGAAGGTGGGAATGGTCCCATGAAGTCAATTCCCCAAACATCAAAGATTTCAACCTCAAGAATGTTGTTTAAAGGCATCTCGTGTCTTTTTGATATGTTACCAACCCTTTAGCACTGGTCACAAGAAGTGACATAATGGTGAACATCTCTAAAAAGAGTCGGCCAATAAAAATCTACTTGAGCAATTTTTGCAGCTGTTCTTGAAGCACCAAAGTGTCCTCCATATGGAGAGGAGTGACAATGAAATAAGATGCTTGCAATTTCTTCCTCAAGCACACATCTCCTAAACAGGCCATCTGCACATCTTCTAAAGAGGAGAGGCTCATCCCAAAAGTAGTGCTTTACCTCTGCTAGAAACTTCTTCTTCTTTTGATACCCCACATCCGGAGGTAAAACTCCACTCATAATGTAATTCACATAATCAGCAAACCATGGGATGGTTGAAGAAGAGACAGCCAATAAATAATCATCAGGAAGGGAATCATTGATTGGCATGTCCTTATCTTCCTCATCTCTTAATTCTTGCTTCAGTCTGGAGAGATGATCAGCTACAACATTCTCGGTACCTTTCTTATCTCGAATTTCTAGATCAAATTCTTGTAACAAAAGAATCCATCTGATTAGGCGAGGTTTGGCTTCCTTCTTGCTTAAAGGTACCAGATGGCTGCATGATCTGTGAAGACAATCACCTTTGAATCTACCAAGTAAGATCTGAACTTGTCAACTGCATACACCACTGCAAGAAGTTCCTTTTCGGTAGTGGCATAATTCAATTGAGCTTCATCTAGAGTCTTGTTGGCATAGTAGATTGCATGAACCTTCTTATCCTTTCTTTGGCCAAGTACCGCTCCTATTGCATAATCACTAGCATCGCACATCACCTCAAATGGTAGATTCCAATCCGGTGCTTGCATAATTAGGGCAAAAATCAAGGCTTTTTTCAACCTGCAAAATGCATCCAAATAGTCTTGGTTAAAATTAAAAGGAATATCTTTAGCAAGCAAGTTGGTCAAAGGTTTTGCAATTTTAGAGAAATCCTTAATAAAACATCGGTAGAAACTGGCGTGTCCTAGAAAACTCCTCACTCCCTTTATAGAATTTGGGCGAGGTAATTTCTCTATGATGTCCACTTTGGCCTTGTCCATCTCAATGCCATGTTCAGATACTTGATGGCTAAGGACAATCCTTTCTCTTACCATAAAATGGCATTTCTCCCAGTTGAGAACCAAATTTACCTCCTCACATCTCTGCAACACTTGAGATAAATTGGTCAAACAGTTATCAAAAGAAGTGCCATATACAGAAAAATCATTCATAAAAACTTCCATGATATTTTCAATAAAATTAGAGAAGATAGCCATCATACAACGTTGAAAAGTAGCTGGAGCATTACACAAACCAAAAGGCATTCTTCTATATGCAAAAGTACTATAAGGACATGTAAATATGGTTTTTTCCTGATCATTTGGATGTATAGGAATTTGAAAGAAACCAGAATAGCCATCCAAATAATAGAAATGTGAATGCTTAGCTAACCTTTCCAAATTTTGATCAATGAAAGGAAGAGGGAAATGGTCTTTCCGGGTGGCCTTGTTCAATTTCCTATAGTCAATGCACATTCTCTAACCCGTGACAGTCCTAGTGGGAATTAGCTCATTATTTTCATTTTTTACCACAGTTAACCCCCCTTTTTTAGATACAACATGAACCGGGCTAACCCACTGACTATCTGAAATTGGATAAATTATCCCAGCATCAAGCAACTTCATTATTTCCTTCTTCACAACTTCTTTCATATTGGGGTTCAACCTTCTTTGATGTTCAATGGAGGGCTTACAATCTTCCTCCATCAATATCTTATGCATGCATATAGAAGGACTAATCCCTTTCAAATCAGAAATTGTATACCCCAATGCTTTTCTATGAGATCTAAGCTGCTTAAGTAATTTTTCTATTTTAATAGCAGTTAGATTTGCATTAACTATAACAGGATAAATGGAATGGAGTCCTAGAAATTCATACCTGAGGGAAGATGGGAGAGGTTTCAGTTCTACCTTAGGTGGTGTGTCTTCCTCATTGGTGGTTTTGTTGGACTCCACTTCCAATTGTTCAATAGCTGCTTCAGGGAGAGGAAGTGGTGGGCTTGCTTCCAAAAACTGTGCATATGCAGCAGTTTCCTCATCTTCAATCACTCCTTTTGTGACTAGACATGCTTCAAAAGGGTCTTGGAGGCTCTCCTTTAAAAAGTTTTCTTTCACAGCTTTATCTAGCACATCTACCCTGCAAATTAAGTCTTTACAAACAGGTAACTTAATTGATTTATTCAAATTAAATTCAACCTTTTCATCCCCAACAGACAATGAAAGTCTACCATTTTTAACATCAATTAAAGCACCAGCAGTGGCTAAAAATAGTCTACCTAAAATGATAGGGATTTGTGAATCCTCTTCCATTTCAAGCACAACAAAATCAACTGGTATGAAAAACTTACCAACCTTGATAGGTATATCCTCAAGAATACCTACTGGATATTTTATTGAACGATTGACTAGTTGAAGTGAAACCGTGGTGCGCTTCATCTCCTCTATGTTCAATCTCCTTACAACCGACAGTGGCACAAGGCTCACACTTGCTCCTAAGTCATACAATGCCCGATCAATAGGAACATTTCCTATCACACAAGGAATGGAAAAGCTGTCTGGGTCCTTTAGCTTAGGAGGTAGCTTATTCTGGATAATGGCACTAAACTCCTCAATTAAAGCTACAGTTTCATGCTCCTCTAGCTTCCTCTTGTTAGATAGAATGTCCTTCAAGAATTTAGCATATGATGGCATTTGTGAGAGTGCATCAGTGAAGGGAATATTAATGTACAACTTCTTCAGCACTTCCAAGAACTTTCCAAACTGCTTATCAAGTTTAGCCTTGGCCAATCTTTGAGGATAAGGGATAGGCGGTTTGTATGGTTCCGGAGGGACATATTTGGACTTGTCTAGTAATTCCCCTTCTTTCTCTTCAGCTTCATTAGGATTTGAGGCCTTGTTACCTTCTTTTTGCTTCTCCCCCACACTTATCTCTTTCTCACTTTCTTGGGTGGCAATTGGATCATTCAACAACCTTCCACTCCTAAGAGTTATTCCCTTGCAATGCTCCCTAGGATTTGATTCAGGTTGAGCAGGGAGTTAACCATAAGCTCTTGAAGAAGATGCAGAAGCTTGTTGAGCAATTTGGGTTTCCAACATCTTTCCATGAGTGGCCAATGAATCTACCTTGGAGGACAGTTGCCTAATTGAATCTTCCATGGCTCTTCCATGCTGTCTAAACTCCTCATTAGTCTTCTCTTGAGAAATAAGAAATTTCTCCAAGAGGCCTTCTAATTTTGTAGTAGAAGAGGTTTGGGCTGGTGGGTTATATGATCTTTGATTTTGGAAACCGGGTGGTGGTGGTCTATTGGTGGTGGTTTGTGTGTTGTATGGCTGGGTGGGCTTGTAAGAGAAATTTGGATGGTTCCTCCATGATGGATTGTAAGTGTTTCCAAATGGTTCATTTGAATTTTTCTGTCCAAACCCACTGTTATTCACATAGTTTACTTGCTCAGTAAAATCTTGGACTAATGTACATTAAGTTGCAACATGCCCTGTAATACTACAAATCTCACAAGAAATGTCAGTAACACCTGTTGCATTTACACTGTTAACATGAAATTTATCAAACTTAGCCATAAGTGCATCTACCTTGCTACCTAGGCTTCCTAATGCATCTACTTTGGCGGACAAATGATTAAAAGCATCTAATTCATACTTACCTGTTGCTTTTCTTGAAGGTCCCCTCTCATTTGACCATTGGTAATGGTTCAAAGCCATATCTTCAATTAACTCATATGCTTTTTCCAATCTTTTGTTCATTAGAGCACCTCCAGCAGCAGCATCCACAGTAAGCTTAGTGTTGTAATTTAAACCATTGTAGAAGGTATGAAGAACTAGCCATTTCTCTAATCCATGATGTGGACACAGCCTTAGCAGTTCCTTATATCTATCCCAAGCATCAAACAGAGATTCGCCTTCTCTTTGAGAAAATGTAGTAATTTCATTCCTCAATTGGGCAGTCTTGCTTGGAGGAAAGTATCTTGATAGGAAAGCCCTCAGTAGCTCTTCCCATGTTGTGATTGATCCAACTGGTAATGAATGTAACTAAGCCCTTGCTCTATCCCTCAAGGAGAATGGGAAGAGTCTAAGCTTGATGGCATCCGCAGCTACACCATTGATCTTGATTGTATCACAGTATTCTAGAAAAATCTGGATATGGAGGTTGGGATCCTCCATTGGCAATCCACCAAACTGATTTTGCTGCACCATAGATAATAAAGCTAGCTTCAATTCAAAGTTATTAGCCTCAACAGTAGGCCTTCTTATACTGGATTGAAGACCAGTGGCATCGGGTGCTGCAAACTCTCTAAGTGATCTATTGTCCATGTTTTCAATAACTGGTTCAGGGTTGATTGCTTCTTGGATGTGAATTGATTTTTGCTCTCTTTTTCTTTTAAGTAGAGTTCTTTCAATTTCCGGATCTAAGTCAAGAATTCCTTCAAGACTTCTTCTTCGCATATACAAAGATTTGTTGCAAAATGAATAGGTAACACTCGGACAGAACAAGATGAGAAGGAAATACTGTAAAAAAAAGAAAATCAGAACAAGATAAATTAAGAACTAAAAGAAAATGAATTGCCTAGTCTAATTCACTCAAAACTTGCTGTTAATATCAACTGGATACAATCCCCGGCAACGGCGCCAAAAACTTGACCTTACAATCCCACAAGTGCACGGGTTAAGTCTAGTTATAGTATAAAAGATTATCGTTCTCCACAGGGATTATAGGTTGAGTACTAACTAAATCTCAAGTAAAATTATCTAGGCGGATCAATTGAGAGTGTGAATCAAGAGTGAATTCTAAAATAGAGAGTAGCTATAAAAAATAAGGGTTGATTCAATAGAATGAAAGCGTACTCAGCTTAAGGATCCCTTGTACATTTCATTATGGAATGAATATAATTCTCTAACTTGGTTTACTGTTAATTAAGATTGTTGGATTACTAAAATTAAGCTATACCTCATTGCAAGGCTACTAACTACTAACCAAAAGATTAAGTGCCCAGAATTATTATAAAACTCCCTTATAACTCCCTTACTTATTAACACCTTAATCCTTATTAAATAGGTAACTATTGCATACTAACTTGTCTTCTACTTCAAACTAACTCACAATATCTCAAATTCATATGTTTCATACAACATAGGCAGGAAAAAGTTATGTAATTATACAAATTGTTCAACTTACAAATCGTACATCCATCATATACAATATCACTAACTATATAAACATTTTTAATATACAACTTCAAAACTTTACTCTCCTTTGCCAAGAGGGCCTTTAGAAGCATCACCTGGAATGGTTAGTATAACACAGAAAACATAAGAAACAGAGTTTCCCAGTAGCTAGCCATCACTGTAAAAATATATTGAGCCATTCCAGATCCTTAAGCAAATAAAACATATATTTCAAAATTAATTAATCATTTATCATCTCATTCCATACCATTGTAAGAAATGTGCATCACACATAGCAATCATTAAGCCCATTCAAGGACTTATATAGATATCTAGATGGCCATCACAGATAATCGTACCTAGGCCTCATACAACAATTCACTATCTTCCCAGGGTACTCGGGCCAAAGGCTAAACATACAGCATCACGCTATCTTCCCGAGGTATCTGGCCATAGGTACCGCACACAGCAATTGCACTATTATCCCCGGGGAACTCGAGCCATAGGCCTAACACAGTATTCTACTGTCTTCCCGGGTTGTGCACACAACAATTTCATACACATTCCATACAATGGCATAAAGTACAGAAAATCATGTAAATAGAAAACAGAGCTTAAGGATAAAGCTAGCTACCTTTTATAAGCTTCCAATGTGATGTTTCTTTTACCCTCACTTAAAAACTTCTTTACACTTCCTCTTGCCTTTCCAAGTTGCCACTCCTTAGTCTACACAAATACACATCATAGTTCTTATTAGAACATCATCATTTTCCTTAAACTTCATGTATTCTTTATTTCCTCCACATTGATAGATGCACAAATGCATACTTAGGTGCTCTATATTTTGTTTTCAGGCTTTGGAATGACACATATGAGCATTAGAAAAGAATCCAGAGGCAAAACCATGCAAATCCTAAAGAATTAAAGCCAAATTGTTCACTTAACAAAGAACACGGGGGTCCCATACCCCATGTTCATGGCCGTGTTTCTTACTAGATGGCTTCGAGTCTTCACTGGCTTACTCAGAGAAGAACACGGGGGTGAACACGGGCCGTGTTCTACCCTGTGTATCTTACTGCCCTTCATTGATTAGCCTTCGACAAAGAACACGGGGTACAACATGGGCAGTGTTCTACCCCATGTACAGAACATGGGGTACAACATGGACCGTGTTCTACCCCATGTACATTACTGATCTGCCTTCGCTGAAGAACACGGGGTACAACATGGGCCATGTTCTACCCCGTGTACATTACTGATCTTCTAAAATCACATTTTACTTCCTTCCTTCTTTTCCATATTCATGGTTTTGGCTTCTCAAAAGGGAAATTTCACACATAAACTTTCATAATTCAACATTTCATCTTCCATAGGCTTCATAATTCATAAGAATTATTCTAATTTCATCAACTTAACCAAAATCCAAACAAATCATGCCAATTCCACACATGCACCATTATGCCTCTAAAACCTTAATGTGTACATCATGGTTTCTTATTATTTTTACACCAAACCAAAGCCATAGATCAACATAACAACATCCAAAACACCATTAGACATGTACAATTCATCCAAAACTCCATGGTCAACCACCTTTGACCACACCAACATCAAAATTTCAAGAAACTAAAAAGAGTACATTAAAGAGCTTTTAGAGGAGAACAATTTTACCTCTTGGTGCAACTTGAAAATCCTCACTTAGAGCTCACCAAACTTGATCAAACTTGAGCTTTTCTTCAATCTAAACACATCAATAAATAGAGCTTGATGAGAAGAGCAACTTTCCCTTCTACACCTAAGTCTAGATCTCACTATTTTTGGGTGAAAAAGTTAAGAGAAGTTTTCTCTCTCTCTTCCTTCTCTCTCTCTCACGTCTTAAGCTTCTTTCATGGAGGTGTTTCTGCAGCTTTTGGAGAAATGGAGAAGAAGGAAAAGTTTTCATGAAGCTTCTTGGGCATTTTGGTCCTTTTTAAAATTTCCAAGGGTATTTTAATCTATTGGTCACACTAAATAAAATCACATATTACACCCTAAATTCTTGGTTATTCATATTAGATCCTAAATTCTTGGTTATTTACACTTTAACCACACCCAAATTTGCACTTTTGCAATTTGGTCCATAGGATTTCTGTTTGTTTAAAATTCCTTACACTGTCAGACTTAGACAACTCCCCTTTTTAGGGTTTTCTAACCTCCTCTGATCATATATACTATGTATGGAAATTAATTCTTTTCCTACCATCCCTTTTTCTTCAAAATTTCGTTTACCTTTACACTTAATTCCTTTCAACATAAGATTCACCCACCAGGCTAAATCAAACATGCTCTTCGTTTCTACAACCTCAGAATTTAAAAATTCCAATGATAGAATTAAAAATTCAGGACATTACAATTACTCTAGTAATCACTTATCTAGGTTGCATTAACTTGCTTAAAATCCATTCCTGGACATTTCATCCTGTGCAAAAGAATCCAATCAGCTTAATTCCTAAGTGTAATTGATATTCCCAATGATTATGCAAGATCCGATTAATTAATTGGTCATTTCAACCTAAAATCAATTAATCCATAACACAAACCCAATATTCTGGATATATTGGCTTGTTCCAAATAAACAGCATAATTAAATCATAATTCAACAGTAAATCAAGCTAGATTATATAAAATTCAGTTCCATAAATCCATGAACAAGTTCACCCAAGTTGAGCACAAGGGTTTAGTGTGAAAACATTACAAAATCAGAAGAAAACCAGAAAACAGAGAGGGAAGTCAAATAATTCATGAAGATCTACAAATTTCTTGCTTAATTCTTCAATTTCTTGCTTGAATCCACATTAAAAGGTGCCCTTGATGAGTTTGGGTCTCTCCTAGGGTTTCTCCCAGTAGCTCTCCTTGTTAATTCTTGGTTTTTCCTCCTCTCCCTTTCAAAATTTCGCGTAAAACTTATATTGGTGATGTACACGGGGTCCAACACGTCCCGTGTTGTACCCTGTGTTTCTAAGCGAAAGTTAAGCAGAATGATACACGATGTGCGACATGTCCCGTGTTCTTCTCTAAAGTGTCAAGCAGTAATGTACACGGGGTTGTACACGGCCCATGTTTTACCCCGTGTTCTTTGACGAATCCTCAGAACTGAAGGACAGTATGATACACGGGGTATGACACGTCCCGTGTTCACCCCCGTGTTCTTCTCTGAGCAGTCCAGTGAAGCCTCGAAGCAATCCAGAGGGAAACACGGCCCTAAACACGGGGTTCCCATACCCTGTGTTCTTTGTCAAGTGAACAAATTTGCTTCAATTCTTCACAATTTGAATGGTTTTGCTTCTGAATCCTTTTCTAATGCTCATATGTGTCTTTTCAAGACCTGAAAATAAAATATAGAGCATCTAAGTATCCTTTTCAATCAATTTGCACAAAATACTAAGTAAATAAGTGATGAAACATATAGAATTTAGGTGCATTTGTGCATTTATCAATACAATACACCTAGTGCATTCCAAAGGTGTATAGTGAGCATTTTTTCTAATTTTTTGAAAGATTGTATTGAAGTTTTCATGGATGATTTTTCTATTAATGGTTTTTCCTTTGATGAATATTTAGATAATATTTCTAGGGTGTTAGACAAATGCATTTAAACTAATCTTGTGCTAAATTTTGAAAAATGTCATTTCATGGTAGAGCATGACATAGTTTTAATGTTAGGTTTCACCTTTACTCTTAAAGTACAGTCAGTTTTCAAAAAAAAAAAATTATGAAACCTTTCTAGAATCAATACATAGGGATATAGATCAATAATTATTTGCAAGGATTATCTCTTGAAGTATAAATCACAAGCACAATTAAGCGATAATGCCACTACGATATCCACACAAAGTGAACAATGACTTCTTTACCTCCACAAATCTACTAGAAAGTGCTTCTCTCATAAGGGAATAAGGTTTTAGTGTGGTTTTTCTAGTGGTAGTTTTATTCCATCTGCAAAGTGATGCCTTCATACCCTTTTTATAGAATTAAGGCAAGCCATTTTCCTAGTTTCACTAGGAAACTACTTACACTCTCTTAATTTCATTCAACCACTGATACCTTATCCTTATCATGGTGAGAGTGAGGAGAGATAAGGCTTATCCTTTAGTTATCTAATATTACCTTAATATTAATAACTAAATATTATTAGATAATAATGTTATCCAATAATATAATCATCTGATATTAAATGGCATAATTATTTAATTATTACTTTAAGATAAGATAATATCACATAATATACTATATACTACGTGAATAATATATATATTATTACTTTGATAATATATATATGCACTAA
Organism: Sindora glabra; assembly: GCA_020226215.1. Lineage (NCBI taxonomy): Eukaryota > Viridiplantae > Streptophyta > Magnoliopsida > Fabales > Fabaceae > Sindora > Sindora glabra. The sequence continues at coordinate 27,286,102 of CM035228.1, forward strand.
ATAACAAACCTAATTAATAAGATTGTAGTCTAATTAAAATCTAATTAATTATTATCTCATTCTTACTCCTTTTGTATGACTCTATAGGTTCTTATTATGTTGGTAATGATCCATCAGTGAACCATAAATAGTGAGTGATATCTAGCAATATATCACCACCAGCCAAGTAGTAAGAATATTTGTGATTCGACATCCACCTAATGTGTAAGCAACACTTTGCAACATAGTCCTTTTTATAATAATAGTGAAATTAAACTAGAGGTATGGAATGTGTCATTCTCATCAATATTCAATCCACATTCCTCGTTACTGATAAAGTAATTTAATTAAATGATCAATATCATATATTAATCCATTTGAGCATAGCCATGCATTTCTTAGTCTTATTCAATCAAAGGACTTAAGGATATCACTCCTTCCAGATAGAAGAAACAAAATTTCATCTATATAACTCACATTTCTCTATATGATTTGTGACATACCCAATTAACACCCTATATGACATCCTAGTTAAAGGTGATATAAGACAGCATCAAAATGTGTGACTTCTCATGTAAGGAACTATAGTAACTTCATGTTAAAGGATTATGTACAATGTGATTACATAAGAATAGCTAATGACACATAACAATCCATGTAGTATTCTTATAATGGGTCAGTCTAATACATTTATTTACTAACAATTGACCCATGTATTGACTTAATATCATATATTTATGATTCACAATTATTAGTTATGATACATACTAGTCTTGATGTACTATTACTATCCTTTTCACAATAATACTTAACTAGAGATATTTTAGGAATAGTAAAACTATTTCAGGGGCAATTATTATATTAAGTTATAAATTGTGCAAATATTAAAAATGAAATAAAATATAATAATTGTATTACCTAAAATAATATATGCTACATTGAGCATTATTATAATTATCTTATGGTTAGTTCATAGGACACATATACTAACATTTAGAACATATAGTGAGTAACAAAGGCATTAAAATAGATCCTGCTAAGATTAATTTGATTACTACTTTACTTTACCCCACTTATATGTGGGAAGTGCATTCTTTTCTTAGTCATGTAGGTTTCTATAAAAGATTCATTAGAGATTTCAGTAAGATTGCCCTTCCATTGTCCAAGTTACTCCACAAAAAATTAGAATTAAACTTTAATAAGCATTGCAAGGAAGCATTTGATAAGAAAAGTGACAACTCATCACCACTCCCATCATCTAGCCATCATCTTAGGATTTACCTTTTAAGTTAATTTGTAACCATCTAACTTGCTTAGTTCCAAAGTGTTTATATTTTTTGATCATGTAGCTTTAAAGTTTCTTTTAAAGAAACTTGCGGAAAAAGTCCATTTAATTAGATGGATGTTACTTTTATAGAGTGGTGCTGAAAACTTAGTTACAAATCATTTGAGCGGGATATAAAGAGAAGTAGACACTCTTCCTCTCTATAACACCTTTTTGAATGAGCATCTTTTTCAACTGTTAGGTGAAGAACCTTGGTTTGATGATTTAATGAATTACTAAGTTGCTAATGAGTTACCTGGATTTGCTAAGAAAGCTCAAATTAACAAGTTAAGGAGTGAGGGTAAGTATTATATGTGAGATGACCCTTATTTGTGAAAATTTTATACTAATAAAATAATTAGGAGCTATGTACATGATTTTGAGTTTTATTCCATACTTGAATTTTGTTATAATTATGCTTGTAAAGGTCACCTTAGACCTAAAAAAATAACAAGAAAAGTTCTTGATTCTAATTTTTATTTGCCTACTTTGTTCCATGATGCTTACATGTCTTGTAAAAATTGTGAACAATGTCAAAGAACAGAAAATTTAACTCATAAATATGAGATGCCTCAATTTTCTATACTTTTTTATAAGGTTTTTTATGTGTGGGTCATTGACTTTTTGGATCTTTTTCCTTTATCTTTTGGCTTTATTTACATCCTTCTTTCTGTTAATTATGTTTTGAAGTAGGTGGAAGCTAAAGTCACTAAGATTAATGATTCCAAATTTATTGTAACTTTTGTCAGGTCTCACATTTTTAATAAGTTTGTCATTTCATGTGCTTTGATTAGTGATCAAGGGACTCTTTTTTATAATTAAGCACTTAAGACTTTGTTGACGAAATATTGGGTTTGTCATAAAGTTTCTACATCATATCATCTCTAAACAAATGGGCAAGTAGAAATTTTCAATAGATAAGTGAAGTTAATTTTGGAGAAAATTGTGAAGCCTACTAGAAAAGATTGGAGCTTTAGATCGGATAATGCACTTTAAGTATATAGGACCACATACAAAACTCCTATTAGGATGTCTTCATATTGGATTATTTTTGAAAAAGCATGTCATCTTCCAATAAAGTTAGAGCATAGGGCATTTTAGGCTATAAAAAGATACAATATGGATTTGAAGGAATATAGGGAAAAAAGAAAATTATAATTGCAATATTTGGAGGAACTTTGACTTGAAGCCTATAAGAATTCTAGGCTTTATAAGGAGAAAACAAAGGCATTCCATAACAATTTCATTCTTAGGAAGAATTTTGAGATTGGCCAATAAGTTTTGTTGTTTAATTCAAGGTTTAAATTGATATCGAGTAAACTCTATTTTCATTGGAATGGACTTTTTGTTATTACTAACATTTTTCTTTATAGTGCAGTTAAGATTAAGAGCTTGGAGAGTAACAAAGTGTTCAAGGTCAATAGGCATAAGCTTAAACTATTCTATGAAGGATTTTAAGAGTAAGCGATGGAAGCAATGGAGTTAGGAACCCTAGTTTATTCTTAATGCAGGAGCTTGAGCTTAATGTTTAGCTAAAGATATTAAAAGAAGGCATTTCTTAGGAGGTAACCCAAGCCATTTAGATTTGCTTTCTTCTATCCTTCTTTTTTATTTTCCATATTCTTTATTTTTCTTGATTTTGTTTTTAATGATATTGATATGCTTTACATTAAGGACAATAGAAAATTTAAGTGTAGGGAGAGACTTTAGGATTTACTTTGTGCTTTGTGCTTTGTGTTTTCATTCAATGCTTTTCAATATTTTAAAAAAATAGAAAAAATAAAATATGGATTTTTTTAATTTTTCACTTATTTCTGAGTCTTTTTTAGTCTTTTTAGTGCTTTCTATTGATGAAGATTTTGCATTTTCATGAGTAAGATTTAATTGAAGTTAGATAGAATTCATAATATGATTGAATGAAAGATTTTGCTTCTTGAAATTGATTAATGTAGTGATAGATTTTGAATTGGTGGATTGAACTTGACAGCTTGACTTTCCTTATGAGATTTTGAGCTTTTTGTTGAAAATTCATGCTATTGCTATTGTCTTTCTTTCTTGTATAATATTCTTCCATGATTTGTTTCTCTAAAACATGCTTTGAATCTCTTTGAGATTATATTTTGTATATGCATGCACAAAAACAATAAAGGCATTCTTTCTTTTAAGTTAAAGCCATAAATTAACTTTGAGTTTTTATCATTATTAACCTTCTTAAGCTTTTATTACCTTTTCTTTGTTGATTAACCTATAAGTATATTTTTTTTTAATGAAAAATAAATGTCTTTATCTAATCTTAGGGATTAGTAAAGTATTTAAATTTTTATGAGATGAGCTCTTAAATAAGTATGGTGATGTGTAAGTTTTTGTGTTGTGAAAAGTCATCAAAAGTTTGGTTGGAAAAAACAACAAGAAAAAAAGCAAAACAAAGAAAGAAAAGTGAAGAAAAAAGAAAGAAAGAATGAAATGAAAAAAATTAAATTGAATTAAAAAAAGAAAGAAAGAAAAGGAAAGAAAATAAAGATGTTAATGAGCGTTTGAATTCAAATTTGGATTGTTATGCTAAGTTATAATTATTTATGATTTGGCCATATATTTATAATTCAAATTCTCTATTAATTTTTTTGGTTTCTTACCTCTCACATCCTTATTTTTCCTTCCTTTTCCATTAACACTATTATAACCTTAAATAAAGTCCTTTTGATTTGTGTTATGCATATAATTTAAGTAGCAAAGATTAGATGATTAACAAGCTTATGTAGAGCAATTCCATGGAAAGAACTTGAGTGAAACACTTATCTTAAATACTTAAGAGATGGAAAGTAATGTTGGGATCGAGAGCCAAATTGTTGCAGTGGAAATTAACCGATCCTAATCAAAGGATCCATACAAAACATTATATTATAATAAGGATTTAGTTGATACCTTTTTAGATGATTCAAAGGCTCATTCGTTAATCACCTTCTCGACTTGCCTTTAATTGAAAACTCTAAGGTATCCACACGAACTAGTAGATCACTAGTGAACATTCATAACCACTAATTAGAATTCTCCTCCTTTGCCTCGTAATGCTAGCTATGCCTCTTCAAGGGTTATGGTCAAAGAGAACTACTAGGGTTTTTCTATGTTTTGGGATGCATGAATAATGAAATATTATTACCCAACAAGCCTATTTAAATAGGTACATAGAAAATTCTAACTAATTGAGCTTTATTCCATGTATAATTATGGGCTTATAATTTGGGCCTTATAATTATAACATGGAATTCCTATAAATTAGGCCTAAATAATTTGATCCATCAATTCTAAATCTACTAGGTTCTAAGTATGTGACCCTACAAGCTCTCAATACATTGATAATGATCATAAATCATATTAATAATTATAAATAATGAATGGTGTATAGTAACACGTCATTGTTACTCAAATAATAAGAAAGTTAATAATTTAACTGAACCTATATATATGATCATCATCTATGACCTTTTATCTTAAACATCTAGATTGAGCACAAGTAAAGCCTAATTCAAAGGTTTCTTAATTTTTAAGTAAGCTGACTAAAGCAAATGTAATTGACATCCCATGTTAATCCATTTAAGTATAACCATGCATTTTTCTTAACTTTACTTAATTAAAGGACCCATAGATGTCACTCCTATTATATAGGAGGGATAAATTCCATCTTGATCATACAAATCCCTCAGCATGATATGTGATATATCCAATAACTACCCTTACATTCACTCAATCATGAGTAACATAGAGTAGTATTAAAATATGAAACTCACATGTAGAGAACCTTAACAATCTCAAGTTAATAGACCATATTAATGATGATCACTAAGAATAATTTATGATACTCATATAATGATCCATGTAGTATTTTTAGGGTAGGTCGATCCAGTATACAAGTTCTCTAACCTGTACTCATGTGTAGACTTAATATCTCATATAAGTCACTACACATGCTTGTCTTAACATATCAACGCAACCTAATCCATAATAATATATGATTAGAGACATTTAAAAAAAATAATTATTTTAGGGTTATTATCATAATTAAATATATTACACAGATAATATATGTATAAATATGATAGTTAGAATTGTCTTTAAAATAACATAATTTAAATTTATAATCATCTATATGATTAGTTTTAGGGCATATACACTAACAAGTAAATCTTGTAAGAATCTACCAATTTGATTAACTTTTCTTAAATGAAGTTGTTATGTTAGTTAGTTTCAAATTTGTTAAGATTTTGCTTCATGATATATTATATTTCTTACTAGCTTTTATTTTATTTGTCTCTTACTTATGAATTTATGAATTTAAAATTTTTAGAAAGTAAAGTCTTTTGTTTCTTAGTTTTTAATAAAGTTTTGCTTTCCCCAAAAATGTGCAAGAACTAAGTGTGAGGGAATTTAATAAGAAAAATATTTACTACTATATTTTCCCCTATTTTATGTCTTTTAACAGGTTATACATACTTCATTTCATGGAATTGACCTTGTTTTATAATTTAGGATTAATTTTACAATATTATAAATTTATTCAGTTAATGCTTGTTCTATTTTTCAACTATATCTTGAGTTTTGGATGTCAAATTGATGCAATCTTTATATCAATAGAAAGCTTAAAGAGAGATTTACAATTTTTATATTTTTCTCAAGCCCTTTGGAGGTCATATGTGGCCAAAAAGTTAAAGCCATGTCTTTATCCTAGCTAAGCCCACCTTGATTTTTAGGCCATATATGAAGTTATAGAGGTTTAATTAACTTGAAACTAGAGCCCAAATATCCATAAGACATAAACCTACAACTTTGATATTTATAGATTATTCAAATTACCTTATTTTAATGGTTTTAAACTAGTCGAAAGTCAGATCTATGTGAATTCATTAATATAATTATCAAAATTAATTATCTTGTAAAAAATAGGTTTAGGCTTCTAAAAATTAAGAAGGTCTCATTAGTATAATCCTAAGAGATATACAATCTAAGTCTGATAATGTTTTAGGTTAATTAGGTCAAATAAAAGGAGAGAACTTATTAATCTTTAAAGACTTTTAGATAGACTTAGCAGCATGCTTTTCTCTTCTTCTTATTTCTCTTTTATTCTTTAACAATGAAAGCTTAAATTTAGAGTTGATTCAAGGAGTTTAAGGCTTTCCTCTTCTGGATTATGATATTATGATTTGTAATATTGACTTTTTTTAATTAATTTTCTTCTTTCCTTATTTAATTGTGCTAATTTCTTGAAATTACTTGTGTTAGATGTTAATTTGATATAATTGATGTTCATCCCTATGATTTCTAATCCTTTACTATTTTCATATCAAATTGTGATTAATAAATCATGTTTTTGCACATAAGGGCAAAAGGTTAAGGGATTAATTTAAAGATTTATAATTTAATTTCTCAATTCAACTGAATTCTATTATTAAATCAATTTCGATCTAGCTCAAAAATGATAGCAATTGTTTAATTCAACTAATCTTAATTGATTAAATCCTATAATTCAAGGCTGAAGAATTAATTAGAAAAGTTAAATCCTAATTGATGAATAATTAATTCAAGTTAGACCTTTCAATTTCTTGAATTGACTATTTTAATACTTTGATTTTCCTTCTTGTTGTTTGTCTTGCATTTTTACTTTGACTAATATATTTAATTTAATTTAAATTCATAAATTCCCCTCATTCTATGTTTTGCATTATGTTAGTGCATAATTCTACATACAGTATTAGCATTCTACATATTTTATCAATAGCATGCATTCTATTTGAATTTGTTGTATTCTATTTTTATATTTGTTCTTGCATTTTGTTATGCATTTTGTTTTTGCATATTGTTAGTAATTCATAGTAAAAGATAATATCAAAGGATAACTAAGGGTATAACTTGATTTGTGCTAATTTACTAGATTATTTTGTAGTAAACTAGTTTTTAATCTAATTTTGATGTATAGCAGCATTGCAATCAAAATGCTTATGTTCATAGCTGAAGTGTGGACAAAAGTCCTTAGAAGAAACTTAAGGATATTCTAGTTTCTTCTCAATATTGAATACTACAATTTATACCATTCATATCAATCTCATAAGCCATCTCTTCTAGTCATGACCATTGCATTAAATCATTATTATCTTCAACACTTTAATAGATGGTCATGAGCATAAGATATTCATTGTTTGATGGGATTGCCATGATCACAAGATTCGAAGTATTTCTAACTATGCAGCATTGATAGCATATATTGTCCTCTTATTAACTTTGAGCTGCTTGATTGCTTCATTTACTATGAGTACTTAACACTTCCTATGTTTCATTGCGAGAATTGAATTTTGTTTGCTCTATGTGTTGTGTTAAACTTTGATACACATATAGAAACCCTCAAAGGTTTGTAACAAATAAAGCAATTAATCACCTTAAGATCAATAAATACAAAATTGAGAGAGTCAAGCACTAATATGAACTTGATCACCACTTTGTATGACCAAACTTAAGTAGGGAAGGCCTTGACTCAAAGTGAAGGCTTAATGAAAAGAGGAAGGCTCAAAAGGATATAAGAGACAATTAGAGTCCATGTGAATGCAATTCTAGCCTAAAGGAATAGAGCCTAAATAGAAGAGGCAAATAAGGTTGACGTTCTACTTATTCAAGCCAATATTTCTTTATTTGTTGCACTCTATATTAGGTCATAATTTTCTTAAGCTTGAATAAGCAGAAATTTAGCCCTATTTGTCTCTTCTATTTGGGCTCTAATTGTCACTTATATCCTTTTAAACATTCCTTTTGTCATTGAGCCTTCACTAAGAATCAAGTCCTTTTTACTTAAGCTTGATCATGCAAAGTAGCGATTAAGTTCATATCAAGCACCTTAGAAGCCACTAAGTAATATGAAAGAATTATGATCACAGAATAATCACTTTTCCTTTTAATTTGAAAAGAGATGCCATATATGTTCATTATAAATGTAAAGTCTATTGTTTACTATAAATAGTAATTTTTAATTGCATATATTTATGTATTGATATGAAAATAAATAAAATAGAAGAATATATCTTCATAAAAGATTATCTCTTTTTTTATTTATTTTATTTACATTTAATTTGTTACTATTCTATTTAATTGTATAATAAAAATTCTATAATGCAAAAAAAAATTAATGCTACCAATTTCACATACAGTAAGTTATATTTTTGGATAATAATTACACGCACGCACCTATGCAATACACATGCTAGTATTTAATAAGAAATAATCAAATTTTTTAAAAATATAATAATTATTTATATATTAAATTTTAATATTTAATTTCCAAAAAATGAAATTTCAAAAAAATATAAATTTTGTATCTTTTTTATTGTTTAAAATTTTATTGTATATAGTCTATGTAATGATATAATATAAAAATAATGATAAAAGAAAAGAATAGTTATATCATATTTCGTACATTGAAATTATAATAAATAATGAGAATAGAGGAAAGAAAAATATTTCCATTACTATGTTTGATATATATAAAAATAATGTAGGAATGAAATGGAGAATGAATATTTACTAATATTATTATTATTAATAAAAATATAATTTTTATTGAAAAATAAAATTTTGGTATCTAATAAATAGCACCATTTATTTTTCAACTAATTAAGTTATTTGAATGTAATTCTAATATTTCTTACTACAAAATAAATGACAAATTCTTAATATTAGTCTCTTTTCACATCAATAAATAAAATTAGCATAGTTAGATTGAAATTATATTCACTTTTTTATTTTTCATGCAATTTTTTCCCTAACTATACATTGCATAATTCATGAATTTAGTATAAAATGTATCATAGTTATTAATTTATTCTATATATGCAAAATTCTACCATTTGCCCTTATAACTTTACATAAGTTATAAAATTAACTAAACTAAAATATATAAATTAATTTTATACAACCACTTACTCATGTAATATTTCGTTGTAAGAAAATTCTTAAATTTATTTTGCTTTTTACCACAATTTTAAATTACATTTATTTTTTAATAACATAGCATTTTCACACTCACCAAAAATATAAATAATTTTTTTATAATAAATCAAACTAATTTAAATATACATGATATTATTTTATCAATTAAAGTAGTATCATTTTTTAGGTATTTTTATATCAATGTAACTGAATATATAATTTTTCAAATCTTACATCCAAATGAAAATTTTAAGTTCAAAATTAATAAATTGTATAAAATGTTTTAATAATTCTTATTAATTTACCTCATAATTTCTTATTGCTTTTTTATTTTGTTAATAAAAATAAAATAATAATATAGTTTTAACTTATTTAAAATAAAATTACTTGTAAACAATATTTCAAAAATAATTTGATTTAAAAATTTATTTCTAACCAATATAAACTCTATTTTGTACAATAAATAAGTTAACTTATATCTTATAGATCTAATAAATAAGTTACAAACTAATCTTTGGAAGTGTTTATCGCACTATTTTATTAAGAAAATAAGCTCTAATTTAATAAGTTATATGGAGTAGTTCATAATTTATAAGCTTTTATTTCTTCAATTATTTTTTTAAATCTATCCTTATTACCTTAATTAATTTACAACCTATAAACTTTGTAATATAAATCTAGATTTTTTTATAAAATATAATTAATTTAATTTTAATATAATTATATATTAATTTTAAATTATAAATACATACAAATATATATGTAAATAAATAATATCATAAAATATAATTAATTATATTTTAATTAATTATAATTTTATTATCAATGTTAATAAAGTAAAAATTATATAATTAGATAAATATATAAGTTTGTAAAATATAATTAATTAAATATTAAATATTATATTTTTATTTTAAACTTCTTTTTTATGTTAATATAATTTAATTTTTAGATAAATATAAATTATTTTAATTATATATTTATTTTTATTGATATATCATTTTATGTTATTTTATAATTTCATCTAGTTTAAGAGTTAATTTTACGAAATACTTTAGCTAACTTATCAATTATGAGTTATTAGTTATAAGTTATCAATTATCACTTAATTTATTAACTACTAATTATCTTATTAACTATCAGATAGTTTATTAGTTACTTATGTGAAATAGAGTCATAAAAGAATAATATCTAATATCAAAAAAATATTAAAAATTTTAAATATATCAATTTAATTTTTATTTTTATTAAAAATAAAGAATCTAAATGATTCATTTAATTTATACATTTTATATTAATTTCTAACTCATATAAAATTTTTTATAATAAAAATATTTAGAAATCAAATTTAAAGATTAATTCGATTTAAAAAACCTTTTTCTAAAAAAATGTAAATAACTTATTCACTAATAGTATAAAGTGCAGTACATGCTCAACAAAGCAAATAAAGACTATGATTTTAGTAACTAATATATACTTTTAATTATATTTATTAATTCTTATATTATATATTTTATTAAATAACTTTTACCTTAAAACAAAATTATTATATATTATTCTATTATTAAAAAAATAGTACACAAATCGCTTTAAAATAAATATGTTATACAATACAATAAATAAAAGAAAGAGAAATAAAAAAAAAGGAATAACATGTAACAAAGCAAATTAAAAGAAAAATAATATGCCAGTTGTAAAGTTATAAGATTAAAAAAATAAAATGTGCAGTAAATTAATTAAATCAAATAAAAAGTTTGAATTATTAAAAATAAATTCAAAATAAAATATTAAATTGTATTATATCTATAATATTGAATATATTGCATTTAAATTTTAAAAAGTAGGAGTGAACAGGAAAAAAAAGAAATATATAATGGAGTAGTTAAAAAGAAGAGAAATATTACGTGGGTTGTAAACCCTTCAAAAATCTCAATTGATGCATTTTTAATTTAACATAAAATACTTAAAGATTACCAATAATAAAAAATTAATAATTTTAATTTAATTTTTAGATAATATTTGTTAAATAAAATATATAATTAATTATGTTAATTATTTTTATACTAAAATTTTAATTTATTTAAAATGTATCATATTAAAGTCTTAATTTATTTAAATTAATTTATTTTAAAAATAAAATATGTCATATTATATTTCTATTACTTAATGACATTGGAGTTTAAACTATAAACACTAGAAATGCGCACAAAGAAAAAAGAGAAAAACATGCAACAAAATAAATAAAAAGAAGATAAACAATATGTGAGGTGTAAAGTAATAAGAAAAATAAAATACACAACAAGTTAATTGATTAAATAAAAAATTTTAACTATTCAAGATATTTTTAAAATAAAAATATAATATGATATATCTATTTTACTTAGAAATATTGGTGTTTGAGTTTTGAAAAATCACCCAATTGATATATATATATATATATTTCCAAATAATACATCATAATTGGTATAAAAATTTTGAATATAAATAAATAAATTTTATTTTAATCTTCAAATATTGGTATTGAAAAATATAATATGCAATTAATTGAATCAATTAATAATTTCTATACTAAAATTCTAACTTATTTGAAATATTTCTAAAAATTTAAATTTAAAAATTATAAAATATATAATGTTATATTTACACTACTTAGTGATATTAATATTTGAGTTATAAGCAACATAAATTAACATGAAAAGTGGAAAAAAATGAAATGGAGTAAATAAAAAAAAATAATGTCTAAGCTAATAAATAGTAAGAGTTAAAAATAATATATATAATGAAGTAAATTAACTCAATTAAAGAAAATATTTAACTTATTTAAAATATTTTTATAGTAAAAAGAAATTATAATGTGATAAATTTATATTACTTAATAGTATTTAAGTTGTGAATAATATAAGTGAAATGAAAAAAAAAGCATGAGAAATAATATATGAAGCTTAAAGTTTTCACAAAATTTCAATTGATATGTATTTAACTTAATATATAGTACTTAAAACTTAATATCAACAAAATATAGATGAGGTTATAAAGCAATAAGTGTTAAAAAATAAAATATATTAATTCAATTAAATAAAAATTTAAATTAATTAAAATATTTTATTAAAAAATTAAATTTTATTAAATTTATAATACTTGATAGAATTTGAATTGTATTTGTAAATAATAAATAAATAGTATAAATGAAAAGAAAAAGAAGTGTTACCTAGGAAATTTTTTTCCTCATAACCTAACATGTGGCAAAAAATAAATAAATAAAAGCAATGCCTTCCAAATATACTCTTTTTCTCTTTTGTGTGTGTGTTTGTGTGTGTGTAAATTATAGATTTTAATACATATAATTTGTATAATTGAATTAGTTTCATTCTGATATATATTTTTGTTATATCTAGCTATTTTGGAATGATTTTGAATAGATTTTAGATTGTTTTGGATTTGTTTATGAAAAAAGCTATTCAAGCAACAAAAAAAGAATCTATTTTTTTAATAATAGATATTTGTTTGTTATAACATCAATTTTTTTGGGTAGTAATTGATATTATATATTACTTAATAAGTCAATATCATTGTATCAAAGACGATAATGATTTTTTTGAATTGACATGTAATATTATTTTTAGACATTAAGTTTTTGTAGTAGTTAACATGGAAACTTATGCCATATACATGAATTAAAAATGAAAAGATTAAAGCATAATGCAAGTTAAAAATAAAAAAGAGTGAATCATGATGTCATTTGTAAATTTCATCCTGCAACTTTTCTAACCTTAAAATAATTATCTATGTAGCGAGATATGCTCTTCTTCCAATATTAAGATATTTCTCCTTAATTTTATATTTTTTCTCACTAATTATTTTATAGGACTAAAGTTCAATTAGCTTATAACTAAATATATGAGGTTTAGTTCTCATTGAAAAATCACAGAATATAAATGTGAGTAGTTTTTTTTCTTTTGTACTAATTCTTACAATTTAGTTTTTTATTTCCTATTCAATCATGTTACTTATCAATACTCCTTTTACAGGTTTGTATAAGTAGAAAATTTGATCTCATTCATCTTCTTTGGTATTATGTCATATTATCTGCTATTTATTCATATGAAAATGTGTGATGCACAAAATTTTCGTGAATGCTTATTATATCTATAGTTATTGTATTCAAAAGGCTTTTCTAAGGAGTGTAAACCTTATATATTGAGTTACAAGTATTAAAATAGATTTAATAAGGCACCCATCTATAATGCGTGGTAATAACCATATAATCAAAGACAAAAAAAAATAGTTAAACTATTAATAGGTAATAAGAAAAATTACTTATTCATGCCATTAGAAGCATCTATTAGGAATTATTTAGGGAAAATATGAGAAAATTAAGAGTATTTAATATTTAAGGTTAATAGGATTTTGGAGTAAGTTAAGGTTTTACTCAAGAACATCTTAGAAATAATCCAAAGAGGTAAAAATGTAATTTCCCTACCATTTTAAAGGGATAAATGGTCACATAGGGAGAAAAGAGGAATTTTTTCTTGGTTAAAAGGCATTTAAAAGGCATTTGAGCAAAATTTGGGGAAAAAGGAATTTTTTATGTAGTTAGAAGGTATAAGAGCAAAACTTGGGAAGAAAGTAATGGAATAAGAATATTCCTTATGATAATGCAAGATGACACAAGCAAGATGATGCAAGGTGATGTCATCTTACTTAGAGGTTACGCATGTTCTCCTATAAATAGCCAAGCAAAACACAATTTTCCACACACCAACAAGAAGCCCCGTATGGCTAGAAAGAGAAAAGAGAGGGAAAGAGTGATTTCTTGAGAGCTCTTGTTACTTTTTAGTGAGTTGCTATTAGTTCTTTGAATATTCTTAGGGATTGGTTAATGTTGGGAGCCCTTTTGATCCTCTAGTAGGAGCAGAAGCTCATAAACCTTCATGAATTTGTCTTCTTTTCATAGTTCTTTCTTTAGATTATTCACTAATTACATATTGTTTGCATTTTAGGTGAAGGAAATAGGTTCTACAAGCATCCTGGAGTGAGAGGAGATCCACTATTTTTTTTTTTAGTTTTCTTTTTGGAAGGTGTTTATGTATATGATATATGCACTACTATAGAATTGTAATTCTATGATTGTCAATAGATGTCAATGATAATAAAAACAAATATCTATATAAATGAAATGGCAATTTTGAAATTATTATGACAAATAAGATGATGGTTTTTACAATAACTGATGTCTATTGTAATGTATTGGGATTTTTGAAATTTGTAAGAAAACATAAGATGATAGTGTTTACATAAATTTTCTTAACAAATAAATTTATATTAAACAAATAATTTTATTAATTTCTTGAAGAATGTGGATTATAATCTCTAATTTTTCTTTCATGATGAAAGAAATAAGTTGATTCCCCTAATTCTTCTCTTTAATGAATTTTGATCAAGGGTTTTGGGAAGCTTAATTTCAAATCAAATAGTTGAATCTGACTTTGAATGAGGGCTTTAAAAGGCTTAATCTTGACTTGAAAGTAGGACACTTGACTTTAATAATGGGCTTGAAGGAGTTTAATCTCAGCTGAAAGTTTAAACTTGACTTCAAACAATGGCTTAAAGAAGTTTGATCTTGATTTGAAGGTTGAGCACTTGACTTCAATGGAGGGCTTGAAAAAGCTTGATCGTAACTCAAAGGTTAAACACTTGATTTCAATGGAGGTTGAAGAAGTTTGATCTCATCTTGAAGGTTGAATTTTACTTTGAACAAAGGCTTTAGAGAAGATTGATCTCAACTTAAATGTTGAACATTTGACTTCAATGGGGGGCTTGAAAAGGCTTGATCTTGACTTAAAGGTTCAATCTCCATGGAAATGTTGTGGTTGAAATCTTTAACTTGAAATGAGTGTTCTTGATTGAGGTGAAAGAATTTGAATGTTTGATCTTTGCTAGTAGAACTTTGGGAGAGCTTCATGTTTTCTCTTTGATAACTTGTGATTTCAATGACACAAATGAACTCTCTATATATACTAATCCTTGGGAAATCATCCATATAATTTAAGTAGTATGAGAGTCAACATATTTATCCTAATATCCTAAGTTTAAAACTTTTTTTACCTAATGTGGCATTTTATTAAAGAATAATTAATTACAAGACTTTTCCTTTGATTTAATTTGATTTGTCACCCAAAATTTTTTTACAAACCTACTTATTTTACATATGAAATTTTAAATTTTAATAAATAACCTTTTTCTGATTGATTATAATTTATGAAGTGAAAACTAAATAGACTAATTTTTAATTATTTACAAATATCCATTCAATTAGACACAATTTCATGTGAATGATCAAGTCTTGAAAATATTTTTTATTATGATTTTAACTGGTCCTATATTTTATTTTATATATTGTTAAATCAACTAGACACGTAGCCTTCAATCTATGATTAGTGGCTAATGTACATAGGATTGGTTCAGTAACAGATTTGGCCAAAGAAAGGATAATTTTGCAAAACTTGTGGATATCCTTACTTGTTAGTGATTTCCACGCCCATCACCCAATGCATATCCCTGAAGCCTTTTATTATCATGCATATCTTCACATAATGCATGTTTATCACGTCACTTTGACTTTCATTTTATTTTTATTTTTATTTTTATTTATTTATTTACTTACTGTGCTTTACTCATGCTAATCAGTAAATGGTTTCCTGACTTGCATTTTTGTTATTAATCTATTATGTCCAATGGCTTAACGCCACCGATCATGAATAGACTTCAGATATAAGGCTTTCCATCAAACTAGGTAATTCTTTGTAAACTTCAAATGCTTTGACTTAATTGCATTACTATTTATTTCTGCTCCTTGATCATACATGTCATCTTTCGGTTTAAAAGTGCTGGCCATCTCACGATCTTTCTTGTCATGAATTATGATCAGCAAGTGATTAATAGTATTTTTTTTATTCGCTGCATCACTCCTTTCTTTTACTATTTATAAGCAAAGAGATATGTGTCATCCATTAAAACTTTCTCTTGTTATCTTGCTTCGTTATTTGCTTTCTGGTTTTCACATGTCCCGCAACCGATCGTGTTCATACTGCATTCAATCTTCAGGTGTATCTAGACCTTCTTGTCCCTTCACGCAGTGACTATTTTTTAATGTGTATGTTTCCTTAAAATTTAATATTAGTTTAATCATTATTGGTATTAACTTGAAATTCCTTTGTGCTTGTATAATGATCATGAACCACTGCTTGACCTCATCCATGTTGATAAATGCACAAATGCACCTAAATTCTATGTGTTTCATCACTTATTTACCTAGTATTTTGTGCAAATTGATTGAAAAAGATACTTAGATGCTCTATATTTTGCTTTCAGGTTTTGAAATGACACATATGAGCATTAGAAAAGGATCCGGAGGCAAAATTATGCGAATTGTGGAGAATTGAAGCAAAATTGCTCACTTGGTGAAGAACACGGGGTATGGGAACCCCGTGTTTAGTGTCGTGTTTCCTTCTGGATTGCTTCGAGGCTTCACTGGACTACTCAAAGAAGAACACGGGACTAAACACGGGACGTGTCATACCCCGTGTATCATACTGCCCTTCAGTTCTGAGGTAAACACGAGGAGTGTCACACCCCGTGCAACATGCTGATCAGCCTTCGCTGAAGAACATGGGGTACAACATGGGCCGTGTCATACCCCGTGTACATTACTGCTTGACACTTCAGAGAAGAACACGGGACGTTTCGCACACTGTGTATCATTCTACTCAACTTTCGCTAAGAAACACGGGGTACAACACGGGCCGTGTTGGACCCCGTGTACATCACCAATATAAGTTTTGCGCGAAATTTTGAAAGGGGAGGAGGAGAAACCGAGAATTAACAAGAGGAGCTGCTGGGAGAAGCCCTAGGAGAGATCCAAACTCAGTAAGGGCACCTTCTAACATGGATTCAAGCAAGGAATTGAAGAATCAAGCAAGAAATTTGTAGATCTTCATGAATTGTTTGACTTCCATCTCTGTTTTCTGATTTTCTTCTGATTTTGCAATGTTTTCACTCTAAACCCTTGTGCTCAGCTTAGGTGAACTTGTTCATGGAGTTATGGAATTAAATTTTATATAATCTAGCTTGATTTACTGTTGAATTATGATTTAATTATACTGTTTTGTCTGGAACAAGGCAATATATCCAGAACATTGGATTTGTGTTATGGATTAATTGATTCTAGGTTGAAATGACCAATTAATTAATCGGATCTTGCATGATCATTGGGAATATCAATTAGACTTAGAAATTAAGCTAATTGGATTCTTTTCCATAGGATGAAATGTCCAAAAATGGATTCTAAGCAAGTTAATGCAACCTAGATGAGTGATTACTAGAGTAATTCTGGGCACTTAATCTTTTGGTTAGTAGGTAGTAGCCTTTCAATGAGGTATAACTTAATTTTGGTAATCCAGCAATCTTAATTAACAGTAAACCAAGTTAGAGGACTATATTCATTCCATAATGAAATGTACAAGGGATCCTTAAGCTGAGTACACTTTCATTCCATTGAATTAAACCTTATTTTTTATAGCTACGCCCTGTTTCACATTTCACTTTTGATTCACACGATCAATTGATCCGCCTAGATAATTTTACTTGAGATTTAGTTAGTACTCAACCTACAATCCCTGTGGAGAACGATAATCTTTTATACTATAACTCGACTTAACCTGTGCACTTGCGGGATAGCGGTCAAGTTTTTGGCGCCACTGCCGGGGATTGTATCCAGTTGATATTAATAGCAAGTTTTGAGTGAATTAGATTAGGCAATTCATTTTCTTTTAGTTATTAATTCATCTTGTTCTGATTTTCTTATTTTTATAGCATTTCTTTCTCACCTTGTTCTGTTCGAGTGTTACCTAATCATTTTGCAGCAAATCTTTGTATATGTGACCTCATAAATCCCGCAAGTGCATAGGTTAAGTCTAGTTATAGTATAAAAGATTATCGTTCTCCACAGGGATTGTAGATTGAGTACTAACTAAATCTCAAGTAAAATTATCTAGGCGGATCAATTGAGGGTGTAAATTAAGAAATTAAATGTAAAAACAGAGCTCAGCTTTCAAAACAAGGTTTGATTTAATGAAATAAAGGTGTACTTAGCTTAAGGATCCCTTGTAAATTTCATTATGGACTGAATATCATTCTCTAACTTGGTTTACTGTTAATTAGGATTGCTGGATTACCAAAATTAAGCTATACCTCATTGCAAGGCTACTAGCTACTAACCAAGAGATTAAGTATCCAGAATTACTCTAGTAACCACTAATCTAGGTTGCATTAACTCTGCTTAGAATCCATTCTTGGACATTTCATCCTGTGCAAAAGAATTCAATCAGCTTAATTCCTAAGTCTAATTGATGTTCCCAATGATCATGCAAGATCCAATTAATTGATTGGTCATTTCAACCTAAAATCAATTAATCCATAACACAAATCCAGTATTCTGGACATATTGGATTGTTCCAGACAAAACAGCAAGATCAAATCATAATTTAACAGTAAATCAAGCTAGATTATATAAAATTCAGTTCCATAACTCCATGAACAAGTTCACCTAAGCTAAGTACAGAGGTTTAGTATGAGAGCATCATAAGATCAGAAGAAAACAAGAAAACAGAGAGGGAAGTCAAACGATCCATGAAGATCTACAAATTTCTTGCTTGATTCTTCAATTTCTTGCTTGAATCCGTGTTAGAAGGCACCTTTGGTGAGTTTGGACCTCTCCTAGGGCTTCTCCCAGCAGCTCTCCTTGTTTTTTTTTCCCGGTCTCTCCCCCCTCCCTTTGGCTTAATTTCACGCAAAACTTATATTGGTGATCTACACGGGGGTAAACACGTCCCGTGTTGTACCCCGTGTTTCTCAGCGAAAGTTGAGCAGCGCGAAACACGTTGTGCGACACGCCCCGTGTTCTAGGAGCAAAGTGTTAAGCAGTAATGTACACGGGGTAGTACACGGCCCATGTTGTACCCCGTGTTCTTAAACGAAGTCTGGTCAGAATGCTACTTGGGGTGTGACACTCCCCGTGTTTACTTCAGAAGCGAATGGCAGTAAGATACACGGGGTAGTACACGGCCCATGTTGTACCCCGTGTTTTTCTCTGAGAGGTACAGTGAAGTCACGAAGCAATCTAGAAAGGAACACGGCCTTGAACACGGGGTTCCCATACCCCGTGTTCTTTGCTGAGTGAACAATCTTGCTTCAATGCTTCATGATTTGAATGGTTTTGCCTCTGGATTCTTCTCTAATGCTCATATGTGTCTCTTCATGACCTGAAAACAAAGTATAGAGCATCTAAGTATCTTTTTTCAATCAATTTGCACAAAATACTAAGTAAATGAGTAATAAAACACATAGAATTTAAGTGTATTTGTGCACTTATCAATTCCCCCATACTTGAATTTTGCTCGTCCTCGAGCAAGGAAGTAAGAGAACAAGAAAATATACTCCAATTTTATTCACTTCTTTTTGTTCTTTTCTTTCTTTTTTTTTTTTAACAGTAAATCATTCAACAAATCAAAGATTAGGATCAAATCATGCCCAGCAACTAAATGAAAATAGAGCAACTAAATAAATCAATCCTCAGCATAGAAGCAAAAGAGAATAGCCTCACAGGTAAAGTGTTTACTCTCACACTCAAATCAAGGCTTGTGTTTACTCTCAAGTCAATCAACTCATGACTTAATGCTACCATATGCTTACACAAACTCTAATCTCCACTACTATAATGTAAAATGCATGCAAATCAGAGGACTTTATTAGGGAAAAAGGTGAGGATAGGGGGAAGGAACATTAAGGAGTGAAAAGTGATAAAACCCTGAGTTGAAGGAAAAAGACACTTTGGTCATGAATTTGACCATTGTCAAGTTCCATTACTCAGCTTAATAGCTTGCTTCCACCCTTTGCTTCAACCTCCATTCTTCTCCTTTTGATTTTCATTAGTTCATTCATCATCATTTTTTTTATACAAATAAATCAGCAAATACAACATTTTTTTTTATATATATATTCCCAACAAGTTCTTCTTCCTTTTCTTCCTTTACTTCTTCCAAATTATTTATTTAACACCATTTTTTATGGTGTTTTGATTTCTCTTTTTCTTCTCCTTTTTTTTTTAACAAAATTATCAATCAATTTATCCAACTAGCAGTACTAAGTAAGGACCTCTAAAATAGCCAAACTCATATAATGTATCTAAGTTCCCTCAAACTCTAGGGTTCAAGTTCACCTTGGGCAGTGGCATAGGATGAATATGGTATGGCTAGGCTAGAAATGAGGGTCCAAAGCTCAAAGTGGTTAACTAGGGGAAAAGTTTTAGGGAAAATTAAAGGAAAGGATTCAAATAAGCCAACAAATAAAAAGAAGGGTAAAGAAACAAGGCCTCATCATATTTGACATGCAAAATACATAAAATGTAGCCTCAAAAAGAGAAAATGCAAGTTCTAGAGCACAAAGACAAGAGTGATGACATAATCCCTCAAGAAGAAAAGAAATGAGCTTTAATTTGTAATGAGAAAATAGCTCAAAAGGCTCAAATCTTACAAGGGTTAATTATGCTCATTACTCTTAGCTTCAAGCTTTAGATTTTCCTTATCAAGTTGCTAAATATTCATTAAAGAAGTAGGGCATGAATCAATCTCTTTATTCAATGAATTGTCTTACATTTTTTTTATTATTATTATTATTATTTATATCATTGAAATTGGAGAAAATTTTGGTACTCTAAATCATTCAAGCAAGTTCAAGTGCAAAGCATTGCAAACACAACTCCCCCATACTTAAAATTGGACATTGTCCTTAATGTACACAAGAGTAAATGGGAAAAGAGATAGAAAACAGGTGGGGAACTGAAACTTCCTTGACATGCGGATTATGGCTGTCCAGTATATCGTAGGGAGATCCAGAAGGAGAGATGAGGTAGGAGAGAGAGAGAACCGGTAATCTAAAAGAAAGCAGATACAATACTAGAAAAGAAATGCTGTTAGTTATTATAGAAATTAATATCAAGAGTAAAAGAAAATAAAAGAGGAGAAAGCAATATAATAAGGAGTAAAACAAGATGCATAGTTAAAATATGTACAGACCAGATAAATGGGGATAGATATGATGGATAAGTAAAAAGAAAAATAGAATAGCTAAATAAAAAAATGCAAAAATCAATCTAAACTACTGGATAGGGGGATCCGGGTCATCAGGGGAGGAAGGGTGGAATAGGTGGAACAGAGGCTCCACCATGCCCTCTATGCGCCTGGAGCGCCTGTCCAAGTCATCATAAAGTCCCTCGATCCGCATCTGACGCTCGGATATCAGACGGAGCTCTGCTAAGATCTGCTGCTGGCCAGAAAGGATATCTCTGAAATATGCCTCATGTAGAACTCTGCTCCCTGTGAAAGAAGAAGGACCAACATCAGGGGCTGTGTTATCGCCTGGAATATGCTGCTGCTGCTCCTCCTGGGGCTGCTGCTGCTGCTACTCTACCGGCTGGATCCCCATGGCTAAAAGAATGCCCCTTCGAAGGGGTGCCATGTGTGATACAATAGTGAGAGAAACATAAGGCCGGTCGAAGACTCCTAACCGTTTGGCGAGTCGAGTGATGAATGGGCCGGCAGCTATACTTCCAACTCTCCTATCTGTGGCCTGGGATGAGAAAAAGTAAGCAAATGCTCCCCCGATGTGAATGGGCACCCTCTCAATCATACTGTATAAGAATAAAATATCAGAGGTGCTCACAACTCCGTGACTATGCCCTCGTCCACTAAGAGTGTGACTGAAAATGGAGTGAAGGACTCTCTAGGAAACCCTCCTAAGGCTAGACGCCTTACTCTTGGTGGGATCATATGTGGGTCCAGTGGCTATGTCTGTCCACACCCGCCACTCCTGTGTCCCGTGGGGCAATCCGACCAGCATGTCCTGGTACTCCGGAGTAGTCACATACTCCACAGAATAGAGTCCCAGGCGAATAGACAGCTAGGTGACGCTCATAGAGTAATCAATGCCTCCAAGCCGGAATTGAACTGTATCAGGTGAGTCCACAGTCCCAAAATACCGCTCCAGATAGAATGTGCTCAAGAACTCCAGGGTGAGCTCCTTGTAGGTGGGCTCTCTAATCTCAAAGAAGGTCTCCCAGGCTCCCACACTAATAAGCTCACGTATTTCTTCCTCTAGTCCAAACTCCCTTAGCACCCCCCAGTCTAAGAATCTCCCTTCTACAATAGGCTTATCTTTGTGTCTATCATAAGCTTGGATGTAAGCCTCTTCAGTGAAATCTAAGAAGGGATGAGTGGGTCCTCTAGAGGATGTCCCTTTAGATGAACTACCTTTGGTAGTCTTTCTCGCAGTAGTCTTTTGTCTTTTAGACATTATCTGCAAAAGGGAAGTAACAAATTGAGAGAGTGTATACCAGCCAGCAGCAAATCCCAAGAATAAAGATTCAGCAATATCAAACAGCCAATCAACTCAATATCCAATCAGTCAATATGAAGTACAAATTCAAAATACAGAGCAATGCAAAATCTAATATTCAATTTATCAATCTTATGTTTATTAACAGTGTATCAGTCAGTAGATCAAAAGGCAATAATTTAGTGCCATAAATGCAATGGAGTGTCATGTCAATGAGGTAAAGTAGGGAATCTATCAATCAATCAATAACCTTCAAAAACTTGAAAGATAAGCAACCACAAAGTTCCAATTCAAGCAGTTCAAGATTTAACACGAGTAATGGTATTGGAGTCCAATAGGAAACTAAATCAATCAATCACACTTGTGCATCAACAATTCTAGTCCTATGAATCAGAAATTCTAACTCAATTTATCAATCTAAGATTCTAGTTTGATCAATTAATCATCAAAGAAGCAAATTCAATTAAGAAAACTAGTGAATTTCTATGAACATTGCTTTGCAAAGTCATTCAATCAACCTATCAATCATCAATTTCAAAGGATTTCAACATTTCTATGAATTCTAACATGTAATGGAAGTTAATAAGCATTAGAAATATCAATAAACTCCAAGGATTTCAAAGGAAATGCACTAACCTCGAGAGATGATGAACAAAAACCCTAGTTCGTGTCGAAATAAGAAGAAGAATCCAAATCACAGCCTTTCAACTGATTAAATTGCAAATCAATTAGCTAAATCGCCTCAAATGGCGAAATGAAACAGTGTAATCGGTGTATTTTGGCAGTATGGAGTGCGAAAATGCAAGGAAAAGATTTAGGGCTGCGAGGAACAAGGAGAAAATAGGGGAAATCCTAGAAAAATTTAGGTTTTTTAACGATTAAAAGCTCCCCCGCACAGGAACACGGGGTATAACACGACCCGTGTAGTACACTGTGTTCTTCTGCGGATGAGTGTTCTGGAATTCGCAAATCTACACGGGGTGTGACATACCCCGTGTTCAACACCGTGTTTCTCTCTGAAACATGTTGACAATCCTCACAAATGTACACGGGATCAAACACTACCCGTGTTTTTACTCGTGTTTCTCTCTGGATGACACTAACAAAATGCGTAATAGAACACGGGGTTTAACACGATCCGTGTTATACCCCGTGTTTATTTCAGGAAGACTCAAGTTTAAAAGCTCTCATCAGTGATTCAACCAGAGAGGTACACGGGGTAGAACACTACCCGTGTTAAACACCGTGTTTCTCTCTGGACTTCCATGAAAATCACAAAGTTTTTATGCGAATCAGACAGTGAGGTACACGGGTTACAACACAGTTCGTGTTCAGTGCCGTGTTTCTCACTGGACTTAGTTGAAAATCACAGGTTCTTTTAAATTGGCTAGACAATGAGGTACACGGGGAAGTACACGCCCCGTGTTCAAAATCGTGTATCTCACTGGACTGTGTTTTGAGCCCTCTGTGAAAGAAAATAGACAGCAATCATGAATTCATGCCTAATCTACCCCAAAAACAGAGTCCACATGCAAAAATGAGCATTCAACATCAACACTTAATGACTTAAATTCCTCCACTACTCAGAAACATAGATTTAAAAGTGGAAAACTAAGAATTAAAAGGCAAGAAAACAGCAAAACAAGCTTGGGTTGCCTCCCAAGAAGCGCTTGTTTAAGGTCATAAGCTCGACCCCTCTTCTTTATCAGTCAGGTTCTTCCATTATTGGTGGCCTAGCAACGTAATTCTTCAATCTCTGGCCATTGACCTTGAAGTTGCCCGTACTTTCGCACCAAATCTCAACAGCTCCAAATGGATATACCTTCTTTATAAGATATGGTCCAGTCCATCTGGTTTTTAGCTTCCCTGGAAATAACTTGAATCTCGAACTGAATAAGAGCACCAAGTCTCCTTCTTTAAATTCCCTTCTAAGAATCCGCTTGTCATGCCAATCCTTTGTTCTCTCTTTATAGATCTTAGCATTATCATAGGCTTCATTCCTCAATTCTTCAAGCTCAAGAAGTTGGAGCTTTCTCTTCTCTCCAGCAGATTGTAAGTCAAAGTTGAGCAACTTAATTGCCCAATACGCCTTGTGTTCTATCTCTACTGGTAAGTGACAGTTCTTCCCATAGATGAGCCGAAATGGTGCCATTCCAATTGGAGTTTTAAAGGTAGTTCTATAAGCCCATAGAGCATCATCCAGCTTAAATGCCCAATTCTTCCTTGATCTAGACACTAACTTTTCCAAGATAGACTTAATTTCTCTGTTGGAAAGCTCAACTTGCCCACTGGTTTGAGGGTGATATGGAGTAAAGATCTTATGGGTTACTCCATACCCCTTCAAGAGTGACTGAAACTGATGGGCAATGAAATGAGACCCTCTATCACTAATGACAGCTCTAGGGATTCCAAACCTAGGGAACAATACCTTCTTGAAAAATCGAATTACAACCTTGGCATCACATGTCCGAGTGGCAATTGCTTCCACCCATTTGGAGACATAATCAACTGCCACTAGAATGAATTTATTGCTACAAGAAGGTGGGAATGGTCCCATAAAGTCAATTCCCCAAACATCGAAGATTTCAACCTCCAAGATGTTATTCAAGGGCATCTCATGTCTCTTTGATATGTTCCCAACCCTTTGGCATTGGTCACAAGAAGTGACATAATGATGAACATCTCTAAAAAGAGTTAGCCAATAAAATCCAACCTGGGCAATCTTTGCAGCAGTTCTTGAAGCACCAAAATGTCCTCCATAAGGAGAGGAATGACAGTGGAACAAGATACTTGCAATTTCCTCCTCAGGCACACATCGTCTAAATAGGCCATCAGCACATCTCCTAAAGAGAAGAGGCTCATCCCAAAAGTAATGCTTCACCTCTGCCAAGAACTTCTTCTTCTTCTGATATCCCGTATCCGGGGGTAAAACTTCACTCACAATATAATTCACAAAATCAGCAAACCAAGGGATGGCTGAAGAAGAGACAGCCAACAAATAATCATCAGGTAGGGAGTCATTGATTGGCATGTCCTTATCTTCCGCATCTCCTGATTCTTGCTTCAGCCGTGAGAGATGATCAGCTACAACATTCTCAGTTCCCTTCTTATCTCGAATTTCTAGATCGAATTCTTGCAAGAGAAGAATCCATCTGATGAGACGAGGTTTAGCTTCCTTTTTGCTTAGAAGGTACCGGATGGCTGCATGATCTGTGAATACAATCACTTTCGAATCCACCAAATAAGATCTGAACTTATCAATTGCATATACCACAGCTAGAAGTTCCTTTTCGGTGGTGGCATAATTCAATTGAGCTTCATCAAGAGTCTTGCTTGCATAATAAATTGCATGAACCTTTTTGTCTTTCCTTTGGCCAAGCACCGCTCCTATTGCATAATCACTAGCATCGCACATCACCTCAAATGGGAGGTTCCAATCCGGTGCTTGCATAATTGGGGCGGAAATCAAGGCTTTCTTTAACCTGCAAAAGGCATCCAAACAATCTTGATCAAATTGAAAAGGAACATCCTTAGCTAGCAAGTTAGTCAAAGGTTTAGCAATCTTAGAGAAATCTTTGATAAAACATCGGTAAAAATCGGCGTGTCCTAGAAAACTCCTCACTCCCTTAACAGAATTTGAGGGAGGCAATTTCTCAATGATGTCCACCTTAGCTTTGTCAACTTCAATGCCATGTTCAGATACTTGATGGCCCAGAACAATTCCTTCTCTTACCATAAAATGGCATTTTTCCCAGTTGAGAACCAGATTTACCTCCTCACATCGCTGCAACACTTAAGATAAATTGGTTAAACAGTTATCAAAGGAAGTGCCATATACAGAAAAATCATCCATAAAAACTTCCATGATATTTTCGATGAAATCAGAAAAAATAGCCATCATGCAACGCTGAAAAGTAGCTAGAGCATTACACAGACCAAAAGGCATTCTTCTATAAGCAAATGTACCATAAGGACATGTAAATGTGGTCTTTTCCTGATCATTAGGATGTATAGGAATTTGGAAAAAACCAGAATAACCATCCAAATAACAGAAATGTGAATGCTTAGCTAATCTTTCCAAGGTTTGATCAATGAAGGGAAGGGGGAAGTGATCTTTCCGGGTTGCCTTATTCAATTTCCTATAGTCAATGCACATTCTCTAACCCGTGACAGTCCTAGTGCGAATTAGCTCATTATTTTCATTTTTCACCACAGTTAACCCCCCTTTCTTGGGCACAATATGAACCGGGCTAACCCATTGGCTATCGAAAATTGGGTAAATTACCCCAGCATCAAGCAATTTCATTATTTCTTTCTTTACAACTTCTTTCATGTTAGGATTCAGCCTTCTTTGGTGTTCAATGGAGGGTTTACTGTCATCTTCCAATAGTATCTTATGCATGCATATAGAAGGACTAATCCCTTGCAAATCAGAAATTGAATACCCTAAAGCTTTCCTATGAAATCTAAGCTGCTCAAGTAGTTTTTCTGTTTCCATAGCAGTTAGATTGGCATTAACTATAACAGGATAAGTAGAATGGGGTCCTAAAAATTCATACCTGAGGGAAGATGGGAGAGTTTTTAATTCTACCTTTGGTGGTGTGTCTTTCTCAGTTGTGATTTTGTTGGACTCCACTTCCAATGATTCAATAGCTGCTTCAGGGAGGGGAAGTGGTGGGCTTACTTCCAAGAACTGGGCATATTCAACAGCTTCATCAGTTTCAACCACTCCATTTGTAACTAGACATGCTTCAAGAGGATCTTGGAGGCTTCCCTTTTGATTGTCTTCTTTGACAGATTTGTCTAGCACATCTACCCTGCATATGGAGTCTTCACAAACAGGTAATTTGATTGATGCATTCAAATTAAATTCAACCTTCTCATCCCCAACAGATAATGACAGTCTACCATTTTTAACATCAATTAAAGCTCCAGCAGTGGCAAGAAATGGTCTACTAAAATAATGGGGATTTGAGCATCCTCCTCCATCTCAAGGACAACGAAGTCAACAGGTATAAAAAACTTACCCACTTTGATAGGTATGTCCTCAAGAATACCTACTGGATATTTGACTGATCGGTTGGCCAGTTGAAGTGAAACCGTAGTAGGCTTCATCTCCTCAATGTTCAATCTTTTAGCAACCGTCAATGGCATGAGGCTCACACTCGCTCCTAGGTCGCACAATGCCCGATCAATAGGGACATTTCCTATTACGCAAGGAATGGAGAAGCCCCCTGGATCCTTTAACTTATGAGGTAGCTTATTTTGAAGGATGGCACTACACTCCTCAGTCAAAGCCATAGTTTCATGCTCTTCTAACTTCCTTTTGTTGGAGAGAATGTCCTTCAGAAATTTAGCGTAGGAAGGCATTTGTGAAAGTGCATCAGTGAAGGGAATATTGATGTATAATTTCTTCAGCACTTCCAAGAACTTTCCAAACTGCTTATCCAATTTAGCCTTGGCTAATCTTTGAGGATAAGGGATAGGCGGTTTGTACGGTTCTGGAGGGACATATTTAGATTTTTCTAGTAGTTCCCCTTCATGCTCTTCAGTTTCCTTAGACATTGAGGCTTTGTTGCCTTCTTTTTTCTCCAAGAGGTTTTTTTGCTCTTCTTCTACTCTTGTCTCTTTGTCACTTTCTTGAGTGGCAATAGGATCATTCAATAATATTCCACTCCTAAGAGTTACTGCCTTGCAATGCTCCCTTGGATTGGATTCCGGTTGAGCAGGGAGTTGGCCAAAACCTCTTGAAGAAGATGCTGCTGCTTGTTGGGCAATTTGAGTTTCCAGCATCTTTCCATGAGTGGCCAAGGAATCTACCTTAGAAGACAGTTGCCTAATTGAATCTTCCATGTGTCTTCCATGTTGTCTAAATTCCTCATTGGTCTTCTCTTGAGAAATAAGGAATTTCTCCAAAAGGCCTTCTAATTTAGTGGTAGAAGAAGGTTGGGTTGGTGGGTTATATGATCTTTGACCTTGGAAACCAAGTGGTGGTGGTCTATTGGTGGTAGTTTGTGTGTTGTATGGCTGGGTGGGTTTATAGGAGAAATTTGGGTGGTTTCTCCAAGATGGGTTGTAAGTGTTTCCATAAGGTTCACTTGAATTCTTTTGTCCAAACCCACTGTTATTCACATAATTTGCTTGCTCAGTAAAATCTTGGCCCAAGGTGCATTCGGCTGCAACATGCCGTGTAATTCCACAAATCTCACAAGAAATGTCAGTAGCACCTGTTGTATTCACACAGTTAACATGAAATTTGTCAAATTTGGCCATAAGGGCATCTACCTTGCTACCTAAGCTACCTAATGCGTCTACTTTAGCAGACAAGTGGTTATAGGCATCTAAGTCATACTTACCTGCTGCTTTCCTTGAAGGTCCTTGCTCATTTGACCATTGATAATGGTTCAAAGCCATATCCTCAATCAGCTCGTAAGCTTCATTTAGTCTTTTATTCATCAATGCACCTCCAGCAGCAGCATCCACAGTAAGCTTAGTGTTGTAATTCAAACCATTGTAGAAGGTATGAAGAATAACCCATTTTTTCAATCCGTGATGTGGACACAGCCTTAATAGCTCTTTGTATCTATCCCAAGCATCAAACAAGGATTCGCCTTCTCTCTGAGAAAATGTAGTAATTTCGTTCCTCAATTGTGCAGTCTTGCTTGGAGGAAAGTATCTAGAAAGGAAAGCTCTCAGCAGCTTTTCCCAAGTTGTGATTAATCCAACTGGCAAAGAATGCAACCAAGCTCTTGCTCTATCCCTCAAGGAGAATGGGAACAGTCAGAGCTTGATGGCATCTGCTTGTACACCATTGGTCTTTATTGTATCACAGTATTCTAGGAAAATCTGGATGTGGAGGTTGGGATCCTCCATTGGTAATCCACCAAATTAGTTTTGCTGCACCATAGACAACAAGGCTGGCTTCAATTCAAAGTTATTGGCCTCAACAGCAGGCCTCCTTATGCTGGATTGAAGACCAGTGGCATCTGGTGCTGCAAACTCCCTAAGTGACCTATTGTCCATGTCTTTAAATTCTGGTTCAGTATAGATTTCTTCTTGACTGTGAACTGACTTATGTTCCTTTCTTCTCTTATGCAGAGTTCTTTCAATTTCCGGATCTAAGTCAAGAATTCCTTCAAGACTTCTTCTTCGCATATAAAAGATTTTCTGCAAAGTGAATTGGTAACACTCAAACAGAACAAGGTAAGAAAGAAATGATGTAAAAGTAAGAAAATCAAAGCAAGATGAATTAAGAATTTAATAGAAAGTAAATTGCCTAGTCTAATTCACTCAAGTTTGCTGTTAATATCAACTAGATACAATCCCCCGCAACGGCGCCAAAAACTTGACCTCGTAAATCCCGCAAGTGCACAGGTTAAGTCTAGTTATAGTATAAAAGATTATCGTTCTCCACAGGGATTGTAGGTTGAGTGCTAACTAAATCTCAAGTAAAATTATCTAGGCGGATCAATTGAGGGTGTGAATTAAGAAATTAAATGTAAAAACAAAGCTCAGCTTTCAAAACAAGGTTTGATTTAATGAAATAAAGGTGTACTTAGCTTAAGGATCCCTTGTAAATTTCATTATGGACTGAATATCATTCTCTAACTTGGTTTACTGTTAATTAGGATTGCTGGATTACCAAAATTAAGCTATACCTCATTGCAAGGCTACTAGCTACTAACCAAGAGATTAAGTATCCAGAATTACTCTAGTAACCACTAATCTAGGTTGCATTAACTCTGCTTAGAATCCATTCTTGGACATTTCATCCTGTGCAAAAGAATTCAATCAGCTTAATTCCTAAGTCTAATTGATGTTCCCAATGATCATGCAAGATCCAATTAATTGATTGGTCATTTCAACCTAAAATCAATTAATCCATAACACAAATCCAGTATTCTGGACATATTGGATTGTTCCAGACAAAACAGCAAGATCAAATCATAATTTAACAGTAAATCAAGCTAGATTATATAAAATTCAGTTCCATAACTCCATGAACAAGTTCACCTAAGCTAAGTACAGAGGTTTAGTGTGAGAGCATCATAAGATCAGAAGAAAACAAGAAAACAGAGAGGGAAGTCAAACGATCCATGAAGATCTACAAATTTCTTGCTTGATTCTTCAATTTCTTGCTTGAATCCGTGTTAGAAGGCGCCTTTGGTGAGTTTGGACCTCTCCTAGGGCTTCTCCCAGCAGCTCTCCTTGTTTTTTTTTCCCGGTCTCTCCCCCCTCCCTTTGGCTTAATTTCGCGCAAAACTTATATTGGTGATCTACACGGGGGTAAACACGTCCCGTGTTGTACCCCGTGTTTCTCAGCGAAAGTTGAGCAGCGCGAAACACGTTGTGCGACACGCCCCGTGTTCTAGGAGCGAAGTGTCAAGCAATAATGTACAGGGGGTAGTACACGGCCCATGTTGTACCCCGTGTTCTTAAACGAAGTCTGGTCAGAATGCTATACGGGGTATGACACTCCCCGTGTTTACTTCAGAAGCGAATGGCAGTAAGATACACGGGGTAGTACACAGCCCATGTTGTACCCCGTGTTCTTATCTGAGAGGTGCAGTGAAGTCACGAAGCAATCCAGAAAGGAACACGGCCTTGAACACGGGGTTCCCATACCCCGTGTTCTTTGCTGAGTGAACAATCTTGCTTCAATGCTTCATGATTTGAATGGTTTTGCCTCTGGATTCTTCTCTAATGCTCATATGTGTCTCTTCATGACCTGAAAACAAAGTATAGAACATCTAAGTATCTTTTTTCAATCAATTTGCATAAAATACTAAGTAAATGAGTAATAAAACACATAGAATTTAGATGTATTTGTGCACTTATCAATATGCGAAGGAGAAGTCTTGAAGGAATTCTTGACTTAGATCCGGAAATTGAAAGAACTCTGCTTAGGAGAAGAAGAGAGCAAAAATTAGTACACATCTAAGAAGAAATTAACATTGAACCAGTAATTGAAGACATGGATAATAGATCACTTAGAGAGTTTGCAGCACCCAATGTCACTGGTCTTCAATCCAGTATAAGGAGGCCTGCTATTGAGGCTAATAACTTTGAATTGAAGCCAGCTTTGTTGTCTATGGTGCAGCAAAATCAGTTTGGTGGATTGCCAATGGAGGATCCCAACTTCCATATCCAGATTTTCCTAGAATACTGTGATACAATCAAGATCAATGGTGTAGCTGTGGATGCCATCAAGCTTAGACTCTTCCCATTCTCCTTGAGGGATAGAGCAAGGGCTTGGTTACACTCATTACCAGCTGGATCAATCACTACATGGGAAGAGCTACTGAGGGCTTTTCTATCACGATATTTTCCTCCTAGCAAGACTACCCAATTGAGGAATGAAATTACCACATTTTCTCAGAGAGAAGGAGAATCTCTGTTTGATGCTTGGGATAGATATAAGGAACTGCTAAGGCTGTGTCCACATCATGGATTAGAGAAATGGCTAGTTCTTTATACCTTCTACAATGGTTTGAATTACAACACTAAGCTTACTGTGGATGCTGCTGTTAGAGGTGCCTTGATGAACAAAAGATTGGATGAAGCATATGAGTTAATTGAAGACATGGCTTTGAACCATTATCAAGGTCAAATGAGAGGGGACCTTCAAGAAAAGTAGCAGGTAAGTATGAATTAGATGCTTTTAATCATTTGTCTGCTAAAGTAGGTGCACTAGGAAGTTTAGGTAGCAAGGTAGATGCACTTATGGCTAAGTTTGATAGATTTCATGTTAACGGTGTAAATACAACAGGTGCTACTGACATTCCTTGTGAGATTTGTGGAATTACAGGTCATATGGTAACTAAATGCATATTAGGGCAAGATTTTACTGAGCAAATGAATTATGTGATAACAGTGGGTTTGGACAGAAAAATTTAAATAAACCATTTGGAAACACCTATAACCCATCATGGAGGAACCATCCAAATTTCTCCTACAAGCCTACGCCCAGCCATACAATACACAAACCACTACCAATAGACCACCACCACTCGATTTTCAAAACTAAAGACCATACAACCCACCAGCCCAAACCTCTTCTACTACAAAATTAGAAGGCCTCTTAGAAAAATTTCTTATTTCTCAAGAGAAGACTAATGAAGAGTTTAGACGGCATGGTAGAGCTATGGAAGATTCTATTAGGCAACTGTCCTCCAAGTTAGATTCATTGGCCACTCATGGAAAGATGCTAGAAACTCAAATTGCTCAATAAGCTTCTGCATCTTCTTCTAGAGCTTTTGGCCAACTCCCTGCTCAACCTGAATCAAATCCTAGGGAGCATTGCAAGGCAATAACTCTTAGGAGTGTAAAGTTGTTGAATGATCCAATTGCCATTCAAGAAGGTGAGGAAGAGACAAGTGTGGGGGAGAAGCAAAAAGAAGGCAACAAGGCCTCAAATCCTAATGAAGCTGAAGAGAAAGAAGGGGAATTACTAGACAAGTCCAAATATGTCCCTCTGGAACCATACAAACCGCCTAT
The DNA here is from genome assembly GCA_020226215.1 of Sindora glabra. Lineage (NCBI taxonomy): Eukaryota > Viridiplantae > Streptophyta > Magnoliopsida > Fabales > Fabaceae > Sindora > Sindora glabra. Next base: position 27,319,316 of record CM035228.1, read on the forward strand.
CCCTTATCCTCAAAGATTAGCCAAGGCTAAACTTAATAAGCAGTTTGGAAAGTTCTTGGAAGTGCTGAAGAAGCTATACATCAATATCCCCTTCATTGATGCACTTTCACAAATGCCATCATATGCTAAATTTTTGAAGGACATTCTCTCTAACAAGAGGAAGATAGAGGAGCATGAAACTATAGCTTTAACTGAGGAGTGTAGTACCATTATCTAGAATAAGCTACCTCCTAAGTTAAAGGACCCAGGCGGCTTCTCCATTCCTTGTGTGATAGGAAATGTTCCTATTGATCGAGCATTATGTGACTTGGGAGCAAGTGTGAGCCTTATGCCACTGTCGGTTGCAAAAAGACTGAATATTGAAGAGATGAAGCACACCACGGTTTCACTTCAACTAGCCGACCGTTCAGTAAAATATCCAGTAGGTATTCTTGAGGATATACCTATCAAAGTGAGTAAGTTTTTCATACCTGTTGATTTTGTTGTGCTTGAGATGGAAGAGGATTCACAAATCCCTATCATTTTAGGTAGACCATTTTTAGCCACTGCTGGTGCTTTAATTGATGTTAAAAATGGTAGACTTTCATTATCTGTTAGGGATGAAAAGGTTGAATTTAATTTGAATGAATCAATTAAATTACCTGTTTGTGAAGACTCAATTTGCAGGGTAAATGTGCTAGACAAAGTTGTGAAAGAAAACCTTTTAAAGGAGAGCCTCCAAGATCCTCTTGAAGCATGTCTAGTTACAAAAGGAGTGATTGAAGATGAAGAAACTGCTGCATATGCATAGTTTTTAGAAGTAAGCCCACCACTTCCCCTCCCTGAAGCAGCAATTGAACAATTAGAAGCGGAGTCCAACAAAACCACAACTGAGGAAGACATACCACCTAAGGTAGAGTTGAAACCTCTCTCCTCTACCCTCAGGTATGAGTTTCTAGGACCCCATTCCACTTATCCTGTTATAGTTAATGCAAATCTAACTATTATTGTAACAGAAAAATTACTTAGGTAGCTTAGATCTCATAGAAAAGCTTTAGGGTATACAATTTCTGATTTGAAAAGGATTAGTCCTTCTATATGCATGCATAAGATATTGATGGAGGAAGATTGTAAACCTTCCATTGAACATCAAAGAAGGTTGAACCCAAATATGAAAGAAGTTGTGAAGAAGGAAATAATGAAATTGTTAGATGCTAGGGTAATTTACCCAATTTTAGATAGTCAGTGGGTTAGCCCGGTTCATGTTGTACTTAAGAAAGGGGGGTTAACTATGGTAAAAAATGAAAACAATGAGCTAATTCCCACTAGGACTGTCACGGGTTAGAGAATGTGCATTGATTATAGGAAATTAAACAAGGCAACCCGGAAAGATCATTTCCTCTTTCCCTTCATTGATCAAACTTTAGAAAGGTTAGCTAAGCATTCACATTTATGTTATTTGGATGGCTATTCTGGTTTCTTTCAAATTCCTATACATCCAAATGATCAGGAAAAGACCACATTTACATGTCCTTATGGTACTTTTGCATATAGAAGAATGCCTTTTGGTCCGTGTAATGCTCCTGCTACTTTTCAGCGTTGTATGATGGCTATCTTCTCTGATTTTATTGAAAACATCATGGAAGTTTTTATGGATGATTTTTCTGTATATGGCACTTCCTTTGATAATTGTTTGACCAATTTATCTCAAGTGTTGCATAGATGTGAGGAGGTAAATTTGGTTCTCAACTGGGAGAAATGCCATTTTATGGTAAGAGAAGGGATTGTCCTTGGCCATCAAGTATCTGAGCATGGCATTGAGATAGACAAGGCCAAAGTGGACATCATAGAGAAATTGCCTCCCCCTACTTCTGTAAAGAGAGTGAGGAGTTTTCTAGGACACGCCGGTTTCTACCGACGTTTCATTAAAGATTTCTCTAAAATTGCTAAACCTTTGACTAACTTGCTTGCTAAAGACCTTTTGATTTTAACCAAGACTGTTTGGATGCATTTTGCAGGTTAAAGAAAGCCTTGATTTCTGCCCCAATTATGCAAGCACTGGATTGAAATCTACCATTTGAGGTGATGTGCGATGCTGTGACTATGCCATAGGAGCGGTGCTTGGCCAAAGGAAGGATAGGAAGGTTCATGCAATTTATTATGCCCGCAAGACTCTAGATGAAGCTCAATTGAATAATGCCACAACTGAAAAGGAACTTCTTGCGGTAGTATATGCAGTTGACAAGTTCCAATCCTATTTGGTGGATTCAAAGGTGATAGTCTTCGCAGATCATGCAACCATTCGGTACCTTTTAAGCAAGAAGGAAGCTAAACCTTGTCTAATCAGATGGATTCTTTTGTTACAAGAATTCGATCTGGAAATTCGAGATAAGAAGGGTACTGAGAATGTTGTAACTGATCATCTCTCAAGGTTGAAGCAAGAGTTAGGAGATGAGGAAGATAAGGACATGCCAATCAATGATTCCCTTCCTGATGATTATTTATTAGCTGTCTCTTCTTCAGCCATCCCATGGTTTGCAGATTATGTGAATTACATTGTGAGTGGAGTTTTACCTCCAGATGCAGGGTATCAAAAGAAGAAGAAGTTTCTGGCAGAGGTGAAGCACTACTTTTGGGATGAGCCTCTCCTCTTTAGAAGATGTGCAGATGACCTGTTTAGAAGATTTGTGCCCGAGGAAGAAATTGCAAGCATCTTGTTCCATTGTCACTCCTCTCTATATGGAGGACACTTTGGTGCTTCAAGAACAGCTGCGAAAATTGCTTAAGTGGGTTTTTATTGGCCGACTCTTTTCAGAGATGTTCACCATTATGTCACTTCTTATGACCAGTGCCAAAGAGTTGGTAACATATCAAAGAGACATGAGATGCCCTTGAATAACATTCTGGAAGTTGAAATCTTTGATGTTTGGGGAATTAACTTCATGGGACCATTCCCACCTTCTTGCAGCAACAGATATATACTTGTGGCGGTTGATTATGTCTCCAAATGGGTGGAAGCAATTGCCACTCGAGCTTGTGATGCTAAGGTTGTGGTTTGATTTTTCAAGAAGGTGTTGTTCCCTAGGTTTGGAATCCCTAGAGCTGTCATTAGTGATGGAGGGTCTCATTTTATTGCCCATCAATTCCAATCGCTTTTAAAAGGGTATAGAGTAACCCATAAGATCTCTACTCCATATCACCCTCAAACCAGTGGGCAAGTTGAGCTTTCCAACAGAGAAATCAAGTCCATATTGGAGAAGACTGTATCTAGATCAAGGAAAAATTGGGCACTCAAGTTGGATGATGCCTTATGGGCCTATAGAACTGCTTTTAAAACTCCAATTGGAATGGCACCATTTAGACTTATCTATGGAAAGCACTGTCATCTACCAGTAGAAGTTGAACACAAAGCGTATTGGGCAATTAAGTTGCTCAACTTTGATTTACAATCCGCTAGAGAGAAAAGGAAGCTCCAACTTCTTGAGCTTGAAGAACTGAGGAATGAAGCTTACGACAATGCCAAGATTTATAAAGAAAGAACAAAGGCTTGGCATGACAAGCATATTCTTCGAAGGGAATTTCATAAAGGAGATTTGGTGCTTTTATTCAGTTCAAGATTCAAGCTATTTCCAGGGAAGCTTAAGACCAGATGGACTGGACCGTATCTTGTGAAGAAGGTGTATCCGTTTGGAGCTATGGAGATTTGGTGTGAAGGCACCGGCAATTTCAAAGTAAATGGCCAGAGATTGAAGCATTATGTTGCCAGGCCACCACTAATGGAAACTCCACACTAATCAAAATAGGGGTCGAGCTTATGACCTTAAACAAGCGCTTCTTGGGAGGCAACCCAAGCTTATTTCTCTATTTTCTTGCTTTTAATTCTTAGTTTTCTACTTTTCAATCTGAGTTTCTAAGTAGTGGAGGCATTTAAGTCATGAAGTGTTGATGTATGATGTTCATTTTTTTTACATGTGGACTCTGTCTTTGAGGTAGATTAGGCATGAATGCATGTTTGTTGTCTGTTTTCTTGCATAGAGGGCTCAAAACGCAGTCCAGTGAGAAACAAGGTGTATAACACGGGCCGTGTACTACCCCGTGTTCCTCACTGTCTGGCAATTTTAAAAGGACTTGTGATTTTCAACGCATTCCAGTGAGAAACACAGTGTGGAACACGGATCGTGTTTGTCCCCGTGTTCCTCACTGTCTAGTTCGCGTAAAAACTTTGAGATTTTCATGGAAGTCCAGAGAGATACACGGTGTTGAACACGGGTAGTGTCCTACCCCGTGTACCTCACTGGCTGAACCAATGATAAGGACTTTTGAACATGAGCCTTCCAGAGAGAAACACGGTGTTAAACACAGGTCGTGTTTAATCCCGTGTACAATTGCGAGGATTTTTAACATGTTCCAGAAAGAAACACGGGGTATGTCAGATCCCGTGTAAGTTTGTGAAACCCAGAATACTCATCTACAGAGAAACACGGGGTACCACACGGGCTGTGTTGAACCCTGTGTTCCTGTGCGGGCGAGCTTTTAATCGTCAAAAACCCAGATTTTTTCCAAATTTTCCCACATTTTCTTCTTCTTCCTCGTTGCCCTAACCCCTCTCCCTGCATTTTCGCACACCATCTCATCGAAATACACCAATTAAAGTGTTTAATTTTGCCATTTGAGGTTGTTTTGCTACTTGATTTGCAATTTAATCTGTTGAAAGTTGCAATTTGGATTCTTCTTGTCATTTCAACACGAACTTAGGGTTTTCTTCATCATTTCATGAGGTAAGGCCCTTTTCTTTGAATTCTTTGGAGTTTATTACAATTACTTATAATTATTAACTTCCAATACTTGTTAGAATTCATAGGAATGTTGAAATCCTTTGAAGTTCGATGTTTGATTGATTGATTGAATGACTTTACATAGAATGTTCATGGGAATTCACAAGTTTGATTGATTGAATTTGCATCTTTGATGATTAATTGATTGAATTAGAATCTTAGATTGATGAATTGAATTAGAATCTCTAATTAATAGGACTTGAACTATTGATTGATGGATTGAGTTTGATTAATTAACTTTGATGTTCATTGAACTCCAATGCAATTGCTTATGTGTATTAAATCTTTGGCTGATTGAATTGGAACTCTTTGATTGCTTGAATTGAAGTCCTTTTGAAGTTTACTGATTGATTATCTGATTGCCTACTTTACCTCATTGATATGGCCACTTAATTGCATTGATGACATTGATTTTGAATTGTGCTTCATGCTGAATGATTGGTTATTGAATAATTAGATATTGGATATTGCTGAACTTTTGCCTTTGAATCTGCTGGCTGTCAATCTCTCAATACTCTCTCTCACTTTGTCAATTCCTTTTGCAAATCATGTCTAAAAGGCAAAAGACCACTGCCAGAAAGACTACCAAGGATAGTACATCTAGAGGGACCTCTTCTAGAGGACCTACACACCCTTTCTTGGATTTCACAGACGAGGCCCACATTCAAGCCTATGATAGACACAAGGATAGGTCATTTGTGGAGGGGAGATACTTGGACTGGGAAGTGTTGAGAGAGTTTGGACTAGAGGATGAGATACGTGAGCTCATCAGTGTTGGTGCTTGGGAGACCTTCTTTGATATTAGAGAGCCCACCTATAAGGAGCTCACTTTGGAGTTCCTTAGCACCTTCTATTTGGAGAGGTATTTCGGGACGGTTGACTCAACTGATACAGTTCAGTTTAGACTTAAAGGAGTTGCATACTCTATGAGTGTGACCCAGCTGTCTGTCCGCCTGGGACTTTATTTTGTGGAGTTTGTGACTACTCTAGAGTACCAGGACATGCTGGTAAGACTATCCCACGGGACCCAGGAGTGGCAGGTATGGACTGATATAGCCATTGGGAACACCTATGATCCCACCAAGAGTAAGGCGTCTAGCCTTAGGAGGGTTGCCTGGCGTGTGCTCCACTCTATCTTCAGTCACACTCTGAGTGGATGGGGACACAATCACGGGGTTGTGAGCACTTTAGATATACTCTTCCTATACAGTATGATTGAGAGGGTGCCCATTCACTTAGGAGGAGCATTTGCCCACTTCTTCTCGTCCCAGGCCTCAGATAGGAGAGCTGCTAGCATAGCTACTGGTCCATATATTACTAGACTAGCCAGGTGGTTAGGCGTCTTTGACCGACCATATGGATCGTTAACCATAGTTTCTCACATGGCACCCCTTCGAAGGGGCATTCTTATAGCTATGGGGATCCAGCCTGTGCAGCAGCAGCAGCCCCATCAGGAGGAGCAGATATTCCAAGAGATGATCCAGCTCCTGATGTGGGTTTTTCATCTTCTGCGGGGAGCCGAGTTCCATCAGAGCCATATTTCAGAGATATCCTTTCTGGGCAGCAGTAGATTCTGGCTGAGCTCCGGCTGATATCTGAGCGTCAGACGAGGATCGAGGGACATTATGATGACTTGGACAGGCGCTCCAGACACATCGAGAGCATGGTCGAGCCCCTATTCCACCTTTTTCATCCCTCTTCCCCAGCTGACCCGGATCCTCCTACTCAGTAGCCTGGATTAGATTGTTTACTTAGCTATTTTGTTTTCTTTTTACTTATTCCTCTTGTCTATTTCCATTTATCTGGTCTGTACATATATTGACTATGCACTTTCATTTACTCTTTATTATATTACTATTTCTCTTTTATTTTCTTGCACTTTTAATATTAATGTCTGCAATAACTAACAGCATATTTTTCCAGTATTTTACTTTCTTTCTTTTAGATTACCAATCTCCTCTCTCTCTCTCCTAATCTGCCTCTGCTTCTGGATCTCCCTGCGGTATACTGGACCACCATATTCCACATGTCAGGGAAGTTTCGGTCCCCCAGCTATTCTCTGTCTCTTTTCCCATTTACTATTTTATACATTGAGGACAATGTCCAATTTAAGTGTGGGGGAGCAGTGTTTTGCAATGTTTTGCACTTGAACTTGCTTGATTGATTTAGAGTACTGAAATTTGCTCCAATTTCAATGATATTAAAAAAAAATTAAGGCAATTTATTGAATAAAGTGATTGATTCATGCCTTATTTCTTTAATGAATATTTGACAACTTGATAAGAAAAATCTAAGGCTTGAAGCTAAGAGTAATGAGCATAATTGACCCTTGTGAGATTTGAGCCTTTTGAGCAATTTTCTCATTAGAAATTAAAGTTCATTTTTTTCTTCTTGTGGGATTATGTCATCACTCTTGACTTTTTGCTCTAGAACTTGCGTTTGCTCTTTTTGAGGCTACATTTTATGTATTTTACATGTTAAAAATGATGAGGCCATGTTTCTTTACCCTTTCTATTTGTTTGGCTTATTTGAATCCTTTTCTTTAACTTTCCCTAATCTGTTTTCAGCTTTTCTCCTAGTTAGCCACTTTGAGCCTTGGACCCTCATTTCTAACCTAGCCATACCATGTACATCCAAAGCCACCACCCAAGTGAACTTGAACCTTAGAGTTTAAAGGAACCTAGACACATTATATGAGTTTAGCTATCTTAGAGGTCCTTACTTAGCGCTGCTAGTTGGATAAGTTGATTTATAGCTTTGATTATTAAAAAAAAATCAAACAAACAAATAATAAAAAAAAATAAAACACCATAAAAAATGGTGTCAAATAAATAATTTGGGAAGAAGAAAAGGAAGAAAAGCTTGTTGGGAATAAATAAAAAAAAATGTTGCGTTTGCTGATTAATATGTATAAAAAGAAAAAAAATGATGAAAATTAAAAGGAGAAGGATAGAGGTTGAAGCAAGGGTTGATGCAAGGTAATATGTTAAGCTGAGTAATGGAACTCGACAATGGTCAAACTCATGACCAATATGTCTTTTTCCTTCAAACTCAGGATTCTATCACTTTTCACCCCTTGATGTTCCTTTCCTCTGCCCTTACCTTTAAAGTCCTCTGATTTGCATACATTTTACATTATAGTAGTGGAGATTAGAGTTTTTACAAGCATATGGTAGCATTAAATCTTGAGCTGATTGACTTGAGAGTATACACAAGCCTTGTTTTGAGAGTGAGAGTAAACATTTTACCTGTAAGGCTATTCTCTTTTACTTTTATGCTGAGGATTGACTTGTTTAGTTGCTTTATTTTCATTTAGTTGCTTAGCATGACTTGATCATAATCTTTGATTTGTAGAATGATTGCTTGATTACATAAAAAAAAGAGAGAAGAGAATAAAAATTGGAATAGATTTTCTTGTTCTCTTACTTCCTTGCTCGAGGACGAGCAAGATTCAAGTGTGGGGGAATTGATAAATGCACAAATGCACCTAAATTCTATGTGTTTCATTACTTATTTACCTAGTATTTTGTGCAAATTGATTGAAAAAGATACTTAGATGCTCTATATTTCGCTTTTAGGTTTTGAAATGACACATATGAGCATTAGAAAAGGATCCGGAGGCAAAACTATGCGAATTATGGAGAATTGAAGCAAAATTGATCACTTGGCGAAGAACACGGTGTTGGTGTGTGTCCTAGAACTAATCATATAGATGATTGAAGTTATACACAATGTATTATATTTTAGGTAATTTAATTATTATATTTTGTTTTTATTATTATGCGCAATTTATAACTTAATATAATAATTATCCTTGGAATAGCTTCACTATTCCTAAATGCCCTTAGTCAAGTATTATTATGAAAGGGATAGTAATAATACATCAAGACTAGCATGTATAGTGACTGATGATTACGAATCATGGATATGTGATATCAAGTCAATACATGAGTACATTGCTAGTGAACAATGTACTGGACTGACCCACTATGAGAATATTGCATGGATAAACGTGTCATAAATTATTCTCATATGATCACAAATACACATAAACCTTTGACCTGAAGTCACTACGGTTCCCTACATGAGGAATTACTCACTTTAATATTGTCCTATGTCACCTTTAATCAGGATGACAAGTAGGGCATTGATTGGGTGTGTCATAAATCGTGCAGAGGGAAGTGAGTGATGTAAATGGGATTTTGTTACTCTTGTATAAAAGAGAAATATCCTTGGGCCCCTTGATTGAGTGAGACTTAGAAATGCATGGCCATGCTCAGTTAAATTAATATGTGATATTAATTATTTATTTTAAGTCTACTCAGCATCAAGAAATATAAATTAAACATTGACGAGGATGACACATTCCATGCCTCCAGTTCAATTTGGATATTATTACAAAAGGGTTATGATGCGAAACGTTGATCATGTATTAGGTGGATGTCGAATCACAGACATTCTTACTACTTGAGTGGCAGTGATGTATTGCTAGATGCCGCTCGCTGTCTATGGCTCAATAATAAGTCATTATCAACGTAGTAAGAACCTACAGGGTCACACAAAAGGAGTAGGAATAAGACAATAATTAATTGGACTTTAATTATATTAATATCCAATTAATTAGACTTATTTTCATGCATATATATTATTAAGAATAATAAATTCACGTTTTATATATATATATATATATTATGTGATATTATTTGATATTAAAGTAATATTAAGTAATTATCTTATCAGATATTAGATAAATATATTATGAGATAATATTATTTTGATATTTGATAACTATATGCAATTATCTAATATTAAGATATTTATATTATGAGATAATATTATTATCTAATATTAGATAATTAATAGATAAGTCTTATCTCTTCCCATTATCTCTAGGATAAGGATAAGATGAGTTGTTAAGTGTGATTAGGATTTTGGAAGCATTATCCTAGTAGGACTAGGATTATGACTTGCCTAAGTTCTATAAAAGGGGACTTGAGGGCAGCACTTAATAATCACGTTTTAAGCTTCCATATAAACCCTAAATCACTCAGAAAACATCCAATCCCTAATTCTTAGAGAGAAAAACACATCCTAGCAAATGCGTGGAGGGTGAGAGGTCGTTGTTCACTCTGTGTGGATACCGTAGAGACGCTGTACCTTCCGGCCGGCGTTTGATTCATCCGCTCTCAAGTTTTGATCAGTAGAAACACGAGTGCCCAATAGGTAAAATCTTAATCATTGACTTATGCTTTTTGCATGGATCCTAGGTGGAATTCGGATCAAAATTGTAAAATTTCGCTGCATGTGATAATCCGAATTCTCAACACACGGGGTATGGGAACCCCGTGTTTAGTGTCGTGTTTCCTTCTGGATTGCTTTGAGGCTTCACTGGACTGCTCAGAGAAGAACACGGGGGTAAACACGGGACGTGTCATACCCCGTGTATCATACTGCCTTTCAGTTCTGAGGTAAACACGGGGAGTGTCACACCCTGTGTAACATGCTGATCAGCCTTCGCTGAAGAACACGGGGTACAACCTGGGCCATGTCATACCCCGTGTACATTACTGCTTGACACTTCAGAGAAAAACACGGGATGTGTCGCACACCGTGTATCATTTTGCTCAACTTTCGCTGAGAAATACGGGGTACAACACGGGCCGTGTTGGACCCCGTGTACATCACCAATATAAGTTTTGCGCAAAATTTTGAAAGGGGAGGAGGAGAAATCGAGAATTAATAAGAGGAGCTACTGGGAGAAGCCCTAGGAGAGACCCAAACTCACCAAGGGCACCTTCTAATGTGGATTCAAGCAAGGAATTGAAGAATCAAGCAAGAAATTTGTAGATCTTCATGAATTGTTTGACTTCCCTCTCTGTTTTCTGGTTTTCTTCTAATTTTGCAATGTTTTCACACTAAACCCTTGTGCTTAGCTTGGGTGAACTTGTTCATGGAGTTATGGAATTGAATTTTATATAATCTATCTCGATTTACTGTTAAATTATGATTTGATTATGCTGTTTTGTCTGGAACAAGCCAATATATCCGGAATATTGAATTTGTGTTATGGATTAATTGATTCTAGGTTGAAATAACTAATTAATTAATCGGATCTTGCATGATCATTGGGAATATCAATTAGACTTAGGAATTAAGCTAATTGGATTCTTTTGCACAGGATGAAATATCCAAGAATGGATTCTAAGCAAGTTAATGCAACCTAGATGAGTGATTACTAGAGTAATTCTGGGCACTTAATCTTTTGGTTAGTAGCTAGTAGCCTTGCAATGAGGTATAGCTTAATTTTAGTAATCCAGCAATCTTAATTAACAATAAACCAAGTTAGAGGACTATATTCATTCTATAATAAAATGTACAAGGGATCCTTAAGCTGAGTACGCTTTCATTCCATTGAATTAAACCTTATTTTTTATAGCTACACCCTATTTTACATTTCACTCTTGATTTACACTATCAATTGATCCGCCTAGATAATTTTACTTGAGATTTAGTTAGTACTCAACCTACAATCCCTGTGGAGAACGATAATCTTTTATACTATAACTTGACTTAACCTGTGTATTTGCGGGATAGCGGTCACATGTATCAATAACTTTTTCATTTTATCAATTTGAAGATGGTTTATTTCAAAGATATTTCCTCATGTTTCAACAGGCTGTGTATGACAATTATAACTCATCCATATGGTCCTATATAAGAAAGGACAATGTTGCCCATTTATCATCTAGTTACTAGTCCTCATGGCCTTCATTCTATGGTTCTCACACCTATGTCGAGTCTCCTCATTAGAATATTTCATCTTTGTTGCAATCTTTGCACTCTTGATCCAATGTAATTTTTTTAACTCGATAGCATTCCTACTTCAATTTTCTTTTTGTTTAGAGATGGACCATCAGAAGAGTACTCATTTGTTGTTCAACCACATTGGCAAAGAGCAAATTGTTTAGTGGAATCCAACCTAGTTATTCAACAAAATACTCTACATTGACAGTTATTGGGCATGACTTCAAGGCATTTTCAATTGCAACAAAAACATCCTGGTCAAGGCTAGAGTATATGATGCACTATTTGTTCCCCTATTCAAGTATTATTGCCATTTGTTTGCTCTTTGAGCTCTATGCAAATTTCAAGGTTCTATTTCTAGTAATTTTTATAATGAAGTTATCCTTTTTACTATTGAATTATAGAGTGCTCACAATGTGAGTCCTTTTGTCTATGGTAGTATAGGAAATTTGAAGCATACCCCTTCCACTACTAAGCTATAGAGAGCTTGCGACATGAACCCTTTTCTCCATGGTGGCTTTAAATATTTATTCTTTACTTTTCACAAATATTGCCAAAAAATATAGATAATCACATTGAGATGTTTGTGTCAGTTTAGATGAAATTCTGGTTTTACAATTTGACATTCGAGATGATAACTTATGACAACATCAAAGATAGTTGTCAATTGTAGAGACTTCTTTATCTTTTTCAACTTTGTATTTGAAGACATTCAGGACTTCAAATTTGAAAATGTTTATGACCTAAACTTTAAAGACATTCACGAAATCACATTTGAAAATGTTCATTCGATTAAAGTTCACACTTTTAGTGATACATAAGTGTTTTGTACTTGATGCAAACAAGAATTTATGCCTCTACTATGAAGACATTGCATTAGTTTGTAGCTTTCTTACCAAATTCACTTGTCTTTCTTTCATATTTCATAAGTCATCAAATATATCTTAGGTCATACCCTTTAGCAAAGGACCAATATCCCTTATTAAGTGAGAATGCCATCATCGATGGCATTAGCTTGTAGATTTTCATTCTTGAACATGCAACCATATTAGAGACATGAGGAGAACTTCATGACACATGTGCGTATCAAATCTTAGCAGTTAAAGAGAAGATGTGTAACTCATCAAACTGATAAATATATGGAACTTTGAATATGAAATCTTATTTGTAATTTCATATTCAAATTTTTTTATTGTATAAGGATATTCTTGTTTTTTTATTTTTATCATTATACTTACAACTTACTAAGTTGCCTATGTACCCAATAAATGATAAAGTTAAATGTAGTTCAACTTTTATTTTGATTTAATTTAGTCATTCATAATTTATACTTATGCAAGTCAAGAATATTACATGAGAGTTTTTTTTTTTGAAGTTGTACATATTTTATACTCTTATAGGCTAGGAATATCATGTAATTTATCCTTATTTGATTAAAAGAAATTTTAGAATTTGATTTAATTTATTGTCATAGTTTCAAATCATGCAAACTAGGACTAACATGTAGTTTATACTTGTATGTTGAAAAGTAATTTCAAAACTCTATTGATTTAATTTGTTACCATAGTTTTTACTTATGTAAACTAGAAGTAACATGTAATTTAACCTTGCATAATTAGAAAAATTTTAGAAATTGAGTTGATTGGATTTGATGTCATAATTTTAACTCATGTGAATTACAAGTAATATGTAATTTATACTCATATGATTAGGAATAATTTCAAAACTTAATTTAATTTATCATAATTTAAATTTATGTAAACTAAGAGTATTATATAGTTTAACCTTATGTCATTGAAGGAATTTCAAATTTTGATTTGATTTATTATTATAGTCTCAACTCATGCAAGTTAAAAGTAACTTGCAGTTACAATTTGTATTCATATGTTTAAGATTAATTTCATAACTTTATTGATTTTAATTTGTTGAAGTAACATAGTGAGCTGATGCAATCTTTCCACCTTTAATAGCTTCAACTTTAATCTTCATATTTTGCCTTAATAGACTTGTTTTGGAGGATGTCAACAAACTTTTTTCTTATTTCCCTTATCCATGGTCAAAGTTAATCCTTTTTTATCATTCAAAGGAGATTTTCACTATGTACTTTCCACTGGTGACATGAGAGGTTATGGTAGCTGTTGGAAGTTTAATAATTTTCTAGGCAATATCGGCTGAAATGAACTAAATTTAATCATTTAAGGAATGGGATCAATGCTTGGTGTAGATGAAGCTATCATGGTCATATTACAAGTTGCATAATTGCAAATAGCAAGTTAATTTTCTACTATTATATGAAAACGAGATACACCTATTAAATAGTCTTAAGTTTTTGTTCGCTATATGTCTTAATGTTTCGATGCAAATGTATGTGTTTTCTTTTCTTAATTCTGTCTTAATATTTTTAGTTTAAAATGTTAAGTTTTAGGATTATAATGCCTTACAAAAATGATTTTGATTCTCTGTTAGCTCATAAATATGCTTTATAACCTTAAGTATTAAATATATTACATATTGAATATTCCCAATACAAGGATATGGAAATGCTTTGGCTTTCAGTATATATAACTTTAAAAATTTTCTTTTCTGTATAATTTAGGTTGTATTATGTAAATGTATGAATGTCTAGATGTTTTAGTGTTTATCTAAAAATATGTGCAAATTCATGTGATATAGGGTTTGGTTAATGTTCTTATATGTATGATTTCACTACATTTGCTAATCATGGATCAAAGATGGATGGGTCCTAATTAATGCAACTCTAAACATGAAAATAGAGTTAACAAATCCATTAAATTTGTAATTACTCATAAAAGCAATAAATTTAATAATGGCCTTATATTTTGCCTACCTTAAATGTTATAATGTAAAGAAGGCAATAGTCGTGTGCATGTACGAGATTATCTATTTTAATTTGGCATTGATAATAAGTATATACAATGGATAGGGCATGATAAAAGTAAATTAAGCAACATATCTATTATCCATAAAGATGATCACTTAGATGATACAATGTATGATGTTGTAAATAATTTTATTAAATGCTTGTAAGTCCTTAATACCTTATTGAGTGATGTGGAGATGTTATTGTATCTAAGTTATAGTAAATGTTTATCTATAGTGTTAGGATTGTTCAAGTTAAAAGTGGCAAATGGGTGAAATGACAAGAGCTTTATGGAATTGTTATAACTATTGAAAGATATTCTTCTCAAAGGAAATGTACTATTGACTTATGCTTATAAGCTAAAGAAAATAATGTTCTTAATGGGTATGGAGTGTGAAAAGATATATGTCTATCCTAATAGTTGCATATTGTATTAAAACAAATACAAAAGACTAGTTGAGTGTCCAAAGTGAAGGGTATCCCCTTACAAATTGAAAAAAACATGATGATAGCATCAAAGAAAGGGTTTCGGCTAAGGTATTATGGTATTTACCCATAATACCAAGGTTTAAATATATATTTACTAATGCAAAAGAAGCTAAAAACTAATCGTAGCATGCAAGTATATGGTTACTGATAACAAGCTGCGTCATTTTGTGGATTTTTATTAATAGAGAATGATTAACTCATTATTCCTTAAATTTCATAATGAAATAAGAAACCTCAGACTTTATATACTAATGGAATGAACTTTCATAGTAACATGAGTAGTACATATAGCACATGGCCTATAATATTGGTGATTTACAATATCCTTTATTATAAATGAAGGGTAAGTATGTAATATTAACGTCGATATTGAGGCATAAGTAACTAAGAAATGACATAGATATCTTCTTGGCACCACTTATTGAAAACCTATGATTTATATGGTATAAAAGCATGTCAGTGTTGATGCAAACAAGTAAAAATCCTTTAAATTACATGTAATACTCTTTAGCATAATCAATAACTTCTTGACTTATGAAACTTGTCTGGGTATAACATTAAATAGCATAAAGTATGTCATTTTTACGAAGATGGTACATGCTTTTATTAACTTAAGCATTGGAAGAAAATAATATTTTTTAGCAATAGGAGATTTTTACCTATTTCTTATAACTTTTGAAGGCTAAGAAAGGTATTTGATAGTTTACTAGAGCAAGTAATGGCTCTAAAGCCCTTATTAGGGTAGGAGATTTATGAAAGGTGAAAAATATTAATATTATTTTTAGCAAACCTTATTTTTTGATAGGTGGCAACACTTCATGGAAGAAGAGGTCCATATTCTTCAATCTTCTATATTAGAAGCACTTAAATGTTAAATACAACATTGATATTATGTATGTGAAGAAAAATGTATGTGATAGTTTGGTTGGAACACTTATTGAACATATTAGGTAAGACGAAGGATGAAATAAAGGCTAAACTAGACTTGTAAAAGATGACTATATAGGAAGAACAAGCATACCTTGTCTAGGAAAGAGAAAATAAGTTTATGCAAGTTTTTAAATGGGGTTAAGCTACCCACTGGCTATTTTTCCAACATTAAAATCCTTGTTTAATGAAAAATCTAAAAGTAGTTAGCTTAAAGTTTTATAATTTTTATGTTTTGATGTAACCACTTCTACTAGTTATTATTTAAAGAATATTGCCTAAACATACGAGAAAAGCTATCATAAGGCTTTGTTTCTTCTTATGCCATGGTCATTGACCTAAAGGATTTAGATAGCTTGCAAAGAGATGTTGTCATCACACTATGATAACTTAAGATTTATTTTCCACTATTGTTTTTTAATATCATGGTACATTTGATGAGGGAAGTAAGACTATGTGATCCAATTAAGATGGATGTACTTAAGAAAGTGTTACATTAAGATCCTAAAAGGCTATGTACACAATCAAAATAGGCTAAAGCAAAGTATGTTATGAGGTAAATTATTAAGGAAGTTATTGAGTTTTGCATATTATACCTATCAAATGTAGACATGATTAGGCTTCCTAAGTCTCACTATAAAGAAAGAATTTTAGGAAAAGGCATATTAGAGAACCAAGTAAAGAGTATAAAATCCTGAAATATAGGAACAAGCACACTTTTACATCATATAAAATGATGAAGAGGTTAAACCTTACAAGAATAAGCATATTACTCTCACAAAAGAGCTCTATCATGGCAAAAATGAGAAGAGAATACAAGTTGAACATAATCGCACTTTCATCAAATGGTTCATGATAAAGGAAACATTGTGTGCAACTTTTGCAACTATAAGATAGTTAGCTAATAGGCCTCACATAAATGTCAATCTTATTAAATATTCATTTTACATTGAGAAACAAGATTAGAGGAGCATTATGCAAAATAGTAGATTCACTTTGGTAGCTTAAGTAACACATATCTCCACTACTAAAGATAAAAAACCTTTCTATACTACGATGTCATATTATAAGGTAATCAAAGATATATGAGAGCTCAACTAAATATAATTTAGATAGCCTATCTTTTAATGTAAATGTGGAGGATAACAATTGTATTTGAGTGGATGAGTTATTAATGGATCTTAGTAAGAAAGGTCATAAAAGGGACCTATTCATAATGCCATCCCGAGCAAAATAAGTTTTTCATGCATCAAATTAAATAATATGATAAGAATCTATGATGAATCATTCCAAAACTCAAATCAAACAAGAAAATAGAAGAATATTCATGACACCTTCCAAAATAGAGAAGAAATGGAACAACAAGTGATGAAAATCATGTTATAGAAGAAAAACTTCATTTCATGAGTGAGGAAAGATGATACAAAGGTTAAAATCATTTGATAAATTTAAAGTCCTTGCAAGAACCAATAGAGAAAAATCACAAAAAATCTCTAATTCAATATTCATCATAATTACATTTTATAAGGAACAACCTTCCTTATATAAGCTAAAGTTAACTTAGACTAATAAAGTTGAAATGGACTTAATTGGGCTTAACTAATCAAACCAAAATATATCCCACTACTACTACTAAAGTAACATAATAAATGAACGATGGTAAAATGGTAAATTAATAGGCTAAAATATAATTAACACAAAAGAAAGGTCTAACATGTCTTTAAATATCATAAAATGAAAATAGGCATCCACTAAATACCATGTCGTGTCACCCTAATCTTGGTTCTCCATGATTGAAATGCATATCCTTTAATTGGGAAGTCCTTCCAACATTCTCCCTTATGGATCCAAGCCTTTTAAATTAATCCTGGAAAGGCATCTTTGAACTTCTTAGCTTTGCTCCTAGTAATGGGCCTTTTGAGTATATGTAAATGTTCCTTTTTATCTTTAAGATTACATCATTCTCTCTCTCTTTAAAAGGGTTCATCCATAAATTTCAAAACCTACATCAAAAAAAGAAAGATCAGCAACATTAAAAGTAGTACTTATACTATACTCAACAAGAAGATCTAATTTATAAGCATTATCATTAATACTTTCTAGCACTTATAAAGGACTACCTTTTCTTGGATACAACTTTTTTTTTTCTTTAGGTTAAAAATATTTCTTTTCTCATATGCACCCAATCCAATCACCTAGTTTAAACACAACCTTTCTTTACCCTTTGTCTATTTATTAGGCATATTGTTTAGTTTTCTTCTCAATGTTTCTCCTTACTTGCTCATTTCTATAAAATTGCAATTTTATGTCAGTCAATAAATGTCAATTATAGGTTAAAATGACATTTATGTAGGCATAATGCATTGTTGAAATTATTTGAACAAATAAGATAACAATATTAGGATAAATCAATATCTATAGTTAATTGGTGGCATCTTTGAAATTTAAATTGAAATTTACAATGACGGTTAACTTGGGAAACAATTATCTAAGAGGCATTTAAAAGGTTATGCAAGAAAAAGAAAATGTTTACATGTCAATTTTTTTATTAACTAATGTGAAAAGGTATTTATATAGTCTCCTTGGCCAAAGCAATTGACATTTATTTATAATGGAGAAAATACATCAATTTTTATTTAATAACTGATATTTATAATTTAGTTTATTCACTATATATTTCATATTCACTCTCCATTTCAAACCATCTTAGTAATACTTTAACCTCTATTATTTAAGTCTAGCATTTGTTTAAGGAAGAAGAGAATAGCTGCATTTCCTTCTCATTTTGGCACATTTAGAGATGTTATAAAATCTAATTAATATTATTTTATCCATTATCATCTTTAAATTTACCAAATGAGGGAAATAAAGCTATTTTTCTCTTCTTTGAATACATCTAGTATTAGTAATGGAGATAAATATATTAATTAGATCTATGATTTATCAATAATGAAATTTAATGAATGGCTATGAGAGCAAACACTTAGTTTGGCAACAATTATGTAAGATTGAAGTCCTTTTTTTATTTTTTGTAATATTGTTGTAAATTTATATTTGTTAATGTAACAACATATAGAATAAATAAAATTACAAAATAAATTTTATTATATCAATGTTTTCTTTCTCATTTCTTTATATATTTACATTCAATGTATTGATAATTGTAATGTTTGTAAGAAAAATATGCAAATATAACATATAGAATGAATAAAATTGTAGAATAGATGTTTTTATGTCGATATCTTCTTACAAATACAATATATAAATTATTATATGAATTTGTGATATTTAATAAAATTGAAAAAAATTCTTCATTAATATCGAAACTATCTTTCTTTTTTCTATAGATTTTATGAAAATTATTATTTTTAAAATAGAGTGAAATTCTCATCCTGTTTATGGAACTTTTAGGTTTTCTCGCATTTGATCCATCTCCTAGGTGATTTGTAAAATGGTTAGTTTATTTTCTAATAGTTGAAGTAATTTTTTAAAACTCGATGTGGAATTGAATTTATTAAAAATTTAATGAAAAAAATGTCAACTTTTTTATAAATAATTGACATTATTATATTAGTTTACCATATTGGTTTCATATAATCATCATTCCAATGGCATTGAAACTAAGATATTAAATATTTAGATGTTAGTTATTTTAAACCATCCTCTACCTATAAATTTTCACCTTCACTCCATTTGTTATACAAGTTCTCTACTAATATAGTTTTTCTTTCACTTAATTTTTAATTTTTACTCTTTTTCATTACATGTTTTATTTACAATTTTAATCTATTTCTCTATGCTAAGATGAATGTCGCTGCTCTTATGCTATTATCCTCTCTCATTCACAAATAAAGACAAAAATTATGACCTAATTTCTTTTCTATATTTCTATAAGGTTTGTTAATATTGACAATAAGCTAGTTACTATGGATATAAAGATCTACAGGGTATGCTGATATTAGCCATAAGGTGGTTGCTCTTATATATCAAGAACTGCTTCATGAAATCATGGAAACAATCACCATCACTTTCTCTAATATGATTGCAATAGGTGTTGCATCATGAGATGGAATTAATGTTGTTAAAGAATCTAAATAGAATCCATGCTTGTATTTGATATCTTCATAACTTGATCTATTAATTAATAAAACTTACTTGATTATTGCTTTTCTTTGAACTCGATGTTAAAAAAATGTAAAGTTGAAGAAAATGTAAAAAAATTTCTAAAAGTGGTTTAAAAAGATGAAATACAAATGTCAATTATTTCTTAAAAATAACATTGTTTGTGAAAGTAGATAATAATAACACAAAATTTTTTAACATGGCTAACATTCAAAAATGTTATAATGGCTAACTTATAAACATTCAACAACTAGTAATAAATATTTACCAATGTAAATTATGGCATTTATAAAGTGCATTGTATTAGGAGATGAAAACATGGTCATAAATATTAAGTTTTATAATGAGTAACATGTATATGGAAATTGATAAAAAACTATGATGTTTCAAGGTATATCAATAGTTAAGCTTTAGAGTATATAAAACTTATATTTTAAATGCCTATAAGATGTCAATTTGTTATTAAAAATCAATTTCTAATGTTTAATGATGTTTTTTCAACAATTTGCATATCATGATAGTTCATAAACAGTTTGCATGTCATGATAATTCATCAATAATTTGCACATCATGACGATTCACCATCAATTTGCTCGACATCTAAATAAAGCTCCTTTTACCTATTTGAAACAATTATCAAGATAGCTTTCCTTGTGGTACTTGAATATATATTGCTTCATTTGCTTTGAACACCTAATTGTTCTTGTGTTTCAGTGCAAGAATCGATATGCTGATTATTCTAGGTGCTCTATCAAACTTTGATATACATAGAGTAAGTAACATTATTCTTGCACTAAAAATAAGAATACTTAGATGCTTAAAGTAAATGATATATCAATACTAGCCTTAAGGTTAGTAAATGCAAAATTAAGATATCAAACTTTGATGGGTTATAATAAATTGTTATGAGAAGAAGTAACATATCCAATCTTACATTAGTAGCCTTGAGAACAATGCAAGATTTTTGATGTAATTTTTTTTACTATAATTTATCATCAATTTACAATTATTTACATCATTCAATTTAAAGGCTTTAAATAAAGAAATAATCAGAAGAGGTATCCTACTTTTTCTTTTCATTAATTAAAGTTTGTTATTCTTTGTAGATCATAATTTTTTAGATTCTTCAATCTATTGCTTTTTATTTCCATATAATTGTATAAAAAAGGTGATTATTCAATGCAAAAAAAAAATCATTTTAATGGTACTAACTTATAAATCATAAAGTTTTTACTTAAATCATACTTTTAAAAAAATATTTTGATTTATTATATCAATTTTTTAATTAAAAATTGATGTTTAACCTATATAGTTAAACAACATTATTTGTATTTTACACATTGATTGTTTTATAGGAATGGATGATCTAATATTATATCTAATAAATACTCATATTTTAGGGGTTATAATGATAATTACACAATAATGGCCTAACTACTTGTCAACCATCCTACCCCTCCAATATAAAGCATGTACTACACCTTATTATTTAGAATTTTTCTCTTTTACTTATTATTGGGTACTGACTTGTCAGAGGGGTTTGTAGTAGAATTCCATTCACCATCCTCTAAAAGTGTATTTATATCATGTAGGTGGACTTAAAAAAAGAGGAAATTATCATTAATGTCATTTGTGGGGAATTTCCATAATTTTCCATAACTCTTCCAAGAAAATAAGCAATTTTCTCACCTTAAGAAAAATGACAAAATGTGTTAATTTCGGGATTTTTCCCAGAGAATTTGAGAGAAAAGAAAAAAATAGAAATCATAAGAATCAGGCTTGGTTCCCTTCCGAAGTGAAATTCATGCTATGCCATTAGGGCCGCAAGCTGCGTCAGGGGAAAATTTATTGTGAGATTATAAAAATTTCTAATTTCTTTGAACGATATGCTGAAATCACCAAACATTTCTCTATCATGAGATTACGTTGCGTCTATGAACTTGAAGAAGAGAGGACCTGAGAGAAATAAGCAGTTTAGACCATAGTCACATAATTCGCAATACTTTCTGATACATGGAATGGGTACGAGTACGTAATATGCTACCTTGCTAAGTATTCAGTATGTGAGAGTATACGTAGTTAGTATGCTATTTGGGTTCGTGATACACTCAAAAATATTGATTGGTATGCCGCAAGAAAAAAATTATTTTCGTATATTGGACAATATAATATTTTTTATAATATAGATTTATATTAAATATTATTTATACATAAAATTTAATTTAGTAAGAATTAATATCAGGTGGTAGAGATTAATTGATAAAGTAATCATTGTACTATATATATATATATATATATATATATATATATATATATATATATATATATAATTTTTTTTCAATTTATATCTTACATTTTTTAAATTAAATTTTATAATGTTTGTATTTATAAACATATAAAAAATTAATGTTTATTTATAAAGCAAATTAAATAAATAAAATATGTATATTTTTTAAAATATTATTCACATCATTATCATTTTATCACACTCCTAATATCTACAACTTATTTTTCTATATAAATATAGAGAAGGTAACCGACATAAAAAAATTACTCACTTATATATTTATACAAAGCATATTAACAATAATTAGACCAAAAAAAAAAAAAAAAGAACAACGTTTCACGTCAAAAAAATATGGACAACGTAAGCAAAAGATAGAGATATGAAGCATTGAAGCTGGAAAACGATATGCTAAGTTGAAGTTTCTGAGCGCGAACTGATATGATCTGGCTCCTCAACGTACCGCGAATTGGTACACACAAATCAATTCGCAGTACTTAGGGTAGGTGAGCGAATTATGTAACTATGGTTTAGACAATCCGGGATTTCAATCTCTCGCAGCTCGATGGATCGATAGTTCTGATCTTCTTGATTCGATTGATTTTCTTGCACGAAAGATTACCGTAAAGAATGGCGATGATGATTTCACAAAAGGAGATTCCATGTATTGACCTTCCCTTGAAGATCTTGGCTTGGCGAAGAATTCTGACTTTTGCTTAGCAAAGGAATACCCAACATGCGGAAAAGTTCCATGAAAATCCATAAAACCCAGCTTCGATACAGAACAAAATGAAAGACTGGGCCAAGTTTTACAACACAGCAACAGGAAGAATGAAAGTTCTACAAATTTGATATTACGAATTTCTCAGAATCCAATCCGGAATTCACTCACCTCAAAAGTACCCTATTTTATCATGGTTTGAATTAAATCTGTTATCTGTTATCTACTAGTTCGAAATTCACTTCGGTGTTGAGAGATTCGTGGTTTGAATCATGCCCTGCTATTATCTGTTAGAAATCACTATTTGATTAAATGCATATCTGTTGCGAAATGCATATCTGTTGCGAAATGCATATTATGTTGAAATCCCCTGCTGTATAAATTCTCCAAATTTGCGTGCTACTTATCTGATGAAATGCTTACAGCTTAATTTCTGAACTGAATTCTATGATGTTGCTGGGCATTTTATATGAGGTGTTAAAATAGGTTAGGTTTAATGGATTGGTATGAAGTAGGTATAATTTTGGTTAGTTTGGAACTGGGATTGAGATTAGTACAAAAAAATGATAATAGTGGCCTGATTTAATAAGGGATTAGAATTGGTTGGCCTAATCTAATAAAGGATTAGGACTAGTAAATGTTATTATGTTAATTCGTTAGCTTGAAAAAAGTAGTAGGTAATAAAAAATTAATTTATTATATATTTAATTTTATATATATTAAAATAATAATTTTAGTATATTAAAATTATGCAATAATATATAATATTAAAATTATATATATGAGCAACATTATATAATTTTTTATATTAAAATTAAAAAATTAATATATTTAATATTATCAATATATATTATATAAGTTTATCAAAATAAATAATTATATTAAAATTTGAATTAGTAATTTTATATTAGAGTTTTAAATTATTTAAAAGATTTAATAAATAATTTTGACATAAATTTTAAATATATTATATACATATATATAGTATAATACATTACTATTTATTTTTTATTATTATATGGAAATTATTATAATTATTTTTATTAATAAATTATTTATATAGTTATTTAATATATTTATGTATATATATAATACTTTGGACTTGATCAATATATATTTAATAATATATATTTATTTTCATATATTATATATATAATTCATTGACATAAATATTTACTTGTATTCATTTTATTTAATCATGAAATTTTTCTGAATTAAGTCCCATGATTTTTACCCTTCTTAATGAGGGTTTTTCATATTAAAAATTGTTATGTCTTTGTTTATTTCTTTATTATTTTTTGTTCTATTAAATAGCAACAACAACAATAATAATTTTTAAGTAATAATAATAAAATATAATTATATTTTATAATAATAAGAGTAATTATAACAAAAATAATAATATATAATAATTATTATCATAGGAAGGAGTTTTAATCTAAAATTTAAAGTTTCTCACAACTAATTAGTCACTTAAAATTTTTAATACTTGATTTTAGTTACAAGTTTTATTATACATTAAATTTAAATTTAACTTATTTAAATTAAATATATTTTTATAAATAATTTTTACAAGTAGTCAAATTATTTTTAATCAATATTTTCTTTCACGTATTAAAAGTGATGAGATTTTAATTCAAAATTTTAATATATTGAAAAGTTACTAATATATTCTAAGAAGTTAGGAGTAAAACTACATTTATATTAAAAAATTCTTACTTTTCTATTTAAAGGGATTCATATTTAAACTCTATAAAATTTAAAAAAATAAATATAATTTTCATTTCAATTATTTCAATAAATTTATTCTAACTTCATCCTTTTAATAAAAATTTAAATAATAATAATAAAATTTAATTATATTTAATAATAATATATTTCAATTAATTAATAATTTAAAATTATAATAAATAATATGATAATAATAATAATAATAAAATAAAATAAGTTATAAAACTTGCTTAAATCCACCTGATAAATATTGACTTGGAACTGAGACTCAGATTAAGACTAGTATTGTAACAATATAATCAGGGCTCAATCTAATAAAAAAATAACTTGACTTAAGATTGGCTCGATGTACAGTTTTTATCTGTTGGTTATCTATAGATTTGGTTCTACATAACCTCTACTGTCTGTTGGATATGTTATGTTTGAATTACACATAACTCGCTTGATAAAATGCCTGATTGAAACATCATTTGATATCTGCTTTACTATTCAAATGTCCTCTGTAATAGCTGCTCCACGGAATTATGACAATCAAAATTGGACTTCTATGGCAGCAATAGCATGTATGAAGCCAGCTCACTCTCTACTTAGTGATTTAGCTTCTTCTTAGTGACTTACCTAGCGCAAGACTTACAGTGTGTTTGGTTGGGGTGAAAATAGGGTAGAAAAGAAAACTAAGGTAGAAAAGTGGGGAGAAATTGTGATTTTCTTCTGTTTGGTTGCTGAAGAAATTGGAAGGGAAGAGAAAATAAAAATTGCACAGTAATATGGGTCCCATGTATTTTTTTTCTACTCCAGCAACGGGAGAAATGAGGAGAAAACACGCAAAGTTGGAGTGCTGCTGCGAGGAGGTCTTGCTGCCGTCTTGGAGGAGCTACTGCCGTGTGCTTGGTTCCACCGCCTGCTTAGTCGGAGAGCTGCCGTCTTGGAGGTAAGTTGGCCGTCGTCTATTCTGTTCTGCTCTTCGTCGCTGTCTCCGTCGCTGTCTTCGTTTGCCCGATCCGTCGTCCATTCTGTTTCTGGTTGTGGGTGTCGCTGCCGGCCGGCGAAGGTTTCTGCTCCGACGAGATGCAGCTGCAGCTGCCGGAAGCACGGGAAGCGGCCGATTGCAGCAGATCGACGACCACGGACGGAGATCAACAGGGGTCAACCCGACCCGATTGAACTGGGTCAACCCGACCTGGTTTGACTGGGTCAACCCGCCAATTTTTTTTAAATATTCAAAAAAAAAATGAAAAAATTGAATATTTGTATTCTGCATTAATTATGAGATTATCCTTAGTTTATTTAAATTTGGATGATTATCATGAAAATATGTAATTTTGAATACCATGATTTTATTTGGAAAAAAAAATGTATTAGAGAATTTTGTGTTAGTAAGGAATAGATATGAATTATCTAATTCATTTCAACATAATATATGTGAATTGTTTGAAAGTTAGAAGATGAAGTTTGCTATATAAGGGTATTGTTTATTTCACTGAAAAAATTATCCTAATTCCTTGAATTATTTTGATCAAGCTCTATAATGTTCAGTACTAGTGATGATAGTTAAAACTGCAATATGAATCTTATTAATTTATTTCTTGATATTATTAGCTCACATACATATAAATATGCTCATGTACAATCCAAAAAATTGACATTGATTACCTGCTTAGTTCCAAAATTAATAGTAACTGTGTTAGGTTTAGGAAGTTGATAACTTACTTTTGGATTAATCTTCTATTGTTACAGGTTACATTAGCAGTAGCCATTTTACATCCATCGGTAGTTGCAGGTAATGTGAGCTCATGTAATGTGTACTATATTGGATTATACTTTATTATGCTGATGTGAATTAATATTTGTTTCATTGGTTCAATATCATAGCATAATTGTCTATTGTTCAATAACAAGAGGAGCATTGCAATCTTATATTTGTAATATTGTTTGGGAATGAGTGAATCTTACTTCAGTTTCTCCTTTATCTGAATTGACTATTACACTCCCACCACAGGTGTAGTAATGGAAGGTGAAGATGATAATGTATTTGATGAGCTTATGGAATTGAAACAATTGATTAACTTTGATTAACTTTGATGAGCTCATGTAAGACTTCTTTAACTAGTCCTATGAACACGCACAATTTTATTGGATCATGTATGTTCCCCACTAGTGCATCCATGTATATTTTTTAATATGTTTAGTGTAAGAGTTATTAGATTGAAGCTAATATCTTGATTGTTAATATGTTGTTGATTATTAAAAGGGTTTTGTATATTTTCCCCATGAACACGCATAGTTGATGATGACTATTAGGTTAACACATTTTATAATGCATCTTATTTTGAATTGATAATATTCAGTAAAAGGAGGATAAAGTTAATATCTTTCTATTTCATGTGACAATGACATTATTTAATTTTACAATGTGCATGTCTTCTTAATTTTTTAGTATGTAAGTTTGTAAAAAAAAGTTGTGAAAAAATATGATGGCTTGGAATTATAATTAATTAATTATTTTAAGTTTAATTAATAAATTATTTTAATTAAATTTATTCTATTTATAAATAATTTAATTTTTTAAATTTTAATATTATATTGGTATAATAAATGTTCTTGTATTAATTTTATATCCATTCAAATTATCTATATTCTTTCTCTCTTATTTTCTCCTCTATCCAAACACACTAATTTCTCCTGCATTTTCTTTTCTCCTCTGTTTTCTCTTACAACTAAACAACCCTGAAGAAAATAACTTCTCCTCTGTTTTCTTTCTCCTCCGTTTTCTTTTCTCCTCTTTTCTCTTGCAACCAAACAAAGCCTTAGAGCAACTTTCTAAGTAATGTGGACAAGGCCACTACTACCCTTATTGGGTTATAAGTGTTATCACTTTCACAATCCACAATAGGTTCAAAAGTGAGCTATGCACGGGAGCTGCAAATCTGAAAGATTGCACATCACATCACAAACCGAGAATATTGAGAATGCTTTTATTAGTTAAGTGATGTGATTGCTATTAGTCTAAGGGTGTCTTGTGTTTTCAAAATCACATGCCATATAACCATACTACTATTCTAGAAGTTATTTATTAATATTTTAAAAACTAGACCGGTCATTGACCAAAAAAATAAGAGCAATTCAAAGTTTAATGATTCAATCGGAGTTGAATCAAGGTTAAACTGAAATTATAATATAAAGTATAAATTAAAAATTTTAATATATACATATATAGTTAAAAATAATTAAATTATCATAAAGTTAAATTTATGTACATAAAATATGAAAATATTTAAAAAAATTTCAAATAATTTCAAATTTTCATAAGTTCATAATTTAAATTATCATAAAAAAATTAATATTAAACTCAATTTTATAGTTATGTGTCTTTTATTTATATATAGAAAGTAATTTTTTATGATTTGAAACTATAAAATTTGAATATGTGTACAATATCAAACAAAAATAATATTATTTTTATAAATATTTAAATAATATTTTTTTTCAAAAATTAGTTGAATTGTAAAAATCATGACTGGTTCACATGATTTAATTGGTTTATCACCAATTCATTGGTTTTCTAACCGATTTTTCAAAAATCGATTTTAAAGATTAACTGGATCGATCAAGTGATTGGTTCACGGTTTTCCTAGTTCAATCGGCCAGTTCAGTCCAATTTTTTATATTATGGTATTTACTGTGATTTAATGGCTTCAAAGTGGCAAGCCTATGCTTAACAGTCCACATCAGATTATGGCCTACGGCCATATATGAACATGCATAAGTGAATTCCTCAATATGATCCGTAATTGAACTCTCTGAAATTCTCTGAAAAATCTCATAACTACCAGCACCATTATCTTGTCATTAATATGATAAATACAAGTTTGTTCATGTGAATAAAAAAGGAACAGTTTATGTATCTAGAATATTATATCATCATTAAAAAAGAGGGTAAGACATAACTTACAGGGATATTAATAGCTGCTTTAGCTGGTATACTTAGAACCCATTTTAAAATTTACAAGATTACATTGGACCAAGACACGTTGCCTGAATACCAGTATTCAAGAAGTTTTATTTAATAGCATTATAAATAGCATTAGAGAGAGAAATAAATGAGACGCATTAAGCATTTGATCGTATCAGTTTTGTTCATGACATATCATATAACATTAACTTATATAAATCTTTACTTATCATATTTTATTTCCATTATTATTTACTCCCATTATACAAACAGATATACATAATAAAGAGGTTTTACAAAGACAACGCCACCGAGCTAGTGAAATTTAGTTGTGAATTACTATATTTTCAGTTCGCAGTTGTCACAAAGGTTTGCTATATTAAATATATTGAAAGTGGGTAGTAAACAGCTTTTTGATTAGTTTTTAACTGATTTGTGTGTCTTTAATTGTATGACCAATTCAATTAACTGATTTGAGTATTTGACAAATAATTATTTTACTTAGCTTATTGGCCCTTAGGCATTTATTTTGAAAAAAATTAAGAATAGTGACTTTTTGAAAGAGTTAATTTGCATTTAGTATAGAAAAAGACATTTTTGCACATAATTATAATTTTTTTACATTTTTATTTTTGATAAATAAGAAAATAATAAACTATATTTATTTATTTCTTAGAGAAAAATCTAATACATATAATAAATTATGATTATTTACTTTTAAAATATTTAATTATGATTATTAAAATATTTACAAAATAATAAAAAATTATATGAATATAATCATATTTTTTTCTATCAAATTGTATAAAAAAAGAAGAGAATATATGTTTCATTTCATAGTAAATAATAGAAAATGTATTACAAAAATCATTAATCTTTTACTAAATATCTTTTGAATTAAAAAATAATAAATATCAAGATAAAAACTATATTACTTATGAAAGATATTTTTTATATTTAAAATTTGTAATTCATCAAAATTTTCAATGATATATATATATATATATATATATATATATATATGGATTTTAAATTTAATATTAAAAATAATTACAAAATAAACTTTAATAATTATTGCATCTACCAAAATATTACAAATACATCTTAACTAGAAAATTATAATTGTTCATTTTCTAAAGGAAAATCAAATAAGTATAATAAATTATAATAATATAATTATTTAAAATATTGAAAATAATAAATAATATATTATAATTATAATATAAAATATTATTATAGTAAAATAGAACCCAAATTAATCATAAAATATATACATATCTTTATATGTTATTTTAGATATAAATAATTAATAATAAATAACTAATTTTATTAAATATTTTTATATAAATAGTTAATATTATCAGTCAGTTAAATTAGTTAATATAATTAACTATCAATTAATAGTTAATTTAATAAGTTAATCGTTAATATAATTAATTAATTGTCAAACAAAACCATAAGGATACTAAGCTAAATGGAGAAACTCATTTTGAAAAAATTATGAGATTATATGTTGATTTTAATACCATCTTTGTGAGCTTATATTTGATTTTTACGTAATGGCATTAAGATGCCAAGCACTGTAGATGGAATTATCTAATTCTCAATTCAAATTACTCAATTCGATACAATACAAATAATAATAAAAAATGATGCAAATTTGTGAATGAATTGTTTATGCCTTTGAATCATTGCAATTCAGTCACAAATCGTGTATGAATTGCATGAATTAGCATTCTAAATCAAATCAAAGCTTTGAATCAATCGAGTCTTTATTTTTCTACTGAAAGATGGATGACACGAAGTAGAGAAATTGGATATTTCTAGCAAAATGGGTTGCAAACAGAATCCAATTCGTGTTCTACACGATCTAATCCATAAAATAAGCCTAGATTGCATTTTTTTTTTATTTTTTAAAGAAAACCTTAACAAAAAGTCACTTGAAACTCATTTGAATGTTTTTAACCCTTATCCATCTCATAAAAACTTTATTTTCAATTTTCAACTCTATCAATAGTATGCCATACGTAACCCTATTACAATATTACTCAACCTTTTAATATTCTGTTTCATCTTTAATAGCCATAACCTTACCACCTTTACCTCATCCATTATTTTAATATAGTTCTCCCAAATTTTCAATCTTCTTTTCAAGAAAAGACAAAAAAGGTTGTAGAAAAGATAAGGAAATTTGAATTTGATGTATCTTCGTCTTTAAAATGGAATTCTTCAAAAGTAATAAAATAAAAGCTTTTCAAATTTAAATACATGTAGCTTTTATTGTAGTAAAAAATAATATTCTTGTTTAGTTAGTTTTTGGAATCTAAAAAATACAAAAATGAGTTCTAAAAAGCATGTGAAAAAATATGTGACATGGGTCCATTGTATGAAAGTGGAAGGGACAAATAGAATGAAAATAAAATGCAAATACTATGAGAAAGAATTTTAAGGAGGAGTATTTAGGATTAAGCATCATCTTATAGGTTCAAACAAAGATGTTGCTCCATGTGTAAGTGTTTCAAATGATGTGAGAGCAATCTTTGTTAAAATTTTGAAAGATTTAGAAAAAAATTCATTGGGAAAAAAAAAAGAACATTGGAGTTGAAGAAATCTTTAAAGATGTAGTAGTAATAGTAGGTCCACAAAATAGTGATATTGCAAAAAAAAAAAAAAGGAAAATGGATTTGTTTATTACCAAGGGAAAAGGAGGGTCTTCTAATTCTAAAAAAAAAAAAAATGAAATGTGAAAAGATAGGGAGGTGGTGATTGGAGATATTTGTAGATGTGTATACAGTAATGCTTTGCCATTTAGTTTAGTAAGAAGTTTATTATATAAGAAGATATTGAAATCTATTCGTGATTATGGCAAAGATATAAACCTTTTACTTATCATAAGGTAAGGGAATCTTACTTGAAGAAAGAAGTTGAAAATGTTAAAGCAAGCTTAGAAAAATACAAAATTGAATGGAAAAAGAATGGTTGCACTTTGATGTGTGATGGATGAACCAATAGGAAAGGGAGATCACTTATTAATGTTCTTGTCAATAGTCTAAGTGGAACTATTGTCCTAAAGTCCATTAACACTAATGATGTAGTCAATGATGCCATAAAAAAGTTTGAGTTATTAGATGGTGTTATGGAAGAGATTGGAGAAGAAAATGGGGTAAGTGATGATTAATAGTGCCTCAACTCTTGTAACTGCTTGTCGCAAGTTGGAAGAGAAGAGAACAAAATTATTTTAGTGTCCATGTGTGGTTTATTGCATTTATTTAATTCTTAAAGATATTGGCAAGCTTCCAGTTTTTCATAATACTATTTCTAAAGCTAAGCAAGTCATAATTTTCATTTATAGGCATGCTTAGGTGCTTAGTTTGTATAGAAAGTATTCCAAGGGCAAGGAGTAGGCTAGGCCAGTAATTACAAGATTTGTAATGGCATTCCTTACTTTGAAATACATTATAGATAGAAAATGTGATCTCACATCTATGTTTGCATCAAGATTATGGATTACTAGTTCATATGCAACTAGACAAGAAGGCAAAAGTATAGTAGAGATTGTTTTAAAAGATAAGAGGTTTTGGAATTCTATCCAATATTGCTTGAAGTGTGTAACTTCACTTGTTAGTGTATTAAGACTTATAGATAGTGACCTAAAACTGGCTATGCCATACATTTATGAAGCAATGGATAAAGCCAAAGAGTAAATAGTTGCAAATCTTAACAATAAGGAGGAAAGGTATAAAAAGGTGTGGAAGATTATTGATACTCATTGGAACTTACAACTTCATAAATCTTTTCATGAAGCAGCTTACTTTCTTAATCCCAAGTAAGTTACATAAAAAATTTAGATTTAATAACCTTTGATTCTTTTTGAAAAATTTCTATTTAACTTGTTTCTAGCTTTAATACAAATAGTGAAAGTTAGGTTTATACACCACACTTGAGAAGATGTTTCTTGACATAAGAGAAAGACTTTCAATTGATAAACAAATTCAAAATTCACAAGAGCCCAACGACTTTTTGAATTGAGTACAACAATTGCAACTCGAGATAGGAAGTAACCAAGTAATGGATTTTAATTATAATTGATCAAAGTTGATTTTTAGTTTATGATTTAAACATTTTCTAATTGACATAATTTATTTTCATAGCACTTTGGTAGGAATCATTTGGTGGAGAATGCAAGGAATTACAAACTTTAGCTATAAGAGTCTTAAGTCTCACTTGTAGTGCTACGGGATATGAAAGAAATTGGAATACATTTGACCAAGTACATTCAAGGAAAAGGAATCACTTAGAACAACAAAAATTAAATGCACTTGTGTATGTCAAATATAATCTTCAACTTGAAATGAGACAAAAGATAAAAGAGGAAAAAGGAGACACATATGTTCTTATTTGCTTATTAAATATGGAATTAGATGATGAGTGGATTATTGAAAAAGAGAATCCTTGCTTGCCAAAAGACAATTCTTGGATGGATATTCATGAAAGCTTTAACCTTGATCGAAGGAGCTCCTAGTAATAGAAAAAGAAAAGGCAGTATTTTGTCTAACTACTTTTATTTTAATTAGTTAATATGTAAGAATTAATAAACCAATGAAAAACCTTATTTCTTATTATAGGACCAAGGAACTTAAATGCTATTACAAATAAAAAAGCAAAGGGAAAACCTATTATTCAATTTGAAGAGGAGAAAAAGGATGCTTGTGATGTTGAAGTAGTAAAAAAGGAAATTGAAGAAAAGAATATAAGACTAGATGATAATGATAAAGATAACATTGAAGATGTTGATCTTGATGATGATGATATTAATAACAATGAAATTGAAGAGGAGGGAGATGAAGAAGAAGAAGATTGAAGATTCACTATTATGTTATTTGTTAATATATTAAGTTTGTTTTGAATCTATAGTTTTATAAGAATTAACTCTTTTAAAACTTCATATTTATAATTTTGAGCTTATGATATTAGACAAGTATTATATTTCTTAACATGAATTTATGATTTTTCATTATCAATGCTTATATTTTGTTATACATAGGATAATATATATTATTTTTATATGTTTTGTAAATCTTATCAATTCACGATTCGCTTCAATTTATGATTCAAAATTTTGACCAATCGATCCATAATATAATTCACAATTTGATAATAATGATGCCAAGTTCGTGAATACCTTACAAAGTGACATAAAAGTTTGATTTTTAATTCTTTTTCAAGAAAGGATAGTTTTATTATATCTATAATAATAGGAATGATGAGATGATCTTGTGGAATGCATTCTTTCTTACAATAAAATGCTACTTGATTGGTATCTAATTATACATTATGATACAATTTGCCTGAATAGATAGATTTATGCATCATTAGCTACATTTTACAACCATTAGCTCATCTAAGCTAGGGCAATAATATTAAAATTTGAAAATGTTATTATTTTGCTTGCAATATCATCTCTTGATGATTGAACATATTTTATGAATAGTTTAATTTACTACTCATAGAGGTTCGTATGAATTCATATTTTTACAAGATAATTTTGTATTTTCCTTAATTGGAAAATGGTTTTTTGTTGAAACGAGAGTAACATACTCCTAAATACTTTTATTACAAGGATATGATTATCAGGATGACATACTCTTAAAGTTTTATATTATTACTGTTAAAAAAAATATCATGCTAGAAAATTTTATTACTTGGATCTTTGGCTATGATTATAATTATAAATAACAAAAATGCGGAAGTAAGAAAATTAGATAAAATACCTTAAGCCATAATGAATTTGATAGCTACAACAAATAAAACAAGATATAGAATTAGATAACACCTTAGTCTTCTCTCTTCTTACTCAAATAGTACTATAATATGTGAAATGATGGGAGTCACACAAACTTGTATTCATGAGTAAAGAGAGGGACCAAGAGCCATTTATATATAACTTTCATGACTCAACCCATCAAAGAGTCTTAGCTCTTTACTTTCCTCTAACATTTATGAATTCAATTAACTCGAGTAATTAAGTGGAAGACTTTTCATATGCAAAATCATCAAAAGCATTTAGGGGTATATTAATTTTGCATAATACATATTTAATGACATTAATCTTTCATAATGGATATTTAAGACATTAAACATGCATAATGAATATTTAATGCATATTTAATTTAAATAACTGACATAACTAACATTAATAATGCATAATGAATATTTAATCCATGACATTAATCATGCATAATGAATATTTAATGTATATTTATTTTATATAAATGACTTTGGCTAAATATCTAGATATAATTTATAATGATGACTAAATTATTTTATAATACTAACTATGTCTTTTCATATAGTCATGAAGGCCACATTAAGTTTATCATAAAATCTATCATAAATCTAACATTCTCCCACTTAGCCAAATAAGCACACGAGCTTAATAAACTGTAATGGATTCATAGAAATTATGGCCACTATGAAACTGTAATGATCAATTACCCTTTTCTTAGACTTGTCACAAATATGAATCATAGCAGTTTTATACCTATAAATGATATAATTCCAATTATGCATCACAATATTTGCACGCCTCTAAGAAAAGCTTAATGAGAAAAGATATGAACAAATTCAAACCATCATAAACTAGTACTGAATGTTCATATTAATGGTCCACTTTAATTATAA
The DNA here is from genome assembly GCA_020226215.1 of Sindora glabra. NCBI lineage: Eukaryota > Viridiplantae > Streptophyta > Magnoliopsida > Fabales > Fabaceae > Sindora > Sindora glabra. The sequence continues at coordinate 27,354,722 of CM035228.1, forward strand.
AACACCAGAGTCATCCCTTTTTCCATAATGTGCACATATACAAGGGAGACTAGTTGAAATGTGTAAATCATATTAATTACACAAAATCATTTCTATTAATCAGTCCCATGGATAATACATGATCTTTACAAACCATAGGCGCCAATGCTTTAGTCATGGGATTTGCTACCATTATTTTGGTACTAATGTGTTCAATAGATACTTTGTACCCTTTCATGAACAACAAGGTATTGCAACTCAATGTGTTTTGATTTACTTGAACACTTGTTGTTCTTAGAGAAGAAAACAGCAGTTGAATTGTCACAAAAATTGTAAGAGGCCTTGAAATAGAATTTATAATTTTTAATCCAACCGCAAAATTCTTCAATCAAATAGCTTGAGAAGTGGCTTCATGTCATGCCACAAATTTAGCTTCCATGATTGAAGAAGCTATCAAAGTTTACTTTACACTTTTCCAAGAAATGACTCCCTTAGCTAACAAAAAGATATACCCATATGTGGATTTTAATCTGTCCACACAACCCGTAAAATCTAAGTCACAATAACCAACCACGTCAAGCGAATCACAGTATTGATAAGTGAACATATAATTTTTAGTACCTTAAATGTAACACCTTCTTTACTACCTTACAGTGATCCATTCCAGGATTACTTTGAAATCTTCCTAGCATTCCAACTGCATAGCTAAGATCTGGATGAGAGAACATTTGAGCATACATTAAACTTCCAACAGTAGAGGCATATGGAATAGATTCCATTTCCTTTCGCTCAAGTTCATTTTATGAATCTTGACTTTGACTTAATTTATCACCTTTTACAATGGAAGCTGGAATTAGTGAATAATTTTACATATTAAATCTTTCAAGAATTTTATTAAAACAAGTCTTTTAAGATAAACCAAGTAATCTCTTAAATCTTTCTCAATAAATTTCAATGCCAAGAACATAAGAAGCATTTCCCATATCTTTTATTTCAAAATTCTTAGAAAGAAAAAGTTTTAATTTCATGTAACATAATATGATCTGTACTAGCAATTAGTATGTCATCCACATACAAAATGACGAAGACAAACTTACTCCCACTAACCTTCAAATATATACAATCATCAAGTTCATTAGCTTTAAATCCAAAGGTTATAATGGTATTATGAAACTTTAGATACATGAATCATAGTACCAAAATCCAACCACCAAATATTAGAAGGAACGTCAATTGAATTAATTTCAAAATAAACATGGTTAAAATAATTACCTTTCTTTTCAAACCAATTCTTACGTTTCAGACAATCCTTCTTCATGTAACTTCTTTTATTGCAAAAAAAGCATTTCATAGAACTTGTATCTGCACCATTATGTATAACAACCTCTTTTCCTTGAGTTGGTGGTCGATTTGTACTCTTTTTACCTTTCTTGGATCTTTTACCGTTATGACCCTATGATATTGTGTGAACCAATGGAACAGAATGCAATCTTTCTCTCTTTAATCTTTCCTCCTCTTAAACATACATGGTAATCAATTCATTTATGGTCCATTTTTCCTTATGTGTGTTATAACTTATCTTAAATGGAAGAAATTGAGGAGAAAGAGAATTAAGAACAAATTGCACCCAAAAAAGTTCAAAAATGGTAAATTTAAATTGTTCAACCAAGTTTGTCATTTCCAATATATATTTACAAATACCAAGCATCCCATCATATCTTTTAGTAGTTAAATTACTCGTGAGCGTACCTGCTAATACCTTGTCAAAAGATTTGAATTGTTTCTTTGTAGCTTCCAAGAATTCTTTAGTCCTAGATTAATCTTCCATAGACATACAAATACTCTTGGTAATCTTACTTTCATAATCATTAGGCTCAAACGATTAGATCTTTCCCAACTGCTATAGTTGGATTGCTGCTCAGAAGAACTTACTTCAGTTGGCTTTTCAAGTTCATTAATTCACAAGCACAAGTCCAAATCCAAGCATCCCAATGTAATCAATAATTGTTCTTTCTATTCTCCAAAATTAGATCCATTCAATTCAGGGATGTTTGACATATGTTCAGAAAGAGAACCTACTGAAATAGCTTGTGCCATAATCATAATCAATAGCAAACCATTATATGACAATTCAAGAGCAATCGTAGCGCATCACCATACATATCCTTTGGGATAAAATATGACATGCAATTGATTCACTCAAAAGTGATAAACTACTGAGATAGCTTATGCCATAATCATAATCAATTAGCAAGGATCCAAGTAATAAGAATTTTATAGTATGATATTTTTTTTTTCTAACAATTACATGATACTATACTAATACATTGTTACTCCATGAATGCAAGGAAACAAAAATTTGGACTATGATCATATTTCTTCAACAAAAGCTTCTCAATCGAGAAAATCAATGCCATTTAGAGCAACTCTAGCATAATCTTGCCATAAATCTCATCAGATTCTGATGGCGATTACAATGTAATCTCAAAATCATCAAGAAATCTCTCAAATTTCACCTCAAAGTTTTCCATAGTGAGGACTTCGCCCAAAATTTGCAAAATCGCAATCAACTGCTGCATGATGCTGTTCGTGAAAGTGCAAATTGTTCTTTTCCATCAAACTTGATCAACTTCTGAAGAAGAGCAAATTGCTCTATAACTTCTTCACACACTAGACGCTAAACATGTCCCCTCATCGTGATGTCTGGATCATATTCCCAACTACTTTAATGGTATGATTTACTAATTCTTAAACTCAAAATACTATATGGAAAGCCTAATTAATTTCACTTATTCCATATTATACTTAAAGATTTCTACTTGAAAAGGGTAATTCCAGAGAAAATCAGCTGCTGGAAAATGCAGAAAATAAATGCAAAGTTGGATTGCTCTGTCACACAAAATGCATCATGATATGACTTTACTTGATGCCTGGATTGTACTATGGGTTTTAACTTGTGCAGTGATAGGAAGAATCCTTGATGATTGCTTGGAGTTTGGTAAATTTATCAGAAAGTTAGGCTTTTGCAGAATTATTTCATGAGATGGCACATCATGCCATATCTACAAGTTGATTCTAAATTGATTAATGGCCTCTAAGTATACTCAAGCACACTCTTACCCAGTTTTTTATGCATGTCATATTATCCAAAGAAATATCCCATTATGCCTAACAATAAAATGTGAATGTATTGCGGGTCCCAATGTTAAGAAAGGGTACAGACGAAACCGTAGGGTCTCTACTCTGATGCATGTATTGTGGACCCAGCTTGGTAGATTTTACGTGTTATCTTCCTCACTATAGATGAATGCTTAGAATGGCTAGTTTGTCCTATCTATTTCCTACCCTGGCAGAATGACCTGTAAAACTCTGCAGTTTGGAAACCTGATTGATAGTTACACCAAATGATCTATGTTGGATTTGATAAATGAAATAATTAACACCAAAAATTGTATTGAGCTGATTTGCACTAGACCACTTGTATATATGAATACATTAGATGCTAAATATACACTTCAATGTTGTATATATGAATACTCATCTATTGAGTATCCTTTAACGTAGTCACTAGCAAGGCATATGTGAAGGAAGACATCGAATTGTTGATAATGAGTGTAGCAAACATTTCGATATTGAATGTTGAGATATTACTGTTGTCGTACTTAAGGTTTTCCCATTTATGAACTTGAATGATATTACTGTTTTCACTTAAAGCAAGGAGAACAGATAGTGGTGATATATTCAATTTACAGTCTTGATTGTTTAAGCCCAATATCCAATATACACCGCATGCAGTGTACATATTGACCATAAATTCAATATCCTTATTTCAATTGAAAAGTGATTTCATTCTCATATATTATCTACACATTCTTGTGCTATAATACTAAATATTATTTTTTACATGCAAGGGTCTAAAAATCTACATAGGATATCTCATCTACAAGTAGGATCATGCATGACCTAAGTGGCCTAAAGGATCATTGACATTTGAGAGAGGGAGAAAAATATTCCAAAATTCTTGAAACAATAATGCACATGATCTTGATAGCATAAAATTCATCTTGAAAGTATATCCCACAAGGGAGAAAGTATGTGATCTAAAAGGTATGTAATCTTTCAAGATTTAACTCATTAAAGTTGTTGAATATTTTAAAAGACAAAAGTAGGGTATTCATTAGAAACTTACTACAAAGAAGACAATTCAAGTCAATGATCTATTAGATACAATCATAATATTTAGATCAAGCAACAAAGCAAGTACAATATGTTTACTGAAGGACTAAAAACTTTGAGGGAAAAAATAAAGTTATCCTTCTCATGATTGATAATATGGATAAATTGCTGAAATCATGAATGATATGATGGAAAATGAAATGTGTAAGGAGCATCATTAAATAAACAAAAAAAAATCTTATAAGGATGATAATGCATGATTTAAATGATCTAAATGATCATCAATCTTTGAGAGGGAGTAAAATATCCTTAAAAAAGATATCATTTTTAGAAAATGTGTAGGACATACTATAGCTTATTTGGTATATACAACTCAAGGTATATATAATTTTTCCTACCATTGATAAGCATCCACCTTCAGTGGTTAATTTGGTCCTACCATCAATAGGAAAAAACCCTTCCATCAGTAAGCATCCACTTTCGAAGGTTAAAAAAGTGCTACCATCGGTAGGTAAAAGATACATCATTCAAAGAAAATAAGTTATTAGCATCACTAACCATTGAAAAAGAAGGTATGAAAGTTATCGTACTGCTATCTATACTTAGAACATTAGTAGGTACTTGTCACTTGATCACTACTTGGTGAACTCCTCATTAGGCAACAAGTAGTACAAATCTAAAAATTCAAGTTAGACTATCAAGAAGACTAATCAGATTATTTGAATAGTCAAAAAGACCAATCAAGCTAGACAATCAAAAGAGATTAATCATATAGTTTGGATGATCAAAAAGACCAATGAAATAGTACAATCCCAAAGACCAATCGAATCATCAGCTTGTACAATTATTGAGACCACTAGCTCTGAGAGCATTCTACTAGGTCAAGCCTTACCACATTATTTTGAGAATGTTAGATGATAAATACTTATATATTATGGGTCATAATGGCAATTACATGATAACAACCTTACCTACCGGCATAGTACTCTTCTTGTATAAGGTATGTATTACACCTTACTATTTAGATTGTTTTATTTATTATTGGGTACTAACCTGAGTGTTAAAGGTGCTATGGAAAACTTCTAACCGTCACCCTTGACAATGTGTTCATGTCTTATAGGTACATTGAAAAGAGAGGAAATCATCCATATTAGTTCAAATCATATGGCACAAGAAAATAAAAAGAGTGAAGTCAAGGCGCTATTTGCAAATTTCTCTACGAAGCCAAAAGTGATTTGCTTTTTCATGAGATATGTTCTTCTTCCAACCTTAAGATGATTTTCTTCCATCTTATGTTTGTATTCACTAATTATTTTACAAGGCTAAAGCTTCATTAGGATATGAGTAAATATATGATGTTTAACATTCACCAAAAAAGCACAAAGTGTAAATATAAGAATTTGTTTTACATTTTGTGTTTATTTTTATAGTTCAACTTCTAATTTCATAATTGATCATATTTTGTTATCTTTCACTTTAATGTAACTTATACAAGTTTGTACTGTTCAAAAACTTGATTTCCAGTAAGAAATTTTAATGAATGTTGCTCACATTTGCAAATATTGGATTCAAGAGTATTTTTTTTATGAGTGCTAACCTTGTATATTGAGTAATAGGTACTATAAGTTTTTGGATACAAAAAACATGTTGAAAATTAAAAAAAAAATTAAAACCTACTAAGGATTCAAGTGAAAGAAGCATAAACATGTTGTAGAATATATACCTTTGAAGTGTGATTCCAAATTGATGTAAAAGGATTTTATCCATATCAACTCTATTGTGATTTGAATCATGAATATAGATATAGGTTGCTTCTATTTTCACAAACACAAATGTACAACTACCACAAACCTTCCGAACATTCAAGTATTGGTTATCAAATCACAAACACCATCAAATAAGTTGGTGTTCCTTTTCTCACAATTGTCTTCGTAAGCTCGCTCTCTCTCTCTCTCTTTCTCTCTCTAAATATATATAGGAGGGGATCTTGACATCGGTATAAGTTTAAAAGACTTATGTCAAATCTCCACCATCTATTAACTTCATCTAATGGTACAATATATGCATATTAATTATTAAGACTGACTTTAATGATAAGAAAGAATGAATATCTAATACGTTTAATTTTTATCTCTCTTCCTTATGATTTTCATTTTTTCTAATTTTCAAATTCTAATTTATTTTAGAACATAAAATTATTATAAAATTTTCCTTTACAAATCAAAATCCATTTACTTTTTAATTTTTTATTCAATTTTTTATCTCTCTCATCATGCAAAATTATTTGAATTATAAATATTTACAATTACAGTCAATATAACTCATTAGAATATTTGTAATTTATGACCACATTTTAGATATGAAAAATCGATTGAAATAATTATGAGGGTTTGGAATGATTTTTTTTGTCAGTGTTGAGGATAATTTAGGCGAGTAGCTATGAGAATTATTTATTAATCAGAAAAAATACCATCTAATTTTTAAGATTTAGTTATATTATAATTAATCGTTACTTATATATGTAAGTGTGTGTGAGAGAGAGAATTATTCACTCGATTATGTATTAATATATATCGATGTTCCAGAATTTTCTCAAATCTTGCATTCTTTTTAGTTTATTCTATGTTATTATCGAGTTTCACTTTAGTTATATATTACATTCTTTCATATTATTAAACAAGAGGGTTAATATTTAAAAGTGCTAATATATACTGGATTAGAACATAGAATAATAAAATCAGTTGCGGTTTCACCCCGCTGACGGTGAAAGATATAGCCTTGGTAATCAATCCCCCCTTTGCTTCCATATTTATCATAAATTATAAATACAAATATAAATATTTGTTAATTAGTAGCGAATTGTATTGATTTAATAGAAAACAAATAATTTTATATGACAAGAGAGATGAAAAAAATAATAGAAATAAATTAAAATATAAAAAGATTGTAATTTGTAAAAAAAATAATTTTTTGTAATAAATTTAACAATAATTTTGTGTTTTGAAATACATTGGAATTTTAAAATTGAAAAAAATTGAAAATGCTAAGGGAGTGAAAGATAAAAATTAAATGAATTAATCATTAGTTATCCTTCATCATTAAAATCAGTCTTAGTGGTTAATAAGATGTATTATAACTGCTAGATTAAATTAAAATGGATGATAGAGATTTGGTATAAGACTTATACTAATATCACTTGATCCCATCCTTTATATATACATATGTACATATGTATATATACATATATATATATATATATATATATATGTATGTCAAAATTATTTATAGTCAAAATCATATTTCCACTTTTCTTAAATCATCTTTTAAATAAATAAACTCAGGATTTACTAATGAAAGTTAAATTACCATTTAATAAAAAATGTATTGCATAATTTTTATTTTGTACATGAGTAATAAATAGTGATAATCATCAAAACATTGAGAGTCTAAGTGTATCATTATAAACTCTCATGTAGGTTAGGAATAATATAACATACTTTAAAAAATCTCCAACAGCAAGATAATTAGATAACAAACATATTTCTCTAGAAAAAAGCAAATTTATAAGAAAAATAATTATTCTTAGGAGAAATAGAAAATCTAACACATGGGCAGATAGAATTTCAATATATAAAATCATTTAAAAGTTTCCTTGCATTTAACTAATTCATACATTAATCTCTTATAGGTAAGTTATAGCACAAATTAATTAATAAAACAAGAACATGTCAGACAAATTTAATAGAAATGTATCTAAAATTGAAAAAAATATCAACTTTTTGCTTGTTTTATAATGCTTTTAAAATTAATTCATAATTTTAAATTAAATCAACTTTTTAAAATAAATAAATAAAAAATAACGTTACAAACTATGAAGATTTTGACCCTTCTTTTGAAGGTACATAAGGCCCTACTCATATAAGTAAATTTAATCTTTATAACATTAGTCATTTCTCTCATGTCTATAAAATGATTATTTAATTAGAGAACTTTTTTTTTTCGGTACCAAATGAATATGATTGAAACATTTAAATAACTTATTTTATTTTCACAATTATTATCATCATTATTATTATTATTATTACTATTATGATTATTGAGAGATTAATAAAATATTCTCTTATAAATAAGTTATAGCACAAATTAATTACAAAATTTATCTAAAATTGCTAGCTTTATAATGCTTTTAAAATTAATTCATAATTTTAAATTAAATCAACTTTTTAAAAAAATAAATAAAAAATAACGTTACAAACTATGAAGATTTTGACACTTCTTTTGAAGGTACATAAGGCCCTACTCATCTAAGTCAATTTAATCTTTATAACATTAGTCATTTCTCTCATGTCTATAAAATGATTATTTAATTAGGGCCCTTCTTTTTCGGTAGCAAATGAATATGATTGAAACATTTAAATAACTTATTTTATTTTCACAATTACCATCATCATTATTATTACTATTATGATTATCGAGGGATTAATAAAATATTTTTTAGTATAATTTATTAAATAATTAGTTTCATGGATATTGTGGGATGTTTAACATCATATCCATGCATGACTATTAATATATTCTTTTGGCCAAAATATATTAAATAGTTAATTTTATGGTATGTATTTCTTAAATATATGTTGTGGGGTGACTAATAAATTCTTCAGGCATAGCTATTTCTTAAAAGACCTATTTTATCCAAATTCTATCTTTTCTTTAAAAAAAAAGTGGCGACATCCTCCAGCCATGTTGTCATCCGTGTGGCAACGTCCTCCTATTTTATTTTTTTAATTATTAAAATGGCTATCCTCCTATTCTTAAGAGACTCCTATTTTATTTTCTTAATTATTAAATCTCGTGAAAACTGGTATTTTTGTTTTCATAATATGACACTTAAATTCTTCCAAGAGTTATGTAAAGATGTATTTGGATGTAATATTTCATTTATGAATAGTTTTGATGGCTGGTTACAAAAATTATTAGTTTTCAGTCTTAAATGAAATTACCCCAAAGTTAATAGGGATTAATTTGCATTTTACTCTAAACTTAACTCTCAAATTTTTGAAAAGTTTTACTGATACAACTAAATAAGTGAGAAACAAATTAAATAATAATTTTGGTTTAAACAATGAGAAACTTCATATATAAAAAGCAGAAGGCGCGTGCAGGATTACTTGCTTCTTATTTACAATCTGTGCATGAGTTGTTAATTTTACTTTGATAAGTTCACATTTGACGAAATTAGAAATGTAAGCTCAGGTTCAAGTCAAGCAATATTTATATTTAATTAGTTGACTATGGTTCACAATTCTTGCCTCCAATCTTTTTATCTTAAGAAGACAGCAACCTGATAACTGTTCAAGGATGAAAGCGGCAAGTCTGTGTTAGTTCCAAACTTAAACAATTTATAAAGCTAAATAATTTTATTCCTTTTGTACGGTCTTAATTTCACTGCAATTTTATATATTCCCACTACTTCTTTTCCTGAAGTCATAGTATTGCCTTAAACTCAGCCTCCAAAACCCACCAATTAACCTCTCACTGGTTTCTCAATGGAATCCAAACTCACTTATAATGATCTAAAAAAAGCCCAGAATGAGTTCGTTGATCGTTCTCCGAAGACAGCAAAGATCCAGAAGATTCAGCCATTTCTGAAGAATCGCGAGCAATTTGCTAAGCATTACAAACCTAAGTTGGTGTCATTCGGTCCGATCCATCATAAACCGGAGCAGCTACCACTTGGAGAAAAGTACAAGAAGATGTGGGCGGCCGCACAAGTCGGAGAAAGCAACCAAGAAAACGACGAAAAGCTGTACAAGAAAATTAGAGAAAACATCGTGGAATTGAAGGGGTTTTACCACGAAGATGCGCTCCGAAACTTCAAAGAATGCCAAGATGACGAACTTGCTTGGATGTTGTTCATCGATGGATGTGCTGTGCTTTATTTTCTGAAAAATGCTGATATTGATCAGCCAGAAAAGCTGAAGATAAAGATCGACCAGATGCTTCTTGTGCAGCAAGACTTGCTGTTGCTGGAGAATCAACTTCCATACAGGTTGCTGGAGCTGTTGACCAATAGTCTTAATGAGTTGAAAAAATCCATGGAGGATTTCTGCAAAATGCACGATCTGGTAGCACTGCTGAAGAACCCGAGACAAAGTTCAGAGTCTGCCGGGGGGCCGCATTATACAATGTCAATATCGAAGGAGGAGGAAAATCCAACTCATCTTCTGGATTATCTGCGCAGGTACATCTTGGCAAAACATAGTCAAGATGAGGATACTGATGCTTGCATGGCCCTAAATTGCGTTTGCAACTGCAGAGGTTGTAAGTGTAAAATTAATGTCAAAAAATTCATTCCTCGTTGTCTGATTTCAAGAACCTCAAAAGATCCAGAAGAAACAGAGAGAATCAGTCGGAAGAATGATCCGAAAAGCCGGTGGCCGACGTATAAAAATATAGAGGATCTCAAAGCAGCGGGGATTCGAGTGTGGAGAGATGAGAATGCAAGCCTGCAAAACATCTCATTCTGCTCTCACTTGTTTAATGGCTATCTGTACCTTCCTCCACTCATTGTGGACGATTCGACAGCTCCGATGTTGCACAACTTGATAGCGTATGAGATGTGTCCAGACTTCGACAACGATTTCCAGATTTGTTCGTATGTGAAGTTTCTGGACTCACTTATTGATCGCGAGGAGGATGTGAAAGAGCTGAGAAAGGCCTCCATACTTCAGAATGCTCTGGGAAGCGATAAAGAAGTGGCTGACATGTTTAACAACATAAGCCATGGATTGGTGCTTAATCCGAGAATGTACAGGAAGGTGAGAACCGATATGGAGAATCATTACAAGAGCAAATTCAAGACATGGTTTGCTGAGGCTTATTATACACATTTCAGATCGCCCTGGACCTTTCTTGCTTCCTTCGCAGCTGCATTTGCACTTATTCTTACTGGGGTCCAGACATGGCAAGGGTTTGCATTCTAGGAACAATGTTGTTGATGGATACCTAATGAATAAAGGTGAAGAGATGGGTTATATGAAAGTTGTAATACTTACTACTAATAAAAAAAGATTGTGGCGGATGAGATTTTGTATAATAAGTTATTGGCAAGTGATCCCCTTTGATTGTGTTTCAAATAAATTAGCGCAAAGTTGTAATATTTCATCTATTTATGAATAAATAATCCTTGGTTTTGTCTTGAGGCTGTGTTCAAATGCTAAAAACAACACATTTATTTTTATTAATTATTTTAGCCCTACCACAATTTACACTATCTTTTATAACCAAAGATTTACTATTATAGAATTACCTTTTAATATCACCACATTGACATTGACTAACATAAAAATTGATGTAGATAATGGTGTGGTGGCATTTTTAAAAAATAAGTCCAACTTAACATGTTGATTCCACTATTACAGAATTGATAATTTATGTTAATTGATAGACATTAATTTATAATAAATCGATGCTCATTTTGATAGAGTGGCATTTTTTAAATTATATTATATAAAAACTTAAGACAATGAATAAGAATATAACTAATATTTAAATCTTGCATAGAAACTTAGAACATCAATTTTTTTACTTAATTGTTATCTAGAAAGCATTTCAAAAGTTTCATTGGAAATTATAGAAGCATAGAATATAAATTTTAATTAACAATGGTTGTTTAAAGGGAATTTCAAATGTCTCATTGGAAAGCATAGGAGTACAGGATGCCGATTTTGTTTAAAAACTATTAGCTATTTTGCACTTTAAGAGTCTCATTGGAAACCATAAAAGTATGGGACATTAGTTTTGTTTAATAACTTACGTCTATACTTTTCCTAAAAATCTTCGCTCTAACTCTATCTTTCCATATGAAACTTTTTTAACATCTCACTCTCCAATATTCTTTCAAGTATGATCATTTTGATACATAATGTTGGTGTTGACTTTGTACTCCACTTTTATTAAGAAAACATATAATAGAAGAATCTTAATCCTTAGTTCTCTCTCATTGTATACTTTCTCATTTCGTACGGAGTAAAAATAAAATGGAAGAATTGCTAATCTCTCACTTTACTTTCATCAAGAAAGTATACAATACAAGAACCTTAACCTTTGGTTCTCTCCCATTGTGTGCTTTCTCATTTCCTATGGTGTAAAACTAGAATGGAAGAGTTGGTGAATAATAATTTGATATGTAGTTCTTCTATATTCTCACTCTACTTTTATATCCATAGAGTATACAAATAGGAGAAATTTAAGCAATAACATTGATGTTTGCATTGTGGATGAAGATTTTGATACATAGTGATTTTTCTATATTCATGTAGACATGTTGTTTTTGTTTATTGATGATTTAATGTAGTTATTTTGCATAAATTTGCAAAAATATTGTTTTTCTTTACATATCTATTGTACTTTCATTATAAACAGAGTAATAACAATTGAATTTTTTAAGTTTGTAGAATTGTTTCTTTTTGCTCATTTGTATATTGTTTTTATCTTGTAATTCTATAATAGACATTTGGAGTATACGAATTATTAAAGAGAAGATATTCCAAAACAAATATAACTTTCTATGCCAAATTGGTTTAAAAATTACTTTCTTTTCATATTTGATTGCATTTACATAATAGAAATCTATAATAATCAAAAGACCTCTGCTAAGGAAATGGAAAACATAAAAATATCAATTTTAGGATTAACCAACATCTAATATGATAGAATTTTCTTGAAATTTGAGGACCTTTACATGAATGCTATTTATAAAGAAGTTTAAATGAATGAAATTAAAGACATTTAAATAAAAGAATTTATGAAAAAATTTAAATAAATGAAAATTAAGATGTCTAAAGGAATGACATTTATGAAGAAGTCAAAGTGAATGGAATTGAAGTTGACTTCATGAATGGCGTGAACTAAAAGAACTTATAGTGTCGACTTTTTATAGTAACCATTATATAAATCCATTTCAATTGTCAAGATAGTTCCCCAATAAGAAATTACAATGTCAATTTGTTTTGGTAACTATCATGTAAGTCCATTTTAATTATTGTAACAGTTCATTAATAATTTACATATTATTTTAGTACTTAAATGAGTTTTAAATCATGTAACAGTATATATGGCCAAAATTACAACATTGATTTTATATTAATAATTGATTTTTAATTATTTTGTTCTTGGCTTATAAATAGGGCTCCCTATTAATAAATTTATGATCTTTCAAGATAAATCTTCTTTCATAAAAAAGAAGGCTTAATAATTGGGGGTGTAGATCATGGTATTTGGCCTCACCATAGCTACTTGGAAGGTCCAAAGAACTTTTGGAGTTTTTTACAAGGACCTGTACTCACACCTTGGAAGGAACATAAGAGATTCTTGGATTTTCTAAATAGTCCAAGTAATATTAATGCACTATTATAGAGTTTCCTTTTAGCATCCCATATTTACATTAATTAATGAGAAAAATTATATATATAATAGAAAATTAGCATTTTTTAAAATAATTATAACTTATAAAATTAATTCAAATAAAAATATGATGTTATAAAGCCTAAATTGGTAAAAAGAGATGAAGAGTTGGGCATAAACTTAAGACAATGGTTGTATAATAAATTAACATATAAAGATTATCTACCACCATGTTATTGGAAATTACTCAAGAGGTGAACATTTACAATGTTAGTTTTTTAATTAATAATTAACATAAAATGTCTTGTTCTACTTATAAATTGCATCTAGAGTTTTTTCGCCCTCTTTTATTCCTTTTTTATTTAGGTTTTCACTCTTTTTTTTCATTTATACAAGATTTAAGTTTGCTCAATCATCAATTGTTGAGATGTAAGTTATTGCTCTTGGATGCAATTATTTCAAGAAAAAGCAAGTATATTGATATAGAAATTTTATTTATAGGTTTTACATCATTCATATGAGGGCATACTTTGTTGAAATTTACTATAGATATGAAAACAAGGGAAAGAATTTCTTTATAGATACCAGATAGATGTTTAAGATCATTTTTCTTCAAAGTCATGAGATCAAATGATTAAATTTTATTATATAATATCTATTAATTAATGGTGATAATGTTGTTAAAATAATAATTTGTAATTATATGTATTTTTCAAAAAATATCAAAATGTAAAAGTTGTATAAAAAATTAAAAAGGAAACAAATTATATTGGTTATTTATTATAAAATTGACATGATTATAACTAGGATGGTATGACATCATTTATTTGACCATACCAACATATAAAGGTAAAGCATTCGCTATTTAACTCTAATAAATGGTAGCAATAGGCTTTTACTAAGGATGGTATTTACAAGGCATTAGTCTATGATATCAATTTTTCTAACAACCAACATATTAATTTTCATTTTGTCTACAAATTTCCTCTCTCTATGCCAACTATCATTATACAACATAGGTTTTTTATTAAAAACTAAGATCTAAAACTTGATAGATTGGATATAGTCCATTTCAATCATTATCATAGTTTATCAATAGTTTACATATCATAATGTTTCATTAATAGTTTACATGTCATGATGGTTCATTAACAATTAGTTTTTGGCCTATAAATAGGCCTTTCTCTACTTATTTAAAACAAATTAGCAATCTATCAAGATAGTTTTCCTTAAGGAGCTTGATTGTTTCATTTCCTATGATCATTTAACTGTTCCTATATTTCAATGTGAGAATCAACGTGCTAATTGCTTTATGTGCAATGTCAAACTTTGATACATATAGTAAGTAGCATTATTCTCACTAGGGGTGAAAATTGGGTGGTTAGAGGCAGTTAAAGGCCCTAAACTAACCGCCCGCCTAAAATTATACATAATAAAATTTAACCCATAACCGCCTATAAAAACCATGTCACCCACTTGAATCCGAACATTGCGAATACTTGCGATTACTTATGAGTGTGGGTGGGTTAAAAGCTAAACTTGATTTGAAATTTAGCCCTATGAAAGCTTTGCCATAAGTTATCGGGCAATAAACAATTAAATAAATAAAATTAAAATTAAAAAGAAGTAAAAAAAGGGAGAAAGATTTATTAATTATTAGGATGTAAGATCTATAATATTTGTAATAATAAACAAAAATTAGAGTAAGGATGATTTGAAGTAACATCCTCACTTAATCGATTCAATTATATGATTTAGAGATAACTTTTGATATTACACTATATATTCACTAATGCTTGAGGTGAACAATGAAGTATTATGGTCCTCAACATATAGTATTAAGAGAATATTATCATTAGGGAACTCTAACATCTAATTCCATTGAGTATTTAGAATTTTATACATAATCTACAAGATAATTCAACAAATAAACACAATAAATAGGGGGAATCATAAATAATATATGAAAACTAGTATATTTTATAAGGTTTGCAGGTGGGTTGCAGTTAGAATTGGATAGTGAGTTTCAACCCATATTCACCCACATACATAAAATTCTCCTTTAAATTTTGCCCACTTTTATCCATTATAATATTTAATTTAACCCAAACCACATAATTGCAGTTTATAGTGGGTGGTTTATAATGGGTGGACCCGAAACTTCCACCCCTAGTTCTCACACTAAAAAATAGGAACAAAATACTCAAAGAAAATGAGCAATCAAGCATCTTAAGGTCAATGTTACAAAATTATTATCTTAAGCTTTAATTGGATGTAAAATGATGATAAATTATTATGAGAAGAATTAGCATCTCCAATCTTACATTGATAGGCTTGAACACAATGTAAAATCCATGATGCTACTTTCTCTAATCATAATTTATCATCAATTTATAACCATTTACATTATCCAACTTTGAAACTCTTAAGCAATATAAAGAAATGAAGAGAAGAGGTATCCCACTTTTTTTTTTATTTGAAGTCTGTTGTTCATTGTAAATTATAATTTCTTATTTATTAGATTATTTAATCTATTATTATTTGTATCTATATAATTGTATGTGAAAAACATCATAATGCGAAAAAAAATTCAATGCCACCAAGTTGTAAAATTATAAAAAAATTTCCTAAAACATATTTATAAACTAAATATTTTGGTTTATGATGTCAATTTTTATTTAATAACTAGCATTTAAACCTTTATAATTGAATAATATACAAATCAACTTTTTCTTGGAAGCTAATATGTAATATTAAAATTGTTCAAAACATAAGGTGCAAGATGAAAATAAAATGAAGGAAAGTCATATCACTTCAATTATTTAAAACAACCTAGTTGAATATTGTTATTATAACACTATAGTTGTAAAAAATGATGATAGTTATTATTTATATAAAACTAACATTATTGTGTATCTTTTCATGATGGTTGTTAATCAATGTGGAATAATCTGATATATATAATGATAACCATATAGATATCAATTCTTAACTAACATTGAAAATTAAAAACAATCGATGTTAAAGTGCAATTTTGTAGTAATGATACTATGGTATCCACCCTTCATGTCAAGAACATTCTCTGTTGATGGATTTCAAAAATCAATGCTTTTAAAAGTTTTTGGAATTGATCAAAGTTCTTTCCAAGAACTTATATCCACATTTTGATCATGAACATAAGAATTCTACAAAGTATTTGTAAGGACTTCGGACAAGAATCCTTTCAAATTTTTTGTGAAATGCTTATGCTTATAGCTAAAGTGTGGACAAAATTCCTTGGAGGGAACTTAAAGACATTCCAATTTCTTCTCAATATTGAATACTATGATTTATACCCTTGATATGAATCTTAAAAGCTATCTTTTATAGTCATGAGCATTGTATTAAATTATGATTATCTTTAGCATTCAAATAGATCGTTATAAGCAGCAAGACATTCATGGTTTGATGCAATTGTTATAATCATAAGATTTGAAATATTTCTAATTATGCAGCATTGATAGTATATGTTGTCTTTTTATTGACTTTGAGGTACTTGATTGCTTCATTTGCTATGAGTATTTGATACTTCTTATGTTTCAATATGAGAATTGACATTTTGCTTATTTTATGTGTTATGTTAAACTTTGATACACATGGGAACCCTCAAAGGTTCGTACGTAGCAAATGAAATAATTAATCACATTAAGGTTAATAGTTGCAAAATTGATGGAATTAAGCACTTTAGAAGCTATCAAGTAATATGAAGGAATTACGAGTAGAGAATAACCATTTTTCCTTTTAATTTAAGTAGGAATGCCATGCATGTTCATTGTAAATGAAAAGTCTATTATTTACTATAAATAATAATTTTTTCATTGTATATATTTATATACTGATATGAAAATAAATAAAATAGAAAAATATATCTTTATAAAATATTATCTCCTTTCTTATTTATTTTATTTACATTTAGTTTGTTACTATTTAGTTTAATTGTATAATAAAAATACTTTAGTGGAAAAAAATTAATGTTACCAAGAGTAAGTTATGTTTTGGATGCCAATTACACACACACACACAAAAGTAACCTAAGCCTGTGCAAAATACGTGCTAGCATTTAATAAAAAATAATCAAAAATTTTAAAATATAATAATTTATTTATATAATAAAATTTAATATTTAATTTACAAAAAATGAAATTTAAAAAATATAAATTTCGTATCTTTTTTATTGTTTAAAATTTTATTGTATGTAGTTTATATAATTATACAAAAGCAAAAAATAATGATAAAAGAAAAGAATATTTATATCATATTTGGTATGCTAAAATGAGAAAAAAGAATGAGAATAGAAGAAAAAAAATATTTCTATAACTATGTTTGATATAAAAAAATAATGTAGGAATCAAATGGAGAATGAACATTTAATAACAATAATATTCTTAATAAAAATATAGTTTTTGTTGAAAATTATATTTTTATTATCTAATAAATAGTACCAGTTATTTTTCAACTTAATATTAATTAAAATTTTCAATATAATTCTAATATTTTTTGCTGCAATATAATTGACAAATTCTTAATATTACTCTATTTTCATATCAATGAATAAAATTAGTGTAGTTAAACTAAAGTTGTATTCACATTTTGATCTTTCATGAGAAAAATTTTCCATGCAATTTTTTTCCTAACTATACATTGCATAATTCATGAATTTAGTCTAAAATTTATCATAGTTATAGGTTTATTCTATATATTCAAAATTCTACCATTTGCCATTATAACTTTATATAAGCTAAAAAATTAATTAAACTAAAATATATAAATAGATTTTATACAACCACTTACTCATGTAATATTTCATTGGAAGAAAATTCTTAAATTTATTTTCTTTTTACTAAAAGTTTTAATTACATTTATTTTTCAATAACATAACATTTTGATGCTCACCAAAAATATAAATGATTTTTTATAATAAATCAAATTAATTTAAATGTATACGATATTATTTTATCAGTTAAAGTAGTATCATTTTTAGGTATTTCTATAACAATGTAATTCAATATATACTTTTTTGAATTTTACATCCAAATTAAAATTTTAAGTTCAAAAATAATAAATTATATAAAACATTTTAACAATTTTTATTAATTTACTTTATAATTTCTTATCACTTTTTCATTTATGAATTCACCTACTTCGTTGATAAAAATAAAATGATAAGATAATTTTAACTTATTTAAAATAAAAAATACGTATGAACTATATTTAAAAGAGGATTTGATTTAAAAAAATTTTCCCAACAAATTTAAAAGGACAACATATAATATCAAGAAAATATTAAAAATTTTAAATATCAATAAAAATTTTATTTTTATTAGAAATAGAGAATCTAAGTGACTCATTTAATTTATACATTTTATATTAACTTTTAAAACATATAAAATATTTTATAATAAAAATATTTATAAATCAAATTTAAAGATTAATTTCATTTAAAAAGACTTTTTTCTGAAAAATGTAATTAACTTATTCACTAATAGTATAAAGAGTGCATGTTTAGCGGAACAAATAAAAGTTATAATCTTAGTAACTAACAATTTTTTTAATTATAATTATTAATATTTAGGTTGTAAATTTTATTAAATAATTGTTACCTCAAAATAAAAATTGTTATTTATTACTCTCTTATTAGAAAGAATTCTACACAAATCATTTCAAAATAAATATTTTATAAAATACAATAGATAAAAGAAAGAGATATAAAAAAAGGAATAATATGTGACAAAACAAATTAAAAGAAAAATAATTCAAGAGTTGCAAAGTAATAAGAATAAAAAGTGAAATATGTAGTAAATCAATTAGATTAAATAAAAAATTTTAAATATTAAAATAAAGTTAAAATAAAAAATAAATTTTATTACATCTATAATATTGAATATATTGAATATAAATTTTAAAAAGTAGGAATGAACAGGAAAGGAGAAGAAATATGTAACGGAGTTATTAAAGTGAAGACAAATATTATGTGGGTTGTAAACCCTTCAAAAATCTCAACTGATGTATTTTAAATTTAAAATATAATACTTAAAAATTAATTTTAAGAAAAAATTAAAAAATTTCAATAAATTTATTTTAATTTTTAAATATTATTTGTTAAATAAAATATATAATTAATTATGTTAATTTTTTTATTATTAAAGTTTTAATCTATTTAAAATATATCATATTAAAGTTTTAATTTATTTAAAGTTAATTATTTTTGAAATAAAAATATCATATTATATTTGTGTTAATTAATAATATTCAGAAGTTTAAACTATAAACAATAGAAGTGCACAAAAAAAAAGTATGCAAAATAAATAAATAAAAAGAAGAGAAATAATATGTGAGGTGTAAAATAATAATAATAAAATAGAATACACAATAAATTAGTTAAATAAATAAAAATTTTCAAATTATTTTATAATAAAAATTAATATGATATACCTATTTTACTTAGAAATATTGGTGTTTAAGTTTTAAAAACTACTCAATTGATATATATATATATATATATATATATATTGATATATAATACTTCAAAATTGATATAAAAATGTTGACAAAATTTAAATAAATAAATTTTATTTTAATCTTCAAATATTATTATTGAAAAATATAATATGTGGTTAATTGAATCAATTAATAAAATATATAATTTAAAAATTATAAAATATATAACATTATATTTATACTACTTACTGACATTAATATTTCAGTTATAAGCAATATAAGTCGACATGAAAAATGGAAAAATATGAAATGGAATAAATAAAAATAAAAAAATAATGCTTGAGCTAATAAATAGTAAGGGTTAAAAATAATATATATAGTGAAGTAGATTAACTCAATTAAAGAAAAATTTTTAATTATTTAAAATATTTTTACCATAAAAACAAATTATATTGTGACAAATTCATATTACTTAATAATATTTAAGTTGTGAAAAATATATGTGGAACAAAAAAAAGTATGAGATATAAGGTTTTCACAAAATTTTAATTGATATATATATAAGTTGATATATAGTATTTAAAACTTAATATCAAGAAAATATAGATAAGTATTATAAAGTAATAAATGTTAAAAATAAAATATATAGTAAAATAAATTAATTTAATTAAATAAAAATTTTAAATTAAACCAAAATATTTTTATTAAAATATTATATTGGATTAAATGTATAATACTTAATAGAAATTGGATTGTATTAGTAAATAATGAATAAAGAGTATAAATTAAAAAAAAAGTGTTACCACAATGTTGGGTGCGAAAATTTTTCCCCATAGCCTAACACATGGCAAAAAAAAAGAAAAGGCAATGCCTCCTAAAATACTCTTTGTTCTTATTAGTGTGTGCATGTGTGTATAAGTGTATGTGATGGACATGTAAATTGTAAATTCTAATACATATAATTTATATTATTGAATTAGTTTTATTCTAATATATATGTTTGGTATATCTAACTATTTTGAAATGATTTTGGAAAGATTTTGGGATTGTTCCAAATTTGGTTAAGGAAAAACTTGCTCAAGTAACAAAAAAAACTATTTGTTAATAATAGACATTCGTTTATTATACCATCAATTTTTTTCGTAGTAATTGGCATTATATATTACTTAATTGGACAACACCGTTATATTAAAAATGACAATGATTTTTCCAAATTGATATGTGTTATTATTTTTAGACATCAATTTTTTTTGTAGTAAATAATGTAGAAACCTATGCCATATGCATGAATTAAAAATGAAAAGGTTAAAGCATAGTGCAAGTTGAAAATAAAAAAAGTGAATCATGATTTCATTTGCAAAAATTCATTCTAAAATTCTTCCAACCTTAAAATGATTCTCTATCTAGTGAGGTATGCTTTTTTCCAACCTTAAGAAAATTTTCTTTAATTTTGTATTTTTGCTCACTAATTATTTTGCAAGACTATAGCTCAATTAGCTTATAACTAAATATGTGAGGTTTAGTACTTACTGGAAAATTGCAGAATACTAATATGAGTAGTTTTCTTCTTTTGTGTTGATTCTTACCATTTAGTTTCTAGTTTCCTATTCAATCTTGTTACTTATGAACACACCTTTTACAAGTTTGCATAGTAGGAAATTTGATTTTATTTATCTTCTGTGACATTCTATTGTATTATCTATTGTTTATTCATATAAAAATATATGATACACAAAATTTTCATGAATGCTTATTGCATCTATAGGTATTGTATTCAAAAGACTTTTTTAAGGAGTGTAAACATCTCATACTAGGTATTAAGATAGATTTAGTAAAGCACCCATATATAATACTTGGTAAAATCCTAATAGTCAAAGACAAAAAAAAAATTAGTTAGACAAAAACTATTAGTAGGTAATTAGCAAAATTGCTTATTCATGCCATTAGAAGCATTTAATAATTTTAGTAGAAAGAAAATTTGTTAGGAATTATTTAAAGAAATATGAGAAAATTAGAGTATTCACAATCTAAGGTTAATAGGATTTTAGAGTAACTTAGTGTTTTTACTCAAAAACATCTTAGAAATAACCCAAGAAGGCAAAAATGTAATTTCCCTACCATTTTAAAGGGATAGACAATCACATAGGGAGAAAAGAGAAATTTTTGCTTAATTAAAAGGCATTTAAGCAAAATTTGGGAAAATGAAATTTTTATGTAATTGGAAGGCATAAGAGCAAAACCTGGTAAGAAAGTAATGGAATAAAAATATTCTCTAAGATGATGCAAGGTGATATCATCTTACTTAGAGGTTACTATAAGTTCTTCTAACAAAACACAATTTTCCTCACACCAACAAGAAGTCCCTTATAGCTAGAAAGAGAGAAGAGATAGAAAGAACATTTTCTTGAGAGTTCTTGCTACTTTCTAGTGAGTTTTCATTAGTTCTTTGAATGTTCTTAAGGATTGGTTGAAGTTGGAAACCCTTTTGGTCTTCTAGCAGGGGCAAAAGCTCATAAACTTTCATGAATTTGTCTTGTTTTTATAGTTCTTTCTTTAGATTAGTCATTAACTCTATGTTATTTTAGATGGTATGTGTTTGGATTTTAGGTGAAGGAAATAGGTTCTATAAGCACCCTTGAGGGAGAGGAGATCCATTATTTTTTTTCCTTAGTTTTCTTTTTAGAAGATATTTATGTATATGATATATACACTACTATAGAATTGTAATTCTACAATGATTGATAGATGTCAATCATAGTAAAAACCAATATCTATATAAATGAAATGGCTATTTTAAAATTATTATGACAAATAAGATGATGATTTTTACAATAACTAATGTTTACTATTATGCATTGGCATTTTTAATTTTGCAGGAAAACATGAGACAACTGTATACAAACAAATTTTATCAATAAAGAAATTTATATTAAACAAATAATTTCACTAATTTCTTAAAGAATGTGGATTACAATCTCTAATTTTTCTTTCTTGAAAAAAGGAAAAAAATGGTTCCTCTGATTCTTGTTTTTAATGAATTTTGATCAAGGGTTTTGAGAAACTTAATTTTGAATCAAACAATTGAATTTGACTTTGAATAAGAGTTTGAAAAAGCTTGATCTTGACTTGAAGATTGAACATTTGACTTCAATAAAAGGCTTGAAGAAGCTTAATTTTGGCTTGAAGTTTAAATTTGACTTCAAACAAGGGCTTGAAAAGGCTTGATTTGAAGGTTGAGCACTTAATTTCGATGGAGTGCTTGAAGAAGCCCAATCTTAAATCAAAGGTTGAATACTTGACTACAATAAAGCTTGAAGAAATTTGATCTCAACTTAAAGGTTGAATTTGACTTTGAATAAGGGCTTGAAAAAATTTGATCTCAACTTAAAGGTTGAACACTTAACTTTTATGAAGGGCTTCAAGAAGCTAGATCTTGGCTCAAAATTTGAACACTTGACTTTGATGAAAGGTTTAAAGAAGCTTGATTTCGACTTAAAAGTTGAATCTCCATGAAGGCTTGAATGTTGTGATTGAAATCTTTAATTAAATGCTTCAAGAAGTTAGATCTTGGCTCGAAAGTTAAACACTTGACTTTAATGAAAGGTTTAAAGAAGCTTGATTTCGACTTAAAAGTTGAATCTCCATGAAGGCTTGAATGTTGTGGTTGAAATCTTTAACTTGAAATAAGTGTTCTTGATTAAGGTGAGAGAATTTGAATGTTTAACCTTTGCCGGTAGAAGTTTGAGAGAGCTTTATGTTTCCTTTCTGATGACTTATTAATTTTAATGACACAAATGAACTCTCTATATATATTAATTTCTTGGAAATCATCCAAATAATTTAAGCGACGTGAGATACAATATATTTATACTAATATCCTAAACTTAAAACTGTTGTTTTACTTGGTGTGAGATTTCATAAAAAAAAAACTAATTATAAGACTTTTCCTTGATCTTAATTTGATTTGCTACCTAAAAGATTTTTGCAAATCTACTTATTTTACGCATGGAATTTTGAATCTCAATAAATAATCTTTTTTCTGATTGATTACAATTTATGTATGAAAAATTAAATACACTAATTTTTAATTATTTACAAATACCCGTGCAAGACTTATTCTTGAACTTGAACATAATTTCAAGTGAATGATCAAATCTTGAAAATATTTTTTATTATAATTTTAACTAGTCCTATATTTTATTTTATATATCGTTGAAACAATTAGACACGTAGCCTTCAATCTATGATTAGTGGTTAATGCATATAGGGTTGGTTTAGGAACAGACTCGGCAAAAGAAAGGACAATTTTGCAAAACTGTGGATATCCTTACATGTCAGTGATTTCCACGCAAATCACCTAATGCATATCCCTGAAGCCTTTTCTTCTCGGGCATATCTCCACATTGCTATGCATGTTTATCACGTCAAATTGACCTTTCATTTTTTGTTTTTATTTATTTATTTACTGTGCTTTACTCGTGCTAATCAGTAAATGGTTTCCTGACTTGCATTTTTGTTATTAATCTATTATGTCCAATGGCTTAACGCCACCGATCATGAATAGACTTCAAATAGAATGCTTTCCATCAAACTAGGTAAATCATTGTAACCTTCAATTTCTTTGACTTAATCGCTTTACTATTTATTTCCGCTCTTTATCATACATATCATCATTTGGTTTAAAAGTGCTGGCCATCACGATCTATCTTGTCATGAGTCATGATCAGCAAGTGATTAATAGTATTTTTTTATTCGCTGCATCACTCCCTTCTTTTACTGTTTGCTAGGATAAAATATTAAAGTAATTATTAATTAAATTAAATAAAAATAATTTGGCATTTTTATTTATAAATGTAATAAAAAAGTCTTCTTACTAAAAAAAGTGTAGGTAAATAATTTTTTAAAAATTTTACTTTCTTCATTTTAATAATTAATAATTAATTAAATAATTTAAATATTTATTAATAAATATAATAATTATTAATAAAAATAACTAATTATTTTTACATAATTATAATTATTTTTACAGCAAGTGGTTAATGCAAAGCTTATCAGCAAAAAGATATGTAGTATCCATGTATACTCTCTTGTTATCTTGCTTCGTTGTTTGCTTTTCAGGTTTTCACATGTCCCGCAACGGATTGCGTTCATACTGCATTTAATCTTCAGGTGTATCTAGACCTTCTTGTCACTTCATGCAGTGACTCTTTTTTAATGCTTCTTCCCTTAAATTTTAATATTAGTTTAATCATTATTGGTATTAACTTGAAATTATTTTGTGCTTGTACAATGACCATGAACCACTACTTTGCCTCATCCATGCATCAACCCCTTTTCCATTTTATTAATTTGAAGATGATTTATTTCAAAGATATTTCCTCATATTTCAAGAAGTTATATATGATAATCATAATTCATCCATATGATCTCATAGAAGAAAAGACAGCATTATCCATTTATGAACTAGTTACCGGTCTCATGACTTTCATTTTGTGGATTTCATGCCTATGTCGAGTCTTTCTTATTAGAATATTTTAATTTATGTAAACTAAGAGTATCATATAATTTAATCTTATGTGACTAGAAGGAATTTCAAAATTTGAGTTGATTTATTATTACAGTTTCAACTTATGCAAGTTAAGAGTAACTTGCAATTTATATTCATATGTTTAGGAGTAATTTTAGAACCTTGTTGATTTTAATTTGTTGAAGTAACATGATAAGTAAATGCATTCTTTTCACCTTTAATAGCTTCAACTTTAATCTTCATATTTTGCTTTGGAGGATGTTAGTAGATTCTTTTTCTCATTTCCCTTATCCATGGTCAAAGTTGATCCTTCTTTATCATTCAAAGGAGATTTTGACTTGTCATTGTACTTACCACTAGTGATATGAGAGGTTATGGTAGTTGTTGGAAGTTTAATCATTTTTCTAAGCAATATTGGCTGAAACGAACATAATTTGATCATTTAAGGAAGAAGATCAATGCTTGGCGTAGATAAAGCTATCATGGCCATATTACAAGTTGCATTATCTTCATTAAATGTAATTTTTTCCTTTTTAGCTAATTCCATGATTTTGTCTTTCAACACAAGTCACCTTTCAACTAGATACTTGCAAAACTTTGGAGCATCTACTTTACTTGTCTTGTTAAGCTATTTTATTTGTAGCAACTCAATTGAGTTAACTTCTAGCAAAGATTCTAGCAACAAACAAATGCCTAAATTTTGAAACAAATATTCATTATTTAGTCTTTCCTTCAATATGACCTTGCTTATATTGCCTCAAATGCGATGATTTTGCCATCTATCCTATTTGATTTGATAATTAGCTTGACTGGTGAAGTAAACACAACCATTGATTGCTTGGTTTTATACTTTAGAGATGATTACTTACTAATCGTGTGAAATTTATGTTGTCTTTCCACCTTGTTTAGGATTGATGACCTTTAATTAGCATTGATAATAATGTTGAGCTTTATGACATGCACCTTTGTCATTATCCCTTCAAATGTTCAAAGTTTGATACCTTAAAAAATGTAGCTTAAGCTTTAATTCATCTCTTGTATGCACATTTCGATAGCAAAAGATTTTGAAAATTGATATCTATAGCTAAGGCTTAGATTTCTACACTGTTAAATATATTTGATAACTAGCTCATTGTTTGATTATTAAGTCTTTATAAGCTCAAGCATGCTGATAATGTGACGAATGCTATAAAATTGATTTAAGAACTCATGCTCAAGTTATTCCTAGTTAATAATTGATCTAGGTGATAAGTTTTTATACTAGTTAAAGGAATTTTCTTTAAAAGAGTGCACAAGTTGATTCACCATGATGTTTCCATTTGTTCCTACATTGTTACAAGTTTCAGTAAAGTGAGCAACATGATGCTTTGGACTTTCTTTGCCATTAAAATTCTAAAACTTAGGTGGCTGATAATTCTAAGGCATTTTTATAAGATTAATCCTTTGATTATATGGTTTGAAATGGGAAAAGGAAGATTGTATGCCTCCTTCTACTTGGTCTTTAATGGCTTTTATGATGAATTCTTTTAACTAGCTAATAGGAATGAGCCATTTGGATAAGATTGTTCACTCTTAAAGCCATTTTTTCCTTTGTAATTTCATCTTGATCTTCTTGTCATGGCTTATTCAAGTGTATCACCTAAATTATCATGCGATAGGAGATCCACTAACCTTCTACAAGATGTCAAAGATCTATTTATCTCTCAAAGCTTCTTTTTCTTGGATGTATCTTCTAAATCATCATAAATTATTTAAATGTATTGGTTAAATCATCATTGCTCCAAATGTCTTTACAATGGCTGAGACTTGCTTCTCTATAGAAGTTACATTTATTACTATGATAGACATTGCAATAAAACTTGAGGATCCAAAATAATTAAGAAAATAGGATTTTGAAGAAGGTTTCTTCAATTTAGATTTTGGAGTTTTTGAAGTAAAAAGTACAATATTGAGCTTACTAGCCTTTCCAATTAATAAAAATGGTTAAATCATTAGATGTATACATGCAAGGACTAGCAATCAAACCTTAAATGTAATAGAAAGCGCAAAGCCTTCAAAGAACATCAAATATCATTTGAACCAAATGTTCTCTAATGATTATAATCTTTGTTATTGACTCAAAATTTTTAGATAAAACAGGTTAAGTTAGAACATCACTAAGAATGTAAGCTACCTTTAATTTTGCCCTTATTGCATATATAGGCGAAGATGATTTCTATAATGATAAACTAGTGCAAATAAGAGTTGAATTTAGTATTATAGTCTTTCAAGAATACAAATTTACAAGGGCTCTTATTTTGTTTTGAGTCAAAGTACCTTAAGAATCAAAACTTGCTAAGTTAACTAAAGGATTCACTCCAGATGTAATGAATAGTAGGTTTTTAAAAAGTTATTTCTTTAGTGCCATTTATACTTTTCTAATTGAATTTGATCTTAAAGATAAGATATAAGAAGTAAAGATAGACTCACTAGGCATGCAAAAAAATTGTACATATAAAATTTCTCAATAAAAAATTTTATATTAAATAAAAAATTTATTAATTTCTTGAAGAATATGGATTACAATCTCTAACTTTATAATATTAAAAAAAATAAAATGATTACTCTAATTCTTCTTTTCAAAGAATTCTGATCGAGGGCTTTAGCAAGCTTGATCTCAAATCAAATAGTTAAATTTAAATTTGAATAAGGGCTTGGTGAAGTTTGATCTTGACCTAAAGGTTAAACACTTAACTTTAAAGGAGGGCTTGAAAAAGCTTGATCTTAACTTAAAGGTTGAAATCTTGACTTTGATGGAGCGCTTGAAAAAGCTTAATTGGCTTAAAGGTTGAATTTAACTTCGAATGACGGCTTGAAAAAGGTTAATCTTGATCCAAAGGTTGAACACTAGACTTTAGTTGAAGGTTTAAAAAAGTTTGATCTTAGCTAGAAGGTTAAATTTAACTTCAAATAAAGACATGAAGAAGCTTGATCTTGGTTTGAAAATTAAACAACTGACTTTAATAAGGGTTTGAAAAAGCTTAATCTCAACTCAAAGGTTGAATCTCAATAGAAGCTTGAATATTATGGTTAAATTCTTTAACTTGGAATGAGCATTATTAATTAAGGTAAGAGACTTCGAATGTTAGATTGTTTTCTGTAAAGCATCAGGAGAGCTTCACATTTCCTTTCTAATGATTTGTTAATCTCAATGGCAAAAATAAGCTTTCTATATATACTAATCCCAAGGAAATCATCCATATAACTTAAGCAATGTAGGATTTAACATATTTATACTAATATCCTAAGTTTAAAACTTCTATTTTACTTGATGTGGGACTTCATAAAAAAATAATTCTTGGACTTCTCTTCTATCTTAATTTGATTTGTCACTTAAGAAATTTTCATAAGATCTACTTATTTTCCATGTGGAATTTTAAATTTTAATAAATAACCTTTTTCTAATTGGCTACAATTTATGAGAATAAATGATTAAATTAAACACCAACATATAAAATGAATATGAATAAAAAACCAAAATTCATTAAAAACTCAAGACATCAGTTATTTATATTATTTTTGTTCAAAAGGCACTTTAAAGGTTATCAGGAAAGACATTTTAAAATTTACATGTCATTTTTTTATGATTTAACATGTAAAGGTATTAAAAAATCTCCTTGTGGAATGCAACTACCACTTATTTGAAAATAATGTATATCTTAAATGTTAGTATTAATTTAATAATTGACATCTTTAGTTTTTTTTTTTCAATTGCTTATATATTTTACATTGCCTCTTTATTTGAATGCATTGATGATACTTTGGTCTCTATTATCTAATTCTAGGGTTTGCTTGAAGAGGAGGAAAATAAATCCCTTAATATTTCATTTAACACCTTTCATTTCATTATAGAATATGATTATTATTAGTTTATCCATTATCATTTATATATGTCAAATAAGATAGAAAAGGAGCTATTTTCTTCCTCATCAAAAACATGCTAGCATTGGTAATGAAAGCAAAGTATTGCTTAAATATGTGATTTACAAATATTTGACTTGTAGTAATATTAGATGATAGATATGAGAATTGGCACTAAGTTAACAATGAGACTAGAAGACTAAAGTTATCTTTTTTATTTAATATTGTTATAAATTTATATTTATTGATGTAACAATATATAGAATGAATAAAATTATAAAATAAATTTTCTTATATCTATATCTTCTTTCTTATATTTTTGTAAATCTAGGTTCAATGTATCAATGTTTGTATTATTATGAGAAAAATATGTAAAAAGATCATATAACTTATTATGAATTGTTGATGTTTAATAAAATTATTAAAATCTTTCTTTATTAATTTCAAACTAAGCTTTTTCTTTAAACTTAAAAAAATTAATGTCTTAGAACATATTATTTTGTTTATGTAATTTAATAAGCTTTTTCTTCAAACTTAAAAAAATTAATATCTTAGAATATATTATTTTGTTTATGTAATTTAATAGCACTTTCACACTTAATCTATCTTTTAAGCAGTTTGTTAAATGATCTTTATAATTTTCTAAAACTAATGGGATATATAAGTTATGAAAGTCTCGTACAAAATAATATTGGTTATTTAAAAATAATTAACACATAAAAATGAGATAGTAGTTTCTATATTATAATTAACATGATATTGTTTTAATTAGAATGACATCACTTTAATATAGACAATGATTATTGTCACAAAATCAATATCCAATAATTGCCTCAATTTAACATGTATTTATTCCCATATCGTCTATTATTACAAATCAATGTGAAAAATGATAAGAAAATACAAAAGCACTAATGGGAAATATAAGACTATTTCTTTTTGGCACCATTTTTAGACTTAAAATTCCTCCAATATGAAGTTTTATTGTATAAACTCTAGTAGAATTGCAAATAGCAAGTTGATCTTATACTATTCTATAAAAACAAGATATGCCTTTTAAATATTCTTAAGTTTTTATTTTCTATATGTCTTAAAGTGTCAGTGTAAATGTAAATGTTTGCTTTTCTTAATTCTATCTTAATATATTCAGTTTAAAATGTTGAGTGTTAGGATTATGATGCCTCACTAAAATGTTTTTAATTCTCTATAAGCTTATAAACATGCTTTATAACCTTAGGTACAAAATATATTACATATTGAATATTCCCTATACACAGATATGGAAACATTTTGGCTTTGGGTATGTACAACTTTGAAAATTTTCTTTTGTTGATGATTTGAGTTGTATTATGTAAATGCATGAATGTTTATGTGTTTTAGTATTTATCTGAGAATATATGAAAATTCATGTGATATATGGTTTAGTTAATGTTTTAATGTGTATGATTCTCACTACATTAGCTAATTATGGACCGAAGATGGATGGGTGCTAATTAATGCAACCCTAAATATGAAAATAAAGTTAACAAATCTATTAAATTTGTAATTACTCATAAAAAGGAAAAAAATTAATAATGGCCTTATATTTTGCCTACCTTAAACATTATAATGTAAAGAAGGTAATAATCATGTGCATATATGAGATCATCTATTTTAACTTGGCATTTATAATGGGTATACATGATAGATAGGACATGATAAAAGTAAATTAAGCAACATATCTATTATTCATAAAGATGATCACTTAAATGATATGATGTATGATGTTATAGATAATTTTATTAAGTGCTTGCAAGTCCTTAATACCTTATTAAGTGATGCAAAGATGTTATTGTATCTAGGTTATAGAAAATATTTATCTACAATGTTAGGATTATTCGACTTGAAAGTGGGAAATGGGTGGAGTGACAAGAGCTTCATGGAATTGTTACAATTATTAAAGGACATTCTTCTCAAAGGTAATGTACTATTGACTTGTGCTTATAAGCTAAATAAAATAATGTTCACAATGGTAATGGAGTATAAAGAGATATATATCTATCCTAATAATTGTATATTGTATTGAAATGAATATAAAAGATTAGTTAAGTGTCCAAAAAGAGGGGTGTCCCATTACAAATTGAAGAAGCGTGATAACATCACCAAGGGGTGCTAGTTAAGGTATTATGGTATTTATCAATAATATCAAGGTTTAAATATATGTTTACTAGTGCAAAATAAGCCAAGAACTAATCATGGAATGTGAAGTAGGTAGTTACTGATAACAAGTTTCGTCATCTAATGGATTCTTCTCAATAGAGAATGATTAACTCATCATTTCTTGAATTTCCTAGTGAAGCAAGAAATCTCAAACTTTATGTACTAATGGAATGAAACCTCATAGTAACATAAACAACACATACAACACATGGCTTATAATATTGGTGATTTACAACCTTTTTCCTTCATTATAAATGAAATGTGAATATGTAATATTGACATTATTGATATTAAGGCCTAAGTAACTAGCAAATAACATAAATATCTTTTTGGCACTACTCATTAAAGACCTATGATTTATGTGGGATAAAAGAGAGTCATTATTGATGCAAACAAGTAAAAAACCTTAAAGTTACATGCAATGTGTAATGTCCCAAATTTTTAATTCTATCATTTGAATCTCTAAATTCTAAGGTTGTAGAAACGAAGAGCACGTTTGAATTAACTTGGTGGGTAAATATTAAGTTGAAAGGAATTAAGTGTAAAGGTAATCGAAATTCTTAAGGAAAAAGGATAGTAAGGAAAAGAATTAATTTTTCTAAACAGTATAGATGATCAGAGGAGGTTGGAAAACCCTAAAATGGGGAGTTATCTAAGTCTGACAGTGTAAGAAATTTTAAACAGACAGAAATCCCATGGACTAAATTGCAAAAGTGCAAAATCGGTGTGGTTAAAGTGGAAATAATCAAGAATTTGAGATCCAGATATTTGAGGAATTGTGAGTTGGCCTAGAGTAGAAGGCAGATTAGTATGCGTTAATTACCTATTTAATGAGGATTAAGGTGATGATAAGTAAGGGAGTTACACAATGCTCTTTGGCATAATTAATAATTTCTTAACTTATGAAACTTATCAAGTTATAGCATTAAAAAGCATAAAGTACATCTTATTTATGAAGAAGGTACATGCTTTTATCAACTTAAGCATTAGAAAAAAAAGAGTATATCTCAATAATAAGAGATTTTTACCTACTTCTTATAACTTTCAAAGGCTAAGAAAGGCATTCAATAGTCTACTAGATGAAGTAATGGCTCTAAAGCCCTTATTAAAGGAGAAGATTTATGATAAGGTAAAAAATATTAATGTCATTTTTAGCAAACTTTAGTCTTTAGGAAATGGCGACACTTCATGAAAGAAGAGGTTTATATTCTTCAATCTTCCATATTAGAAGTATTTAAATGTTGGACACAACATTGATATTATGAATGTAGAAAAAAATATATGTGATAGTCTAGTTGGAACACTCTTAAACATATCAAGCAAGACAAATGCTGAAATCAAAGCTAGACTAAACTTATAAAAGATGACCATATGGGGGGAATTAGCATAAAAAATAGGGATTAACATACTTACCTAACTCTAACTTGTCATACCTTATCTAGGAAAGAGAAAGCAAGTTTCTGTGAGTTTCTAAATAGGATTAAAGTGCCTTATGACTATTCTTCCCATGTTAAAAGCCTTGTTTAATAAAAAATCTAAAAGTAGTCAACTTAAAGTCTTATAATTATTATGCTTTGATGCAACCACTTCTACTAGGCATTATTTAAAAAATATTACCTAAACATGCAAGACAAACTATTATAAGGCTTTATTTCTTTTTCAATACAATTGTGCTACATTATTAACCTAAATGATTTAGATAGCTTCCAAAGGGATCTTGTCATCACACTATGCTAACTTAAAATGTATTTTCCATTATTATTCTTTAATATCATGGTACATTTAATAAGGGAAGTAAGACTATGTAATTTAATTTACTTAAAATGGATGTCTTCAATGGAATGTTATATGAAGATCCTAAAAGGCTATTATGCAAACAGAATAGCCAAAAGGAAGTATGTTATAGGGTAAATTATTGAGGAAGTTGTTAAGTTTTGCATATTATACCTATAAAATGTGGACATGATTAGGCTTCCCAAGCTTCGCTATTAGGAAAGAATTTTAAGGAAAGGCACATTAAAGAACTAAATAGAGAGCATAAATCATAAAATATAGGAACAAGCACACTTTCACATCCCATAAAACAATGAAAAGGTTAAACCTTACATGAATAAGCATATTACTCTCATAAAAGAGCTCCATTGTGGCAAGAATGAGAAGAGAATACAAGATGAACATAATCACATTTTCATCAAGTGGTTCATGATAGAGGAAACACTATGTGTAATTTTTAAGACTATAAGATGATTAGCTAATAGGCCTCACATGAATGTTGATACGTAAAATATTTACATATTTATTTTTTCTTGTATGATGCATTTTTTGGATGTTATCTTGTTTAATTTAATAAATTTATTTGTATTTTTTGAATGGGTCTTGAATTTGAAATGAAATCAAATCTTTTAGATAATGTTGTATTTTGATTTTGTTTCAGGTTTTAGGTTATATCTGGAGTTCTAGATATTGGATTGGGTTATTCTTTATATGGTTAAAAAGTTAAGAAAAAGCCCTACATTTTTCATGTTTAAAGAAAAGCCCAGTTCAGCATCTAAGGATCTCAAATTCTGCTTGAAAAATGAAACAGTGGTTCTAGCGGAATCTGACCTTTGGCTACTAATCTAATCATAACTTGAGATAGAAATGTCAAAATCAGGAGTTCTTTGCGGCATTTGAAAGTTAAGATCCGGTTCTACAACTCCTATGTTGACAAGAAGATGTAAATCTACCATTTTGGTGGTAAAAAATTAGCAATAAGTCAGAAGAATTGTTACTGTGAAAATCAAGAAGGATAGTTAAAGACCATGAATGGTAGCTAAAGAATGTGATTGGTAGCTAATGGTCAAGATTTATGACTTGCAGCTGATTCATTCACCTATAAATAGGTAGAAGTAGAGATCATTTGCAGCATTCATTCATGAATTCATCTTAGAGAGTAGTTTAGTTCATTTTTAGTTTTTCTTATATGCCTCCTACATGGAAAGCTAAGTTGTCATCCTATATGGAAGGTTTTACCTCCTGCATGGATGGATAGTATTTCTATTTTCATGCATTATAATTGTATTTTAGGTTTGTATCATGAATGTGATGATGTTTTTATGTGATTTTAAGTATGTTTTTAATTTCATTATGTTCTAATTTTTTTATCTTCCTAGGGTGATAATGTAACTTGATAATAACGAATTGAATTCTAATCTATTGAAACTAAATTCGATTTTATTTCCTAGATTGAGTTTTAATTATTGCTCTTAATGCTTTCAATTGATTGGCCATCTTTTGAATGAACTCAATATGTATGTTGAGACCAAAAGGAGATATATGTGTATGGAACTTATAATTAAAATTGTAAATTGCATATGAAATAGGAATATATTCATATGGTTTATGTAGTATTAATGAGTTCCATAAATTCTAATGCATGATTAGTTGTTTTAATTCACATAGGAATATAGTGAATTAGCAATTAATTATAGAATTACTTGACCTCGGAAGAGGCTAGTAATTAATTTAGAAAAACTCAACTATAATTAAGGGAGTTAAAATTGGATTAGTGTAGATAGATGATTCAATCCGAAATTATTAAGTGAAGTCTGATCCCTAGGGCTTTTATTCATATTTATCTTTACTCTAATTGCATTCATATTTATTTTAAATATTTTTTGCATAGATCTTTATTTAATTACTTCATTTTCCAACTAATCGATTTGCCAAATAGTGTTGGGATTATGAATTTTGGTACTTAGTGAAATAATCCTCGAGGAAACGATACTTACTTATCACTTTATTACTTGTTTATGACAGTGTGCACTTGCACTAATTGATAAATCATTTTACATGTAACAAATGTCATATCTTATCAAGGGTATAAGATGAAAAAAATATTTATTTTACATTAAGAAACAAGATTAGAGGAGCATTATGCAAAATAATGGATTCACTTTGGCGGCTTAAGCAATACATGCATTTAGTGCCAAAGATGGAAAGCCTTTCTATACTATGATATTATATTATGATGTAATCAAAGACATATGGGAGCTCAACTACATCTAACTTAAGGAAACCATCTTTCAATGTAAATAGTTAAGAATAACAATGGTATCTAAGTGGATGAAATAGGATTCATATTAGTGGATCTTAGTGAGAAAGGTTATAAAAAGGAGCCATTTATAATGTCATCATAAGAAAAATAAGTTTTCTATACATTAGACTTAAATAATGTGATGAGAATCCATGATGAATAATTCCAAAATTCAAATCAAATAAGAAAATAGAAGAATATTCATAACACCTTCTAAAATGGATAAGAATGGGAATAATAAGTAATGAAGATCATGTTACTAAGGAAAAATTCCCTTTGATAAGTAAAGAAAGATGCAACAAAGTTTGAATCCTTTGATAAGTTTAAAGTCCTTGTAAGAACCAAGAGAGAAAAATCACAAAAAAATCTCTAATTCAATATTCGTTAAAACTAAATTTTATGAAGAACAACCCTTCTTATATAAGCTAAAGTTAACTTGGACTAATTGAGTTGAAATAGACTTAATTAGGCTTAAGTAATCAAACAAAAACATATACATAGTAAATGAACCAACATAAGGTGGTAAATTAATAGGCTAGATATAATTAACATAGAAAAAAGGTCTAACATGTCTCTAAACTGTTAGTGTATATGCCCTAAAATCAATCATATTAGTGATTGTAATTTTGAATCATGTTATTTTAATGGCAATTTCAATTATTATATTTATATATATTGTCTGCATAATATATTCAATTATGATAATAACTTTAGAATAATTGTATTCTTAAATGTCCCTAATCATATATCATTGTGGATTAGGTTGCTTTAATATGTTAAGACTAGCATGTGTGAAGACTTATATGAGATATTAAGTTTACACATGAGTGCAAGTTAGAGAACTTGTATACTGGACCGACCCATATTAAGAACACTACATGGATCGTTATATGAGTGTCATGAGTGGTTCTTAGTGATTATTATTAATATGGTCCTTTGACCTGAGATCACCAAGGTTCCCTACATGTGAGTTTCATATTTTAATACTATTCTATGTCACTAATGGTTAAGTGAATGCAAGGGTAGATATTGGATATGTCACATATCATGCGGAGGGATTTGTGTGATCAAGATGGGATTTGTCCCTCCTGTATAACAGGAGTAACATCTATGGGCCCATTGATTAAGTAAAGTTGAGAAAATGCATGGCCATGCTCAGATGAATTGATATGGGATGTCAATTACATTTGTTTCAGTCAGCTTACTTAGGAATCAAGAAACCTTAAGATTGAGTTATACGGGAATGACACGGTCCATGTCTCGTGCTCAATCTAGATGTATAGGATAAAAGGACATAAGTGATGATCACGTGTAAAAGTTTAGTCAAATCACCGACTTTCTCATTGCTTGGGTAACAATAATGTGTTGCTAGACACCAATCATTGTTTATGATCATTAATATGATTAATGGTCATTGCCAACGTAATGAGAGCCTGTAGGGTCACACACTTAGAGCCAAGTAAATTTGGAATTAATGGACTAAATTGTTTGGGCCTAATATTTAGGAATTCATGTTATAATTATAAGGCCCAATAGTAAGCCTATAATTGTACATGGAATAAAGCCCAAATAGGTTAGGTTTCTCTATGCACCTATTTAAATAGACTTGTTGGGTAATAATAGGATGATTATTATCATTATTCACGCACCCCAAAAGGCATAGAAAAATCCTAGCACCTCTCCTTGACTAAAACCCCTGAAGAGGCGTAGCTAGCACTACGAGGTGAAAGGAAATCAATTCCAACCGGTGTTTTGTGTGGACATTCATCGGTGATTCACGGGTTCGTGTGGATACCATAGAGGTGCAGCCACATTAAATGCTGTACTAGTGATCTGATCTTCTAGTTTCTATTCCAGTTCGTGATTTGGAGAGCATATTGGATTGAAAAATGGACAGAAGTAGATCGGATTTGCTGTGTAGCGGACAGAAGATTTTTTTTCGAAAGGTATAAACCCTAATCCCTAATCTATGGCATTCTAAATTCACATGGATCCTTGGTGGAAATCATGCAAAATTTTTATTCCGCTGTGCATGTATGATGCGCGATTTCCAGCCTAAACATCATAAAATGTAAATAAATGCAAATAAGCATCCACTAAGTACCATGTCATGTCACCTTAATCTCAGTTCTCCATGATCGAGATGCACATCCTCTAATTAAGGAGTCCCTCTAAGCTTTCTCCCTTATGGACCCAAGCCTTTTGAATTAATCCTTGAAAGGCATCCTTGAACGTTGTAGCTTTACTCTTAGTAGTGGGCCTTTCTAGTATACATAAGTATTCCTCTATGTCTTTAAAATTACATCATTCCCCCTTTCTTTGAAAAGATTCATACTCAAAATTTTAAAATTTACATTAAAAAGAGAAAGATCAATAACATTAAAAGTAGCACTCACATTATACTCACCAAGAAGATCCAATTTTTTACACTCTTTTTTTAATTATTAGCAAATTAAAAGTTTTTTATGAAAAATAATAGATAAGGTAATCAGTAAATTCGATTAAGTTAAAAACTTTGTATGTAAAATATGAAATAAAATAAAGTTAATAAAAGTAAGAATGTGGGAACATGATTTAGGTGAAATTTTGATAGGGAAAATTTATTGGAATCATAAAGTATAAAGTTATATAATAATATAAATAAGTCTGTGAGTATAGAAGAGGTTTAAGAATAATTTTCAAAAATGCCCTTAAGCCTATTTCCTTTATTTCAACTCCAAACCTCAATTATACCCATTTCACTTCATCTCCCAACTCTCTCTACATCATCTGTACACCACTATATCAATCAAGCAAGGAGAACCTCCATTCTTATTGATTTCTTTATCCAATCAAGGTAAGAACAATGCTTTCATCAAGAATCCCTCCTATTTCTTCTTAGTTTATGAAGGATTTGATATTTACTTGGTTTTATTAGATATTCTAAATCCTAACTCTAGAACCTATGAATTTTAATATGATTAAGGTTGAAAGATCTTCAAATTAACTCCTTAGCATCCTCTTCCATACAAAGTAAATAGATTATCTAGCTAAATTTATGAATTTTGTGGCTATGTAATAGTAATAGTGGAATATTGATTATTTTATGATTTTGCTTGAATTTGATTTATTTTGATATGGTGGAAGTAATAAATGATGGAGATATGTGATATGATATGTTAGATAACTATATTAATGATTATATTAAGGTTTAGTATGTAATATAAATGTTTAAGGGGTATTTAAAGTCAAATGAACTGTAAATTTTTTGCAAGAAACTAATATTTTTATGTGTGTAAAAATTGGTTAATTGATTCTAAAAGGTTTAAAGATGAAACTTGGCTTCAAAGTTAAGTAACTAATTGATTTCAAGGGTTTAGAGAAAACTAGGATGGGTGAATCCATAGGTCAATTGATTCACTAAGCCTAAAATTGTATACTGAATCTAAAGGGGCATAACTCCTTCATCTAAAGTTTATTTTAAACAAAATATCTATCATTTTAAAGATAATTAAATCTATCTTCAAATGGAATTAGTTTCAAATCAATATTTTATATATATTTTGAAATATTATTAATAAAGTGGATAGAGATAAAAAATTCAAGATTTCAAAAAATAAACTTTTTATGTCTATCTTCAAAAAGGCATAACTCTTTCAAATCTTAACTAATTTAGGCAAACAACTTGTTTATAAAAGTGTAATTAAGTCTATTTTCATATGAAATGAGTTTTATAAATAATATCTTCATAGTTTTTGAGTTATTCCTAAAGTTTCACTTAAAGGTAATAAAAAAGGTAACCATATGATGAGAAAAATATTTACTATATTATTTTCTCTTATTTCATATCTCTTAGTGAGTTACACATACTTAATTTCATAGAATTGGCCATATTTTATAATTTAGTATTAGTTTTATAATATTTTAAATTTATTCAGTTAATACTAAATTTTAACACTATTTCTACTTTTTTAGCTATATCTTATGCTATAG
The DNA here is from genome assembly GCA_020226215.1 of Sindora glabra. NCBI lineage: Eukaryota > Viridiplantae > Streptophyta > Magnoliopsida > Fabales > Fabaceae > Sindora > Sindora glabra. Next base: position 27,394,432 of record CM035228.1, read on the forward strand.
ATGTTAGATTGGGATAATTTTTATATCATTAGAAAGCTTAAAGAAAGATCTATAATTTCAATATTTTGGTCAAATCTCAAGCCAAACTACTTGAAGCTCTTATTTAGCCAAGAAGCTAATGGGTTATTTTTATCCAAGCTAAGCCAGATTTGGTATTTAGGTCATATCTAGAGCTATAAAAATCCAATTAATAGGAAACTAGTGTCAAATCTCCATAAAACTTAGACCTACAACTTTAATTTAATTTTACTAAATTATATTATCTTAGTGGTCTTATACTAGGTAGAATCTAGACCAGTGAGATTTTACTACTACAACTCATAAAGTTAATCACTTTGTAAAAATTAGGTCTAAGCATCTAAAAATTAAGAAGGTCTTATTCTTGTAATCTTAAGAGACATAGAATTCAAGTTCAATAGGGTTTTACGATAATTAAGTCATATATAAAGGTAAGAACATAGATTAGACAAGGAAACCTTACACACTTTACAGAATTTAGCTTTCTTTTTCTTCTAGTGTTCTTGCTCTTTATCTATGGAGTGCTAATTTTTGAAGTTAATTCAAATAGTTTGAGGCTTTTTTCTTTAGGATTATGAGATCTTGAATTGTAATATTGAATTTCTTTAATTAATTTTCCTTTATCCCTAATTACTTATGCTAATTTCTCAAAATTACTTATGTCAGATGTTAATTTAGTATAATTGATATTCATCATTATGATTTTTTATATTTTAATGCTTTGATGTTGAATTGCAATTAGCAAATCATGATTTTACATATAAGGGTAGAAGGTTAAAGGATTAATTTAGAGGTTTCTAATTTAATTTCTTAATTTAATCGAATTTTATCTTCAAATCAATTTCGATCTAATATAAGGATTTTAGTCGTTACTTAATCGATTAATCTTAATTGATCAAATCCTCGATGATTATCTAGTATAGGATTTATGGATTATTATATGAGTTTTGGGTGATTCAAGGTTAAAGAATTAACTAGAAAAGTTAAATCTCAATTGATCCATGATTAATCTAAACTAAAGCTTTTAAATCTTTGGATTGACTATTTCATCACATTAATTTACTTTCTTGCTATTTCTTTTGTATATTGCTTTGTTTAATATGTTTAATTTAATTTTGAACCATAAAACCCCTTAATTCCAATTTTGTTTTGCATAATATTACATTTTGTATTTTATTATTGTTTCATTATTTTGGCATTTTGTTTGCATTGGTTTCTTTTATTTTTAATGCATAATAAATTTGATAATTGTGTAGACATTGTTAATGAGTCAATTCAAAAAAGATAATTCAAGGCATCAGAGGAGTACAACCACATTTGTGCCACTTACTGTATTATTTTTTAGTAAACTAGTTTTTAATCTAATTTTAATGTATTGTAACATGCATAATCACCATATAGTAACCCTTAACCAATTTGTTTTATGTTTTTATGATTTATAATGGTCCAACATAAGATGTTTGGTCTTTAAGCATTAAAATAGAGTGATTTATGATAAATATAAGTACATGACTTCGATAATTATACAAGGAGAAGGTAGAAGCTACATGATATAATATATATTGTAATGAATTTACTGCCTTAATCATGGAATAAAATATGTTGAAGATTATTTTTTAGATTAATTACTATGATATGTATGAATACTTATAACCATATAAGAGGGCATGATAATATTGATATATGTTGTAATATATATTGAAATTAAATTGTGACTGCATTGAAAAGATCTTGAGCTCTAATGTTCAAATTGTATTATAAATTATGCCATAAGTGGCATTAAAGATGAGAAATATGACAAAGGTAATGATATGAATACTAGATGGGATATTTCCGATAATAAGGTAGGTAAGGTATAAGGTTAGCTCGAAAGGAATAAAGATGAAATAAGGAGTAAGGTATAAGGTTAGGCTAGAAGTTAAATTAAGGATGAATGTATTTTATCCAATGCTTATTGATTCAAATGAAATGTGATATTGAGTATAGTTATTCATGAGTATTATTATATGATATATTGGAAATGAAATGACCATGTGTTAATCTCAATATTATTCGCTCTTATTTACTAATGTGTTTAAAATTTTGATATAACTTATCAAATGAAGATAGTTCTATAGGTAAGTTATTGTAAATCATTGTTGTTCTTATATATTATTCACTCACTGAGCCTTAAACTCATTCTAGGTAAGTTATTGTAAATTATTATTATTTCTATAGATTATTCACTCACTAAGCCTTAAACTCATTCTTTCGTAATTTATTTTATAGATTCCTAAATTGACCATTCATCTCTGATGAAAAAAATATTTATTATTTTATTTTTTCCTATTTTATGTTTCTTAGGTGTTATATATACTTAATTTTACAAAATAAGCCTTGTTTTATAATATATGATTAATTTTACAAGTTTGTGAATTTATTCGGTAAATGTTGGATTTTAACACTTTCTATTTTTTAGCCATATCTTGGGCTTCGAATGTCAGATTAAGGAAAATTTTATATTATTGGAAAGCTAAAAAAAAGATCTACAACTTTTATATTTTGTTCAAAGCCCACTTCTGACTCCTTCAAGCCTTTACTTGGCCAACAAGCTAAAGTCGTGTTTCTATCCCAATTGAACCCATTTTTGTATTTGGGCCATATCTAGAGCTATAGTGGTCTGATTGACCTGAAATCAGTGTATAAATTCTCAGAAGACACAGGCCTACAACTTTCATATTTATAGATCTTCCAGAATTCATCAATTTTATGGTCAAAATTGGGTTAGAAGTCAAACCTATGGGAATTCCTTAATGCAGCTTCTAGAAATTTAATAGTTTCTAGAGATTTGATTTAAATAGTTCTGAACTTCTAGAAATTTTGAAAAATATTATTATTGTAATTGTAATTCTAAGAAACATCTAATCCTAGTCCAATAAGGTTTTAGGTAAATTAGGTTATATAAATAGGTAATGGGGCTGAAGAGAGGAATACAATTCAGATTCACTCAATAGCTAGCTCCCTTCTTCTTCTTCTAACTCTCTTTGTTCTTCATCAATAGAAGCCTAAATTTTTGGTTAATTTAAGGAGTTAAGACTCTCATCTTAAGGATTATGAGATCATGATTTGTAATGTTAACCTTTCTTAATTAATTTTCCACTTTTTTTATTCACTTATGCTAAATTCTTAAGATTGCATTTGTTATATGTTAATTTGATATAATTGATATTCACCCCTGTGATTTCTAATTTCTTTGCTATTTTTTTATGAAATTATGGTTAATAAATCATAGTTTTATACATAGGAACAGAAGGATGAGGGATTAATTTAGATATTTCTAATTTAGTTTCTCAACTTAACTGAATTCTATTCCTAAATCAATTTCAATCTAGCGTACGAATTATAGCGATTGCTTAATTCAGCTAATTTTAATTGATTAAATCCTAGGTGATTGCCTAGTATAGAATTCACGAATTATTGTAGGAATTCTAGGTAATTCAAGGTTGAAGAATTAATTAGAAAAAGTCAAATCCTAATTGATTTATGATTAATCCAATTTATGGCTCTTAATTTCCTTAAATCGGTTATTTGATTCCATTGATTTCTCTTCTATTTTATTTCTATTTCTATTTTTGTTTCGAGTTTAATTTCATATTTATTAATTGTTTAATTCATGCAACCAGAACCCCCTCCCAAAATTTTAATTATGTTCTGCAAACTACATAATATAGCATTCTGCATATAACATATTCTATTTTTGCTTCTATTTTTGTTTAGTATTCTATCTCATTGCATTACCATTCTATTTGCATCCATTCTTCATGTTTTCATTGCATACATAATACAATAATTGTGCATATATTGTTAGAAAATCATTTAGGAAAGATAAAATCAAAGGATCACTAGGGGTGCGACCTAGTTGTGCCACTATTTTACATTATTTTTTAGCAACCAGTTTTAATATAATTTTAGTGCGTTGCAGCATACACATCAGCCTCCACATCTACCATTTTAGAGCTAAATTTTATAGGAGCTCACTAATGATAGTATGGTAGTATAGATTCTTGTACATAATATGTCTTACATAATATGTCATAAGCCTTATTTTGTCATATATATGAGTAGAGTAGATATTTGAAATAATTTCTTATAAGTTAATTAGATATGTTTATTCTCATCTTAAGAAAATTATAATCATGCCTAACTTTCTTATTTTTTTGTAAGAGACATCAATGAATGTTTTCCTTCTAAAGTACCATTTTCTTTATACATAAATGATATTCGTTATTTAAAATCAAGTTAGTTAATTAAAAATAGGTTAGTAGAAATTGAAAAAAAGGTTTCACATTGGTTATGATCAGGTTAAGGTTATGACAAAATTGGTATTAGAGTATGTCTAGGTTTCTAGTTGGATAAGACCCTTAGGTCATATTTATGTGCTATTATGATGGGCATTGACTAAAATTATACTAGTGGTATGTATGCACCTAGGATCACATACCACTAATACCATTTCAATAAACTCTATTATACCATGGTAGTAAGTGGTGAAGTTTATGTGTGACTTAGTACATTATGAATTATGTGATAAATTTGTGGATTATGACCCTATTATATGATCATTTAAGAAAGTTTGTGGGTAATTAGGAAATGGTTAATATGTGAACATAAGCACGAGCTAATCGCCCTAGAGATGAAAAATCATCAGTGGGTTATTAATCTCATAATGATAAGCAAGAAGTTAGCAAAAGAATTAATCAAGAATTTCCACTTTAAACTGCACCCTTTCTAGAACATGTTTTAAACCAAGTTAATATGGTCCTTAACTGGCGATTAGGGCATAATGCTTGTAATATCCTAAATTAATTTTTTATATATAAATTCCAATGCTTATGATTATTTTTTTATTTAGTATTTATTTGGCCATATTTATTCTTAAATTCTTTTCTTTTATGGTGATTTTTGAGAATTGATTAAAATAATCTTAATAAAATTTTTCATAAGTTAGGAATAATTCTAGTATTTATAGATGCAAGGATTTATCGAATAAATCAATTGTATTTTAATAAATTATTTTTGAAAATTGAATTTTAGAATAGAATTATTGTTAAATGGTTATAATTGATTTAAAGTTGGACTAAATATTTGTCTGAAGATCTTTCCATAAATTAGAAATAATATAAAATTTTATAAAATAATTTATTGATATTTTGATGAATTATTTTAGAAAATTAAGGAATATTAAAATATTTCTTTATGAATTCTTAAATTTATTAAATTATTATAGATATGTATTTATGCATGTATGAGAGGAAGAATAAAAATATTTAACATTAGAATTTTGAGTAAAATCAACCTTTATAAAAATGAGCTTATTAAAATAAAGGAGTGGTTAAGATTTTATAAAACAAATGAGCCTAGTATGAGTGAGAAGTATAGTATCATATTTCAAAGCTGTCTCTCCCCTTTCCCTTCTTGTTGAATTTTCAGACGGCAGCTTTGCTTTTTTTTTTTTTTCACGCCTCTCTCTCATTTTTCTGGACTCTTCTCTCCTCCCCTAGTACGGTCCCTCTCTCCTCTTTTTCTTAAAGTCGGCACTCCCTCTCTCCAGGACAGTTTTTCTAACTCTACTTTTTTTATTTTTGTGAATGGCAGTATACTTTTTTTATTTTTATCGGCTGCTGTTTTTCTGCAGCATATTTCTTAATTTATTTTTTACTTTTCCCCTTCTATTTTAAGTCACCGCCTCTCTCTCACTCTGTTCCGGTGCTTCTACTCTCTTCTCTTTCGAAGTCTCAGGATTTCTCCCTCTTCCCTCTCTTCTGCCTGTTATTTCTTCTCTCTACTGAACCATGGTGGCGGTAGCTTATGGGACTTCTTGCTTGCTGGCGTTGGCGCTGCATTTGGCTGCTTGTTCGCGGCGTTCTTCTGCTCAGGTTCGCGCACAAAGAAATCATAGCTGGAACTGCCTCAGTCTCTTTTCTCCATTCCTCTGCTCTACTGTTGCCGTGGCTGATGACTTTCGCTACTGGCGTTTCACTAGCGTTGCAGAGGGAGCTTTAAATTAGTTTCTCCCGTGTTCCTTTCTTTGGATCGTCATCTTCCCATGGAAGTGCCAACAACATTGTTGCTCCTTCTTCCAACTCCATGTGCGATTGTCTCGGTTGTAACTCGAAGAGGGAACTATCGAGCTAAGCATTGTGGTTGGTCTTGGACAGTAAGTTTCTTGTGGCCTCTATGAGGTGCCATTTCTATTTTATTTTCAAGTTTATTTATGTATTGTTCTGATTGCAATCGCGGGCTCCATGGCTGGTACTGTTTGCTTTTAATTTCATTTTTGTCCTTCAGCATTGCATTAGAGTAGTTTGCCTAAAGTTCAAAGTCTACCAATATTTAATCTAAGCTTGGTCTGATTCGCATTGTTTGTTATAATCTGTTAGTTTGCATTCATGTTATGTTCTGGGTTTCGTCTTGCCATTTTTTTCCCTACTTGTTGTACCAAAAAAAAAAAAAAAGAAGATATAAAAATAATATATATATAGCTCTTATAATGGAAAAATGTTAAAAATAGAATGTTTTATCCTGTTATTTTATTATTTTGAGGAATCTACATCTAATTCAAGAAAAATCCTTTTTGAGCTCTTTGTGATATATAATAATATTTATGAAAAATAGTATTTTTAAGATTGAAGTAATTGTGAGGTCTTATGATTTTATGCTATATAGATTTTGATTAACATGAAAGGAATTATCTTAGATCATTATATGATAATATTTTAGTGGTGATTGTATGTTTTAAAAGTCATGTGTTGTGAGTAAATTTATATATAATGATGATCTTGCAAAATAAGAATCTCATGATATGTTATGATGAAATAATATGTTTAAAGTATATTTTTACTATTATCAAGATTTAGTATTTTTACATGTATGAGTTTAATTTCAAAATCTTCCTATGATATTAAATTCTAGTCTCATGAGATAACATTAGAAAATTAAAGAAGTTAATGATCTACATAGCTAGTATGCTATAAATATGAAATTGGAATTGAAATGATTGAAAGAAATGTTTATTTATTCACAAATTATTCTTATAAATTACAAATAGGAAAAAGAGAGTAATGTTGAACTTGAATGCTTCAGGACAAACGAAATAGGTGGATGGCACCAGGTGAGTATATATCTTATCACTATTTTATTTTAAAAAAATTAATTCAGATATTATGAATTATGTTCTCTCTGTTGATAAATTGAGATTAAATTTCTTCCGTGGTTAGACATGACTAGCAACGAATGGTCATTCGTGATATAAATATGAATGTTTATTTGTGTGAATATGATGGCTTATGCTTGGAAAGTATGATTATGGAAGTCAGGAGCTTGAATAGAGGTTAATGGATCAGAGTATACAGTGAAAGCATAATTGTGATTCAATATCTATAACACTTACATGTCAGTGTTATGATATTAATAGTGCATTGCGCTAAGCTTAATATTGTTCAGTGATAGATTAATGATCTTGCATTGAAAATCTTATGGATCATTATGATATAAGAGTTGAGCTTTCTTGTGGATGTTAGATATTGATTGATTGATTGATTGTAATAGATTATTTCATAATGATATTATATGTTTTATTTACCCGTAGTTGTCCATAAGAACTTGTATTGAAACTAGTGATGTGACTAGAGTAGAAGTCTAGTGATTTTTACTAGATTGTGACTTGAGTTTTATGAGGTGTTGGCAAAATGTGAATGGTGATGAATAATGTAAAAGCCGGAGAATTCTAGAATTCTCGATAAATCATTATAAATAATATATAATTGATATAAGAGTTAAATGAGAAATTTTCGATGGACAGTTGAGAAAAATAAAGGATCAAACTTGATAGCATAGAATAGCTATACGTATGTTTACTATGTCTGAAGGTGATATCATGTGATTGATTGTAATTGACTTGTACTCATGATATGATTGTTATGATCTATTTGTATTTGAACCTTAATGATTATTTGTGTGTGATGCCTATTCGAAACGGGTAGTACATGATTTTGAAATTTTGTTAAAGAGTTAAGATTCCTATGATTGTACTACGAGAGACAAAGTTTAAATCATCTATAGTTGAAATTCTATTTCAGGAAATGGTTTTATATATTTCAAGAATCTAGAGAATGGTTTACCATTACCTTTTTATATATCTAAGTTAATCACCTGCAAGATAGTGGTAGTTATATGCTCATTAAGTTCTCATAACTTATTCTATTGTATTTTAAATGTTTCAGGTTAAGACTTGTATTTGTTACATCCATGGAGCATCAAGACCGCCTCATTTGGAAAATTTGACAATTGGAAATAAGAATTGTTAATTTATGTGATGTTAATTTATTGTATGTGTGTAAAATTGAGCCTATGTTGTATTGTGCATATGTGTGATTGTTGTCATATAAAAAGGAAAAATTTGTTAAAGCTTGTGGAAACCGACAATGAGATCCACGTCAATCACCATCAAAAGTGGGTTGTGAGAATGTCTTAAAAGATCAAAATGAGCATTCAAGTAATCTCAATGTTCATGATGAAAGTCATGATCAAGAAGAAGAAAGTAAGCATGGGCATGCCCTTCTTTCAAGGGAATAAAAGATAGATTTAAAATCATACATGAGTTTTTTTAACTAAACTCATTTAGATATTTTGGTCTTGATACAGTAGTGGATTTACATCAATTCCCTTAGGTAAATTGCAAGGCTATGTGAGATGTTTCAAAGCCTTGCCTCCGTATTGATTAAGTTAATAGGCTACTAACTACATGATGTAACTCATTATTGGTTTACCGATATAGTACCTAATCAGAATCCATAATTAGAGCCTTTGAATTAAAAGGCTTTTCAAAAATTGTTCATGGATTACTTCTTACCACAAAGTGTTTATTGAGGAAGATTTCTGCAATTCGCGATCCTAAAATAAAAAGGTTTATGCATAGGCTCAAAAATTACTACTTTAAAAAAATCCATGTTGATCATGTCACTTATTAATAAATAATGGATTAAGCCTTAACACTTGAAATGAAAGCCAACGAAAGAAAAAAAAAAAGGCAAGCTTAAAAATGGAGCAAGAAAAAAGTTAGTCCAAGGGACCAAGTTAAGTACATTTTTCAAAGGGAATGTATTCTCAAGCTATCTATAGGCATAGTAGAAGTAGCTCCACAAGGGGACAACCATCTTTCCAAGGCATCTGTGGTGAATACTTTTTAAGAAATAATTTTAAGCAGTAAAGAATCCAATTTTCCTCTTAGTTAATAATAAAATCTATCTTTAAAACCTTGATGTTCACAATGTCATTTCCACCATAATGATCCTTGTAACTATTTTAGGGGACAATGCTTCAAGTGTAGGATAGTGGGGCACAAGGCAAAGGATTACTTTGGAAATGTTGCAAGCTAAGGTGTGAATTATTTCATATCTTAGTGAAATAATCTAAATCTTTCATCAATTCTATATCTTAGAAATCTTTTGACACCTTCAAGGAGTGCTAATATTTTAGGTCCAAGATGAGAAGCAAGTGGGAATTAAGTACGAATGTACACATTAACCTACTAAGAGGGTTATGCCTTAAATGCTATCATCATAGGTACTATCTTTATTGAAACTTTTGCTGTTAAAGTTTTATTTGATCTCGGTGCTACTTACTCCTTTGTGTCAAAGAAATTTATTACCACCAAAATTTAACCCATCAAAGAGCTGAATGCTTCTTTAATTGTAATAACCTTTATAAAAAAAATTCCTTATAACCACTTATAAATTAAAAGCTTACCCTATAAGAATTCATAAACATATGATGCCAATCAACTTGATCTTACTTGATATAAGTGATTATAATGTAGTATTGGGGATGGATTGATTGTTTGAGTATCATGCATGTGTAAATTATTTTGAAAAATCTATAACATTCTCCATAGAAGGCTCTGAGCCCATTAAATTCTAATGAGGCAGGTTGATGAATTATATTGTTATTATTTCAAGCATTAAAGCTCAAAGAATCATTTAGAAAGAAGGCATAGCATACTTAGCACTAGTGCAAGATTCGAATTAACCCGTTCCAAATGTCAATACTATTCTAATAGTGAAAAAATTCCTTAATGTCTTTCTGAAGGAATTACTTGGATTACGCCAAATCATGAAATTAAGTTCCACATTGATTTATTATCGAGCACTAAACTTATTTCAATTCCTACATATCAAATAGCCCTCATATAATTACAATAGTTAAGGGAACAATTATAAGATCTTATATATAAAGGTTTCAGTTATTTGAGCTCTTAATCTTAGTGAGCTCTGATCATATTTATGAATAAAAAAAATGAATTTATGCGATTGTGTATTGATTACTATTAGCTTAACAAGGCCATCATTAAAAGTAAATATCCTTTTCCTGATATTGATGATCTTTTTTATCAACTTCAAAGAGTGAAGTATTTCTCCAAGATTGATTTGTGCATGGGTTATCATCAATTAAAAATCTATGAAGGAGATATTCCTAAGACTATATTTAGGACTCAACACAACCATTTTAAGTTTCTAGTGATGTCTTTTGAATTGTCTAATACCAATGCTGCTTTCATGGATTTGATGAATCACATATTTAAAACGTACTTAGATAAATTCATCATTGTCCTCATAGATGATATCCTAGTGTATTCAAAAAGGAAGGAAAAGCATGCTTGACATCTTCAGGTGGTCTTGCAAACATTATGAGAACATAAATTATATGCAAAGTTTTCCAAATATGAGTTCTAAACTATCAATGTTACTTTTTTAGGGCATGTGGTGACACAGGAAAAAGTTAGAGTAGATTCCTAAAAAGTTAAAGGAGTAGAGATTTGGCCAAGGCTATTATCAACTATAGAAATTTGTAGTTTTTCCTAGGCTAGTAAGTTATCACTGGATATTCGTCAAAGATTTTTCCAAAATCTCTACATTGTTGAACAAATTAACATAAAAAAGGAATTAAATTTGAATGGATGTATGAATGTGAAAATAACTTTCAAAAACTAAAGTCATGCTTGACATCGACACCACTATTGGCATTTCACTCAAGCATTAAAGGTTATGTGGTGAATTGTGATGTATCAAGGATTGAACTTGGTGTTGGTGTATATACCTTAAAACTAATTATATGGATGTTTGTAAATTTGAATTATATTATTTTAAAGGCAATTCCAATTATGATATTTTTATATATATTTTTTTTGCATATAATATTTAATTTTGATCATAACCATAGAATAATTATATTCTTGGGTGGCATTGATATGTTAAGACTAGCATGTGCAATGATTTATATGAGATATTAAGTCTACACATGAGTACAAGTTAGAGAACTTGTGTATTAGACTGACCCATCCTAAAAACACTACATGGATTGTTATATGAATGTTATGAGTGATTTTTAGTGATCATCATTAATATAGTACTTTGACTTGAGATTGCTAAGGTTCTTTGCAGGTGAGCTCCACATTTTGGTACTACTCTATATCACTTATAATTGGGTGGCATCGATATGTTAAAACTAGCATGTGCAATGACTTATATGAGATATTAAGTCTACACATAAGTAGAAGTTAAAGAACTTGTGTACTAGACTGACCCACCCTAAGAACACTACATGGATTGTTATATGAATGTCATGAATGATTTTTAGTGACCATCATTAATATGGTACTTTGACTTAAGATCACTAATGTTCCTTACATGTGAGTTCCATATTTTGATACTACTCTATGTTACTTATGATTAAGTGAATGCAAAGATAGTTATTAGATGTGTTATATATCATGTGGAGAGATTTGTGTGATCAAGATAAAATTTGTCCCTTCTATATAATAAGAGTGACATTTGTGGGCCTTTTGATTAATTAAGGTTAAGAAAAATGTATGGTCATGCTCAGATAGATTGACATAAGATGTTAATTATATTTATTTTACTCAGTTTACTTAGGAATCAAGAAACTTTTAAATCATGTTCTATGCTCAATCTAGATATCTAGGACAAAAGGTCATAGATAATGATCACATGTATAGGTCCAATCGAATCATCGACTTTCTCATTACTTAAATAACAATGATGTATTACCAGATATCATTCATTGTTAATGATTATTAATATGATTTATGATAATTGTCAATGTAATGAGAGCTTATAAGGTCACATACTTAAAATTTAATAGATTTGAAATTAATAGACTAAATTATTTGGACCTAGTATATGGAAATTTTATATTATAATTATATGGCCTAATTATAAGCCTATAATTATACATGGAATAGAGTCTAATTAGTTAAGGTTTTTTATGCATTTATTTAAATAGTCTTGTTAGGTGTTAAATATATTATTATTCATGCATCCTAATAACACAAGAACAAAACTCTAGCAACTCTCCTTAACCATAACCCTAGAACAGGCATCGCTAGTATTATGAGGTAAAAGAGGAGAATTCTAATCAATGGTTGTAAGATTATCACTAGTAATTCATAGGTTCATATGGATACCTTAAAGCTTTCAATTGAAAGTAAGTCGAAAAAAATGATTAATGATTAAGTCTTTGAATTGTTTGCAAAAGGTAATAATTAAACCCTTGTCCTGATCTAATCATTTTGCATGGATCCTTGGCTAGAATTAGTTAAATTTTGCTGCAATTATTTAGCTCCCAATCCTAACACTTAGGTGTGTTCTATGCAACACAGTAAGGTAATAGCTTATGCTCCCCGTTAATTAAAGTGACATTAACAAAATTATCCTACACATGATCTGGAGATGACAGCAGTAATCTTTGCCTTGAAGATATGGAAATATTACTTATATGGAGAAACCATTGAAATCCACACAAATCATAAGAGTTTGAAGTATATTTTCAAGTAAAAAGATCTTAATTTAAGACAAAGGAAATGGATGGAGTTAGTCAAGAACTAGCAAGGCTAATATGATAGCAAATGCACTTAACAAGAAATCTATAAGTAAACAGATAGAGGTACCAACTAAAGATTTAGGTGTGGTGTTTGCTGGAAATCACGCATCATACATGCACAGCAGAATAAAAATTTTGCATGATTTCCACCAAGGATCCATGCGAATTTAGGACGCCATAGATTAGGGATTAGGGTTTATACCTTTCAGCAAAAATCTTCTGTTCACTACACAGCAAATCCGATCTGCTTTTGTCCGTTTTCCAATCTAATTTACTCTCCAAATCATGAACCAGAATAGAAACTAGAAGATCAGATCACCAGTGCAGCGTTTAATGTGGCTGCACCTTTATGGTATCCACATGAACCCGTGAATCACCGATGAATGTCCACACAAACACCAGTTAGAATTGATCTCCTTTCACCTCGTAGTGCTAGCTACGCCTCTTTAGGGGTTTTGGTCAAGGAGAGGTGCTAGGATTTTTCTGTGCCTTTTTGGGGTGCGTGAATAATGATAATAATTGTTAAGAATTCGGATTATCACATGCAGTGGAATTTTAAAATTTTGATCCGAATTCTACCTAGGATCTATGCAAAAAGCATAAGTCAATAATTAGGATTTTACCTATTGGGTACTCGTGTTTCTACTGATCAAAACTTGAGAGCGGATGAATCAAACGCCGGCCGGAAGGTACAGCGTCTTTACGGTATCCACACGGAGTGAACAACGACCTCTCACCCTCCACGCGTCTGCTAGGATGCGTTTTTCTTTCTAAGAATTAGGATTGGATGTTTTCTGAGTGATTTAGGGTTTATATGGAAGCTTAAAACGTATGATTAAAGTGCTGCCCTCAAGTCCTCTTTTATAGAATTTAGGCAAGCCATAATCCTAGTCCAACTAGGATAATGCTTCCAAAATCCTAATCACACTTAACAACTCATCTTATCCTTATCCTAGAGATAATGGGGAGAGATATAACTTATCTATTAATTATCTAATATTAGATAATAATATTATCTTATAATATAAATATCTTAATATTAGATAATTGCATATAGTTATCAAATATCAAAATAATATTATCTCATAATATATTTATCTAATATCTGATAAGATAATTATTTGATATTACTTTAATATCAAATAATATCACATAATATATATATATATATATATATATATATATATATATATATAAAACGTGAATTATTATTCTTAATAATATATATATGCACGAAAATAAGTCCAATTAATTGGATATTAATATAATTAAAGTCCAATTAATTATTGTCTTATTCCTACTCCTTTTGTGTGACCTTGTAGGTTCTTACTACGTTGACAATGACTCATTTATTGAGTCATAGACAGTAAGCGGTATCTAGCAATACATCACTGCCACTCAAGTAGTAAGAATGTCTGTGATTCGACATCCACCTAATATATGATCAACGTTTTGCATCATAACCCTTTTGTAATAATATCCAAATTGAACTGGAGGCATGGAATGTGTCATTCTCGTCAATGTTCAATTTATATTTCTTGATATTGAGTAGACTTAAAATAAATAATTAATATCACATATTAATTCAACTGAGCATGGCCATGCATTTCTAAGTCTCATTCAATCAAGGGGCCCAAGGATATTCCTCTTTTATACAAGAGTAACAAAATCCCATTTACATCACTCACTTCCCTCTGCACGATTTATGACACACCCAATCAATGCTCTACTTGTCATCCTGATTAAAGGTGACATAGGACAATATTAAAGTGAGTAATTCCTCATGTAGGGAACCGTAGTGACTTCAGGTTAAAGGTTTTATGTGTATTTGTGATCATATGAGAATAATTTATGACACGTTTATCCATGCAATATTCTCATAGTAGGTCAGTCCAGTACATTGTTCACTAGCAATGTACTCATGTATTGACTTGATATCACATATCCATGATTCGTAATCATCAGTCACTATACATGCTAGTCTCGATGTATTATTACTATCCTTTTCATAATAATACTTGACTAGGGGCATTTTAGGAATAGCAAAGCTATTCCAAGGATAATTATTATATTAAGTTATAAATTACGCAAAATAATAATAAAATAAAATATAATAATTAAATTGCCTAAAATAAAATATAATACATTGTGTATAACTTCAATCATCTTATATGATTGATTCTAGGACATACACCAACAATAATGTTTATTATTATTACCCAACAAGCCTATTAATGATCATATTAATGATCATTCTTGACAGCTGTCCAGTGACTTTCACCAGGATCTGATTGGTATCTACTCGTCATGCTTAAAGCATACAAGACATCAAGACGAGTACATAATATGGCATACATGATAGACGCAATCGCAGATGCATAAGAGATCTTACTCATGCACTGTCTCTCATACTCTGTGGAAGGACATTGAGTTCTTGAGAGACTTATGCCATGTGACATCGGTAAGAATCCTCTTTTAGAATCTTGCATGCTAAACTTTTTTAGCACCTTGTCGATGTATGTACTCTAACTTAGGCCAAGCAATTTTCTCGATCTATCTCTATAGATCTTGATACCTAATACATCGGAGGCCTCACCTAAGTCTTTCATAAAAAAATAATTTCCTAACCAAGTTTTTACAGACTGTAGTGTAGGAATGTCATTTTCAATGAGTAATATATTATCTACATACAACACCAAAAAGACTATTGTGCTCCCACTAACCTTCTTGTACACACAGGGTTCATCTTCATTCTTGATGAAACCAAACTCTTTGATCGCATCATCGAAACGAAGATTCCAACTCTGAGAAGCTTGCTTCAACCCATAAATGGATCGTTGCAATTTGCAAACTTTTCTAGCATTTTCAGGATTTACAAAACCTTCAAGTTGTGTCATGTACACATCCTCAAGAAGATTTCCATTAAGGAAAGCAGTTTTGACATCCATTTGCCAGATTTCATAATCATAATATGCTGCTATAGCTAGAAGAATCTTGATGGATTTAAGCATGACAACTGGAGAAAAAGTCTCATCATAGTCAATACCATGGATTTATTTGAAACCTTTTGCAACCAATCATCCTTTAAAGGTACACACATTACCATCCATGTCAGTTTTTTTTTTGAAAACCCATTTGCACCTAATGGGTTTTACCCCTTCAGGTGGATCAACCAAAGTCCAAACTTGGTTTGAATACATGGAGTCCATCTCTGATTTCATAGCTTCTAGCCATTTCTCAGAATCTGGCCCCATCATAGCCTCTTGGTAGGTTGTGGGCTCATCTTGGTCCATGAGCAACACATCACCGTGATGAGTCATGAGAAAACCATATCTCTCGGGCTCATGATGTATCCTACTAGACCTACGTGGGTTCTGTGTTACATGAGCAGGTTCTTCCACAACTGTTTGTGGAACCGGCTTGGGTTCTATCTCAAGTTCAATGTTTTCTCGTTGATCTTGAATTTCTTTAAGTTTTATTCTTCTCCCACTGATTCTTTTAGAGATAAATTCTCTCTCTAGAAAAATACCAGTTCAAGCAATAAACACTTTTTGTTCGGTTAGATTATAGAAATAATATCCTTTTGTTTCCTTAGAATAACCAATGAAAAAACATTTATCAAATTTAGGTCCAAGTTTATCAAAATCCTGACGTCTTACGTAAGCTTCGCAGCCCCAAATCTTCATAAAAGATGAACTAGGACGTTTTCTAGTCCATATCTCATATGGTGTCTTTTGAACTGATTTTGACGGAACACGGTTTAGTGTGAAAGTTGCAGTCTCTAGAGCATGTCACTAGAAGGAATTTGGAAGGTCAGCCTGACTCATCTTTGACCGAACCATGTCTAACAAAGTTCGATTCCTCCTTTCAGAAATACCATTCCATTGAGGTGTTCCTGGTGGAGTGAGTTGTGATACAATGCTACACTCCTTTAAATGATTAAGGAACTCTCGATCTAAGTATTCACCACCTCGATCTGATTTAAGTGCTTTAATACTTTTACTAAGTTGGTTTTGTACTTCATTTTTGAACTCTTTAAACTTTTCAAAAGATTCAGACTTGTGTTTCATAAGAAACACATAACCATATCTACTAAAATCATCAGTAAAAGTAATGAAGTATTGATAACCTCCTCTAGCTTGTGTGTTTAAAGGTCCACATACATCACTATGTATAAGGCCCAATAAATCACTAGCCCTTTCACCTTTCCTAGTAAAAGGGGCTTTAGTCATCTTATCTAATAAACATGACTCACATACCTCATATGATTCGAAATCAAATGAGTCCAAAAATCCATCCTTATGAAGTTTGGAGATGCGTGTCTCATTTATATGGCCTAAATGACAATGCTAAAGATAGGTTGGATTTAAATCATTAGTTTTAACCTTCTTCGTGTTTATGTTATAGATTGGATTTTCAAGGTCCAGAATATAAAGACCATTCATCAATTGTGCACTGCCATAAAATATTTCATTTAAATAAATAGAGTAACATTTATCCTTTATTATAAATGAAAAACTTTTCTTATCTAAACAAGAAACAGAAATCAAATTTCTACTAATAGTAGGCACAAAATAACAATTGTCCAATTCTAAAACTAATCCACTAGGTAAAGATAAATAATAAGTCCCTACAGCTAATGCAACAACTCTTGCTCCATTTCCAACGCGCAGGTCCACTTCACCTTTGGCTAATGATCTACTTTCTTTAAGATCCTGCACATTTACACAAATGTGAGTACCACATCCAGTATCTAATACCCAAGATGTAGAAGTAGATAAATTATCCTCTATAACATAAATACCTAAGTTGGAAGTCCCACTTTCCTTTTGCTTCTTAAGCTCTTCCAGGTAAATCTTGCAATTTCACTTCCAATGTCCTGGTTCTTTACAATGGAAGCATTGCCCTTCCTTGGCCACGCCACCTTTTGGCTTCAGTGCAGAGAAACTTTACTTGAACTTTCTATTAGTCTTGTCCTTTTTCTTTTTATTCTTAGCCTTAGACTTGCCCTTTCCTTTGCCCTTTTGAACCATCATAATGGAATTGGGCTTGGACTTTTTCAAGTTCTGCTCAGCAGTTCTCAACATGTTAAGCAGTTCAGGCAAAGTCTTATCAATTTCATTCATGTTGTAATTCATGACGAATTGACTATAGCTCTTAGGTAACGATTGCAAAACTATATCAGTGGCCAATTCTTATTGCAAAGGAAAACCCAATCTTTCAAGGCTATTGATGTACCTAATCATTTTAAGCACATGTGTAGCAACGGGTGTTCCTTCATCCATCTTACACTGAAACAATGCTTTAGATACATCATATCTCTCATGTCTTGCTTGTTCTTGGTAGAGCTGTTTAAGATGATCAATCATATTAAACGCCTCCATGTTCTCATGTTGCTTCTGAAGCTTAGAGTTCATGGTAGCAAGCATGAGACAATTGACATCCAGAGCATCTTCTAGATGCTTCTTATAAGCATCCTTTTCTGCTCGAGGAGCATTAGCAGCAGGCTCATCTGGAGTAGGTTACTCTAGGACATACTGCTTTTTCTCATGCCTGAGGACAATCCTCAAGTTTCAATACCAATCGAGAAAATTTATCCCATTCAGTTTATCCTTCTCAAGGATAGATCGCAGTGATAAATTTGATGCATTTGATGCCATGGTTATCTACAATAGAAAAATATGCAAAATGAGAATCATGTATTTTATTTATTTAATAAGGTCTTTTATTAAATAATACTCCCACTATTTTTCTCAAAATAATAGCCCTCACTATTATTTCAAAAAATCGTAGCGTTTGAGATTTTCTAGTGGGCTAAGATCCATATTTCACCTAGACTTAAGTCAGCTTTGGTTGATCACTTAAGTTTTGGCTATTTAGGTAGGCAACTCCTTGCCAATTACATCTTATGTAATTCTTGGATAGTTAGGTGAACAACACTTGTTCAAATCCATCTCATGGACTTAAGCCCAACTCCATGCCTCTAGGGCCCTAATCCTATTGAGATGGCCTAGTTAAGTCAAAAACCTAATTATTAGCATTTGGACATCACTATTATCCTATCGTGTCTCACCAAGATAAACTAGGCACTTTGCTTTGGCAAACCTACCTTATGTTGATCAAGGCCTTGACAAGTGCCATTCATTGGAAGGCATCACTTTTATTACTGACTTAATATTTGCATTGAGGGATTTATATGTCTATTTTAGATCTTACCATAATTTGCCATCCATACATGCCTATATCTAACATATCATATACATTAATATAAAGCATGCAATAAAGCATAAAATAAATGTGCATAGTTATGGCCTAACTACATTAGTTTTCCCAAGCCAATGAAAAAATCAAAAGGTCAACCTAGGGTAAAGATATCTTCTTTAAGCATCTTCCACGGTTGTCCTCATGTTGATTTTAGCTCCTTGTCTCCATGGCAGCAAGCTCTAGGCTTTAAACATGTTATACTTTTGAAAGGAAACTGTTCTACCTTTACAATACATAATGAAAGAGAAAACTCGAGTTACATTCGAGGGGAGTAAGGTGAGAGAAAGAATGTACAACTAGAATTTATAGAGAAAGGCACGACACGTAGGCTGTATTTAATTATAATAAAATCAAAACTAATAAATGAAAGATAAGCATACATTATGGTGTAAGGGCCATAACTATGCATCATGCAGCAAACATCACATGTAAGCATACAAACAACCATAGGTATTCATTGAAATTGATCTTGTTTCCAATTTTAACTTGTTTAAAATTAGAAGGTTATGAAAAGATTGATTTTAAAACGCAGCTTAGATTCAGGCTATCAATTATTGCGCTACGCAGAGTTAGTACGACGGTCCCACTAGCTGATTAATGGGCGGGGGTCGACGAGAGGCCACCCCTCACAAGGGTGAGGGGGCTCCGCCCCCTTACTAAAATTTTTTTATGCATCTTACATTTAAAATTTTGAAGACTTTCGAGCAAAATCCAGAAAATTTTGAATGTTTCAGTTTCTGTATTAACCATTAGAACAATCGGTCAAAATTAGAATTTATCAAGAACCCTAATTCCATAACTGTTCCGAAATCCTACTTCTTAATGTTCCGCCATATTAACTCAAACATTAGTCCATGTTTTTGTTTAATTTAATCTCATTAAACGAAACAAAATGCATACATCACATGTATACGATCAGACATGTTTTTGTTCGAATTTTAATCTCATTAAAATGAAACTTTCATCAACTACGTTTCTAGTTTTTAATCTCATTAAAACTGAATCATTAATTATGTATGTTTCAATTTAATTTTAATCTAATCAAAACCGATTCATCAACATATAGAATTACATTGATCCAGAACCCTAATTGCATCATGCATGATCTGATTAAACACGAATTATCCAGATTTAAACGTATAACACAAAAAACTAATCTATGGATTTGCAAGCGACTCTGATACCACTGATGGAAATCATGCATCATACATGTACAGTGGAATAAAAATTTTGCACAATTTTCACTAAGGATCCATGTGAATTTAGGATGCCATAGATTAGGGATTAGGGTTTATACCTTTCGGCAAAAATCTTATGTCCGCTACACAGCAAATCCGATTTGTTTCTGTCCATTTTCTAATCCAATCTGCTCTCCAAATCACGAACCGGAATAGAAACTAGAAGATCAAATCACTAGTGCAATGTTAATGTGGCTACACCTCTATGATATCCACACGAACCCGTGAATCATCGATGAATGTCCACACAAACACCGGTTAGAATTGATCTCCTTTCACCTCGTAGTGCTAGCTACGCCTCTTCAGTGGTTTTAGTCAAGGAGAAGTGCTAGGATTTTTCTGTACCTTTTTGGGGTGCGTGAATAATGATAATAATATCTATTATTATTACCCAACAAGCCTATTTAAATAGATACATAGAAAAACCTAACCTATTTAGGCTTTATTCCATGTACAATTATAGGCTTACTATTGGGCCTTATAATTATAACATGAATTCCCAAATATTAGGCCCAAACAGTTTGGTCTATTAATTTCAAATTCACTAGGCTCTAAGTGTGCGACCCTACAGGCTCTCATTACGTTAGCAATGACCATTGATCATATTAATGATCATAAACAATGATTGGTGTCTAGCAACACATCATTGTTACCCAAGCAATGAGAAAGTTGGTGATTTAACTAAACCTTTACATGTGATCATCACCTATGTCCTTTTGTCCTATACATCTAGATTAAGCACGAGACATAGACTGTGTCATTCCCGTATAGCCCAATCTTAAGGTTTCTTGATTCCTAAGTAAGTTGACTGAAACAAATGTAATCGACATCCCATGTCAATTCATCTGAGCATGGCTATACATTTTCTCAGCTTTACTTAATCAAAGGGCCCATAGATGTTACTCCTGTTATATAGGAGGGACAAATCCCATCTTGATCACATAAACCCCTCCGCATGATATGTGACCTATCCAATATCTACCCTTGCATTCACTAAACCATTAGTGACATAGAATAGTATCAAAATATGAAACTCACATGTAGGGAACCTTAGTGATCTCAGGTCAAAGGACCATATTGATAATGATTACTAAGAACCACTCATGACACTCATATAACGATATATGTAGTGTTCTTAATATGGGTCAGTCCAGTATACAAGTTCTCTAACTTATACTCATGTGTAAACTTAATATCCCATATAAGTTTTCACACATGCTAGTCTTAACATATCAAAGTAACCTAATCCACAATGATATATAACTAGGGACATTTAAGAATATAATTATTCTAAGATTATTATCATAATTAAATATATTGTGCAGATAATATATATAAATATAATAATTAGAATTGTCATTAAAATAACATGATTCAAAATTATAATCACCAATATGATTGGTTTTAGGGCATATACACTAACAGTGTTGGCTCATGTGGCCATTTAGTTTGCTCTTGTAGAAAGGATCAAATATGCACAAAAGAGTGATCCAACATATGCAACTTTGGTGAAAAAAGCAACTGAAGAACAAAAATATGATCTAATTATTTATGAAAAGGGAGTACTTTGCCACCAAGCGAGGATTTGGATTCTAATAAGCAAATGGAACAAATTAATGCACTAAGTTCATAGTTTATCTTACACTATGCACTTAGGGGTAAAAAAAATGTACTATAACTTAAAAGAATTCTTTAGGTGGAAAAGGATAAAAAAAGGATATATTGAACTATGTAGTAAAATATCTTATTTGTTAGCAGATGAAGGCAGAACATCAATGTCGTACTAGAATGCACTAGTCACTCCTAATAGCGGAATGAAAATGTGAAAGTATTACAATGAACTTCTTGATCAGGTTGCCTAAAATATAGAAAGGATACAATTTCATTTAGGTTATTATTAATAGATTAACAAAGATAACATATTTTCTTCCTATTAGGACTACCTTCATTACAACTCAATATGCTCAGGTATACCTTGACGAGATTGTACCATTGCATGGAGTTCTAATGACTATCATGTTAGATCATGATACTCAGTTCACATCTTACTTTTGGTGATCATTTTAACAAGTGATAGGAACTTAGCTATGGTTTAGCACTGCTTTTCATCTATAAACTAATTGGTAATCTAAAAGAACCATTCAAATACTAAAGGATATGCTTAAGGCTTGTGCATTGAAATTTAAAGTTACATGGGAAAAATGTTTACCACTAATAAAGTTTGCTTACAACAACAACTATTAATCCAACATTTAGATAGCATTGTATGAAATGCTTTATAGCTAGAAATGTCAATCACATGTAAGATGGTTTGAACTTAGGGAGTGATAAGAAAATATTTACTATTTTATTTTTTATTTTTTTATGTTTCTTAGGTATTACAATTGCTTAATTTCACTAATTAGGCCTTATTTTATAAATTATAGTTAATTTTACAATATTGCAAATTTATTCAGTAAATGCTAGATTTTGACACTATTTCTATTTTTTAGTCATACCTTAGGCTTTGGATGTTAGATTGAGGCAAACTTTATATTGATGGAAAGCTAAAAAAGAGATCTACAACTTTTATATTTTGGTCAATAGCTCAATCCATACTTCTTCAAGCTTTTATTTAGCCAAAAAGATGAAGCTTTATCTTTGTCCTAGCTAAACTCATTTTTGTATTTAGGCCATATGTAGAGCTGTAATGATCCAATTAACCTAAAACTTATGTTCAAATTCTTTTAAGACATAGGCCTACAACTTTGATGTTTATGACTTGTCGAAATTTCATTAATTTTTTAGTCAAACACGAGCAAGAAATTAGATCTACAAGAATTCAATGATTAATCTATTAGATTTAATTGACTTATAACAAATAGGTTTGGGCTTCTAAAAATTAGAAAGGCCTTATTATTGTAAGGCTTCTAAAAATTAGCAAGGCCTTGTTATTGTAATCTTAAGATCATACAATCCTAGTCCAATAGGGTTTTAGGCTAATTAGGTTATATAGGTAAGAGAGCTAAAGAGAATAGGACATTCAGATTTTTACACAAACTCAGTAGCTTAGCTTTTCTTTCTTTCCTTGTTTCTAAGCTGTGGAAGGCTAAAGATTCTTGGTTGATTCTGAAGCTCTTCTCTTTAAGGATTATGAGATCTTGATTAGTAATATTGATTTCCTCCTATTAATTTTCCTATTTCTTCAATTGTTTATGTTGAATTGTTGAGATTGCCTGTGTTAAGTACTGATTTTGTATGATTGGTACTCAATCTTGTGATTTCTATTCTTTTGCTATTTGAATGTGAAATTATGGTTGGTTAATTATGGTTTTACATGTTGGGATAGAGGCTTAGGGGATTACTTCAGTGATATCTGATTTAATTTCATAAATTAATTGAATTCTATCTTTAGCTCAATTTTGATCTAGTTTCAAGATTATGGCGATTGTTTAATCTATCTTCCAATCTTAATTGACTAAACTCTAGGTGGTTGTCTAGTGTTTTATGAATTATTATAGGGATTTCGGGTAATCCAAGGTTGAGAAATCAAATAAAGTAATAAATTATTTTATAATTCAAAATTAATCCATATTAAGAGCTATCATATCCTTAAATCGATTGCATTTCATATATTGATTTCTTTCTATTTATTTATTGTTTTACTTTTAATTTATTCTTGTTTATTTCATTATTATCATTTTAATTTCATGTAATCAACCCCCTAATTCTTCATTCTGTATACATCATACAACATAAGTATTACATATTGATTCTATTGCTGCATAGCATTCTATTTTATTGCATTATCATTCTATTTATATTAGTTTTTTTTTGTTTTCATTACATAAATAATTCAACAATTATGTATATATTGTTAAGAAATTATTTAGAAAAGATAAAATTAAAGGATCATTAAGAGTATGACCTGGTTGTGCCACTATCTACATTATTATTATAGCAACCAATATTCTTCACTAATTTTGATGTATTGCGATGTGCACATCAAGAAAGCACAACTCATAGGATTATATTTAGTTAGTAATCCTTTGGAAAAAGTTTAAATCATACAAGAATGATTAAAAGTAACTCAAGATTGACAAAGTCATATATAGATAAAAGAATAAAAGTCTTATAGTTTTAAGTGGAAGATATAGTCTTTTTAAAAGTTTCACCTATGAAAGGTGTCATGAGGTTTGAGAGAAAGGATAAATTATCATTGTGTTTCATTAGGCCTTTCTTAATTTGAAAGTACATTGGAGTGGTAGCTTATCAATTAGAGTTGCCAAGTAGCTTACAAGTTATCCATTCTATATTCCATGTATCTATATTTGGAAAATACCTACTAGATGAGTCTTATGTCATTTGAGATAGACCATTATAACTTGATCCTAAATTATCATATAAGAAGCAACCAATAAAGATCCTAGATCCCCAAGTTCAAAAATTGATATCTAAAGAGGTTCCTTTTGTGAAGGTTCATTAGGAACATCACAAAGTGTAGGAGACCACGTGAGAGTTAAAGTCTAAAATGCAATAGCGGTACCCTTATTTATTTAATGAGTGGTGAGTGGTGAGCAAGCTATAGTCATGTTTTATGCTAGCTTGAGAATACTTCATGTATCGAGAATTTGAAGATGAATTTTTTTAAAGGAGGGAAGTATTGTTATATCTTGTTTAATTATAAGCAAATTAGAATTTTTTTGTGAAAAATAATAGATAAAGTAACCAGTAAATTCAATTAAGTTAGAAACTTTTTGTGTAAAATATGGAATAAGATAAAGCCAATAAAAGTAAAAATATAAGAATATAAGTTCGGTGAAATTTTGATGGAAAAAATTTATTGGAATAATAAAATATAAAGTTATGTATTAATATAAGTAAGTATGTAAGTATAAAAAAATTAAGAATAATTTTAAAAAATGCCTTTAAGGCCTTATTTCCTTTATCCCACCCCTAAACTCCAATTTTGCTTTACTTCATCTCCCAACCTTTCTACACAATCTCTACACCATTCCATTAAATGAGCAAGGAGAACCTCCATTCTTCTCAATTTATTTATTTAATTAAAGTGAGAACATTACTTTCATCAAGAATCCTTTTTATTTCTTCTTAGTTAATGAAGGATTTGAGATTTACTTAGCTTTGTTGGGTATTCTAAATACTAACTCTAGAATACATGAATTTTGATGTGATTAGATTTGAAATATCTTCAAATTAGCTCCCTAACATCCTTTTCCATAAAAGGTAATTAGGTAATCTGACTAAATTTGTGAATTTTATGTCCATGTGATAGTATTGGTGGAGTATTGATTATTTTGTAATTTTTCTTGAACTTATTTTATTTCGATGTGGTGGAAGTAATAAATGATAGATAAATATGATATGATATGTTAGATAAGTGTATTAATAATTATATTAAGGTTTAGTATGTAATATATGTGTTTAGGGGGTATTTAGAGTCAGATGAATAGTGTATTTTTTATAGGAAACTTATATTTTTATGTATGGATTAATTAGTTAATTGATTTTGAGGGTTTAGAGGTGAAGCTAGCCTTTAAAATATAGTGATTAATTATTTTGAGGGTTCAGAGGCAAAATTGGGATAGGTAAATCGATTGGTCACTCAATTCACCAACCCTAAAATTATTTGCAAAATTTGAAGGGATATAATTCCTTCATCTTATGTTTATTTTAAACAAATTACCTATTTTTAAAAGTAATTGAGTCTACTTTCAAATGAAATTAGTTTTGAATCAATATCTTATATATATTTTGAGATATCATCAAAAGAGTAGATAGATGTAAAAAACTCAAGATTTCAAAAAATGAACTTTTTGTGTCTAGCTTAAAAAAGGTATAACCCTTTCAAATCTTAATTGATTTAGGCAAATGGCCTATTTATAAAAAGCTAAATAAGTCTATTTTCATATGAAATAAGTTTCATAAATAATATCTTCATAATTTAAGTTATTCCCAAAATTTCATTTAAAGGTCACAATTAAGTTAACCATATAATAACCTATAATCAATCTATTTTATTATGTTTTTATGATTTATAATGGTCTAACATGGGATGATTGGTCTTTAAACATTAAAATCAAGTGGTTTATAATAAGTATAAAATAAGTACATGACTTAAGTAATCCTACAAGGAGAAAGTGGAAGCAATATGGTATAATATGTGTTGTGATGAGCTTATTGCCTTAATCATGGAATGAAATATGTTGAGGATTGTTTTATGGATTAATTTCTATGATAATGTTCAAATTGTATTGTGAATCATTTTATGAGTGGCATTAAGACAAGAAATGTGATCGAGGGTGATGATATGAATATTAAATAGGAAATTCCCAATAATAAGGTGGGTAGAGTATAATTTTAGCCTAGGAGAAATAAGGATGGAACATGTGGGTAAGGTATAAGATTAGCTCGAGAGTTAAAAAAAATGAATGTATTTTATTTATTTCTTACTAATTCAAATGAAATATGATCTTGAGTATAGTTATTTACAAGTATTATTATATGATACAGTGGAAATGAAATGACTATATGTTAATCTCATTATTATTGGCTCTTGTTTTCTAATATGCTTAAATGTGATATAACTTATCAAAGGAGGATAGTTTGATGGGTAAGCTATTATCAATTATTGTTAGTCCTATAGATCATTCACTCATTGAGCCCTAAACTTACTTCTTTATAATTTATTTTATAGATTTCTAGGTTGAGCCTCCGCCTCCACCTCCACCTCCACCTTCTCAGAGTTAGATTCTATGGGAGTTCGCTAATAGTAGTATGATAGCATAGATTTTTGTACATAGCATGTTTTAGGTTTTATTTTATCATAGATACAGATAAAGGATATGTTTGTACTATTTCCTTATGAGTTAGTTAGATGTGTTTATTCTCATTTTCGAAGGACTATAAGCATACCTAACTTCCTTATCTTTTATTAAAAATCTTGATGAATGTTTTCTTTCTAAAGTATTATTTTCTTTATAAATGCATGATATTTGTTATTCAGGATCAAGTTAATTAATTTGGAATAGGTTGGTGGAAAGTGAAAAAAAAGTTTCACATTAGTTAAGATCAAATTAGGATCATGACAAATTTATAAGCATTATCATTAATACTTTTAAGAATTTACAAAGGACTATCTTCTTTTAGATGCAACTTTATTTTTCTTTAAGCCAAAAATCTCTCTTTCCTCAGATGAACCTAAACCCAATCACCTGGTCTAAACACAACCTTTCTTCACCCTTTATTTGTTTATTAGGCATATTATTTAGTTTTCTTCTCAATGTTCCTTCTTAATTGTTCATTACTATAAAATTACAATTCTACGTCCATCGATAAATGATAATTATAGGTTAAAATGACATTTATATAAGCACAGTGGCATTTTTTAAAATTATTAAAACAAATAAGACAATGATATTAGGACAAACCAACGTCTATAGTTAAGTGATGGCATTTTTGAATTTAAATTGAACTTTGCAATAATTGATGGTTAACTTGACAAATAGCCAACTAAAAGGCATTTAAAAGGTTATGCAAGAAGAAGAAAATGTTTTACATGTCAATTTTTTTATTAATCAATGTGAAAAGGCATTTATATAATCTCCTTGGCTAATTTTTATTTAATAACTAACATTTTATAGTTTGGTTTATTCATCATATATTTCATGTTCACTCCTCATTTCAAGCTATTTCGATAATACATTAACCTCTATTATTTAACTTTACCATTTATTTAAGGAAGAAGAGAATAGCTCCATTTCCTTCTCATTTTAGCACATTTAGAGATGTTATAAAATCTAATAATTATTACTTTATCCATTATCATCTTTAAATATACCAAATGAGGGAAATAAAGCTAATTTTCTTTTCTTTAAATGCATGTTAGCATTAGTAATAGAGACAAATATATTACCTAGATTTATAATTTATTGATAACAAAATTTAACAAATAGCTATGAGAACTAGCATTAAATTTGGCAATAACCATGTAAGACTGAAGTCTTTTTTCTCCTTTATAATATTGTTGTAAATTTATATTTGTTAATATAACGATATATAGAAAAAATAAAATTATAAAATAAATTTTCTTATATCAATGTTTTCTTCCTCATATCTTTGTATATTTACATTCGATGTATTGATAATTGTATTGTTGTAAGAAAAATATGCAAATACAACATATAAAATAAATAAAATTACAAAATAGATATTCTTATATTGATGGCTTCTTTCTCATATCTTTCTATATTCACATTCAATATGTTTATGATTGTATCATTGTAAGAAAGATATCCAAATATAACATATAGAATAAATAAAATTGTAGAATAAATGTTCTTATATCGATGTCTTCTTATAAATGCAAAATATAACTTATCATATGAATTTATGATATTTAATAAAATTGAAAAAACATTTTGCATTAATATCAAAACTATGTTTCTTTTCTTTCTATAAATTTTATGAAAATTAATATTCTTTTAAAATAAAGTAAAACTCTTATCTTGTTCATGGAACTTTTAGGCTTTCTCACATTTGATCCATTTCCTAGGTAGTTTATAGAATGACCATTTTATTTGCCAATAGTTGAAGTAATTTTCTAAAATTCGATGTAGAATTGAATTTACAAAAAATTTAATGAAAAAAGGATGTCAACTTTTCACAAGTAACCAACATTGTTATATCAATTTACTACATTAGTTTCATATAATCATCATTCCAATGGCATCAAAATTGAGATATTAAATATTTAGATGTTAGTTATTTTTAAATGACCAATATTTATTGTTATCCTCTGCCTATAAATTTTTTTTTTCGCTCTATTTGTTATACAAATTCTCTACTATTATAGTTTCTCTCTCACTCAATTTTTTATTTCTCTTTTCTTTCACTCCATATTTTATTTATAATTTTAATCCATTTCTTTATGCTAGGATGAACGTCGTTGCTCTTATGCCATTATCTTCTCTCATTCATAAATAAAGATAAAAATTATGACCTAATTTCTTTTCTATATTTCTATAAAGGTTTATTGATATTGGCAATAAGCTAGTTGCCATGGATATAAAGATCTAGAGGGTATGCTAATATTAACCATAAGGTGATTGCTTTTATATATCAAGAATTGCTTCATGAAATCATGGAGAAAATTACCATCACTTTCTTCGATATAATTGCAACAAGTGTTGCATCATAAGATGAAATTAATGCTATTAAAGAATCTGAATGGAATTTATGTTTGGATTTGATATCATCATAACCTGATTTATCAATGAATAAAACCTACTCAATGATTACTTTTCTTTTAAGTCATTGTTAGAAAAATGTAAAGTTGAAGAAGATGTAAAAAAGTATTTGGAAATGGTTTTGAAAAAATGAAAATATAAACAATGTTAGTTATTTCTTAAAAATAACATTATTTGTGAAAATTAGATAATAATAACACAACATTTTTTAACATAATTGGCATCTAAAAATGTTATAATGGCCAACTAATAAACATTTACCAATTAGTAATAAATATTTACCAATGTAAATGATGGCATTTACAAAGTACATTGTATTAGGAGATGAAAACATGGATCATAAATATTAAGTTTTATAATGAGTAACATGTATATGGAAACTAATAAAAACTATGACATTTCAAAGTATATCAATAGATAAACTTTATAATATATAAAACTTATATGTTAAATGTCCATAAGATGTTAGTTTGTTATTAAAAATCAAAGTCTAGTGTTTAATGATGCTTCTTCAGCAATTTGCATATCATGATAGTTCATAAATAGTTTGTATGTTATGATGGTTCATTAATAGTTTATACATCGTGACAATTTAACGTCAATTTACTTTTGACCTATAAATAAACCTCCTCTTACCTAAATGAAACAATTATCAAAATAGCTTTCTTTGTGGTGCTTGAATATATATTGCTTCATTCACTTTGAACACATGATTGTTCTTGTATTTTAGTGTGAGAATCGATATGTTAATTGTTCTATGTGCTTTATCAAACTTTGATATACATAGAGCAAGCAACATTATTCTGGCATTAAAAATAGGAATACTTAGATGCTCAAAGCAAATGGTAAATCAATATTGGCCTTAAGATTAATAGATATAAAATTATGATATCAAATTTTGATGGGTTACAATAAATTGTTGTGAGAAGAAGTAACATATCCAATCTTGCATTAATAGGCTTAAGAATAATGCAAGATTCTTGGTGCAATTTTTTTTTACCATAATTTATCATCAATTTACAATTATTTACATCATTCAACTCAAAAGTTTTAAATAAAGAAATGATTAGAAGATATGTCCTAGTTTTTCTTTTCATTAATTAAAGTTTTTGTTCATTATAAATTATAATTTCTCAGATTCTTCAATTTATTACTTTTTATTTCCATATAATTGTATAAAAAATGTGATTATTCAATGCAAAAGAATAATTTTAATGCTACCAATTTATAAATTATAAAGTTTTTACTTAAAACATATTTTTAAAAAAATATTTTGATATATTACATCATTTTTTAATTAAAATTTGATGCTCAAACCAATATAATTAAACAACATCATTTGTATTTAACACATTAGTTGTTTTTATAGGAATCGATGATATAATATTATATCTAATAAATACGCATATTTTAAGTGTCATAATGATAATTACATAATAATAACTTAACTACTTTTCAACCATCCTACCCCTTATTTAGAATTTTTCTCATTTGCTTATTATTTGAGAGCGACTTAAGTGTCAAAAGGATTATAGTAGAATTGCATTCGCCATCGTTTAATAATGTATTTATATCTTGCAAGTACAATAAAGAAAGAGGAAATTATCATTGACATCATTTGTGGGGAATTTTCATAATTTTTCACAACTCTCCCAAAAAAATAAGCAATCTTCTCACTATAAGAAAAATGACAAAATGTGCTAATTTTAGGATTTTCTTAGAGAATTCAAGAGAAAAGAAAAATTGTTGTAAGGAAAATTAACATCTTTTTTCCTACATTGGTAGGCTTGGGAACAATACAAGATTCATGATGTTATTTTTTTTTATAATTTATCATTAATTTGCAATTATTTACAGCATCCAACTCATTATTCTATTTTTTCCTTTTATTAATTAAAGTTTGTTGTTCATTATAAATTATAATTTCTTATATTCTTCAATCTATTATTGTTTGTTTTTATATAATTATATAAAAATGTAATTATTTAATGTAAAAAAATTTAATACTGCCAACCTATAAAATTAAAACTTTTTTGCTTAAAACACATTTTTTAAAAATATTTTAATTTATTATATTAATTTTTTATTAAAATTGATATTTAAATTTATACATGTTGAACAACGTTATTTGTATTTTACATGTTGATTGTTTTATAGGAATTGACACTTAATATTATATCTAATAAATATTCATATTTTTAGGGATATAATGATAATTACATCTAATAGCTGAACTACCTGTCAACCATTTTATCTTTACTATACCTTACTATTTAAATTTTTTTCTTCTACTTATACTGACTTGAGCATAAGAAGGATTACAGTAAACCTTCATCCACTGCCCTTTGACAATGTATTTTTATCTTGCAAGTACATTGAAAAAAGAGGAAATTATAATTGGCATTGCCTATAATTTTCCACAACTTGTTCGAGAAAATAAGTTTCTCGCCATAAAAAAATGACAATATGTGCTAATTTCGGGATTTTCCTGGAGAATTCAGGAGAAAAGGAAAAATAGAAATCGTAAGAATCAAGCTTGGTTTCCTTCCGAAATGAAATTCATGCTATGTCATTAGGGCCGCAAGCTACGTTAGGAGAAAATTTGTTGTGAGATTTTAAAAATCTCTAGTTTCTTTGAACGATATGCTGAAATCACCAAACATTTCGTCATCATGCAGTTACGTTGCGTCTATGAACTTGAAGAACAGAGGACATGAGAGAAATAAGCAGTTTGAACAATCCGGGATTTCAATCTCTCGCGGCTTGGTGGATCGATAATTCTGATCTTCTTGATTCGATTGATTTTCTTGCACGAAAGATTACGGTAAAGAATGGCAATGATGATTTTTCAAAAGGAGATTCCACGTACTGACTTTCCCTTGAAGATCTTGGCTTGGCGAAGATTTCTGACTTTTGCTTAGCAAAGGAATACACAACATGCGGAAAAGTTCCATGAAAATCCATAAAACACAGCTTCGATACAGAACAAAAAGAAAGACTGGGCCAAGTTTTACAAGAAAGCGACAGAGAGAATGAAAGTTCTACAAATTTGATATTACGAATTTCTCAGAATTCAATCCAGAATTCACTCACCTCGAAGATGCCCTATTTTCTCATGGTTTGAATTAAATCTGTTATCTGTTATCTACTAGATTCGAAATTCACTTCGATGTTGAAAGATTCGTAGTTTGAATCATGCCCTGCTATTATCTATTAGAAATCACTATTTGATTAAAGACAATTCTGTTGCGAAATGCATATTATGTTGAAATCCTCTGCTATATAAATTCTCCAAATTTGCATGCTACTTATCTGATGAAATGCTTACAGCTTAATTTCTGAACTGAATTCTATGATGTTGTTGGGCGTTCTACATAACCCCTACTTTCTGTTTGATATGTTATGTTTGAATTGCACACAACTTGCTTGATAAAATGCTTGATTGAAACATCATTTGATATCTGCTTTACTATTCAAATATCCTCTGGAATCGCTACTCCATGGAATTATGACAATCAAAATTGGACTTATATGACAGCAATAGCATGCATGAAGCCAGCTCACTCCCTACTTGGTGATTTAGCTTTTTCTTAGTGACTTACCTAACGCAGGACTTGAAGCAAGTCTCTGGAAGTAATGTGGACGAGGCTTCTACCACAAAAAGAAAAAATGTGGACGAGGCCACTACTACCTTATTGGGTTATAAATGTTATCACTTTAACAATCCAAAATAGGTTCAAAAATGAGCTGTGCACGTGAGCTACAAATCCAAAAGATCGCACATCACATCACATCACAAACCGAGAATACTGAGAATGCTTTTATTAGTTAAGTAATGTGAGCTATTAGTCTCAGCGTCTTATGTTTTCAAAATCACAAGCTATATAGCCATACTACTATTCCAGAAGGTATTTACTGTGATTTAATGGTTTCAAAGTGGCAAGCCTATGCTTAACAACCCACATCTGATTGTGGCCTACGGCCATATATGAACATGCATAAGTGAATTCCTCAATATGATCCGTAATTGAATTCTCTGAAATTCTCTGAAAAATCTCATAACTACCAGCACCATTATATTGTCATTAATATGATAAATACAAGTTTTTTCATGTGAATAAAAAAGGAACAGTTTATGTATCTAGAATATTATACCATCATTAAAGAAGAGGGTAAGACATAACTTACAAGGATATTAGTAGCTGCTTTAGCTGGTCTACTTTGAACCGATTTTAAGATTTACAAGATTACATTGGACCAAGACACGTTGCCTGAATACCAGTATTCAAGAAGGCTTTTTTTAATAGCATTATAGAGAGAGAGAGAGAGAGAGAGGAATAAATGAGATGCTTAAGCATTTGATCGTATTAATTTTGTTCATAACGTATCATATATAACATAAACTTATATAAACCTTTACTTATCATATCTTATTTCCGTTATTATTTACTCCCATTATACAAACAGATATACATAATAAAGAGGTTTTACAAAGACAACACCACTGAGCTAGTGAAATGTAGTTATGAATTATTTTATTTTTAGTTAGTAGTTTTCACAAAGGTTTGCTATATATATATATATATATATAGACACACATGCGCGCGCGGTGTTTAGCAAACAGCTTTTTGATCAATTTTTAACTGATTTGTGTATCTTTAGTTGTATGACCAATTCAATTGACTAATTTGAGTATTTAACAAATAATTGTTTCACTCAACTTATTGGCCTCAAACATTTATTTTGAAAAAAAAATTAACAATAGTAACTTTTTGAAAGAGCTATGCATAATTGTGAAAAAAAAAATTAACAATAGTAACTTTTTGAAAACATTTGTTTCACTCAACTTATTGGCCCTCAAACAAATAATTGTTTCACTCAACTTATGCATAATTATAAATTTTTAGATTTTTATTCTTGATAAATAAGAAAATAATAAATTATATTTATTTATTTCTTAGAGAAAAATCTAATATATATAATAAATTATGATTATTTTTTTAAAATAAAAACTAAATAGGTATAATAAATTATATTAAAACATTTACAAAATAATAAAAAATTATATAAATAGAATCATATCTTTTCTATCAAATTGTGTAAAAAAGAAGAGAATATATATTTCATTCATAGTAAATAATAGAAAATGTATTACAAAAATTATTAATCTTTTATTAAATAATATCGTTTGAATTAAAGAATAATATATATCAAGAAAAAAAAGAAACAACTATATTACTTATGAAAGACATATTTTTATATTTAAAATATGTAATTCATCAACATTTTTAATGATATATATATGGATTTTAAATTTAATATTAAAAATAGTTAAAAAATAAATTTTAATAGTTATTACATCTACCAAAATATTAAAAATATTTCTTAACTAGAAAATTATAATTGTTCATTTTTTAAAGGAAAATCAAATAAGTATAATAAATTATAATGATATAATTATTTAAAATATTTAATATAATAAATAATATATTATAAATATAAGATAAAATATTATTAAAGTAAAAGAGTACCCAAATTAATCATATATTATATACATATCCTTATATATCATTTTAGATACAAACAACTAATAATAAATAATCGATTTTATTAAATATCTTTATATAAATAGTTAGTGCTATCAGTTAGTTAAATTAGTTAATGAAATTAATTATCAGTTAATAATTAATTTAACAAGCTAATTGCTAATATAATTAGTTAATTATCAAATAAAGCTGATTACTAAGCCAAATGGATAAACTCATTTTAAAAAATTATAAAACTACATGTTGATTTTGATACCATCCTTGTGAGCTTATATTTGGTTCTTATTTAGTGGCATTAAGATGCCAAGCGGTGTAGTTGGAGTTGTCTGATTCTTGATTCAAATCGCTTAATTCAATATGATACAAATAAAAAATGATGCAAATTTGTGAATGAATTGTTTATGCCTTTGAATCATTGCGATTCAATTGTGTATGAATTGCACAAATCGGCATTCTAAATCAAATCAAAGCTTTGAATTGATCTAGTTATTATTTTTCTACTGAAAGATGAATGACACGAAGTAGAGAAATTGGAGATTTCTAGCAAAATAGGTTGCAAACAGAACTCAACTTTTGTTTTGCATAACCCAATCCATAAAATAAGTTTAAATTGTATTTTTTTAATTTTGTTGAGAAAACCCTAATAAAAAGTCACGTGCAACTCATTTGAATGTTTTTAACCCTCATCCATCTTATAAAAACTTTATTTTCAATTTTCAACTCCATCAACAGTATGTCAGATGTAACCTTATTACAATATTACCTAACCCTTTAATATTCTGTTTCACCTTTAGCCATAATCCTACCACCTTTACCTCCTCCATTATTTTAATATAGTGGTCCTAAATTTCCAATCCTCTTTTCAAGAGGAGGCAAAAAAGGTTGTAGAAAAGATAAGGAAATTTGAATATGATGTATCTTCATCTTTAAAGTGGAATATCTTCAAAAGTAATAAAACAAAAACTTTTAAAATTTAAATATATGTAGCTTTTATTGTAGTAGAAAAATAATATTCTTGTTTGGTTTGTTTTTAGGATCTAAAAAATACAAAAATGAGTTCTAAAAAACATGTGAAAAAAGATGTGATATGAGACCATTGTATGAAAGCAGAAAGGGCAAACAAAATGAATATAAAATGAAAATACAATGAGAAGGAATTTTGTGAAGAGTATTTAGGATTAAGCATTATCTTATAGGTTCAAACTAAGATGTTGCTCCATGTGTAAATGTTCCAAATGATGTGAAAGTAATCTTTATTAAAATTTTAAAAGATTTAGAAAAAAATTCAATTGAAAAAAAAAAGAACATTAGAAGTGAAGAAATCTTTAATAATGTAGTAGTATTAGTAGTATGCCCACAAGATAGTGATATTGCAAAAAAAGGAAAAATGGATTTGTTTATTGCCAAGGAAAGAGAAGGGTCTTCTAATTTTAAAAAAATAATGAATGAAATGTTAAAAGATAGGGAGGTGGTGATTGGAGATATTTGTAGATGCATATATCGTAATGCTTTGCCATTTAATTTGGTAAAGGGTTTATTATTTAAGAAGATGTTGAAATCTGTTCACGATTATAGCAATAGGCATAAACCCCTTCCTTATTATAAGGTAAGGGAGTCTTACTTGAAAAAAGAAATTGAAAAAGTTAAAGCAAGCTCAGAAAAATACAAAATTGAATGGAAAAAGAATGGTTACACTTTGATGTGTGATAGATGGACTAATAGGAAAAAGGAAATCACTTACTAATGTTCTTGTCAATAGTCTAAGTGGAATTGTTTCCCTAAAGTCCATTGACATAGTGATGTAATTAAGGATGCCACAAAAAAAGTTTAAGTCATTAGATGGTATTGTGGAAAAGATTAGAGAAGAAAATATGGTAAGTGATGATAGAAAGTACCTCAACTCTTATAGCTACTAGTCACAAGTTGGAAGAGAAGAGAACAAAATTATTTTGGTCTCTATATGCAGTTCATTACATTAATTTAATTCTTAATGATATTGGCAAGTTTCCAGTTTTTTATAATACTATTTCTAAAGCCAAGCAAGTTATAATTTTTATTTATAGGTATGCTTGGGTACTTAATTTGTATACAAAGTATTCCAAGAGTAAGGAGTAGGCTAGGCTAGCAATTACAAGGTTTGCAATGGCCTACCTTACTTTGAAATGCATTATGGATAGAAAATGTGATTTCACATCTATGTTTGCATCAAGATTATGGGCTATTAGTTCATATACAACTAGATAAAAAGGCAAAAGTATAGTAAAGATTGTTTTGAGAGATAAGAGGTTGTGGAAATTCTATCCAATATTGCTTGAAGTGTGTAACTCTACTTATTAATGTATTAAGACTTGTAGATAGTGACTTAAAACTGACTATGCCATACATTTATGAAGCAATGGATAAAGCTAAAGAGTAAATAGCTGCAAATCTTGACAATAAAGAGAAAAGGTATAAAAAGGTGTGGTAGATTATTGATACTTGTTGGAACTTACAACTTTATAGACCTCTCTATGCAATAGCTTACTTTCTTAATCCTAAGTAAGTTACATCAAAGATTTAGATTTAATGCCCATTGATTCTTTTTAAGAAATTTCTATTTAACTTGTTAGGTACCATTATGACCCTAACTTCAATGCAAATAGTGAAGTAAGGTTAGGTTTATACACCACACTTGAGAGGATGTTTCTTGACATAAAAGAAAGATTTTTAATTGATGAACAAATTCAAAATTCACAAGAGCCTAAGGACTTTTTAGAATGAGTATGGCAATTGCAACTCAAGATAAGAAGTAACCAGGTAATGGATTTTAATTATAATTGATCAAAGTTAATTTTTAGTTTATGATTCATACATTTTCAAATTGATATAATTTATTTTTAACTTTTTCATAACTCTTTGGTGGGAATCATTTGGTGGAGAATTTAAGGAATTACAAACTTTAGTTATAAGAGTCTTGAGTCTCACTTGTAGTGCTATGGGATGTGAAAGAAATTGGAGCGCATTTGACCAAATGCATTCAAGGAAAAGAAATTGCTTAGCATAAAAAAAATTGAATGCACTTGTGTATGTCAAGTATAATCTTCAACTTGAAATGAGACAAAGGATAAGAAAGGAAAAGGAAGACACATATGATCCTATTTGCTTATTGGATATGGAATCGAATGATGAGTGGATTACAAAAAAAGAGAACCTTGCTTCCTAGAAGACAATTCTTGGATAAATGTTCATGAAAGCTTCAACCTTGATGAAGGAGCTTCTAGGAATAGAAAAAGAAGAGGTAGTGTTTTGTCTAACTACCTTTATATTAATTAGTTAATATTAAAAATTATTGGACCAATGAAAAATCTTATTTCTTATTATAGGATCAAGGAACTTAAATGTTATTGCAAATAAGAAACCAAAGGAAAAATCTATTGTTCAAGTTGAAGAGGAGGAAGAGGATGCTTGTGATATTGAAGTAGTAGAAAAGGAAATTTAGGAAGAGAGTATAAGACTAGATGATAATGATGAAGACAACATTGAAGACGTTGATCTTAATGATGATGATATTGATAACAATGAAATTGAAGAGGAGGGACATGAAGAAGAAGAAGAAGAGTGAAGCTTCACTATTATATTATTTGTTGATATATTAAGTTTGCTTTGAATTTATAATTTTAAGACTTAACTCTTTTGAAACTTCATATTTATAATTTTGAACTTATGATATTAGACAAGTATTATATTTCTTAACTTGAATTTATGATTTTTCATTATTAATGCTTATATTTTGTTATACATAGGATAATATATACTATTTCTATATGTTTTGTAAATCTTACTGATTCATGATTCGCTTTGATTTATGATTCAAAATTTTGATCAATTGATTCATTATATGATTCACAATTCGATAACAATGATGCTAAGTTCATGAATACCTTACAAAGTGACATAAAAGTTTGATTTTTAATTCTTTTTCAAGAAGGGATAATTTATTATATTTATAATAATAGCAATGATGAGATGATCTTGTGGAATGCATTCTTTCTTATAATAAAATACTACTTGATTGGTATCTAATTATAGATTATGATACAATTTGCCTTAATAGATAGATTTATGCATGATTAGCTACATTTTATAGTCATTAGCTCATCTAAGCTATGGAAATAATATTAAAATATAATTTTAAAATTTCAAAATGTTATTATTTTGCTCACAATATCATCTCTTGATAATTGAACATGCTTTATGGATAGCTTAGTTTACTACTTATGGAGGTTGGTATGAATTCATCTTTTACAAGATAATTTTGTATTTTCATTGATTGGAAAATGATTTTTGTTGAAACGGGAGTAACATACTCCTCAATACTTTCATTACAAGGATATGATTATTGGGATGACATACTCCTGAAGTTTTATATTATTACATGATATTATGCTAATACATATTTACTCCATGAATGCAAGGAAACAAAAATTTAGACTACAATCATATTTCTTCAACAAAAGCTTCTCAATCGAGAAAGTCAATGGCATTTAGAGCAACTCTAGCATAATCTTGCCATAAATCTCATCAGATTCTGATGGTGATTACAATGTAATCTCAAAATCATCAAGAAATCTCTCAAATTTCACCTCAAAGGTTTCAATACCGAGGAATTCGCCCAAAATTTGCAAAATCGCAAGATGATGCTGTTCGAGAAAGCGCAAGTTGTTCTTTTCCATCAAACTTGATCAACTTCCGAAGAAGAGCGAATTGCTCTGACTTCTTCACACACTAGATGCTAAACATATCCCCTCATCTTGATGTCTGGATCATATTCCCTACTATTTCAATGGTATAATTTACTAATTCTTAAACTCAAAATACTATATGAAGAACCTAATTAATTTCACTTATTCCATATTATACTTAAAGACTTCTACTTGAAAAGGGTAATTCCAGAGAAAATCAGCTACTGGAAAATGTAGAAAATAAATGCAAGTTTAATTGCTCTATCACACAAATGCATCATGATATGACCTTACTTGATGCTTGTATTGTTGTATGGGTTTCAACTTATGCGGTGATAGGAAGAATCCTTAATGATTGCTTGGAGTTTGGTAAGTTTATCAGAATGTTAGGTTTTTGGAGAATTATTTCATGAGATGGCACATCATGCCATATCCATAAGTTGATTGTAAATTGATTAATGGCCTTCAAGTATACTCAATAACACTCTTACCCAGTTTTGTATACATGTCATATTATCCAAAGAAATATTCCATTATGCTTAAAAATAAAATGTAAATGTATTGCGGGTCCCAATGTTAAGAAAGGGTATAGGCGAAACTGTAGGGTCTCTACTCTGATGCATGCATTGTGGGCCCAGCTTGGTAGATTTTACGTACTCTCTTCCTTATTATAGATGAATGTTTAGAATTGCTAGTTTGTCCTATCTATTTCCTACCCTGGCAGAATGGTCTGCAAAACTCCGTAGTTTGGAAACCTGATCGATAGTTATATCAAATGATCTATGTTGGATTTGATAAATGAAATAATGAACACCAAAAATTGTATTAAGTTGATTTGCGCTAGACCACTTGTATATATGAATACATTAGATGCTAAATATACACTTCAATGTTGTATATATGAATACCCGTCTGTTGAGTATCCTTTAACGTAGTCACAAGCATGACATATGTGAAGGAAGACATCGAATTGTTGATAATAAGTGTAATAGATATTTCGATATTGAATGTTGAGATAATACTGTTGTCCTATTTATGGTTTTCCCATTTACGAACTTGAATGATACTACTATTTTCATTTAAAGCAAAGATAACAGGTAGTGGGGATATATTCAATTTACACTCTTGATTGTTTAAGCCCAATATCCAATATACACCGCATGCAATGTAAATATTGACCATTAATTCAAAATATCCTTATTTCAATTGAAAAGTGACTTCATTCACATATATTATTTACACATTCTTGTGCTATAATACTAAATATTATTTTTTACATGCGAGGGTCTAAAAATCTACAATAGATATCTTATCTACAAGTAGGACCATGCATGACCCAAGCAGCCTAAAGGATCATTGACATTTGAGAGAAGGAGTAAAATATTCCAAAATTCTTGAAACAAAAATGCACATGATCTTGATAGCATAAAAATTCATCTTGAGAGTATATCCCACAAGGGAAAAAGTATGTGATCTAAAAGGTATGTAATCTTTCAAGATTTAACTCATTAAAGTTGTTGAATATGTTGAAAGACAAAAGTGGGGTATTCATTGGAAACTCACTGCAAAGAAGACAATTTAAGTCAATGATCTATTAGATACAATCATAATATTTAGATCAAGCAATAAAGAAAGTACAATGTGTTTATCAAAGGACTAAGAACTTTGAGGGAAAAACTCTAAGAAGTTATCCTTCTCATGATTGATAATATGGATAAATTGCTAAAATCATGAATGATATGATGGAAAATAAAATGTATAAGGAGCATCATTAAATGACCATAAAACATCTTATAAGGACGATAATGCATGATTTAAATTATCTAAATGATCATCATTCTTTGGGAGAGGGAGTAAAATATCCTTAAAAAAGATATCATTTTTAGAAAATGTGTAGGACATACTATAGCTTATTTGGTATACATAGCTCAAGGTATATATAAATTTTCCTATCATCAATGGGCATCCATTTTCAATGGTTAACAAGGTCCTACCATCACTAGGCAAAAACCCTTCCATCAGTAGGCATCCACTTTCGAAGGTTAAAAAAATCCTCCCATTAGTAGGTAAAAGATAAATCATTCAAAGAAAATTAATCATTAGCATCACTAGCCATTGGAAAGAAGGTATGAAAGTTATCATATTGCTATCTATACTTAGAACCTTGGTAGGTACTTGTCACTTGATCACTACTTGGTGAACTCTTTGTTAGGCAACTAGTAGTACAAATATAAAAATTCAAGTTAGACAGTCAAGAAGACTAATAAGATTATTTGAATAGTAAAAAAAGACCAATCAAGGTAGACAATCAAAAGAGATCAATCATATATTTTGATGACAAAAAAGACTAATGAAATAGTACAATCATGAAGACTAATTGAATCATCAGCTTATATAGTTGTTGAGACCACTAATTTTGAGCACATTTTGCTCGGTCAAGCCGTACCACACTATTTTGAGAATGTTAGATGATAAATACTTACATTTTAGGGGTCATAATTGCAATTACATAATAACAACCTTACCTGTCAGCCATAATACTCTTCTTATATAAGGTATGTATTACACCTTACTATTTAGATTCTTTTATTTATTATTAGGCACTAACCTGAGTTGTAGGTACACTAAAGAAAGAGGAAATCATCCATATTAGTTCAAATCATATGGCACAAGAAGAAAATAAAAAGAGTGAAGTCAAGATGTTATTTACAAATTTCTTTGTGAAGCCAAAAGCGATTCTCTTTTTCATGAGATATGTCCTCCTTCTAACATTAAGATGATTTTCTTTAATTTTGTGTTTGTATTCACTAATTATTTTGT
This sequence comes from Sindora glabra, assembly GCA_020226215.1. Classification (NCBI taxonomy): domain Eukaryota; kingdom Viridiplantae; phylum Streptophyta; class Magnoliopsida; order Fabales; family Fabaceae; genus Sindora; species Sindora glabra. Next base: position 27,437,223 of record CM035228.1, read on the forward strand.
AGGGCTAAAACTTCATTAAGATATAACTAAATATGTGATGTTTAACATTCATTAGAAAAACATAAAATATAAATACAAGAATTTATTTTGCATTTTATGTTTATTTTTGCAATTTAATTTTTAGTTTCATAATCAATTATATTTTGTTATTTTCACTTTGATGTAACTTACACAAGTTTGTGCTGTTCAAAAACTTGATTTTCTATATGAAATTTTAATGAATACATTTGCAGATATTGGATTTAAAAGTACTTTTTTTTATGAATGCTAACCTTGTATATTGAGCAATAAGTACTATAAGTTTTTAGATACCAAAAACATGTTGGAAATTAAAAATAAAATAAAATTTACTAAGGATTCAAGTGAAAGAAGCAAAAACAGGTGGTATAACATATACCTTTGAAGTATGATTCCAAATTGATGCAAAAGGGCTTGATCCATATCAACTCTATTGTGATTTGAATCACGAATGTAGATATAGGTTGCTTCTATTTTCAACAAATACAAACGTACAACTACCATGAACCTCCTGAACATTTAATTATTGGTTATCAGATTGCAAACACCATCAGATGCTAATAACTTTATGGTATCTACATAAATGGCCAAAGACTCAAATTTGATCAAATGAGTTTCTTCACAAAGCAATGTTAGCTACTAGGATTTTTAATGTTTTTGATCATGTATCAATTAGAAAACCTTAACATTCTCCAATATCTTATATGTAGAACTAGGTTTTAAAAGTAAAAATAATATCTCCATTTATTTTAGGATATATATCCTACTTGATTGATCACAATAAGATTTTAATCTAACTAATATGTTTTATCTTACAAATAAAAGATATCCAGATAATAATTTGATTGATTTATATTTTATTTTGCAAATAAAATACCAACAAAAAAATAATCTCCAACCAAAATGTATATAAAATGAAGGGATAATTAGGTTTTGATTAGTAACTGGGCCTAAATTTAATTGATTAGTAATTGGTCCATATTTAATGTCATTAAGTATAAATCAATCCTATTGTGTTATTACTTAATGAAGCCTAACTATATTGAACTTTTCTTAATTAGGAGCTCTAGTCTAACTAAGTTTTTAATTACATTAAAACCTTAATATTTGACTCGTTCTTTGTATGTAACCCTATAGATTCTCATTACATTAATAGTGATCTTGAAATCCTATTCTAGTATCACAAATAATAAGTGGTATCTAGTAATATATTACTGCCACTCAAGTAATGAGAATTGTCAATGATCCCATATAACCTTTTTATGATTAATGTTTTATATAGTTTAATCTTTCTTATCTTGATTATCCAGATTGAACTTGAGGCATGAAATATGTCACCTTTTTTGTAATTGAATTTATATGTCTCTTTATTCCTAAGTAGGTTAACTAAAACAAATGAATCAATATTGCATATTAGTCTATTTAAGTATAATTATGTATTTAATAATTTCACTCAATCAAGGGGTCTATGAACATCATTTCTTTTACATAAAAGAGATAAAATTCCATCTAGATCACTCATATCTTTCTATATAATTAGTGATATACCCAATTATCAAATTTTAGGTCAACCCTATTATAGTTAGCATTAGAGCATATGACTCTTCATATAAGAAACTGTTTAGGTCAAAGGATAGTGATCTATATAGCATTTTATGTCATGTTAATTCAATATATTTGTTCTCTATCATGTACCAATAAGTTGACTTGATATCTCATATCCATGACTATAATCATTAGTTAATATACATACTAGTCTTTGATGTATTATTGTTATCGCAATTAACAATAATACTTTATTAGGGATATTTTAGGAATATCATAAATTATTCTACGGATAATTATTATATTTATTTATATTATATAGATAATTATTACATTTATTTATATTATACAAATATAACATTAAACATGATAATCAATTAAATGCCTTTCATTTATTTATATATATAAACAAAACTTAATACATGGTATGCAAATACAATTATCCTATGATTAACTACTAAAGCATATACCAATTAGTCCTAGCAATGAAACATCCATCTCTGAGTGAGGTAACTCTTCACTATTTTTTTAATTTTTTTCACTCTGAAAAGATTTTGATAGCAATGTTTGTTTATTAAAGAATGAGAAATATAAGAAATAGGGATATCCATAAAAAATTAAGAGGTAATTTTTTCTTTCACCATGATAAATCTTCTATTTATAATTTTTGCAATACTCAATTTTTTTGTGTGCTTACTTTATTCCTTTGCAGTTTAAAAATGCTCTAGATGTATGTCATTCAACAATGCAAATCATTATGTATTCTTTAATCTCATATATCAAAATTATATTATAATAATAAAGTATTATGCTTTTGGTTGTTTTATATGTATTTCACATTAGAAGTAGGAAATAGAAATACAATGGAGGAGGTATGGAGAAAGTTTTTGTTTTCTTTTTTGGTGGGTAAGAGTAATTCAATGTTAGTTAAGTAAATCACTGATGATATATAATAGATTCCATGTTGGTTGGTAAAATAAACTAGCATTCAATTTTAATTTTCAATGATAGTTACATAAAAAAATTGATGTAGTTAAATGTAACCAATTACTGAATTGTGTGTCTTAATAGAAATCACAACGATTTACTTATTATGAAAACTAACATAGTATATGTTTACATAATATTTTTTTTAATTAATGACTTAAAATATTTCAATGATGTTTGATGAAATGATGATATCAAACTGACGTCAAATTCATTAAGCAATCGATGTTTAATGGCTTTTCTATATTAGTGGCTTATGCAACTTTTGTGTTACTTCTACTTTCTTTTTTCTATCTAAATTAGCATGTTAATCAATAAGCAATGGTAATAAATCCAAATGGATTAGTGGATTAAAACCATAAACAACCTCAAATGATGTAAAGTTCGTAGTAGAATGGACACTTCTATTATTTACAAACTCAATATAAAGCAAGCAATCTTTCTAATTCTTCAAATTCTTTTGAATAATAGAACACAATAAAATAGCTAAAGTTCTATTCTCTACCTTAGTTTGGCTATCAATTTATTAAAGATAAGTTGTTGAAAATAATAACTTAATTCTTAGTTTGCCCTATAAGACCTTCCAAAAGTAGTTTAGGAACTTAGCATCGCTATCGAACACAATGCTTCTAGGAATTCCATGCAATCTCACCATTTTTTTGAAGAAAATATTGGCTATATTTGTCATATCATTAGTTTTATGACATAGTATGAAGTAAGTCATCTTTGAAAACTAATCCCTAAGAGCAAACATTGAATCCTTTCCTTTCTTGGACTTTACTAAGCCTAAAATAAAATCCATGAAAATATCAGTCAAAGGTTCACTAAGAATAGGAAATAGGGACTTGGTGTAATGGCATAACTCTAGATTTAACCTTTTTGCAAGTAATATAATTAATACAACAATTTTCTATTAGTAAAAAGATGTTCACTTAAAATATCTAAAGTTTTCTTAATGCCAAAGTGCCCCATGAAACCTCACATTATGTACTTTTTTATAAGTAAATCCCTAAGAGAACTTTTAGGCATACATAAAGGGTGAATTCCTTTGATAAGTTATAAGTTCTTTTAAGAACTCAAGAGAGAGCACACTTTCATAAAAAAAAGCACTTAAACAATTCTATTTCTCCATTCTTCAAAATTTGAATTATATAAGAAATAAGCCTCCTTATATAGACTAGAAAGTTAAGAAGTCAATTAACCTAATTGGGCTTTAATTAAACTAACTTAGAACCAAAGCTAACACTTTAATAACTTTAAAAATGGGCAGTAAATAAGGTTTTAAATATTTAAATAACATGCTAAAAATAATAAGTCAAAATACAAAAGAAAAAAAAGCCCAACAAAATAAAATATAAAATAAAATGTATCAACTTAGGAAGGTATTCGAATGTAGTATTTGAGTTTTAGCAAGCAAAAGCAAATTCTAATTGTAGTATTTGAGTATGATACTTAATCAGCATGCTTAATAATGAAGTAGTATTCAAATATAGTATTTGATTGCTAGGAAGCAGAGGCAAACTCAAATGCAATAGTCAAGTATAGTATTTGACTACCTTGCTAAAATACACAAATTCATTTATTTACCTTTCCTAAGCTTTTCTTCCATGCATCCAAACTGTTTAAATTGACTTTTGGAGCTTTTTCTTGATTCTCTTAATTAATTCTTTATAATTGCCCTTTCTAGGATTATATTAGAATATATTGGTAGTAATAACCTTCTAATGTATAGATATCTTTTTTAAATTAATTCACTAGTATTTCTTGTGTTTTTTAGGTCATTATGTTTCAATTATTTTCTAATTAGTAAAGAAATCTTCTTCTATTTATCTTGGATTTTGACTCCAAAAGAAGTAACCATAAATCTATTTTTAAAATTTTCTTCGGGAAAGAAGAAAAAGTGAAAATATTTTTAAACATGTCTAATTTTCTATCCTATGATTTTATTTACTATTTTTTTTAAAAAATGCAATTAATAGATTGAACCTCATCAATTATGAAAAATGGTTTTCAGTTTAATTTCTATTTGTTTTTAGAAAAAAATAGTTTTGGAAAATGATTTTAAAAAAAGTTAAAAAAAATTAGTGAATCTTGTACCTTTACATCATGCATATTTTAGAAAGTAGTTAATTTTATAAATCAGTTAGTTTAGAAAGTTTTGTAAATGACGTGAGCCCACAAGTGCATAGGTTTAGTCGAGTTACAGTATAAAAGATATCGTCTCGACAGAGATTGAGTGTTGAATACTAACTAAATTTCAAGGTAAATTATCTAGGTGTACTAATTGTGATTGTGAATTAACAATAAAATGCAAAATAAAGTTTAATTATCAAAAAGGAAGCAAATGGAACCAGTATGAATTAAGTAAAGATTTAATTCAAATGGGGTGGAAGTGTACTCAGCTTTAGGGTTTCCTTGTGTTATTCATTATGGAATGAAGATAATTTTCTGGCTCGATTTACTGTTAATTTAGATTGCTAGATTACTAAAAATAAGCTATACCTCATTGCAAGGCTACTAGCTGCTAACCAATAAATAAATTGCCCAGAATTTCTCTAATAATCACTCACCTAGGTTGCATTAACAATGCTTTAAAAATTCAATTTTAGATATTTCATCTTGTGCAAAAGAATCCAATTAGCTTAATTCCTAAGTCTAATAGAGATTCCCAATAATTATGCAAAGTCTGATTAATTAATTAGTTATTCCAACCTAGAATCAACTAATCTTTTACACAAATCCAATATTTCGGAAGTATTAGGTTGTTGAATTATAAAACAGCATAATCAAATTATAAATTAACAATAAATCAAGCTAGATTATATTAAAATTAAATCCATAAATCTATGAACAAGTCTACCCCAGCTGAGCACTGAGGTTTAGTGTGAGTTCATTACAAAACCAGTAGAAAACCAAAAAATAGAGAGGGGAATCAAACTAGTCATGAAGCTCTACAAATTCCTTGTTTGAATCTTCAATCCTTTGCTTGAATCCAATCCTCCAAGGCTAGCAGTCACCTTCAGTGTCTTTAGGTTTCTCCAAGGGTTTCTACTGACGGCTTTCTTTTTAATTTTCACCTCTCCTCCCTTTTAGCAAACTCTCTGCATAAAACTTATATGGGTAAAGTACATAGGGTATGACACAGCCCGTGTTGTGACCTATGTTCTTATACGAAGGGTCAGGCAATATACACGGGGTTCGACACTCCCTATGTTGACCCTCGTATTCTTTTGCGAACAGTTCAACGAGGCTTCGAAACACACAAAGATACACGACCATCCACACAGGGTTCCCATACCCCGTGTTCTTTGTCAGATGAGCGAATTTGCTTTGATTCTCCATAATTTGCATAGTTTTGGCTCCAGATCCTTTTCTAATGCTCTAATGAGTCACTTTAAACCTGAGAACAAAATATCGAGCATTTAAGTACCCTTTTCCAATTAATTTGCACAAAATACTAAATAAATAAGTGATGAAACACATAAAATATAAGTGCAAATGTGCATTTATCAATAAACATATTCAGTTAATATCTTTGTGTTGGTATAATGGTTCAAAATTTGGATTGCGACATTATTTTTTATTATGGTATTGTATATAACCTTTAAACATTTTTAATCTTTTATTATTTAATTTATTCTTTAAAGTTATTTAAATTAAGATTCCTTAGAATAATAGTAAATGTTAGTTTTCAATATTTGGTTAGGAATATAGGAAAAATAGAAAGGGCAAAGGAGTGAAGAACATGGGGCTGAGGTTTACATGGGTGGAGGTAGATATACAGTGTCAATTATTTTAATGAGCCAATGTGGTATTATAGGCATTAGACATTGGATTTTCAAAAGTAAATAATGTTTAATGTTATTTCTTAACATTATAGAAACATAATGACATCTTTTTTTAAACAGAAATTAATATTATTATTATATTTTATGATAATTTACAAATTAATGTTAAAAACCATATATATTTCGACATTTAATTACACGTTAGTCATTTTTTGATTTGTAATTCCCTAAATGCTAAATGTTAATAATCTATTCTATAATAATGTTCAAATAAAAAGATGACATTACAAAGTAGAATTATCTACTAATATTAAAGAATTAAAAAAATGGGTTAAGAGAAAAAGTTTAAATATCAGTTGTTTCAAAAACTAACATGAAAAATAAAGGTGAATTATTGTATTTAAAAAGAAGCAAAACATTAAACATTGGTTCTTATATACAACTGATGTTGAATATTTCACTCAAGAAGCATTTTCGTAATTATGCGTAAAAACATTAGATATGAGTTTTAGTATTGACTAATATGGAAGCTTATAGACATTGGCTATGTATTAATATTGATTTATATAATGCTACCACCTATATATACACTATCTCTATTTCTCATAACTATAGATGAACTTGTATTGTATGGTGATTTGCTTTTAAATTTTTGTGCCCTTCATTCAATTTTCTTTGGTGTTTATTTAGGGATTATGTCGTGTTAACTTTCAACCATCTTTGACCATTTATCACTATCTATTTAAGTTATTTTCCTTGATTCCCTTATGCTTTGTGAGCATTTTATGTTTTAATTATAATCTTCAAAGTTAGAGCTCAAGCATTGTTGTTTATTGTTAAAAAGCTTTCATTTTTATGCTTTAAAATTACCATTGAATCTTTAGTTACTTGTTTTTAGAAGCAATATTTAACATAGGGAGTTGAAATATGAAAATACATGTCCTATTTTGTTCTTATACTTTTTTAAAAATGTCCCTTTTTCTTAGATTCTACATTTATTGAGTAGCTTTCTATATTGATGTGGCTTTCTTGCTCGAATGCTATTTTTGAAAATGTCACTTTGTTGTGAGTAAATTTTTGTTCTAGATAAAACCTAATATGATAAAATAAATTTCAATCGTTCCTTATTATTTAAGTCATGTGCCTAATTGTTTATTGAATGTTTATTGGCAAATTAGTTAAATACTTGTATGATTTAGCTAAGTCTCTTTAAACAAAAATGATATGAATTTATCTAGGAACTTTGATAAAGATAGTGGGAAAAGGAAAGGCATTGGGGGCCTTACAACTAAGGGCGACATGGTCCTCATATTCATTTAAAGGAAAGGCTAAAAGTAGACTTTAATGGAAAGATACTTGCATATAGGCTTGGTGGAATTGATTTCACTAGCTACCTTGGCTCTTAAGTATGTTCCAAAGTGCTTATTATAGTTAAGGAATGGCATTAAGTGAAACAACACATCAAGGATGCCATTTAGGATGATTTATTCATTAAGAACCATAACACTTATCTTGATATGAATCTAACTATTAGATCATCCCAAAATTCAAAAACCAAACTAATGAAGAAGGATAATCATGCCATACTTCATAATAGAAAAGGAAAAAAGCAATAAGTGAGAAAAAAAATCATGCTATAAAAGATTTTAATCCTTTAATAAGTGAGAAGTAACACCATAAAGCTTGAATTTCCTTTGATAAGTTTGAAGTTTTACTAGAACCATGAAGGAAAAGCTCACATAGAGTTTTTTTATTTCAAAATGCTAAAAGTTGTGATAATAAGGAACAACTCTTCTTAAATAAGTTTAAAAAGTCAAAAGTTAACTATGAATCAAATTAGGCTTTATGAGATTAATTTAGCCTAAACTAATAAACTAATTAACCTAATAATATTATCCAAGATAAAGGTGTAAAATAATAGGCCAAAAACCAATACAAAGCTTAACAATGACTTAAACATTAAGAAATAACTTAGTAATTAATTATGTGCATCTAAGTTACCAGTATTTAACTACAATATTCGAATACTATGCAAAATACTATAAGTATTCGAATAGTGGTGGGTAAAACCAAATCTCAACTTTAGTAATCAAGCACTATACTTAACTACTCAGTATCCTCTACCTAAGTTGAAATACACATAACCCAAGTTTCTCCATGCTGCTTTAAGTGTTTTAATTTTCTTAGCTTTAGCTATTGTCATTGGATTTTCTAACATATGTAGATGTCCTTTTTAGCTCTTAAAATTTACATCACTCCTCTTTTCTTTAAAAGTGTTCATCCTCAAGTCTTTAAGAAAGATTAGTAACATTAAAAGATGTACTAACATTATACTCACTCAACAAATCCAATTTTTAAGCATTATCATTAATTTTCTCAACCACTTGAAAATGACTCTCTCCTCTTGGATGCAATTTGCTATTTTTTTAAGCCAAAAAATATTTTCTTTTTCATGTGAATCTATACCTAATCACCAGGCCAAAGATAACCTTCTTTTGTCCTTTGTTAGCTTACTTGGCATATTACTTAATTTTCTTCTCAAGATTTATCCTCACTTGCTTATGTAATTTTTGTATCATATCTATTTTCCTTTTCCTATCCAAATTTGAACATTCATCAATAGGTAAAGGCAACAAATCCAAAACGGTTAATGGATTAAAGCCATAAATAATTTCAAATGGAGAAAAGTTAAAAGTGGAATAAATACTTTTATTATATGCAAATTCTACATGAGGAAAGTATTCTTCCTAACTATTTATATTCTTTTAAATCATGAAGCATAACAAAATTCTTCTTAACTATTTAAATTCTTTTAAACTATGGAGTGTAACAATGTACCTAAGGTTCTATTAAATACCTTAGTTTGTTCATCAATTTGAGGATGACAAGTTGTTAAAAATAGCAACTTAGTCCCTAACTTACCTAACAATATCTTCTAAAAATAGCTTAATAACTTGGTATGTCTATTGGACATAATGATATGAATTCTAAGAATTTCAAGAATAAAAATAAGCTTCCATATCTACCAGAGGGTCTAATAATAAGAGTTAAAGCTAGAAAGATCAAGGAGGGGCTCCAAGGGCTTATGGGGAGAGCTTGGATGTATGAAAAAATAAGGTTGGATGAATTTAGAGGAGTTTAGGTGTTGTGTATTTCAACTTTGGTTGATTTTATGTAAATACTTGAGTATAATACTTAAGTATTAAGCTTCAATTTCAATTTTACATTCAAAGACTTAAATATAGTACTTGGGTACTTGAAGCATTTTTTGCTCAGTGCTTAAGTATCCTCAACTTAAATGCATGCATGAGTGTTGTTTGCCTTGTTTCTTGTTATTTAAGATATTATTTGACTTTTATTAGTTTGAGCTATTATTTGACACTTTATTTTGGATAATTAATATCATTTAATTAGCTTTCTAAATTGGACCTAATTAGTCCAACTAGAACTTAATTAATTTAGTTAAGTTTTTAACTTTAAGAACTTATTTGAAGAGGATTATTATTCATTATTATAGCTTTTGGCATTTATGAATTTGAAAATTCTTTAAGATTTTTTCCTTCTAATGGCTTTAGTATGAACTTTAGACTCATCAAGGTTGATTTAACTTTTATGGTGTCAAATCTTACTTATCAAAGGATTAATATCCTTTTATGACATGATTTCTTCTAATTAATCATTTTTATTCTTCCTCTTTTTTTATATGTGACATGATTATCCTTCTCTTTTTTTATTTAATTCTAAGATTTATAATAATCTAATAATAAAAGTTCATATTTTTTGGTATTTAGAGCAATGATTTCTCAAATTCTTAGGTTGTATACTTCATTTCTTAGCTCTTTTATTTGATTTCTTCATCTTTTAGTTTTTTTATTTGGTTTATCTATTTCTGTTATTATTTTGTTTGATTTTTGCTATCTTTATGTTCATCTTGTTATTCCTTGTTAAATTTGTACTTAAATAAAAATTTGAGCCTTTGCTATTAATCAAATTGCATCTTCTATTGTTGTTTCTGCATTATTGTGTTGAATTCGTTGACTATTGTTGTTTCTACATTATTGTGTTGAATTCATTGAACTAAGTTTAATTTATGAGTTAATTTTATGTTTTAGCTTATTTTTATGTTAATCCTTGAATCCATTATTGTTTTTTTGTTTTTGATATCTTAAATTTGTGCAAATTTGTGTTCGATTCTGGCTAATTTCATTAGAAATTTGTAAATATGAATGCTTGCATTGATACTATTTGCAAGAAGTTCAAAATCTAAAGTTCTAAAGCAAGTACCCAAGTACTATAATCAAATACTATGCAAAATTACATAGTACTTTAGTAAATAGTTGAGTACTTGAAGGCAGAGAACACCTTAACTCATGATAGTCAAATCCACTACTACTAAACTACACTACAGTAAACTACACTTGATAGAAGCATAGGAACACCAAAACACCAAAATGCAAAAGCATTATAAAAAGTTAACATAAACATATCTAATTAACCTATCTAGACATTTTTAAAAATTATGCCACTATAGAAAGTTTCTACAACTATGTAGAACCCAAAAATGTAATAAAAATATTAAAAAAAAATTAAAAAATGATCAAAATAGTGAAATTTTGCTAAAAAATAGGGCACCGTACAAGCATCACTTGTAACTTTTAATGAGAAAAATTAAACCTAGTAGCTATAAAAATTTTAGCTTAATTAAAGCTAGTAAGACCTAGTAGGATGCTTGGGGATAAGTTGAAAAATGCTTAAAAACTAGTTTCTTTAGGTCAAAAACTTTTATTTAAATGTTGGATAATGTATAATATGATAAAATATGACAAATTGAGGTAGAAGTATAGAAAGAAAACAAAGAATGCAATGGAATCCAAGAAAATGTAGAAAATTATAGCTACTATAAAATGTAATAAACACAATTAATAAATGCAATTACTAACTGAAATGCTTAAATAATTATGTAATATACTAGTAGCAATATGTGGGAAAATATAAATTCAAAAGGATCCCTAGCAACGGCACCAAAAATTTAATATACACGTCACTATGCACCAAAATTAGTTAAAACTGATTTTCTAAGGAAATAATATAATATAGTAGAACAATCAGGTCGTACCCCTAGTGATCCATTATATTATCTTATCAAATTGAATTCCTAACAATATCTACACAATTATGTAATTTATTATGCAATAAAAATACAAGAAATTAATGCAATAGATGCAAAATAGAATGTAAGTGCACTAAAATAAATTGTTGTAATAGGAGGATGTAATATGTTATATACTATATGAAAAATTATGCAAAATACAGAATGTAGAATTTGGGGGTTATTTGCACAAAATTAAAATAGAAGCAAGAACTAAACAAGTACTAAATAGAAGCAAAGTAGAAAGTAGATAGAAAGAACTCCATGTAATATGATAACCAATTTAAGGAATTCAAAACCCTAAATTGGATAAATTATGGATCAATTAGGATTTGACTTTTCTAATTAATTCTTCAACCTTAGATTACCCAGAACGCCTATAATAAGCCATGAACTCTATGCTAAATGACTATTTAGTATCTGATCAATTAAGATTAGTTGATTAAGCAATCACTATAATCCCTATGCTAGATTGAAATTAATTTAATGATAGAATTCAATTGACTTAAGAAATTAATTTATAAAAATCCAAATTAACTGCTCAATCCTCTAGCCATATGTGTGAAGATTTGATTTACCAATCATAATTTATCATACAAAAAAGTAAAGAAATTAGAAATCACAAGGATGAACACCAATTATGCTAAATAAACATTCAACACATGTAATATCAAGAATTCAACACAAGTAAATAGGGAAAGAGAAAAATTAATTAAGAAAAGTCAACATTACAATTCATAATCTTAAAATCTAGATGAAGAGAGCCTCAAACTCCTTGAATTAAACCTAGATTTAAGATTCCATTGAAGAGCAAAAGAGAGAACAAGAAGAAAAAGAAAAATATCTACTACTGAATACTATGTACAAGTCTGAATGTCTAATGAGTCTCTCATCTATTTATTTGACCTAATTAAGTTGAAACCTAATAACACCTGACTTCTATGCTTTTTAAGGTTACAAATATAGGGCCTTCGTAATTTTTACAAGCCCAAATCTATTTTTAACAAGATAATTAACTTTAATAGTTTTAGTAGTGAATTCCCGTAAGTCTGACTTCCAAACATTTTTTGACCATGAAATCAATATAATTTAGAAAACCCATAAACATAAAACTTGTAGATCTATGTCTTGTGAGAATTTAGGCACTAGTTTTACATTAATTTGACTTTTTTAGCTCTAGTTATGGCCTAAAAATAAAGGCAAGCTCAATTAGGATAGAGACATAACTTCAAATTCTCAGCCACATATAACCTCCAAAACATTTGAATTAGGCTTGGGCCAAAACATAAAAGTTGTAGTTCTCTCTTTATGCTTTCTAACAATATAAATTTTGCCTCAATCTAACATCTAAAGCCCAAGATATAGCTAAAAGACTAAAATAGTATCAAAATCTAGTATTTACCAAATAAATTCACAATATTGTAAAATTAACCATAATTTATAAAATAAGGTCTAATAAGTGAAATTAAGTAAATATAACACCTAAAAGACTTAAAATAAGAGAAATAAAATATTAAATATTTTTCTTATTAGCCATCAAAATAAATGACAACTAACTTTCCAATGAAAGGACACAACATGGTTCATCAACCTCATAAAAGTGCTCGATGCATTAAACAAACCAAAAGGCATAAAAGAGACTCATATAGACCATGTTTTGTTTTAAAATTATTTTTTTCATTCATCACTCTCTTTCATCCTAATTTGATAATATCCTTATTTCAAATCAATTTTAAAAAAGACAAATGACCTATGTAACTCATCAAGCATGTCATCAAGTATAGAAATAGGATGTCTATACTTTACAGTGATTTTATTGATTGGTTTGTAATTAACACATTCTCCATGACCTATCCTTCTTTGATACCAATAAAACTCATATTGCATATAGGTTAAAACTTTTTTTGATGTATCCCTTTGACATGAGATATTTTACTTGTTTTTGGATTTCCTAAACTTTATGTGGATTAGTCTTATAGATGGGACAGTTTGGAATAGAAGTTATTGGAATGAAGTCAATTTAGTGCTCAATCCCTCTTTTTGGTGTTAATTCCTTTGGAGCCTCCTTATTTTGATTTTCACATTGCAATGCACCAAAATTAGATTATGTTGGTTTGCTGAAAACTAATATAATATAGTAAAACAAACTAGGTCATACCCCTATGATCCTTTGAATTATCTTTTCTCAATTGATTCACTAATAATGTCTACGCAACTATTTATGCATTATAAATAAAAGAAATAGAAGAAATAGATAAAATAGATGTAAATAGATGCAAAGAAAATACAATATGAATGTAAATAGTATTGCAAAATGTAGTATGTAGAATTATGTAGAAAATAAAATTGAGAGGGTTTATGAACTGAAATTAAATTGAATGTAGTAAACAAAAAAAAATGCTAAATAAATACCAAGATAGAAAATCAATGTAATAAAATAGCTAATTCAAGGAATTGAGAGATCTAGTTTAGATTAATCATGGATCAATTAATATTTAACTTTTCTAATTAATCTTTCAACTTAAATTATCCAAAACTCCTACAATAATTCATGAATCTTATGCTAAATAATCATATAGGATTTCATTATGTCAAAAAAGTCCTTTAACGACAATTATTTAGTGGTAATTATATAAATGCCACTAATTTATTTAATTTGTATAACTTTCTTCAGCAATTAAGAATTTGTTAGCATAATTGCACCATTTAGTGGCAATTAACTCTAATTGCCTTTAAATATTAAAAAATTAACTCTTGATTTTCTTTCTTTGCATTAGTTATCTTTAGTTTTAGTCATCTAGTGTGAAACCTAAGCGAGAAAACCTATCTCTTTCCCTCTACCATGAACAACATCCTTATTTTCCAAATTCCACAAAATTTTTGTCCCTCTACCATATGTGAACAACATTTCCATTTCCTAAATCCTATAAATCTTCTTCAGCTAGAGCTTTTCTCCTTTACCGTGAACATCTCTATTTCCTTGATTTCCTTAAAGCTCTTTCATTCTTCTGCGAAAGCACTCTGGTGCATGCTTTTCCTTTAGGGTATGTCAAACTAATTGCCTTTTATCTACAATTTTTTTTGTTAAGATTCAAAGTTGTGGATGTTTTGGTTTTTGTTTGAAATAATGGTGGGAATCAATTTTATATTTGCATCCCCTCTATAAGTTTGTCTATTCCAAGAGCAAGTGTTTTTGTCTTTTATTTTTTGATTGCATTTTAGGTGTTCTATCAGATGACTTAGTATGTGATACTAAATAGGCTTCCTTTCATGGTATATTTCTCTTTTATTTCTATCTTTTATTGATATTTCAATCTGATTAGAGTGATAATATTATTAATATGGTTCCTTTATCTTTGTCAAGTTTGCTAATTTGGATTATCTTTTGATTTCTTTATAAAAATGTGTGGCATATTTATTATGCTTGATCTTTAAAATTAAAGGAGTCATTTTGATTGTTTAGATGTATATTACCTATGCAGCTAGGAATAAAAATTCTAAAATGCTTAGCAAAAGTAGATTTAGTTAAGACATGATTTGAAAATTTTAATGTGCATTGTTGTTAGAAATTTTCTTTCAAGCATTTGAATTCAATATTCAAATGCAAGTAGATATATTATAAATTTTCTAAACAATCAAAATAACTCTATTCATTCAGGAAATAATGGGCTCACTTTGTACTTCATAGAAAGTTTGCTTATACATTCCCTTAAACTCATACTCAACATTCCAAGAAAGTCTACCCAACCATACAAAATATCCTTACATATTACATCACTTCATTTCTCTTCAGTTGGTGGAGTGCTTGTTCTCATATCCAAGCAACCAAAGCAGCATAACTATATAATTTGCTATCTATTTGAAGCTTGGATCCAACCCACTGGTATGATTTATATATATCTATTTCTTTATTCTTTAATTATTCAATTTGAAGTTTGGATCTAACACACTAGTATGTTTTATATATCTACTTCTTTAGTTAGCTAACAAATTAACCATATATTAGAAGTGTGGATCTCACCATTAATTATAGCATTTCAATTTGCAAAAAATTTAATGATTGTTCAAAGTTTGATGTAATCTTCAGAAGATTAACCAATAAAGCTAAATTACAGAAAATTGATAAGTACCATACCTTTGTTTATCTTCTATTTTATTATTGTCTCATGTATATTATTCTAGCAAATTTAACTTGTTCTTCATTTTATAGATAGTTCTATTTTGTTAGAAAAGCTTATATAAATAATTGTTATCATTATTTTGATTCTAGTAGCATCTTTGGTCTACTACTATTTGATTCTAGCAATACAATATTGGACATTAGTAGTTTAATTCCAAGATTGTTATGTAAATACAGCAAAACTGGACTAGCTTGATGCAGAATGCAATAGATTTCTTTATTTATGAAGTGTTTTTTATTCCAAGATTAATTCCAAGTTCAATTTCAAGAATTTTCCAATGACACAATTTACAAGCCAAAGTTATCTATAAAATAGCTAATCCAACCCTATAGGACTAACTAAGAAGGCATTGTAGCATCTGTTGGATTAGTTCTTTAACTGCCCAGAATGCAATAGGTTCGTTTATTTATGAAGTGTTTTGAAGTAATCAATAACTGCCAAAAGAAGGACTTTATTAACAATAAGGGGGCCAATACATTCTAATTGTGCTTGTGATTATTCCTTATCTCACTTGTCATTCAATCTCATATAAGAAAAATCTAAAGCAATCTATTTTTCAAACCAGTAGTCAAGCCATATAATTTTAGCCCTAGTATAGGGCCCCTTAATTAAATGTAAATTCCTTGCGAGCTTACCAATTGTAGTTACTTTCATTTTAGTAGTCTCTTAAGTAAGGATTTTATTGGCAAGTAGAGAGCTAGGTCCATCTCTTTCTTTCTTTGGTAGGCATATGTTTATACAAGAAAAGGAATTTTTTCACTTGGTTTAGTAAAGATAAATTGTAAGATAAATTTATGGTGAGGAGATTCATCTTGCATACTATTTTCTTCATAAGTGAAAACTATAATTATGGTCATAATAATATCATGATAATAAACCTCAGATCAAGATCATATGAATATCTAAATTTCATTGTTGCAATCTTTTCTCTGCTTTTGTTCTTCAATAATAAATGAAAAAGAAAAGTATGATTGGAGTTTATTTTCGTGTAGTAAGATTTTTCACAGTCCAAATGATCATATTAAACAAATCATAATTCCTTTTTACCGTTTTAGTGTCTTGATGAAATTATTTGTCAGTGGTACCCATTAGAATTATTCTTAGTTGAATTAGAAATCTTATTTACAAAGTCCACATAGGTAACTACTGTTTAAAGGAAAAGAATGAATCATATGGCTATGTTTTGTAATTTTATTATACATGACCGAATTGTGTCCCTATTAAGGGAAGACAATTTTTGAAATGTTCCACCATTCTTGCATAAAGTACCGCTCAGTAACTCAATAGTGTCAAAATGAAAAAAAATAGAAATTGAGAATGATATGGCTTTATGCTTAGCTTGGTTTGCAACATTAGATTGCTAGCTAAATATAAATGGAAGACTTGCTTTTGTCTCAAAGGAAGTTATTAGTGGTAAACTTTTTCAAGTAACATTCTGGCTTACGGGTTAAGTCCTAGTCATTCTAGTTCTTGATTTATCCTTTCTCCTTCAATTTTCTAGTCTTTTTCCTTCTCAATTGAATGTTAACACACTACTGCTTTCTTTAAACCATAAGCTAAATAAAGTAATTGCTCCGTTGACTAGGAGACTGATAACTATTTATCAACAATTTAAGGAAAAATTAATTCTTATCTATACAGGCTTCTTTGATCAAAGTCATCTCAATTTATTTATTATTACTGCTAATAAATTCATATCTTGGAAATAAAATCTACTTGGAGATTTAATTTCTATTGTTTCCTTTCTATTCATATCCAATCCTACTTGCTTCAATGAATCCATCTCTCAGCTTGTACTTGGCCAATTTTAATCTGAATTTTTGTTCTTCTCAAAATGATAACCTATTTCTACTTGTTTAAATTATTAGCTAAAGAAAGTTGTCACTACTTTGCCAAGAAGACTGATCATCTTTTCAACTTATCACCACCATGATCATCTAGATGATAAGCTTATTGCAAAAAGAAAAATGACTTTAGTCTTTTAGGTGGGTTTTGCTATGTCAATATAGGAAGTTTAGCTATTATAAGTCAATCAATTTTATTTTGTTTACTTACATTTAAAAGCTAAGTCAGCATCAAGAGGTAACTTTTATAATCTTTAGTTATGGAAAACGCTTGAGATGCATCACTTATTACATTTCTTATACATATTGATAGTAATTTTAATTACTTTAATAGGAAAGGAATCATTGATAAAAAAAGAATAAATTTGGAATATACATCGGTGCTTAAGTATAAACCTTTAATGTATAATCTTGAGAAAACAACTAATCATCCCACATTTGTCTGGTTTCCGTAAGGAAGTCATAATATATATTAAACTAATTTACACTGCACTACTGCAAGTTTAAATTCTTTCTTTTATTTTTTATTTTTTGAGACAAGGATATAGAAACATTTTATATTTTTAATGAACTTTTCCTTATATTATAGGTACTATAGTTAGGAGGCTTACATTCATCCTTTTTTTACTAAGTTGAGAGACCCAAATGCCTACCTTACTAATGATTGTCCATTTCTTCCCTTGTTTAACTTTAAACCTTAGGGTGAGTTCAAGTATTACTTGATTAGAACTCTTTATTAAACTTTATTGGAGAAGCTTTATTTGAAACAAGAAAATAAATCATTTATTCAACATAAATATCACTATTTTTGGTATAGAACAATAGTAATGCTGTTTGGGGTTATAATAATAATAATAGTTTAGGATTATAACTTCTGGGCTTCTATTCTTTGTTATCTTTCCATTGGTTCTTGAGGCACACAACTATATATGAAGCACATTCGTGGAGGTTACTTCCAACATCTTATGGAGCTACTACATTCATTTCTCCTGTGGCAATTAACTTTAATTGTTTTTAAATGTTAAAAATCTAATTATATCATAGAATTAATATTTTGATAGTACATGTACTATTAAATTCTAATTTCTCATATTCTATCACTAGTATTAAATTTCAATTTAAAGACTAACAACTAATTGATTTGGTCGTAATAAGGCATTTTGAACATGATAAAGAATTCTGATTTCAAATCTTGGAAGCATTTATTTTACTAAGACCAAGATGATTTAAAATGTTTATATGAAAAGTTTCCTAACACAACCACAACTTAGAAGCATAGTTGATGCTAGGAAAGTTTAGCATTATGAATGAATGGAAGTGGGGTTCCATGGAATTTAAAGGTCAAATCCAGTTAATTTTAATTTACATTTTATATTAGGTAGGTACTTCTAGGTTATTTGGGGTTATAATAATTATACTATCAAAATATTAATTCTATGTTGACCTAATTATATTGTAATATTATAACCTTAAACTTGTTATGATTATTTATCTATTGAGTAATAAAATTACTTAATAATGTTAATTAATTGTCTTAATGTACATATGTTTAGTTCCCAACTTGTTATGATTGTTTATCCATTTAGTGTTTTTTGAGATTAAAGCATTTATATATAATTTTCTAACTACTAATTTATTTTTCAAGTTATACTTTATGATCTTCACAAGTATTCAAGATAAGATGATTAGGTAATAGTTGATGATTTGCTTTTATCTAGTAGTTTTATGATGGTGGATGGATTTTGGTGGAAGAATTAGTAGACTGATTTTCAATTTATTAATGTATGAAGGAGTTAAAACTTAACCTATACTAAACTTGTTTATTTGAGAAATTAATGAAATTTGATATAATTTTGTGGTGTTTAATTATCTTTTAGTAGCAACTTCTTTGTACTAAAATTAAATTTAAATCCCATAAATCAATAATAATAAAATGCTTAAAAGGTATAATAATAGAAATTAATTGTAAAATTGCAACGAATTTGAGTTTTATTGACAATTATGAACTACTACTATATTGTGGCAATAATATTTTCCGCCAAAAAATAGGTAACACCTTTGAATTAGAGGCAATAATAATTACCACTAAATAAATGTCACTATTACTTAAAATTTTTAGCAGCAATTATTTGAGATAAATAATAACATAACATTTGCCATTAGAGTTTGGATGGATTGACCATGACACCAATGCATTAGGGGCAATAATATTTGTTACTAAATAATTGCCACTATTACTAACAATCTTTAGTGGCAATTATTTGAGGTGAATAGCGACATAACATTTACCACTAAAGATTAGGTGGATAGGTTATGATACTAGTATATTAGTGACAATTACACTTGCCACTAATTAATTACCATTATTACAGGTAATTTTTAGTGGCAATTAAAATAACTTTTACCTGTATTAATCTTAATTGCCATTATATCCTTTGTTGATCTAACTTCAATGAAAATTTAATAATTGCCGGTAAAAGTATTAGCAACAATTCTTATTACGACTAAAATCCAATTTAATTATCGCTAAAAGCCAATTATGGTGTAATGTTTGATCAATTAATATTAGTCGAATTAAGCAATCGCTATAATCCTCAAGCTAGATTGAAATTAATTTAAAAATAAAATTTGGTGAAATTAAGAAATTAAATTAGAAACCTCCAATTAATCCATCAATCCTCTACCATTATGAATAAAATTGTGATTTACTAACCAAAATTTAACATTAAAATATCAAAGAGATAAAAAATCTCAAGGGTGAATACCAATTATACCAAATCAACATCTAACGCATGTAATCTCAAGAAATCAACATAAGTAATCAAGGAAAGAGGAAAATTAATTAAAAAAAGTTTAACATTACAAATCATAATCTCATAATTTGATAAAGAAAAGCCTTAAAATCCTTGAATCAACTCCAAATTTAGCCCTTCATTAATGAAAAGCAAGAACATTAGAAGAAGAAAGAAAGGTATACCTTTTAATATTACAAAGATAAGGCCTTCATAATTTTTTAGAAGCCCAAAACCTATTTTTATAAATCAATCAACTTTAAAAGTTATGTATAATAGTAAAAATCCCGTAGGTCTAACTTTCAACTAGTATAAGACCACTAAAATAATATAATTTAGATAAACCCTAAACATAAAAGTTGTAGAGCTAGATCTCATGACGATTTAGGCATTGATTTTACATTAATTAGACCTTTATTGCTCTAAATACAGCTTGAAAATCGAAGTTGGATCAATTGGAATAAAAATAAAGCTTTGGCTTATGGGCCAAATAAAGGCTTCAAAGAGTCTGAACTAGGATTTGATTAAAATAAAAAAGTTGCAGATCTTTCTTTAAGATTTCCAATGGTATAAAGATCACACTAATTGGTATAACCTAAGATATAGCTAAAAAATAGAAACAATGTCAAAATCTAATATTAACTGAATAAATTTAGAACATTGTAAAACTAATATCAAATTATAAAACAAGGCCAATTTTGTGAAATTAAGCATATGTAACTCATTAAAAGATATAAAATAGGAAAAAATAATATAGATAAAATCTTGCTTATTGAACACCTTTTCACACTTATGCAAAATAGATTTTATTGCTCTTGGCAAAATAAAGCTCTCTTGGTTGGTGGTTTCATAGGCTTCTTTGTACATAAGAACAAACATAGGCCTATATGCAAAATGAGCACTCCTCACATCACTCATTTGTGCAAACACACTTAATCTTCCATTACCTTATATTTTTTTCTTTTTTTCACTTTCATTCTTTTTCATGCTCTTTTTCTCTTTTTCTTTTTCCTCTTTTTTCCTTTATATCCTTACTTTATTGTCATGAATTTTTTTGCAAGGTTAAAGGTTTAAGGGTCACTTTTCTCCAATCTTTTTTAAATTGATATTTGTTAAGGATACCATCATATGTAACCTTTCTATCCAATTGCTAACATCTTTCAAGTAATGGATGACAAGCATGCATAGAAATAACATCACAAATTATCTGATCTTAGTACTTTTTAATGGAGAAAGATATCAACACTTGTTTTATCACTTCCATTTCTCTATTATTATTCAACTATTGCAATTTATATGGAGTAAGGTGTTGTATAGTATGCAAATTTAATTTCTCTACTAAGATGATACTAGTTACATTAGAACAACTTCTACTATTAATGATAACATTGCACATCATTCCTTTCATATTTTATCTAGTGTAAAAGATATTTTTCTTTTGCTTTTCTTTTTTTCTTTAGCTTGCACATTTAATGCTTTACTAATTACCAAGGAATCTTCATCAAAAAGACTTCCATTTTCTTCGCTCTTCTTCTCTAAAGATATTGTGGATACTTTATTTTAATTTTCATTAGTAGAATTAATCTTTTTATCTTTCAAGATCATGAATTTCTTGTTAGGACACTCATTAGCAATATACCTCTTCTTAAACATCTAAAACACTTAATGTTTAAATACTTTTGTGGCTCTCTAACTTTATCTTTACCTTTAGGGTTTTCACCTTTTGGTTTAAAAAATATTCTTTCTTGTGCTTACTCATTTTGTCCTCCTCCTTGTCACTTTTCTTTTGGTTTCCATAAAAAACTTGAATGGGAACCATATTTGGAAGAACACTATCTTTTAAATTGCCTTTTCACTTTCATGGCTGTATGAACCATTTCTTCTATGTCTTAATAGTGTTGTAACTCCACCACATTAATAATTTTTATTTAAGCCATAAAGAAATCTAGCCATCGTAGCTTCTTGATCTTCCTCCATATTGACTTTAGACATAGTAAGCTTCTTCTCCTTATAGTATTCTTTGACACTCTTGAAACCTTAAGTAAGGTTTTGTAACTTTTGATATTAAATCTCTATGATAGTGATTACGAATGAATCTTTTCCTTATAATAAACTTCAAATCATCCTAAGTTATAATTAACCTCTTATGGTTTTTTTAGACATTTGTCATAAGTTGATCCCTCCAAGCCATGGCATATTTAGAGAATTCAATCATGAAAAGCTTCACCTTTTTTTTTTTTGAATAATTATAGTAATCAAATACTAATTCTATATTCTTTTCTCATTCTAAGTAAGCATCCAGATCATTTCTTCTTTGGAATAAAAGAATCTTCATTTTGAAGTTATCGAGACTATTATTAACTCTTTCCCTTCTTCACTTATCATCTTCTTTTCTGTCATCGCTTATTATTTTATCTCTTCTATTATCTCTTCTTCTATCATCCCTCATTTCATCTCTTCTATTATTTCTCTAGGATGAATTTGAGTTCTTACTCCCTCTATTATTACTATTTCATCCATCTTCCTCATATTGTCTATCATTTTGTCTTCTCTTTTTCCTCTCCCTTCTTTCATCCTTAACTCTTTTGAGCCTCTCCCCTTCAAGATGTTCTTGTATAGCTCTCATATTCACTCCCTTAAGTTGTTCTTTTATGGATTTTAATATATCATTATTATTCACATAAATTCCTGACACCTTTTAAATATAAACTTGCAAGAAAAGGTTAAATAAAGAAAAATACCTTATAAGAACACATTACTTACTTGAGTTAGAGGCACTCATACTAGTGTTTGCACCCTAGTTAAGGCTTTTACCCTAAAATGATCTCATACACTCTTACTTTTTTCCACTCTTATCTTCCTTCTTATGGTTCTTTAGGAACTAGTTAACACAACTAATAAGATTCAACAAATATAACAAGCAATTTCACTTAACAAAAACCAGTAATACAATGAAACAATGGATAATCACTTGGAATTTAGGAAAAAGAAAACACAAGGAAAGA
This sequence comes from Sindora glabra, assembly GCA_020226215.1. NCBI lineage: Eukaryota > Viridiplantae > Streptophyta > Magnoliopsida > Fabales > Fabaceae > Sindora > Sindora glabra. The sequence continues at coordinate 27,460,532 of CM035228.1, forward strand.
CATAAAGATATAATGAATACTAAGGAAATGTAATACCTTAATAAAGCAAGAAAGTTTAAGAATAATTTTGGATAAAAATTACTTTAATAGAAACCCAGTAATGAAATTAGGTAAAAATTCGGCTAAACTATAAAGATAGATCAAGGATATATCTATCTAGAATTTTTGTTAAACTTATATTAAGCATTAGCATGAGTTAACATACCATAAAAAATACTAATATTAGATTTGAAAAAATTTATTAGAAATTCAATAGAAAATTAAGATATCGAGCAATCGAAAATTTGTTTGGTTAACTTGAAAATCTAAAGATTGAGCCTGAATTTGAAATAGATCATCCTAAGTTATTTGGGCTGATTTAATTCAATATTTTTGGGCCTAAACATGAACTTTGAATTAGGAAAATTCAGGACGACAAAAGCAAAGCCCAAGTGGGTACAAAATCTTAGGTAATTTGGCAAATACTTGCAAAACCAAAGGCACTTGTTAGTGATTTTTTTAAAGTAATTTATTTAGCTCATTTTGATTGGATTTTAGGCAAAAATCTTCTAAACACTTAGCAAAAGTCGTGATCCCCATGTGCTGCCATAATAAAGCATTTTTTTACAAAATTGTAAATTAGGAAACTTGCCTTGGAAGCTTAGCATTATTAGTATTTTATATATATAGGGTTTTAGGGTGAATTTCTGCACATTTTCTTGCCCACAAGCTGGCAAAAAAAGTGCACTCTCTAGCCTCTTTTAAAAGGATTTTTAATTTCATCACACCACTCAAAGGGTTTTTCAACTTGGCTCTTCAATTCTAGCAAGGTAACTTAGGATTTTTTTTCATCTTTCTTCATGTTTTTATGGCTAATTCTTCTCCTAAACTTATAGAATTTTATTTATTTCATTAGAGTTGTTCTTTTTCTATTCAAAGGAGCTTTTACAAGTTTAAGAATTCAAGAAGTTGAGGTGAGTAACAGTTATCCCTATTCTATTGAGTTTTCTCAAAATAGAGGAAGAAATTTAATGAAATTATCATTATAAATATAATATGTGTGATGATGTTGAATGGTTGGAATTGGGAGCTGTATATATGTTATTATGATCATATTATGTTAGTATTATAGTATTGAAATGAGTTGGAGATGATTTATGGAGCATGTCTTAAAGAAATGATCATAGGAGGATTCTAGGATTAAAGTGGTGTCAGAATAGTTCCTTGACATGATTCTGCTTCTCTTTATAAGTATGGATTAGGAATTATTAAATTTGAATTCTGGACATATTAAGATCATATTTAGTGTTAGAATGATTGTATATGAAATTAGGAATTTTTGGTAATTTTTAGGTGCATGAAAAACTAAGTTAGAAGTGAAACATCCAAAACTGCCATTTTCAGAACCCTGTTTTGTGCAGTCTCGGGTTTGGGAACTATTGAGGCATCAAATGACTGATAAAAATTATTAAATTTTTTAGAAATTCTATTTAGGATGCTATTAACCTTGTTTAAAAATTTGGTGGCAATTGAAGTTGATTTGGTTACCCAAATGGTTGATTAGATTTTACAGCTCTAGTGCTGTCCGAATTTGATAACCTTAGATCTATGCTCTTGGTGCATTAGTGAATCCACGAAATTAATTGTACAACACCTAAGTTAATCTTTATTTTATATGTTAAGAATGTCATAGAAAAGTTTGGAAGAAATTTACTTCCATTTGGTATATGAAAAGTGGCTTGAATTGCAAGTGTGCACATGCTACCCTGTTTCTAAAACTGCCATTTGGGTTCTGTGTGAATAGTAATCTTGTAAAATTTTGAATTGATTTGAAGGCCCCTAGGGGTACTAAACCATGATATATATACAAGTGATTAGAGTTACAATTGTAGATATATCGGAATGAATTTGATTGTATAGAATAAATAATGATATTGGAATCATGTTGTTAATTATTTAAGTGTTTTATGTATTGTTATTAATGTAAATGAAAAAGTTGTTTGTATTACCCTCAAATACAATAATATATGGTTAAAGAAATTGAATACATAAGGATTGGAAATTTATGGAAGGTTGGTAATAATTTATCTTTGAATATATTGTTAAGAATTGACAAAATACAAATAGGTATAAAAATGGTTAGGTTTTATGGCAAAGTTGGTATTTTAACCATACCCTATGAATTTGAAATAAGTAATTGATGTTATGGCTAGCATTTTATTATCACTCACTCTGTACATAATTTGTTGGGGCAAAGATTTACATCCTTTGTAGAGAAGGAAAGGAGTGGTAAAAGTTGGAGGATAAGGTTGGTAGCTTAATACTTAGGGTGACAGGAGATAAGGTTGAACTAAAGATATAAGGAGAAGCTTATATATCAACTATTGCCATTTGTTAGAAAGATCTTTGTAACTATTATATAAAAAGATTATATTATATATAGTAGAGTTAAATTAAATTAATACTTATTTCACTTTTATATTTTACATTGTTTATTGTTATGTATTTGATTTATTAAGGTGGAAACTCCCCAGAAAATGAAACGTATAGTCACTCACTGAGTATGATAATACTCATACACTCTATTATTAATATTTTATTTATAGATTCTAAGAATGATTTGTCCTAGGAAAATTGATATCTGCATCAACGCCCTTCGTATGCCTCCATATTCCTTATCTATAAAGTTGGGCTACAAAATAGTTCAAATTAGGGGTTTGTTTGCTTTACTTCAGTATCTATACATTAATTTTGTATCTTTGTAAAATTTTAGAACTTTAGTACAACTATTTTTACATATGTAAATTATATTTTGATTTTCAAAGTGCACATGCAACAAATTTTGTTTGCCATAAATGTCTATTATTATCATAGGTAAAGTTAAGCAATAAATGTCAGAAGTCTTTTAGAGGCTTGTAAAGACATTTTTGTTAGTAGAATCATACTACTTAAATGTCTTTACGTAGATTATAATGCCAAAAATTAGGCCATGATAGGAAACAAGACTAATGACTACAAGGACTAAAAGAATTGATGAAAAATGGAATATTAATATGTATAAAAGAAACAATGAAAAGTTAATTCAAAATGGAAAGTTCAAAGATGAATTAAAGTATACAAGGAATAAGCAATTTCTTTCTTTAAACAACTTTTTTTTTACAATTTTCTTTCTTTTTGTTTTTTCTTTCACTTTGATTTTCTTTTCTTTATTCCTTTTTTGTACTTTTGATTTTTTTCTTTTGCTTTTTTTGCTTTTAGATTCACTTTCTATTGCTTTCTCTGCTTTGATTGTGCTTTTCTTTCGAATTGAACCCCTAACAATTGTATAGAACTTTTTGATGTTAATTTAATTAGGGTAATAAGGTGTTATAATTAACTACCTTAAGTTATAAGAGAGGTATTCAACTACTATACTCAACTACCAAGAGTTTAAGTAGCCTCTACCTTGCACTACTTGATTACTATAGTTGAAAATTGAACAATTTTCAAAGGCACTCAACTACAAGATTTGAATAACACATAAAAGAGTGCTCTTTACCTTTAACTACTTGACTATAATACTTGAATATTGTGCTATTTGGTGCAACATTCAAATAGGGCACTCACATACTTGAAGTTGAACCTCACGATCTTGAACTTTTTCAAATGGTTTCAAAGCATCTTTCAACTTAATTAATTTCCAATTAAAATACAAAAATGCAAATAATAATAATGGATTCAAGGATCAAACACAGAAAAAAGCTAGAACATAAAATCAAATTGATAAACTAGGTTTAAAACATGGATTGTCACATAATTATGTAAAAACAAAATAGAGGATTTCAATTTAATGAACAATGATAGACCAAACTTGAATTTAACATAAGATCAACAAGGAACAATGAAATCAACACAAGATTAACATAATCAATGACAAATTCTTAATAAAAACAATAATAAAGCTAGATCACAAAAAATTCAAAATGAAAAGAATTAAACAAAATAGCAAAGAAATGAAGAACATAACTTAAAAATCAAGAAACTTTTGATTTGAATACGAAGAAAAAAAAGAAGGATAATCATGCCACACTTTAGAATAAAGAAAGAAGGAAGTGATAAGTAAGAAAAAAATCATGCTAAAAAAGATGTTAATCCTTTGATAAGTAAGAATTAATGCTATAAAGGTTAAATCTCCTTTAATAAATTTAAAGTTCTTATTAGAACCATGAGAGGAAAAGCTCACACAAAATTGTTTGATTTTAAAATGCAAAAGTTGTAATAATAAGGAAAAACCCTTCTCAAATAGGTTCACAAAGTTAAAAGTTAACTAAGACACAAATAAGGCTATAATAGATTGATTAAACCTAAACTAATAAACTAATTAACCCAATAATATTGTCCAAAATAAAGGTGTAAAATAATGGGCTAAAAAACAACACAAACCCTAGCAATGACTTAAAAATTAAGAAATAATTCAACAATTAATTATGTACATCCATACTACTAATATTTGACTACAATATTCAAACACCATGCAAAATCCTACAAGTATTCAATTATAGTATCTAAATAATGGAAAGTAGAACTAAAACCTAACTTTAGTAGTCAAGCACTATACTCAAATATTCAAGTGTCTTTTGCCTAAGCCAAAATACACATAACCTAAGTTCCTTCATGCTTTCCGAATCTTGCTTCCTCATGTATCCAGCTTTCTCTATTAACCTTTGAAGTCCTTCTTTAATATTTTTGGCTTTAACTTTTGTCATTGGACTTTTTAGTATGTGTAATATCCTTTTTCACTTTTGGAATTCACATCATAACTCCATTTTAAATTTTATATGTGCATAATAAGAAGTCCTAGATTACTAATTTTGTTTATCATTTAGATTTCCCATTAAAAAATATCACTAGATCAATGCCCCAATGTGGGAAAAATTTATAAAGATGTGCCATTTGAAGGGATCCCAAGAAAATGCAGTTATATTAGTATTATTTATTGATAAGGAATAATATCTTCTCATCACTTATTTTTTGTCAATACATTGTAAGTGGATAGAATAAGATGGATCAAGCTAAAAATAAGTACAAACATAAGTTGTATTAAGGAAAGTATAAAAAAGCCTAGGGAAGACCTCATCAGGGAAAAGAGTCAATCTACTGAAGAGGTCACTACTCAATCTTGTAGTCAAGCATCTATCATTATCACCTTTATAGAATGCCATGATCTGTGGGTGAGATTATAGAATGCCATGATCTGTGGGTGAGATTATAGAATGCCATGATCTGTGGGTGAGAGTAAGAGTTAACAATAAGGGTAAATTCATGATAAAGGAGGGCCGATAGGTAGCCTAGTAAATAATAAGTGATATTTTCTATTTTTTTGTTAAATACGGAGTGTGTTATTTAGTCACTAGTACGTAATTAATCATATTTAATTATAATAATCTTAGAAACTTTAATTTGCTTATTTTCTTAGCACAATTATACATCAATACATTATTAATTTCACACCTTTTCGATGTGTTGTTGGCTTAACACTTTCTAAGTATTTCTTTACTTCGCAAGTAAATTTAAATTTTGAAATTTTACTTGAATTATGTCTTTTTTCTCTTTCTTTTGCTTAATAATCATTATTTTATAATTTTAAGATCCTCACCAATAATTATTTTTCATAATTTTGAGCACTGTAATATATATAAGAGTAAATGTTATTAATAAATATTTCACCTTTTAATTTTATCTTTTTTATTAGAGATATAATTAATTAAGATTTTTTTATTTTCATAAATTTCAAGCACCTAAACTTTTTCCAGAATTTTGTCATTATGTTTCAAATCTCTTCAAGAGTATTTGATTCCTTAATCAAGTCATTTTATTTATTTGCTCATTCTTTATTTTGAGAATATTCTTATTTGTAACTAATAGATTTATCATGTTTCAAGTATGTTTATTATTGTTATTGAAAACAAGATCGTCATACTTATGCATCAATCTAAATAGGAGCTTTTACAGTTGATATATAATTATTTTATTCTCTTTTGGTCAGTATTATATCTAGCAAATTTCCTATGCTCTATGACTTAATCATCTTATAAACTTCTAGTTCATATTACTTTGTATGTGGATCAATATGATTGTGTGCCATATCACTTTGACAATTACATATTTTCTCTCTTTAATTTTGTGAATATAGTTTCACATATGAACTTATATTCTTTGTCATTTTTCAAGATCATCTATATGCATTGTGATGTAGTAAAAATTTATTGTACATTCATATTTCTCTACATATAAAACTTTTTAGCTCTCGACCAATGCTAATTATCAAAAGGGACTATAATTTTTTAATTAGATGCATATAAGCATTACAACATGCAAAGATACACATCCTTTAAGATAATAAAAGGAATCTTATTTCTTAAATTAAAAACTTTGGACATTAAAATTATTCTAGCCAAGTTATTTTATAGATGAACATCCTTTAGGATGTTTTACAATTATTCCTCTTAGAATATAATAATCCTCAAAGACTTTAGATATAAATCTATTAGCATTATTAAGATATATTATCTTAATTACATAACTAAGAAATTATTCTAAAAGTCAAATTTTTTGAGCACAAGTTATCTTACAAACACTAAGTTGAGTATTAACAATAAATTAATATGTAACTAAAATCATAACATATTCAAATAGCCTATATATGTCACTTTGTATTCATTCCAAAAATATTAGAAATACGATCCTAACTTTAGTTGGTAATGGCTTTGATGCCTTTATAATTAAATTGCTTTGAAAACAAATATCATATTAAATTTATAAAATTGAAGAATCTTCTTGTTCAATAACCTTATGAATTTTCGGTAACCTTTCATGTCATTATTGATCTAAGATAAACCATCCAATCATGCTATATAGTAAAATTATTTTGGCTACTGAACTTTTAGCTCACATTTCTTTCAATTAACTTTGTATATGTATACTACATATAATAAATTTTCTAACATATTTTTCTCATTTGAGACAACTATTATAATATAAAGATATTTGATGTGCATGACGTAATATACCAAAATTATATTAAAATTAGTGTATTGAAAAATAATGTTATATAGTGGCACCACCAGATTGTACCCTTAGTGATCCTTTAATTTTACTTTTTCTAAATGATTTTCTAACAATATATGTACAATTATTGAATTATGCAATGAAAAATGTGAAAAACTAATGCAAACAAAATGCAATATAATAAAATAGAATGTTGTGTAGAAATAGAATGCAATATATATGTTGTATAATGTATGTTGTATGCTATTTTATGCAATGTGTGCAATGGAAAATGCAGAATTGGGGGGCTTGGTTGCATGAATTTAAATAATTGATAAGCATAAAAATTAAGATTAAAATAGAGGTAAAATAGAAATAAAATAGAAAATAAATCAATAGAATCAAACAACCGATTCAAGAAAATTGAGAGCCTTAAATTGGATTAATTATAGATCAATTAGGATTTAACTTTTTCTAATTAATTCTTTAACCTTGGATTACTTGGAACCCTTACAATAATCCGTGAATTCTATGCTAAACAATTGCCTATGATTTGATTAATTAAGATTGGCTAATTAAGTAACCACTATAATTTCTATGCTAGATCAAAATTGATTTAATGACAGAATTCGGTTAAATTGAGAAATTAAATTAGAAACCTTTAAATTAACCTCTCAACCCTTTGACCCTATACGTGAAAATGTGATTTACCAACCATAATTTATCAACAAAATATTAAAGAAATCAGAAATCACAAGGAAGCATATCAATTATACCAAATTAATATCCAACACAAGTAATCTTAATAATTCATCATAAGTGAATAGGGAAAGAAGAAAATTAATTAAGAAATGTCAACATTATAAATCATGATCTTATAATCCTTAAAAAGAGAGCTTCAATCTCCTTGAATTAACCTCAGAAAATTAGCCCTCCATTGATGAAGAATAAAAAAGAAATAAGAAGAAGAGGAGGAGAGTTAGCTACTGGATTTGTTGAAATTCTGAGTGATATGATTTGTTACCCTCCCCCTCATCTCTATTTATATCTGATTCTATAAGTTTTATCAGATATTCTATAAGTTTTATCAGATATAAATAGTATAGAATCCTAATCTTAGTCCTCTTAGGATTACAAAAATTAAAGCCTTGTTGATCCTACTCCTATTAAGATTATAAAACTTAGCAATTTCTTCTAGAAGGTCTAGCAGTGAAATCTTGTTGGTTTGACTTCCATCTGATGAATAACCCCTAAAATGATGTAGTTTCACTAATCTTTTAATTAAGTTATAGGCCTAGGTCTTAGCAAAATTTGAACACTGATTTCACCTTAATCGGATCTTTATAATTCCAAATATAGCCTAAATACCAAAACTGCTTCAGTTAGGACAAAATTATACCTTCAACTTCTTGGCCACTTTTGACCTCCAAATGTCCGAGCTAGGCTTGGACCAAAACATAAAATTTGTAGATATCTCTTTTAGCTTTCCATTAGTATAAAGTTTGCTTCAATCCGACATCCAAAGCCAAGTTATGACTGAAAAGCAAAAATAGTATCAAAATCCAGCATTTACCAAATAAATTTAAAAACTTGTAAAATTAATCGAAAATTATAAAACAAGGCTTATTTTATAAAATTAAACATATGTAACACAGGAAAAATAAAATAGTAAATACTTTTCTCATCAATATTCAATATTTTATTGTCTCAATATAGTATTTATTTCATCATATGTCCTTAAAATATAGTAAATATTTTCAAGACTTAATTGACAATATATATTTATAAGCATTGTATATCTCCTAGTAAAATTATATTTGCTACATAGGAGTCTTTAATTAACTTTGAACTACCAAGTATTATGTTGAGATAATTTTCATTAATTATTAATTGGAAAAAATTGTTTTCTATTCTTAAGATTGATGTGCATTGTTGTGCTATCCATAAAAGATAAATATTTAATATTAATCTAATAAAAATGAAATTAGCCACTATCATTACCTATTAAATTATTAAGTCCTTCTTTAAGATGTATAAAGAAATTTGTCATAATAAAATGTGTTATATCATAAAAATTATGTTTAAAAGCATCATTCTCATCATTAAAATTGGCTTCATTTTATTTCTTTTTAAAGTAGGACTTAGTAGTAGTTCCACAAGATGTTTTGACATACATTAGATACATAGGCAATGTCTTTCATACCACCTTGGTAACATATACTTTCAGAAATTTTAATGACCTTTCACATCACATTGATAACATATATTTTTAGAATCTTTTAATATCTTATTATACAGGCTTTTTTCATCACATTCTTTAACTTTTTGTGATGAAAACTAATCTTATGATTATTTGTACTATTTTTATAACCACCATATTGCATAAATTAAGTTGTTCTTTTCCACATACATATTTACAATTGTCACCTTGTTCATATTTAAATCTTTTAATCATCAAGACATTTAGTTTTAGGTACGTAGTAAAACTAGTTGTATATGTTTCATGCTTTTTCATTAAAAACTTAAAATTTTATTTAACCACTAGAAGGCATGAAATCAATTGCTTTAGGAAATGTAATGAACTAATTGTATGGATTTCATATCTTTTATAAAAAAAAAAAACTTTTGATTATTGATGCATTTACTTCAAGGAATGTAATAAGACAATTTAGATAGGTCTCATATTTTTCATCAAAAACTTATTATTATATTTAGTCATAATAAAGTATAAATGGAGAACCACTTTCATAGGGATAAAAGAGAGATGAAAACAAATATTATTACAAAATAGTCAATAGATATTGAGTGTTTAAGCCATATTGGAGAATGACCAACGTTTTATCAAGCATCATAGTATATATGGTTTCAACCTCTATTTCTAAATTGCTGTAAAATACAACAATGTCAGCTTTTATTTCATGAAAACCAACATCTTTTATGTTTCTAGAATATTGAAAAAAACATTAAATATCGTTTACTTTCTAACAATTAACATTTAATAGACATAATAACATATTAGTTCATCTAAATAACTAACATTGTATATGAAGTCACCTCACGCACCTAAACCTTAAACCTTGACCTCCAGCTCCTCACTCCCTTATCCTAAACATTAACCATATCCTTATGCCTTAGACTTTAGTTCTTTACTCCCTCATCCTAAACACTAACCCTATCCCCATATACGTCACTCCTCCATCCTTTCTATTTCCTATGTACTCCTAACTAGATATAGAAAGCAAACATTTATTACTTTAAGGAATCACAATTTAAACAACTTTAAAGAATAAATTGAATAACAATATATTGAAAATGGTGAAAGTGTATATATAATACTATAACAAGAAATAGGTGATTTGCTAAATCTATTTTGATACGTATTGTTTAATATATGATGTTTACATTTCTTAGAAATTTTTTTTTGAATATAATATCTATAAATGAAATAAGCATTCATAAAAAATTAGTGTATAAACATTTACATATAAATAAATAGTAGATATTATGAAAGAATATCAAAGAAGATGAATGAAATCAAATTTCTTACTTGTGCAAATTTATAAAATTTGCATAAAAAATGATAGGTAACAAAATAAGATTAAATAAAAAAAGAAACTAAACTACAAAAATAAATATAAAGAAAAAAATACTCACATTTACGTTATGTGCTTTTCTATTGAGTGTTAAACCTCATATATGTAGCCAAAGGTTTTTTAAGCTTTAGTCTTGCAAAATAATTAGTAAGAAAAAGCATAACATCAATGAGAATCATCTTAAAGTTGAAAGGAGAGCATGCTCTATTAGACAAAGAATAATTTTAAGATTGAAAGGATTTTAGGGTGAAAATTGTAAATGGCATCATGTTTCACTCTTTTTTTATTCAACTCATACTATGCTTTAATATTTTCATTTTCTATTCACACTTATAGCCTAAGTTTACATGACGATTTGTAAAATTAACTGACATTTAAATATAATATTAAAAATATAATATTAGATGTACCATTATCTATAGTACAACATTATCATCCTATTAAGTAATATTAAATGCTAGTTTTTGCATAAAAATCGATGTCTTTGTAAATGATTTTTAATAAAAAAATATATTTCTTTTCTTTTGAGCAACTTTTTCTATATGCATTTCGAAACAATTGCAATAGCTTTCCAAAATCATTCTAGAATGATAAGATACAACAAGCATATATATTTGACTAAAATTAATCCAATTGTACACATCATATGTACTATAATTTATAATTTCTAGTTTATATCAAACAAGAATCTTAAAACACAATATATATCACATATATATATACGCAACAATATTATATGTCTAAATCTTGTAAAGTTGTTTATTTAAGTGACTCTAAGTGAATTTAGTAGCAATAAAATTCCTTTTTTAATTATGATATTCTTCTTATATAATTAAATAGACACAAAGAGCAATAAATTAAATATAAATGAAATATTAGAAATGAGATGTTCTATTAAGCAAATTAATTTTATCATTTTATTTATTTCTATATTAGTACATAAACATATAAAAGGAAAAAATTGTTATTTACAATGAACAACAGATTTTGTATTTATAATTAAGATACATAGCATCCTTACACAAATCAAAAGAAAAAGTGGCTATTCTTTGCTCCTAATTCCTTCATATTGCTTAATTGCTTCATTTGCTATAAGCCACTAATTGTTCCTATTTTTTATTGCAAGGATATGCTAACTGCTTGCTTTATGTGTTATCTCAAACTTAGTAAAATAAGTTTTATTTGTTCTTTGCCAATCGATATTATCTATTGTTAGGTTATTGTTCTAGAATCACTCAATGTTTCATGCATAAATGTAAAATATGGTGGTGCAAAAATTCTTAAGTTTTGAAAAGCACCAAAACACATGCCTCTATGAACCATGACTCTTAAAATAAGTAGAAACATGATTTATAAAGATGCAAATTTTGATGGTTTACTGTAACTCACTATTTCTGCATAATCATATGCTGCTTTTATACATGAAATATTAAGAGATTCTAGACTAATAACCCACCATTGAAGTGTGTCAATTAACAAAAATAGGATAAATAGAACTTATTTTACTAAGTTTGAGATAGGACATAAAGCAAGTAGCATGTCTCCAAAATTGCATTGAAACTTAGTGATAGATGAATGTACCAAATGAAGAAATCAAGTACCTCATTAAAGACAAAATCAATGGAATGAAACGCTTGAAAAGCCTTTTTTTATGGAAGAAGAGCTATCTTTATAGATCACTAATTTATTTCAAATAGAAATGGAGAGCCCTACTTATACGTCAAAAGTAAAACAATTAAACATTAATTTTAATTTAAAATTAATGTCTTAATTTTGAACACTTATGATTGTATTAACTTAAGACATTGATTAAATGATAAAATGATAGTAAAATATTGATAAATTGTCACAACAATGAATAGGGCATATATGATGGTCACTAAAAACAAACCAACATTTACAAGTTATGAAGATTGAAATGGTCTTTAATGATAATCATAAAAAAAAATCGATGTTTTATGTTGTTTCCTATTATGCTTAATTCTTTTTAGACTTCAATTTCATTTAGTTAAATTTCTTCATAAATTCATTCATTTAGATATTTTCACTTCTTTAGTTTTTCATTTAGACTTCTTTATAAATTCATTCATTTAGACATTTTCAATTTCATTCATTTAGACTCCTTTGTAAATAGCATTCATTTATACATCCTTAGAGTACTATAGATTATGTCATCATATTAGATGTTTATTAGTCCCAAAAACTAATATTTTTATGTTTGTCATTTCTTAGGTAAAGGCCTTTTGATTATTAAAGATTTTTGTTATATAAATAATCGAATATGAAAAGAAAGATATTTTTGAACCAATTTATCACAAAATATTATATTTGTTTTTGATATGTCTTATCTTTGCTAACCTGTTAATGTAAACCAAATGACTAATATAGAATTTGAAATAAAAACAATACAATATACATATAAAGAAAGAAAAATGGTTTTGCAAATTTACAAAATTTTATTGCTTTGTTCATAATGAAATTACAAATTGATGAATAAAAAGAAATAATATCTCTAAAAATTTATATAAAATAAATATGCTAAATCATCAATAAATGAAAATTACACATTTATATATGAATACATAAAAATAACTATGTATCAAAATCTTTACCCTTGATGCAAAATCCAATGTTATTGCTAAAATTTCTCCTATTATATATGGAAAATGAGAAATTATGTAATGAGAGAGCACTAAAAGTCAAGGTTATCCCATTGTACACTTTCTTGATGAAAATAGAGTGAGAGATAAGTAGCTATTCCATTAACTAACTTTTCCATCCCACAATCACCTAGTGGGAAACAAAAAAGTATACAATGAGAGAGAAACAAATGTTAAGGTTCTTCCATTGTACACTCTCTCAATGAAAGTGAATTAAAATATTAGCAGTAATATTATGTATTAAACTTCTCATACTTAAGAGCATATTAGAGAGATTTTAGAAGAGTTCATATGGAAAGACAAAATTAGAGCAAAGATTTATAGATAAAAAATCGAAGTTAGTTATTAAACAAAGTAGGCATCATATGCTTTTATGATTTCTAATGTGACTCTTTAAATGGCTTTTGGATAACAGATGTTAATTATGATTAACATCTTATGATTTTGCACTTTTCAACTAGATTTTTGAATATCTTTTAGATGAGGGGTATTTAATAAAACTAACATCTCATCCTTTACAATTTTTAATGTGACTTTTAAAATGCATTTTACATGATAGTTAATTAAACAACCAACATATGTCAATTTTTTGTCCGTCATCTTAAGTTTTTGTATAATTTCAAAAATGCCACCAATTAAAATGAATGTCAATTATTTTTGTAAATTAATAAATATCAACCAATGTAAATTAATTCGAAAGTAGTGATATGATACAATTGATAAAGAAAAAAAAGGAAACAAGAATATTAAATGAAATTTTATTTCATCAATTTTATTCATCTTTCTTTTTAAATTAGTTCAAGGAGAAGAAAATCTTTTAACTTTTGAAATACTTTATTTTCAATCTTTGTTAAAGATGATGCAAAAAGAAAACCATTACCTCATGATAAATAATTCTTATCTTATATAGTAAAGAAGTTCTTTAGTATTATATAAATAACCTTCACTATCTTGGCAAGGAATAAGAAGAGGGTAACATAGATCTAAACTAGAAAACCAACATGTAGCATCAATGATAAATCATTGGAAGAGAATACATAATAGAAAGATAAAGATCATCTTTGTTTCTATTTCAACTAGATGGAAGATCTACAATTGTCTAAAACTTACATAAACAAAAAAAATTATCTTTTGACTCATATTTAAAAAATCACTTGACTCGTTATAATTGAAGCTTTAAATTAAAATAGATAAGCATTGGAAAACATTTGTCCATCTTTCTAAATCATAACCAATAAAATTCAAAGTTAAACTATTAGATTGTGATGCAAATTACACACATAAATATGAACTTTTAAAACAAATATGCATAAGATTATAAATACATGTTTGTATAGATGTTAACAAGATATGATAGGAGAACAACCACCCAATTTCATTGCAGGTATGCTTTTACAAAATTTCAACACTTATTGAAAATAAAATAAATTTGTAAGAGAAAGTAGATTATAGTCTACGCAAAGCCATATTAGACTAATGCAATAATAAAGATTATAACTTTCGATCATCAAAAGCATGAGCTAAAATAAAATTTCAAATTTCCAATTGAATCAGTTATTAGATCAAAAAGAAAATTCTCCACTTGTTTAATCCATCACAACCTTTCAATTTTACATATCAAATCAAATCAAGGTACCTATACAACTTCATATTAGCTATAATAATAAAATATAAATGAATAAAATAGTATATAACTTCAATCCCAATATTCAAAAATTTTTAAATAAAAGTTAAGAATATGATGAAAGCAAAGGAAATATAATTTAGAAAATAAAAAAAGAACTAGAAACTTAAAATGAATTGAGTTTCATATTGATAACATATTATGAAATAAAAGTAGAATAGTAGAAAATAAAGAAAGAGAATTGAATAAAAGGAGGAGTTTCTCTTATTTTTAAATGCATACAATCCTTTATATAACATTTGCATATATAGTCCTAAGATAACAATTAATCAATATCACCAATTGATATACTAATTAATGAGTATTGTAAATGTGGGACCTCTATGTATTTGCTTAAGATTGCTAAATTAATATGTTTTTGATGATGCTAGCATTTAATCCATACATTAAGATGCAAAGATATGTTTAATGTGCTATTTCAATTTAATCTCTTGCCCAATTGGTATTTTTGTTGATATCTTTACTGTCAAATTAATTTCAAAACATGTTGAACATGTTTTTTTTTATAAAATTGGAATTAATTTGATACATGGAAAAATTTTGAATAGAAAAGAGCAAGATGACTGGTTAAAAAAACTATTTACTCTTAGAATCTATCAAAGATAAAATTCTAACTTAGTTTGATATGGTGTGCTATTTAGTTTGGAATTTGTTTGGCTTACTGGACTATAAGCAGTTTACTATAATACATTTTTAATTCAATTGCCTTTTTCTACTAGCTATATAATTCCAACAATGCTTAACATATTTTATTTGGAAATAATATAACTTGTTGAACCATGCAATATTTTATTAATATATATATCTAGTTTTTGTTTGAAGCAAAGTTTGAAAGTCAAACTTAATTCCATTTATATTTAATTTGTTTAAAATAAAGTTAGTTTGTGGTTTGGATAAAAAAAGAAAGCTTATTGGTTTTAGTCCAGTTGCTTCTTGTTTCAGTATAAATATGACAAAATCATTTCCAACCATGCTTCACATGGATTTTTACTGAAAATGGAATTGATTTAATTTATGAAATGTTGCTCTTTTCCTTTTGTGTGAAAATTTGGAGTTTTGGACTATCAAAATATTAATTTTTCCAGGTTGCTCTTTCAATTCTATACTCTATCATATTTGCTATTTTGTAGAATTCTTGAATATTATAGCTTGCTTTTTTTTATTGCTAACTAAGAGCTAGAACAACATTTTTACTTTCATTTGTGACTAGAATGAAATAACAAGCAAATAGTATAGTACAAAAATGGATGTTTCAACTACCAAAATTCAAAATTTTTGAAAGAACAAGCAAAATGTACTTTTATAGTACTAGTTGAAAATGACATATTAAGACAACATATGAAAGAACAAGATCTACACATTTCACAATACTAAAAGTTAATGTGGCTAAACAATGACACTTCTAAAAGAGCAAGTAGTAAGAAGACTAAAAGCAAGAGAAGAAGTATTTTAGGATGAAGTTGCTCATTAGAATTTGTGCAATTTCCAATAGCTGAGTTCTTCCTTTAGCTACAAATAGAGGATCACGCTTCATTATTCATAAATCTAAGCATCTCTTATTCTTTCCAAGAAGATGAATAATCTTCTTTCTTGAGCTTCATTTGCAAATCTGCACTATTAGATTTTATAAACCATTGTAATCTCCTCAAGAGACAAACCTTACCCTATAAAGGTTTACTAGCTAGGATGAAGTATGAAAGAAATACTTGTGGACACCTTGTAGTTAGGTTGCGAGAAAGGAAATCCTTAAGTATTGAGGTGGGATTCTTTGAGTCCTTGGAAGATAAAAGTGAAAGTGTATTGGGCTTGTTTAAAAAAAAAATTGATCTTAGTAGAGTGAGGTAGACCTAAAGAGATGATTCTTCTTTTGGACAATCAAACTACTATAACATTGGTATTATCTTCTCTTTCCCTTCCTATTTAATTACTTGCTTTTTATTGCATATCTTTACATATTATTTACTTTCTAGTTGCTTTTTGGGAGTTACAAAAAAGCAAGTATTTTATACTCTTAATTGCTTAAATTTTTGAACACCAATTCACCCCCTCTTAGTGTATTTTTGTCTTATCAAGTGTCATTGATTGATACTTATCACTAATTGATTATAATTATAAATCAAGTAAGACTTAATTACAATAACTGATAAATAAATCAAAAATATTTTTTGAACATCACATAAATAAATATTTATAGCACATTTGTTGTTTTTAGCATTTGACCACAGCATTAATATAACAACCAAGGGTTATTTATTGATAAATAGATGAAGTTTACAACTTTACACAAGTTTATTTGAAATCCAATCAAAGGGGATCGGAATCACTTGCCACTACTTATTATATATACAAGATTTCATCCATGACAATCTTCTTTTATTAGTAGTATGTATTACAACTTTCATATAATGCGTCTCTTCACCTTCATTCACCAGTTATTCATCAACAACATTGTTCATAGAATGTAAGCGCTTGCCACGTCTGGACCCCGGTTAGAATAACAAGTGTAGCTGCAGCTGCGAGGGAAGCAAAGGTCCAGGGCGATCTAAAATGAGTATAATAAGCCCTAGCAAACCAAGTCTTGAATTTGCATTTGTAGTGTTTCTCCATTTCCCTTCTCACCTTCCAGTATATCTTCCGATTAAGCACCAACAAATGACTTATGTTGTCAAACATTTCGACCACTTCTTTATCGCTTCCCAGCGCATTCTGAAGTATGGAGGCCGATCTCAGCTCCTTCACATCCTCCTCGCAATCAATGAGTGAGTCCAGAAGCTCTACATACGAACAAATGTTGAAGTCGTTGTCGAAATCTGGACACATCTCATACGCTATCAAGTTGTACAACATCGGAGCTGTCGAATCGTGCACAATGAGCGGAGGAAGGTACAGGTAGCCTGCAAACAAGTGAGAGCAAAATGAGATGTTTTGCAGGCTTGCATTCTTATCTCTCCTTACTCGAATCCCTGCTGCTTTAAGATCCGCTATGTTTCTATGCGTTGGCCACCAGCTTTTCGGATCATTCTTCCCACTGATTCCCTCAGTCTCTTCTGGATCCTTTGAGGTTTTTGAAATCAGACAACAAGGAATGAATTTTTTGAGACTAATGTTGCACTTGCAAACTCTGCAGTTGCAAATGCAATTTAGCACCTTGCAAGTAGCACAATCTTGACTATGTTTTGCCAAGATGTACTTGCGCATATAATCCAGAAGATGAGTTGGATTTTCCCCCCATAATATTCCATATTGTGGCACGCCGGCTGACTGGGAGCTTTTTCTCGGGTTCTTGAGCGGGGTCAGGAGATCTTGCATTTTGCAGAAATTCTCCATGGATTGCTTCAACTCTTTAAGATTATTGGTCAACAGCTCCAGCAACCTGTATGGAAGTTGATTCTCCAGCAACAGCAAGTCTTTCTGCACAAGAAGCATCTGGTCGATCTTGATCTTCAGCTTTTCCGGATTATCAGCGTTTTTCAGAAAGTAAAGCACAGCACACCCATCGATGAACAACAACCAAGCAAGTTCGTCATCGTCCAAGTCTCCGAATTCTCGGAGCGCATCTTTGTGGTATAACCCCTTCAATTCCACGATGTTTTCTCTAATTTTCTTGTACAGCTTTTCATCGTTTTCTTGGTGGCTTTCTCCGACGTGTGCGGCTGCCCACATCTTCTTGTAGTGTTCTCCGAGTGGCAGCTGCTCCGGTTTATGATGGATTGGACCAAATGACACCAACTTAGGTTTGTAATGCCTCGCAAACTGCTTGCGTTCCTTCAGAAATGGCTGAACCTTCTGGATCTTTGGTGGCTTCGGAGAACGATCAACAAACTCTTTCTGGGCTTTTTTTAGATCATTATAAGTGAGTTTGGATTCCATAGAGAAATCAGTGAGAGGTTGGCGGGTTATGGAGGCTGAGTCTGAGCTAATATTAAGACTACAAGGAAAGAAATAGTGTGAATATACAGAATTGCTGGGAAACTAAGAACGTACGGGAGGAATACGTGATCATTTAGCTTTGTAACCTGTTTAAGTTTGGAACGAATGCATGCTTGCTGCTTTTATCCTAGAATAGTTATTAGGTTGCTGCCTTCATAAGATAAAAATATTGGTGGCAAGAATTGTGTATTGTTGTCAACTAATTAAATATAAATATTGCTTGACTTGAACCCGCGGTTACCTTCTAATTACGTCAAATGGGAACTTATCAAAGGAAAATTAACAACTGATGCTCAGATTGTAAATAGGAAGCTAAAGCATTCTTGTCCCTTAGTTTTTGCATTTTATATATAAAGTTACTCATTGTTTAAACCAAAATTATTATTTAATTGGTTTCTCACTTATTTATTTTGTATCAGTATAACTTTTCAGAAACTTTAGTGTTAAGTCTAGATTAAAATGCAAATTAATCCCTTTTAACTTTAGGTAATTTTATTTAATACTAAAAACTACTAATTTTTGTAATCATCCATCAAAATTCTCTATAAATGGTATATTACACCCACATAAGGCCTTTTTCACATTGCTCTTGAAGGAATTTAAGAGTCATATATATCAACAAGAAAATAAACATGCCAATGTCCACAGCCATGTTCTTTTTTATTCTCAATCTAGACAAGTGAATTATGCCAAAATAATCAAAATATACTCAAAATTAAGAAAAATAATATATATATATATATATATATATATATATATATATATATATATATATATATATATATATATATATATATATATATATAAAAGAATTGGATTGCTCATAAATTTGAGTCATAGAATCTCGGTATTATACTTGATTCTTTTACAATATTTTGTGTCAAACTAAATATGTTTGCCCCCTCAAAATTGCACAAAATGTTGTAATTTAACACTTATGAATAAATTTAGTAAATGATTGCAAAAAATGATAATTATGAACTTCCCCAAAGTTGTAAGCTTACATAATCATAATTACAAGATGAAAACTTTTACCATTTACATTTTTGTGAAACTGCTTAGGGAAATTACAAGTTTGAATGCACACACACATAGATACACAAACAAATTTATGTATGCAAATATATATATATATATATATTTATATGTATGTATGTATGTATGTAGCATCACTTACAATTTTTGATAAAAATGTGCAAATTAAATACATCGATGTGTCTTCAGACACGCATTTGGTATGGTATGTTAAAAAATTATGAAGAGAAAATTGTGTGACAAAGTTGTAAGTTTACATAATCATAATTACAAGATGAAAACTTTTACCATTTACATTTTTGCGAAACTGCTTAAGGAAATTACAATTTTGAATACACACATATACAAACAAACTTATGTGTATATATATATATATCACTTCTCGATAAAAATGTGCAAATTAAATACATTAATGTGTCTTCGGACACGCGTTTGGTGTGGTATTTTAAAAAATTATGAAGAGAAAATTGTGTGAAAAACAGTTCAAAATATTCATCTCAGTTCTCAGGGTTTGTTTGGAATTAATGAAAAGTAAGAGGTAAAATGAAAGGTGAGCTGAAAATTATTTATAACTGTTTGGAAGGGAAGTACAATGGAAGGAGGGATTGGACTGAAAACTGCGGTGGGACCTACGCAGGAAAAGTTTTATTCCAAAATTGAGAAGAGAACTCAGGTGGAGTAGGCTTAAGCCATTAATTTTTCAAAATTTTCCACATTAGTTGACAAGTAGGATGGGGTTGCTGTCCTCTTATAGAAAATTTTCCAATTCATTGTTAATTTTTATATATTGTTTCAAGTTATTGATAAACATGTTTTATTTGGTAATTAAATAGAGATATTCTCTAATTTAATGCTATGATGATCATGTGTTTTTGGAAAGGTTGCGAAATTTTTCTATATTGATGTGAAACAAAATTTAAATTAAAAGTAATTTTATCAATAACTTATGTGATATATTTATTACAAAATACTAAATGCATTTGATTTTATAGTTTATACACTTAAGTGCAATCACATGCATCCTAAAAGATAATACAAATATATAAAATTGATAAATAGTTGAGATTGGTTTAAGTAATAAATGCACAATGAATGATATATTATGATAAAATATAATGAATGTAACATAACTACAAAATTCTAATTTAAATTAGATATTCAATGAATTAGATGTCAATTTTGAATTATCATTTTATCATGTGTCAATAATTAATATTTTATAATATTGAGTATAAAATCATTGTAGAAAATAAATATTATGTCAATTCTTATAATGAATAAATCATCATCGTTTTTTATTAGTCACACAACTTAACCAATTACAATTAAATGTGTTAATTTTTAGCTTTATAACTATCGTTAAAAATTAAAATTTAATGTCGTCCTATTTTATTAACCAATGTGGAATGTGTTATATAGTACATCGGTGATTTAGATAACTGATGTTATATTATCTTCCACCAACTAAAAAATTAAAAAAAAAAAGGCCCATTCCTTCACCTTCTCCATTTTGTATAATGTCTTAAAACACTTTTTACTATATTACTTTTCAACTTGAAATATATCCAAAACCCCTAAAACCACAATACTCTAACTTTATAATACATACACACCCTAAATGGAATCGAAAATAATCTACATTTCATATTAATTATAGTAACAATCCCAAATTTAGCATATGCAATTCATAATAGATATAAGTCAAATTTTCTTTTACCTTAATTCCATACAATTTGGATATGAGATTAGAAAATACCTAATGATTTGCATCATTGAATAATATACGTTTAGAGCATTTTCAAATTGCAAGAGGAATAAAGTAAGTAAATGAAAATTTAATTGTTACCACAATTACAAAGAAAATGTTTATCATGGTAAAAGAAAAATTACTTTCTAATTTGTCATAAATATTATTCTTACTAAGCTTTTTTAATTCATTGTTGATGCACATTTTTCAAATATTGGAAGTAATTTTCAAATATTTAATTAACCTTTTCTTACCTACCAATTAAGTTGAACACATAGGAGAACTCAAGATGCTCACACCTTTATCATTTCCCCCACAATGTAGAGTGTTACAATAAGAAAAGTTGTTATTTTTAACGGTCATAGCCATTGATAAAACAAAAATTGACTATCAAAAATAAAATTATTGATAATAATCCGATTGTCGATAATTGTCACAACAAAGGGTGTCATAAATTTTAATATCAATAGTCATTATTTGTTACTAATAATTTTTTATAATTATCAACAGTTTTGATCGTCATAATAGATGATTCTAATTTTTTACGACCAATTGCATTCAAAAGTAATATCTTTATTGACATGTTTGATTGTCAAAAATGATTATTTAATAATTTAATTTAAAACTATTAGTGATAATCATTGCTTTTCAAAATTTGTAATCATTTTTTAACTAATTTTTTACTAACATTTTTGGTAATAAAAAAGTTACTTAATAAATTTAATTCAAAATTATTAATGATAGTCATCGACCGTCAAAATTTGTAATCATTTTTTTACTATAACTTCTATTAAAATATTTGGCCATAAAAAATAATTACCTAATAAATTTAATTCAAAATATTAATAATGATCACTAATCGTCAAAATTTATAATTATCTTTTTTAGCTATAACTTTTATTGATATATTTGACCATAAAAATAATTAATTAGTTTAATTCAAGATTATTAGTAATAATCATTTATTGTTAAAATTTAGAGTGATTTTTTAACTTATCATGATCATAATTAATTATTATCATTTTTATTAGATGATTATAAAAGTCCCATGAATTGGTTCAAACCACTTATGTAATATATGTTGCTATAACATATTACATTGTATATAAGTAATAAATGGATTATTATAGAAAAAGGAATGTTCCTTTAGTATAATCCATAAACAACTGTAATATGTCATTTACAATTGTCCTATATAGACACATATTGTTCCTTGTCGCTAAGTACGCATGGAAAAAAATGCATTCTCTCGGACAATTAGAGAGATATAGGACCTGAGGCTTAAGCTATCACCCAATAAAATACTTTTGAATGCACAATGCCTTTATAGATCTATCTTTGATAGCATATCATCCTTCTTGTTTGTTTTCTTCAATACTCACAATTCAACCACAATTATATTTGGTAAATGCCATCATCCTGAAGAGTAAATGGACAAATAGTTAGTATGAATGAAAAAAAAAAGATATAGTGCCTCACTTAAGGAGAAGAAGATAGAGTACTAAACTTTGTTAGGATTGTCTCATTGTGAATGACATTGATATCATTGTTAGGATTGTCTCATTGTGAGTACTAAACTTCTATCTCTTAGTTGCGTCCAACTGTTATCCATTTTATTCTTAAAATTTTAAAAATCTGTACCAAAAAACAAGTATGAGAAACTTTATTATATTTCACAACTCACTAATAGCATGGCTAACCAAAATATAAAGGAAAAAACCATGCTTTTCTGCTTATGGTCAGTAAGATCAAAGCATCTTCTTATACTACTCTAATTCTTTAAGAGCTTATGTGGTGAGGTTAATGAAAGGCATGGAATTACATTATGGTGGATAGAATTTGGGTTCTGGTGGATAAAAGTACTGAACCTATGCTTCTGATAATGTGAAAAGGAAAGATACATAAGGCAGAAAGGCTATTGATAAAATGAGGAATATTAAATGGACACCTGAGAATCCTCTCGTACTCTTAGGTTCCGGGCAGTTGGATCCAGAAAATCGTTGATGACCTACAAAACAAGACACCCATCAAGATACAAACACATTTTTAGGTATCAACACAAGCAATTATGCCTTATTTACATTAACAATTTTTATAGCTCTGCAGTCCATATGGACAGCAGAAAAGATTCCTTTACTCATTTTTGTGAAACAGTAGAAGAGCACATTCATAACAGTAGAGTTCACTGAAAATAAAAATAGAAAAAATCAGAATATATTACTTTTGATAACTTGTGCTACTGATATTCTGCTCATAAAAAGAGAAGTTTTACTATACTTTAAAAAAAAGCTCTGCATTTATAGAATGTACTTGTCTTGCCCATTCTTATCCTACATTTTATTATTTGACTATAGGTGCTGGGAAAAAAAAAAAACTAACATATAAACCATTCACATCAAAATATATTAACATACTTAGTGAGCTACTTACTGTACTATAACAAGTCTATAATCTTACCCACCTAAACAACATTATTAACAGTCACGTGGTGAAGTCAATTCTAGCTTGTCACTTACGTGGCACTGTGGCTCAGGTAATCACCACCATTACATGACTTTTCAAATCACACCTTAAAAAAATGGTTTAGAAAAAAGTGACTTTGGGATGACAATTATAGAAAAAGGGTCTCAGACAATTTCTCACCCAAACAAACGTGATATACACAGTAGACTAAAATCAATCGAAGTGTTAGATTTTTATTAATATTATCAATTTATTGCAAAAAATAGCATCACCGCATCCTTTTTCAAAATTTTCACTTGAGCCATCATTTATGTAATAATGACTCTGCCAAGCATTGTTCTGTGAATGATATTCCACAATTTCCATCACACAGAAAGCAGACATGCTATCAAGTTTATTCAAGGTCCATATACCGAATACCAACTCTTATTCATTCCCCTGTTTGCTGAATTTTCCTCAGCACATAATGGAAAATGACAGAATTCTAGAACCCTTTCAGCAAAATGGACTCCAAATCAGAAAAAAAGAAAAAAGAAAAATAAAACAAAAGGAAAAGATAGTCACTGTTTGAGAACCAGATATCCATTCACATAATCTATTAAGAGTGCCAAATGCACCTTAGGAAACATATTTTAAACCAAAGGAATCCTGAAGCATTCGTTTGGATCAAATTAACTTTTTCATAAAAAATAATCTTCCCATTTCTAATATAGTTATTAGAAATCCCAAATCAGTATGCATAGTAAACCAATAACTTTCCCAAATGTAACTCAGTTTAGACAACTGAACAAAGGTGGGCATAAAAGATGCATGTTTTCTAATGCAATTATTTTATATCAATACTAAATTTTATTTGGTTGGGTTGGGAACCAGATAATGAATGCATCTATGGCTATCATCGTTCCCACAACACAATGGACTTTGAAGTTTCTTGCAGGAGTTTACTGGCAATTTGACTGCAACACTTTTTTTGTTTAAACATTGGTTACATTTAAAATTTGTACATAAATACAACAGCTATTCATTTGTTAATTAGAGTATATTGTTTTAAATGTAGTGACAAATAAGTTTGAATTTAAAATCTAAAATATCTTCAAAATTATATAAGTCTTTTATCATTAACCCACTCTCCTAATTACTTCACTTGTTAATATGTGAATGGATAGATTAGTAAATAAGCTAAATTAGTTTAATTTAAATTAAAATTTGATCCATTGTTATGTACAACTCTTTACTTATAAGTAAATAGGAAGATTATGTTTCCTAATGAGTTACCTTGCATTTCTAACTTAAAATTCCGAAGCATACATTTGGATCAAACATAGTTTAATAAGGATGACAGAACAGAGGAATTAGTTACTTCACATTTCTAATTTAGTTATTCAGTTAACACTACTATTCAAGCTATCATCAAAACTTCTGATTCATTTAGAAAAAAAATTGCTTCACATAAACAAGTGGAGTCTCAAACCATAACAATTTCTTTTCAAATTCACAGTTCATGACAAATGGTATTCGACTTTGTGATTGGGTAATAAAAACTGATCAATCTCATAAGCTACGCATAATAACTTAAAGTCACTAATGCAATTGCCAAGCAACTATTGATTGGCCTGACTATAGGGTATGGATAGAGACCAAACATCTTTTCAACAAAAAGAAATAGAAATTTAAATCCATATTTCTGCATTTTAATTTCTAAGATTTTTTTAGGCTTGTCTAAATTACTGTGCATTTAAAGTTTTATAAGTTTTTTAAGAAATAACCTTTTATCCTATCCAGACTTATGGCTTGATTTAATTGTATAAAATTAGATAAAGAGGGCAGTTATATTCTACAAACCAGAAGCACAGACATCTTCCTTATATATGATTCAATCAAAATTTTCATCTGATATGATGAACTGTACTAGAACTGCAATTTAGGAAATCAAAACTCGATGCGGACATAACACAACTGCTATCATCTGATATGATGAACGCATGGTTAGATGCTCCAAAGATAACTTCTTGGGAGAGCCACAAACTTCGCCGACACTACTCATGCGTAATATAAACAACAAAATAGCACCGGATCTACTTGACACTGACGCAACTTCTTTGATGTATCCGTTAATTAATCAAAATTTTCATACTAAATTTTTAATAACCTTGATTCCTAAATTCCAAGTATCGAAGGTACTCATTCTACACCAATGTCAATAAAAATCCTACAAGCGAAGTCAGAAGAAATGATCTCAGAGATAAAGAGTTTATATTTCAAGCTGAAACTCTAAACTAATCCTAATTTCACGATTACTATTGAACTGAAACACCTGTATTGGGGGGTGAACCCAATAATCAAGCATTGAACCTCTCATTATGCGATGTTAACAAGAACCTCATTTAGAACTCCACAGAGAACCCAGTTGCTGATTCTAAAATTTATTAATGCTGAACACCGTATAGAACGTCCTAAAGAAGAAGTTGAACTTAAAATTCTACACAAAGCATAGTGAATAAAAGGGAATAACAACTTGTGGAATCTAAAATTGAATTTCATGCAGATAATCCTTTGAAACCTGAAGAAGAGAAGAAAACAACAGAGCATTTTACCTTAGTAATGAAGAGGCCAAAGCAAATCTGAGTGAATCCGAAGCTTGAATCGCAAAGAATTGCGATAGGGAAACAGAATGTGAAGCTTCATAAATGAATCGGGAAGAATCGCGAACGAAGAGACAAATCAGAAGCAATTATCGCCATCGCACAGCTTGTCTTTGCAAAGTGAGAGCAGCTAGTCTTTTTTCTACAGTAGAGTGAAATAAAAAATTAAATTTAAAATTAATATAATATAATATATATATAAAAAGTTGACATGAGACTTTTGGTAGAAACCCAAATTCTTTTTTGCGGTTAACCCACCTCTTACCTATTACGAAAACTTTCTTCATCTTTGTTGACACTTGGCTGTTTAAAAGGCAACACTAATGTGACATGGAAGTAAATATCGACAGTCTAGGGTGAGTGTCACAATTCATACTTTAAAACTACAATTATTTTTAAACCATCGAAAATATCGTGTAGATAAAAGTATATTTTCTTGCAGTGTGTTAAAATTAAGACAAAGAGCGTAATTTTAAGAGGAAGATATAAATAAAGATTTTTTTTTTTATATTGATTGATGAATCCAAATAAAAATAATATTTTTTCTCTTTGAAAATAACACAAAAGGAAAAAGAGAAAGGAAAAGGAGAAATTTGAATCCATTAGTGTTCAAACACTAGCATACTTTTAAACTTTTTTTTTAAGAAAAAAACCTATTTTCATCCAAAAATATTTCTTATCCTCCATTTAGGACCATTGAAAAAAATTTAATTTAATTCATTTACAAATGAATTCATTTGAAAACAAGATTAATTGAATTTAAGCAACTCAAGAATTCGATTCATGGATGCTAGTAAAATAGTGAAACTCTACAAGTGGCCGTGCCATCCTCCTTATAACGGGCCTTCAAATCTAAAGTTTGAACCAACTAAAGAAGGCGAACATGATCGTGTTAGCAGCTATGATTTTGATCACTTTTATATGTTTTAGCAATACTTTGAAAACTGAACATAGCTCTATCACAATCATTTATATTGTGCGGCTGCTCTTAATTTATTTTGACTTCTTAGTGGTCGGTCTGGGGTTTAAACTGACTATTAATAGCTTTTTTTGCTTCTTTCATCATACTTGAAAGAGTAATAGCTCCTAGTGTATCAATGGAAGGAGTCTTATTTCTCAGTTATTGTTTAGTCTGATGAACGCTCTAGATGAATTCACCCGAACAGTAAGGCCAACTTTTAGAAAGATAACAAAGTATGAATTCAACACCAAATCACTTTGAAACTCTATCTTGTAAAACATTGCTATTGAAATATAAACAAAACTCTTTCCGAATCTTTCCAAAGTCGCAAAAACCTAATAAATTCTTGATTTTCAAGATATTTTGGAGCATTTAGTGTTTAGTAACGTTTGCAAAGTCGCTTTTAACGTGGAGACCCAAATTGCGTCAACCAGAACTAAATTCATGAAAGCATTTGAGGAAGCCGCAATGACACTCAGCATTGAGATATTCTTGAGTGATTTCCATTATCCTCGAAAATCAAGAAATTCTTCAACTTTGGATCAGAACGAAGGCTTAGAGAATCTATTAAGATTGTTCATAAGTTTGCAGACAAGATTATCCAATTCAGAATTGAAGCCAAAAACATAATTTGGATGAAGATTTGTTGTCTCAATTTATTGGAATTGAAGAGATATCAGCCGATTTACTGCGAGATATCATCACAAGCTTTATGTTTCTTTCTCGCCGGCCATGATATGACGTCTCCTACCTTAAGCCGGTTCTTCTGGATACTATCCTCGAGACCAAAAGTAATTCAAAGAATTCGGGATGAGATTAAAATAATTCGTATCCAGAACTGGAAAAACAAAGGCTGCATTCAGTTTCGAGGAGCTTAAGAAAATGAACTAGTTGCATTCTGCGATTGAAAGAAATTATAACTACAATTTTGCAATATTGCCTAATCTTAACTTGTATATTATGGCATGAGAAAAATTAAAATAAATTACAAAAATCAGTTGTGAAGGATAATATATCTATATTGTGTAAATCCATCTCTCAGGGTCACTATCATACAAAATAAAACAAGGGATTGAGTCTCTTAACAATCTTTGTGTCTATGTAATAAGATAGATCGATGGAGCACTCAAAATTTTTTACCATAGAGATGTGAGATAGGGACCCTTTATTTCTAAACTAATTTGGGTTGTGGATCCTATCTGTCATGGGATCCATGCCCATGTTATCAGTATTAGGCTAAGTATCCAATTGCCCATTAGTTAAGTTACACAGGGCCTAATTAACAATAATCTCATTCAGTTAATAAATTATTTATGGTTCACAAATTATTTAATAATTTCTCACTTGGACATACATAATTTATTAATGTAGCCATAAATGGATTAATGTTAATACAAAAATGGTAATTTTACACCTATTAGTCCAATTGAAACTATAAATTTCTAATAACATAAATGCTATATTTGAAGGAATATTAGCAATAACATTACCAGACACTTATACCTCATTGACTAATGCCATTAAAACATGCAGAATAAGATTTACACAACTTTATGTGACCACGTGTAAATTTATGCATAATGAATCTTGACATCCACCTAAGATGCTTAACATATATGATCACAAAAATCAGATAGGGTCTAAATGTATCTAATTACATACCATACCCTAGGATGTACACAAAATGTATGGCAACAAGATGAATATCTCATTAAGAGTGTTTCCTTTAAACATGTCATAAGACATTAATTAGCTCACATTATCAAAATTTTCACTAACCCAAGATACCAAAAAAGGCATAGGTGAATTCACATTTTTCACATGATCTTACTTTCATATTTAACATTAAGTCCTTTTGGTTAGTGGATCCATGAGTATACAATTATTTTCTTCGTTACAAATAGATGCTTCAATTTGAAGTCCTTTTCCACAAGCAAATTCATCATTTTTGAGGAAAAATCCATGATAGCAACATCATCATGACATAAATCTAGTTAAAACTAGAAAGCACCTAACTTGTTAACTTGATAAGGAAATTATAACACATAACATGTCTTGCCCTTTTATAGAGATTACTGTAGTTGACTACATAATAATTGCATAATATGGTACCTTTTGATTTATGTCCAATCATAATTTCATTATTACTTAGACCACTAATGAAGTAAGTTTAAATAACCTATACATATAAGACAGTTTATAGACCATAACTACTTTTCAAAAATAATAGGTTACATATGACTAATGCATATAGGGCAATTCTTATTACTTAGTAAAATGCTTGGGCTTCATAAATTTTGACTTTGTCAAATTAGCTAACATGAGAGCAAATTGATGTATTGGACTCTTTTAATATTAAGGACCTATGTATGGTGGGCCCACCAAATAGATGATATTGTACTTATCACACTTTATTTCCAAGCTTTTAATTAAGTATGTACAAATTACTTTGTGTTAATTAACATGTGTATCCACGCCATACAAATCCAGAATTACAAAAAATGCCTATATATTCTGATCTATTTTGTTCTCCTAATTTCAATCTTTCTTA